>CM048755.1:44103072-45353072 GCA_026315105.1 Locusta migratoria | reverse complement strand
AAGGTTGTGCAAAATTCTGATTGTACCCTGGATTATAGTTCTGAACAAAAGGTGGAGCAACATGTGGATTGTATGTAGAAACAAAGTTAGCTACTAACTGTGGGTTAAAGTTTGGTTATACTTTGGCATAAACTGTTTATTTTTATTACTTGACATACCCCAATTTGATCTATCTGACCCCTGGTTTAGGTTACTCTTTCTTTCGTCATATGAATTTATTTGACCCAAGAAAGATAGGAACTTCTCAACAGAATCTGTAGGCCCATAATACAATCTTTTTGTATCCAACCAGGTAACCTCCTGCACAAGGCATCAATTTGTGTAATCACATATAATGACTCTGTTAAATGTACAAGTTTCTTCAATTGCTCTGTACGAAACTCCGTCATATCTCCCATGTGATACCTGTACATAGGTCCGTTCAAAAAATCTGTTTTAATTATAGACTGTTCTTCATTAGACCAGAATTTATTTAAGAAACTGGTTTCAAACTCAGATAGGTATTTATGTTGCTATTCAGTTGGTTTGCCCATGAAAGTGCTTCTCCCTCAAGATATCGTTTTAAAAATTAATCTTAGCTGTGTCACTCATGCCAGGTAAAAAACTATATTGACAATGTTGTATGTCAACAAGCCTAAAGTAACAAAACTTGGACTTATCAAAGCATTTGCACCTAACCCTTCTTGAATCAGAGTTACCGTCTGTAGTAATTCTAAGACTGTAATTTGGGTTTCTACCTTCAATTCAGAATTATTTTTGTTGACAGTTTCAACTTTATTCTGTAACACACTCAATTTATCCGTATGCTCTTTTATAAAACGGTTAATATCGTTATTTTATATTTCTTCACCATCGCAAATCTTTCCAGTTATCTATGATTTGTTGGTGTGGATCTGACAAGGAAAGTACATGGGCTCAAACAAACATATATGTTTGAACGTTTGTTTACAGGATCTTTACATACACCTTAATGGGCTGGTGGGTGTCGTTTTACTGCAAAACTCTGCAATGATGCTCTAGATAGCACTGTAGATGTAATTGCAGAAGCGATACATAATGCAGATATCTTAACTATAACTTATGTAATAATCATCGTACATGTTCTCTTGCATATTGTCATCAAAAGCCGTGATGATAGTTGCAACTTTAACCTTCTTCTTGGAAGACTGTTGGTATTCACTGGCACTGCATCCATCGCCTCTTCCCGCACTTACCGTAGCATTACCGCTTGCAATGAGTTGTTCGTCATTATCATCATTATGTGTTAGTGTTACAACAGTGTCTAACTTATGCTCATATTTCTGTACCATAATAGATACAAGAAAGCATGCGAATGATTCATCTTCTACACTAATACCATCTTCACGAAGAAGGGTTCTTCGTAACTTCATCTCAACCAATCGCAATACATCAGCAGGACTGATTACCAATCGCCGCCCCATCTGACGCTTCACCACACAAATAACGTCACAAAACGCAACTTCGGAGGCACACTGCACCGTCCCTACTGGCGAACCGACAGGTCAAAGTACAATGTGGCAAGGCACACACAGAGGCCTCTAACGGACGACTGCATAGCTTTGCAGATGCGGGAGTATCACTAGAGCAATAAGGGACCTTTGCATTATCTCTCATACGATTTTGGTGTATATGTGTTTGTTAGAGCTCAAGTACTTTCCTTGTGGGTATTTACAATATGCACATTGTCCTGAATTTTATCCACTCAGTCATTTGTTTTTGTATTTTGTGAAATAGTTCTTGTAACTTCACTTTCTACACTTCTCCAATAGTTTGTTTTAATTTGTTAACAGTTTGGCACATTCTATGTTCTAGCTTTGAAATTCCATCATTTGTTTTACAGATCTCAAATTTAATTTTCCTTTCTACACTAGAGCTTTCTTGAGAAATCATATCAGATATTAACTAATTATTGTTCTCCTGTTCGGTTGTCATTTGTAGCAATATTTCTAGAATAGTCTATTTATTTTATATTTCTGTGTTCACTGACATATTACTAATCTGTTTTTCAGTCTCTTGTATATCATGAGAAACCGAAACCTGCTGGATTCTTGCAATTGGTGTAGAACTCTCAATGCATGACCATTCTACCCCACTATCAAAGTGAGAAACTTCAATACTGTCATCTCCCTCTTTTTTAGCTCTTTTATTTGTTACATATAAAACACCTATCGTACAAGCAGTCACTTCAAATGTTACTAAAGTGATTGTAAAAGTACTTAGCTGGTCTCAAGGATGCAGTGATACTGAAATCAGGTTGTTCAAATTTCTGCCATCTTCCTCCATTCCATTTTTATGCCTTAGCTGTGGATGGTATCATATTAGGCCAATCGACAGGTATGTTTATGTCCAAAAAATTACAGGAAGCTGAATTTATGGTATGTTGTTAGGACATATTAGAGTAATATTAAACCAAGTCTGCAGCTTCGAAATCCTTTAGCTTAACTTTTAAGAGCCAAAAAAACCTCGAAATTTTCGGACCTTTTTCTGATTTTGGCTTATAACTCGTGAAGGGTGGTTTTTGACGAAACGTCACTCGCACCTTTATCAATGTAGATAAAATATTCTAAAATTTAAGCCCAACCGCAGCTCTGCAAGTCCAATAGTTCCCGAAATATTGGACTTCAAACATTGACTTATTTCTCCAAAAAGTTCAAATTTCCGATTTTAGTCATCTTTCGGCTAGAATATTGGCTCTAATGATCATCCCACGGGGAAAGCTATAGAGCAGTCATTTAGCTTTAATATAAGTACAGAACGAAGTCCATAGGCCCAATAGATTTCTAGTTATCGTTAAAAACGAAAAGCTGGAAAAATCGGATTATTCAATAAACTGACCCAGATGAATTGCAGCCCTCTTATTCAATATATGTTAAAGAAAAAGGAGGAATTACTCATTAACGATGATTATTAATTGATTGTATATAAATAGGATTTTTTCAACACTGGTTTCAGCAAATATTGAACAGAGAAGTTCCTTGAGTCCCCTTCCTGCCATTATGGCACCGACAGGCCCCATGAATGACATGAGGTGGTGAAAACTTCTAAGCCTCATCACTACGTTAACAAGCTGAGGATGCTGGTTGCTCTCCACAATTTCTCGGGCTTTCAAGTACAGTGGTTGGTAAGGAACATCTTCTGTCACTTGGTCCATGAATCCATTGCATCCTGGGATGCCTGGCATGTTAGTTGCTTTTCCAAACAACCACAGCAGGTCTAGGGATTTTAGAAAAATGTATTCAGCGATTTTCACTTCGTTAATTGAAACGGCTGAAAAGCCAGATTTCTTTCTAATAGAAGAATGTTTAATGTGTGTCGCAGTGTGTGAACCTGATAGACTCGGCAGAAACAGACTTCAAACATGGTATGTTTTTGTCTGGGTGAACGGATGAGTGAGGGGTCATGATCATTATACCACCCATTTCATGTAACGTACTTTCTCCATCAACTGTGCTAACAATTACATCTGCATTGTCGAACACAAACTGCATAAAAACTCCTTTGTCAAATAGTTGGGTCACTTCTCCACGGAGGATAGCGGAACTTTCAAAACGTATAGCCTCCGTATATGTACAAGAAATTCCCATACTGTGGTAATTCAAATGTATTCAAATGTTTGTATAGTCTATAGGACTTAACTACGGGGTCATCAGTCCCTAAACTTACAAACTACTTATGAACTACTTACGAACTAGGACGGCACAAATATCCATGCCCGAGGGGGGGCTCGAACCCCCGACCGTAGTGTGAAGCGCCTTAGTCCCCTCGGCCACCGCGGCCGGCTACTGTGGTAAAGTTCAAGAAGGTGCATTGATCCAAATTTTATATTCAAATAGGTTCCAAAGCTTATTTGAATTCAGGATAGGAAAGATTTGGGCCTCATTGTAGCCATGATTGCATGAACAAATCCTATGCAATTTTTTTTCCACTGTTCAAGAGAAGGACGTTTGGTTTTCAGGACGATCTGTTCAAGCAACAGTTGCAGAGAATCAGGAACTGATGCCTCTGCGTCTTTTAAAAGGCATCTGACGGTGGATACTGAGTAGTGTCAAATGTTTGGGAACGAATGTCTTGCAGGATAATCTCTGCTGCAGCTTTGACAACTCTAAGCCGCTCTTCAGCAGGATCGCCAAGTCTTTGATTGTACCACTTTTCATAAAAAATGTTTTGTCCAATGTGTTTGAACATCAAGACTGGGCTGTGATACGGACCAACCTGCACAAAAATATTTTTTTCTCCATATCGTCTTTTAAGATGAGCTTGAACACTTGTAACTGTTGGTTTGTAATTACTTGTGAAATTCTCTGCAATAATCAAGTCACTTATGGAAAATTGGTTTTCCTCTCTTGTTTCTGGAAGTATGCATATGTACGCTCCATACCCTCGATAAGGAGGGGATGTTCAGGTCGCCCTCGTTTACCTCATGCACCAGTAGCTCGTGACAAGGAGTGCAATTTTAGGTAGCAATGTTTGTGGTACTTACTCTCAGCAGCAACAAGGTCACTTATAATGAAAGACGCTAAAGAATCTTCTGTTGTCCCCATTCACTAGCTTGACTAGCTTTATTCACAATCGATTCTTTCACTTCCAGCGTTTCCACTTGATGGAGTTCATCCCGTAAATATTTAGGCAATTTTATCTGTTTTTAGAAACATTCCTTGGAGAATTATTCACCACAAAGGAAACAACAGTCTCCAATGATGTGTCGCCTTGAACCCGACGCAGTACTCAGCCTTTCCCCACGCGAAGACGATGGTTGAGCAGATGAAACATCTGCTCCTCATTGGACAGATGCTTTCACATTACTTTCCACAGTGTACCTCTTCCTGCATGCGTCATGTACGGTCAATTGGTTTAAATAACACAATAACCTCGTGATCCTTTCAAGGCCATGTTTCTGACACACTTTTATCAGTATCTAAATTCCACGCTTTTTCACTGTCACTGTTCCCTCTCCAAGCACTTCCCAACGACCCCGAAACAAACATCCAACGGGGGTAGCTCCGACATATTGTAAAAAAGTACTTAAAACACCACCACGATCGAGATTTAGACGATTTTTGTTTGAAACGTTTTCACTGATCCGAATACGGCCGTTTCTGAGGACAGACTGGGTGTAGTGGGGAAGACCTCGGAGACAATAAGTTTGGGGGGAGGACAGAACACCAGCTGGGTCACAACTCGGAGTGGGGGTCTCTCTACGAACGAAAGTCCTGGTCCCTCAATGGCTGACCAATACTCACAAATGGAGAGGCTTTCGTTGTTTTTACAGCAATACCTACTTTCAAGAATATATTGGTATGCACTAACACATAAATTACACTTATTTATATACAATGCGTTAATAATCATCGTCAATGAGCAATTCCTCCTTCTTCTTTAACATATATTGGATGAGAGGGCTGCAATTCATCTGGGTCAGTTTATTGAACAATCCGATTTTTCCAACTTTTCGTTTCTTAACGATAACTAGAAATCTATTGGGCCTATGGACTTCGTTCTGTACTTATATTAAAGCTAAATGACTGCTCTATAGCTTTCCCCGTGGGATGATCATTAGAGCCAATATTCTAGCCGAAAGATGACTAAAATCGGAAATTTGAACTTTTTGGAGAAATAAGTCAATGTTTGAAGTCCAATATTTCGGGAACTACTGGACTTGCAGAGCTGCGGTTGGGCTTAAATTTTAGAATATTTTATCTACATTGATAAAGGTGCGAGTGACGTTTCGTCAAAAACCACCCTTCACGAGTTATAAGCCAAAATCAGAAAAAGGTCCGAAAATTTCGAAGTTTTTTTGGCTCTTAAAAGTTAAGCTAAAGGATTTCGAAGCTGCAAACTTGATTTAATACTACTCTAATATGTCCTAACAACATACAAAAAATTCAGCTTCCTGCAATTTTTTTGGACCTAAGGCCATTTTTTGTCTACGACTGGCCTATATAGTTTACTACATTTTTTGAATCACTGTTTCACTGCACCTCTGTAATATAAATTACTTTAATTTGAAACATACATATTATTAGTGACTGCACTAAATCCTGATCTCTTGCAGCACCACTTTGAAACAGCACCAACCCTTTTCTAATGGTTTAAGCTGTTTCAATGAAGTTTCCTAAATGATAGAGAATTATTTCATTTTAACAGACAGATCAAAAAAACCACTCCACTGTAGGTGTGTAACATAAAAAATTACTCATCTTGGTTCTGGAATATGGCCATTGCGTTGTTGATGATGTTTTCTAAAAAATCATTTTCAGGTTCACTATTCAATAAAAAACATTCTTGATGATAGTTACATTGTGACAGAAACAATTTATTTCAACTTGTAGTTGTGAAACATTATAATGTGAAAAACATGCAGGAGCAGATTACAGAGCTGCTTACAGTCCCTCATCCTGATACAGTGTGCCCAAACATGGCTTCTCTACAACAGTACTGCCTAATATGATTAATGACAATGTTTTGCAGTTCTCAAATAAACATCACACTAATGGATGAAATATGTCAAAATGTTTAACTTAAAATATTACTTTTACATTACAACTATTTAGTTCAATTTGTGTACGTGTTTCATGAAATTTGTATTTAATGTAATACGCAAACTTAAAGTCATGTTTTGACTCATGTTAAATATACTCAATTTATTTACTGTATTTGTGATTTCGAAGTGGACACATATATGTTTCGCCAATATTGTGTAGGTGTATTATTATTCAGACTCATAATTTTTTGTGTATTTCAATTTGTGGTTTAATCTGTTATTGTATAACCCTGCGGCAGGCGCGCTTAAGAATGTTACGTCAGCGGGCGCGGGCGGCACTCAGAGCTGCCTACATTTAACTACATAGAAAAGCTATTTTATTTTTTTAATTTTTGGCTGGAATTAATCATTTATTGTGTATAACATCATTCTTAACAGCAACTTTTAATATGATCTGTATACATATACAGAGGGTGGATGGGAAAATTAAAATTGTTACAGTATACCTAGGGTTACCATATGTTCATCGCCAAAAAATAGGACAGTTCATACAAAAAGAGGACACTTTATCTTCAACATAATGTAATTTACAACTTTATTAATGAACCATGTAAAACTACTACAAACTAAAATAGTAACCCTGTGTGGTTGTTGGAAAACGAAATATTATGAACCTTGATGGTTTATTCCTCATCACTACTCTCAATAGTCTCATTCTTGTCTTATTCACTTTTGAACCAACTGTATTTGGTGGATGATGAAATCTCTCTCAAGAGCTTTTTGTTTTTTTTAACAAGTACTGTACACATACAGTTTAATTACAGTATATTTTAAATCTATTCCTGTCTTTTGTTCACTGAGTGTTCACAAGAGAAAACCCACTGATGTCAAATTTTACCAAGACCCATCTACCTTGAGAACAAGAATGTGGTACTTTTCTAGATGGAAATAAGGATGAGAAATCCTCTTCTTCAGATGACAAATCAAATATGCTACCTCCAGAGCTACTGCCAAGCTCGGGAATTTCTTCCTTAAAAGAAGCGGAAGATGAAACCTCCCTTGTCCGTTCAGTGGCTTCTTTCTTTGGGAAAGACTTCTTTTTCTCGTTTTCCTTTTTTCCCTCTTCAATTCTTTCTTTTTCTGGTGTATCAGTGAAAATCACACACATTCCAGGTGTCCCAAGGTGCAACAAGAGAAGTGTGCCAAGGAAAAACCAAATACACAAAAACAGAAAACAGTATCCTAACCGAACTACACATTTATATGTTTATAAATTATGGTATCATTACTTAAACAATGCCCTACAACAATGTATTTAAGAAACATCAATAATGATGCTTAGCTTTAATTTATATCTTCTAAGGATAGTGGCTAAATTTTACTTTCAAACACGAAAACTTGTAAAACTCCTCCTCAGATCTCAAAAATCATCCAAATACAACATGCCTCATATTCCCTCTGAAAATAGGCCTGACAACTTTACTTCATAGTTCTTAAAGTTTCCCCTAGAGTGCACTGCCTTTATTAAAAAGTGTCCCAAGGTTAAACCTGTCCCAAGGTACAACCCTTTTCCCTACACATTGGTAAAAACATCATATCCTATGGATAGGACACACAATTTCTAGGGCTATTCATCAACAACACACTAAACTGTAAGCTACACACAGAGACACTATCAAATAAGCTCAGCAAAATTTGCTTCTTATTGAGGTTAGTTAGGTATACTACGAATATGGACAATTTGAAACTTATCTATTATGCCTTGTTTGAATCAGCCACAAGATATGGTCTGATATTAGGAAATAATCCTGAGTCCCACAAAATTTATATTCTGCAAAAACAGGCAATGAGAATAATAGCATCAAAAAGAAAAACTGTACACTTGAAACCACTATCCCAGTCTTTTAAAATTTTGCCACTCCCTTGCATGTAATGGAGCTAACTCGTTTCATCACGCAGCACTTAAAATCCCTACACCAAAGTCTAGACCATCACACCCATGACACTAGAAACAAAATGCAGCTGCCAATAATAACACAAAACTTTATGTAAGTGGAGATAAATATACCTCCCAAAAGAGTAAAAAGTCATCGAATTGCCAAAGAAAAATAAGACATGAACTGAAAGAACGACTAAAGTTATGTATAGGACCCCCTGTGAAGTACATTATTTCGTTTAGCAGTTACTATGAATTTTGTTGCGGTACATACCTTGAGTACCATGTATGGTTTTTATAAAGTTATTTTCTATGATTAGATAGTTATTAACGATATTCTGTAAAATACGAATCGTATGTTGGCAGCAAGATTCGGAATTCATGTCTGTAGACTAAGTGATAATCTGATTGGTTGAGAATACCCAATCGTAAAAAGCATGGCGTTTGTAACGCCTCTTGTGGCTGAACTTCGAAACGTTATAGATAAATGTATGTGGCTCCTCTACCGGAATTAGTGTGAACTTGAAAGGCATATTTTGGCGTTGGCAACGCCTCTTTTGGCTGAACTGCGGAACCTTATAGATAAACGTGTCTATCGGAATTATTGTCAACTTGAAAAACTTATCTCTTACTTGTGGAGATTCAGGCACTACCCGTCCTCACGTACTAAGGAAAAAGAATTCTTGTTTGACCTATACCTAACTTTCACTTTAAAAAGGTTATATGTGCCATAGCCTTAAAAAGGTTAGGTATAAACAAGATTTTTTTTTTTAATGTGAGGGCGCATAGTGCCCGAATCTCTGGTTCAGAAACACTCAATTGAGTTACACTTGTACATTCGATATATATCATTTCAGGACGAGCTACTTCGATTGCAAGCATTCTTGGAAATTACATACATAATGTCATGGTATATTGCTCATTTCCTTTATTTAGTTTGTTTATTCGCCCCAAAAAGTACACTGTGTCTTCTATGTCTAGTAAATATTATACATTTTGTTGTGAATGGTTGGAAATTACTAAGTATTACATCTTTGCTTTATTTCTACATCACTTACGATGTCTTTGGTTCCATTCGAGATAATAATAATTTGACCCAGTTTCAAATTTACCTGTTTGAAAGGCTAGTGACTTTAGTGGTGTTGTACGAAAATGAGCCAGCGAGTAGACTTGATGTTTTTATATGATTTGAAGGGAGAAATGCAAATTATAAAGTGATGTATGTCTAAGGGATTTATCCCAAAAGAGAGAAGATGTGGGGTGTGTCAATCGCCAATGAAACACGGAAGGAAGAAGAGCATCACCGATGGCTATATTTGTAATTGTAAAAGGCAAAAAAAAGGCATGCGGAACAACGTTATGTGAGAAAAGGGTCCTGGTTTGCAGACAGCAAACAGCCTATTATAATTATTCTTAAAATAACATACTTCTGGGTGTTTGAATTGAGCAATAAATATATATCATACGAGTTACAAATTGGCAATCAAAGTGTTGTTGACTGTAACAAATACTCTAGGGAAGTTTGTATTTCTGTGAATTCAGAAAAAAATGAAAAACTTGGTGGGAAAGGTGTAGGTATAGAGATAGATGAATCTCTGTTTGGGAAAAGGAAAGGTGGGCGAGGCGGTAATAATACAGGACGAAGAGTAATCGGAAGCATTGAAAGGGGTACTGATAGGTGTTTTTTTCGTGTGGTTGAACAGTGATCCAAAGAAGCACTCTTAGAAATAAGAAATGATAACATATTACCTGGGACAACCGTTGTGTCTGATTGTTTCAGTTCTTACAAATGTCTGAAAGACGAAGGATTCAAGGACTTTTTCGTTAATTAGACTATCCACTTCAAAGATCCAATCACTGGAGTCCATATGAATAGATTGAAGGCATGTGACCTGCTATTAAAAGATCATTAAAAGACTCTTATTTATTTGAAGATATATGGAGAAGGCGAAGTAAAGACGAGAAAAAATTATTCATGTAGTTTATGAATTGTGCAGCTCGTTTGCACAATCCACACTCCCAAATGATTTAATTTGTGGGTGTTGGATTTATGAAATACATAAATAAGTCTTTTTACAGTATAGTTATCTGCATATATATTCAAAAAAGCTTGTCACATATTTATTTTATTATTATTATTATTATTATTATTATTATTTTATCATATTATTATCATTTGGTTTTTAACATGCCTATCTTTTAAGTAGCAGACCTCTGTCTGTGCTGCATATGTATTTCTTCCGGTGTTTGTGTTATTGAAAATTACTTGTGATTAATGGTGAGGTTCTTGGATCCTTTGTAAGACAGTGTGTTTCATGACGAGTAAATGTGGCATCAGTTTCGAAGTATATTCAATGATTTCCGTGCCGCGTTTCTGTGAATGTAATAGATTTTTCTGTCATAAGATGTTCCTACTTTGCCATCAGGACAAGATTACATCAAGAATCTGTCTAACATAGAGCAGGAATAGCATTAATTATGTACTCCGTGCTCGGCACGGTTGTCAGTAAAATCAACAAATGTGAAAACTGGAAGACCTGGTTGTGGTGATAGACTGATTTGTAGTGTAGTCTGTGGTGTAGGTTAGGTTGGGAGCCAATAGTTTGGTTGCGAGTTGGCGAAACCAACGAACATCAAACAAAAGAACCTGGTTGTGGTTAATGCACATTATGTGAAAATCGAATATTTTTTACTACATCGATATTAGCTTACCAAAAAGAATCAGATTGACAACTGGGCGTATAAACTTAACATGGCCCTCTCTTGTAAACACATTGACCTTTTTTTCATATTTGCCGTGATCTGTGTTAGATACATTTTTAGATAGCATCCGGTGATTTCTAAATGCAAGGCTTCTTGGAAATTCGAGTATTGCTTTCCTTCATTACGACACAATAATGAACGTATGGGGAGTATACTTTTTAGTTACCAGAATACCCATCCCACCGTTTACCATTTTCAGTTTTCCTGTTTCTGCTATTATGTATTCCCCACCAATGATTTTATTATATTTTGAACACATTTAAGTAATTTTTTTTTTTTTCGATCTCTGGGGCCCACAGTGTGGACTATGTCTTTGATTGACATGTTCAATACCACAATCATTATAAATTATTTTATCACTGCTTTAAACTTTATTAACTCACTATAAGCTTATTTCGGCCTTAGGTCATCATCAGGTGTTATTACTTATAATATTGTTGTTGTTTATTTGCTGCCCAATTGATTAGAGAAGCTGATGTAATGCTTATCTGTATATGTGCAGCAGCACTGGTTATATGATTAGATTTTTTATCAGTTTTTGATATTGGCTGCCACTACAGACTGCCACTATCAAAAACTGATAAAAAACGTAATAATATAACCAGTGCTGCTGCACATACACAGATAAGCATTACATCAGCTTCTATAATCAATTGGGCAGCAAATAAACAACAAAAATATTATAAGTAATAACACCTGATGATAGCCTAAGGCCGAAAGAAGCTTATAGTGAGTTAATGAATTTTAAACCAGTGTTAAAATAATTTATAATTATTGTGGTATTGAACATTTAAGTACATTGTTTCCATACTTAGTTCTATTCCAATTAACAGTACTTTTATTTACAAAGCTATTCAATTGTTATACGGTAGTTACCATAGTAATCCAGCTTTCGAAAATCGTGGTTTGTTTTGTGCAATGAGAGTACCTTTTAATTTGAACATAATTACTTATGCCAATTTTCCCACAACCTCCACCACTGCCATAAACAGATTTATTGCATAATGCCTGTTGCAATAACTTTTCTGTTTCATGATGAACGAAATAACCTGCTATGGCTGTGATACGACTTCTAATAAGTAAGGTAAGCGGAAAAATTTGCATTTATTGGTGTTTCTTTCTTTACATTTTTACCTTCCGACTACCTTTGATGTCATGTCGTGAAATGTGAACTGAGCTTTCTTATTGGTTTAGCGAATATATGAATGGAACTTTTTTATTGGTTGAGCGATTTATTTTACTGATTTGCTACTTATAACCAATAAGATTATTACTTTAGCTCCACATACGAGTTCCAAATGTTGCTGCCAACATACAATTCGTATTTTAGAGAATATTGTTAATAACTATTTAATCATAGTAAATAAATCTATAAAACCATACGTGGTACTAAAGAAAAGGTCAAGGTTTGTACCAGAACAACATTCATATTAACTGCAAAATGAAATAATGTATTTCACAGGGGAGTTCGTATACGTAACTTTTACCGAATCACCTCCTAGCGTGATTTCCCTAAATCACTCCAGGCAAATAGTGGGGTGGTTCCTTTGAAAGAGCAAAGCCAATTTCCTTCCACATCTTTACCCAAACACTCCGAGCATAAGCTCCGTCTCTAATGACCACACTGTTGACTGGATGTAAACGCCAAGCTCCTCCTCCTTCCAACTCCTAGCAAACTATTGCTTCCACTCTGTTTCTGAATTCCTAGATACAAAACTAATTTTTCCATAATCTCATAGACAAACTTTTTAATTCACACCAAATGTCATAGGTGTCCCAAAGCACATTCAGGTTATGTTTACTGCTTCCCAGTACATAGTACATGCATTTAATTAGAAATAAAACTATTCTTGCTTGCAATCCAGATGTATTGTTTTTCACATACATTGTATTTTATAAAATGCTATTTTTCATTGAATTTATATTTTAATTTGGTCTCATTTCTACTGCATTAAATATACTATATCTTATTTATAGTCTACCTTTGTATTTAGCTTATATTACATTACCATTTTGATCTACAGGACAAATAAAGTCCACTCCAGTCGCATGACTGGAACTTTATTTGACTCAGCACAATTGGTTTCTGTTGTGTCATTTGAAAGTAGCGTAATATAGAGGGAGAAACCAGCCATGTAGATTTAAAGTTTCAATCAAGCAGCTAAAGTGGACTTTCATTAATTATACATATTTCATTTAACGAATTTACAAGTTCTGATCTTAATGGTTTCCATTAAGGATCATTGCCTCTTGAAAAGGAATCTGACCTTCAGTGTTGAACTACCTACAGCTACTTCATGAAAACTTCACACACTTCCATTCCAGTCACATTTTGCTGCCCTGTTATTTATCCCAGAGCCACAAGGGACTGTGTCTCCCACCAGTCACTGGGCACAATTGCAGCATTGTTATGGTCCTCTTTGTCGAAGATTGAGCTTGTTGCAAAACTTCTTCTTTCTTTAATAAAAAATTCTGCAGCACACTGCATGGAAGCCCAATAATGTCAACTGAATCTAGATTGGATGTTAACTCTTAGCTGGGAACAGGGAACTGATAATCCTGGAGTAGTGTCCGAAACCTAAATGCAAGTGTCCCAAAACAATTCTCGAAAACCCTTCTTGATCTTGAACAACAATGATTAAAAATTCGCCTCTCTTTTGTAATAGGCCTACTGGTACCCCTGAGTGGAAAAGGTTTCATGGTGCGTTTATTAGGTGCAAATGCACAGTCTCTAACAAACACATATTGAGCAGTTTTGTCGCTATTTGGCAGGAGCGATGACTCTAGAAGGCTCAGTTCTCCAACAGTTTCCTATGAAAACTGGTCTTTTCTAATACAGATGCATCATACACACCGATTAGTTCCAAGATATACTAACACGAATTCACAGTCTGCATTAACAACACCAAATAAAATAACATTAAAGAAATGCTCACAATTTTAATAGAGCGAGCCACTGCCCCCTTTTTTTTTTTTTTTTTTTTTTTTTTTTTTTTTTTTTTTTTTTTTTAAATCGCTATATGTATGCCGTCCACAGCTCTTACACAGTGGCTAAAATTCCACTTCTCCTCGAAATTGTCAGCTCAAGCTTTCCATTTCACTGCAGAAGAAGGCATCTGCAACAAAACGTTCACTTATATTGAAACACTGTGCATAATATTTATCCAGGTAGAAGTTATGGCAGTGGCATAGTGTGCTGATGTTGGCAACAACTGTTGATTTCTCTTTGGAAACCAAAAAATCACACACACTGAGACTGAGTGGAATACTCACTTGTGTTGACAATGAAGTAATGAATACCATTACCACTGTATGGTTGACAGGTTTGTTATCAACATTAGCATACTACAACACCGTAAGTAAAATTTATAATACTATTTCATACTCCACAGGTAGAGACTTAGTTACATTTCAAGTTAGAAATTGTAAAATGTAACTCCATCATATAAACTTAAATGTTCTTCTTACTCGTAAAATTGTAAAAATACGTACACATGTGTAAAAATAAAAGATATATTAAATGTGATTTTCTTGCAAACTAATTTAGTACACTTTAAAATTACATGAATCGTTTCTTTTCAATTACCTTCATGTATTTACGTGGGCAACAATAAATCATGCTGCATGTTTCTGACATAATTTTTGACAATACTTGGGAAGATATTACTGTTCTAAATTTCAAATCTTCGCAGTGTGACGATGCAAGGACGTGATCATGAAATTTTTCACATTTAAAGTCGCATATATGATATATATTCCTCACAAAATACACAACTGTTAAAGATCTAACGTCTCAATCATATATACGAATTTGAAGTTTTCTTTTTGGCCTCAAAATTAGCGAAGCGTATTATTTACCTCAAAATCTGTATTTAAAGCTATATATCATGATCTCTTTTTGTGTTTACAACACCAAAACACGTATGTTCAAATTAATTCATGTATTTTGACAGTTCACAGGAGAATGCTATGTTGTTTACTAGACCTAGGGTCAAAGATCTTCAAGAAAAGATATGCTAGTTAAAGATGTAAATGATATAAATTCATATTCTGTGTAAACGATCTGAATTATTATTCAATGGAAAATAATGTACTTATATTAAAACCTTGTAAATTAAATGAATATCTGTAGTAATATTATTTGTTACTAATATAAAATACTACGTTAAATCTAAAATTTTAACAGTATAATGAATCATAATACTGTTGTAATTCTTTATTGCATTAAACATTTAAGTTTTATTTAAATTAATAATGCATATAATCATAAGTTGACATGTTGTAACTGATCACATGATATAGAGTGTCATTTCTCACAGTATATATAAGCTGGTGCATAGGCAGTGCAGGGAATTCAGTTCCAGTTCTAATCTGTTATTAACAGGGACATTTTGAACTGTTACTACGGAGTTGTAACATGCCTGTATTGAGATTGATGTAACAAGCAGATTAATTCTGCATGTGAGACTTGAAAGTACAATATTCTTGGATTTTTGGAACCTGAGATGCTGTTTCAAAGTAAATTTCACAAGGAACATTAAAACAGTAAGAATTCAGGACAACATGACTTTGGGAATGATAAGTTCCCATAAAGACGAATTCTTCTTTGCTTTGAAAAAATGTTTTAGTTGCACAGTAGTTGTGATGTATTTCAGTAGATCCGGCTCGTGGCAAGATAACGTAAGGTGGTCAACAGTCTCTCCTCACTGCTTATGGTCTCTGTCATATCAGTGCTCTTTTTAGTCAATAATGGTTTGACCGTATTCAGTAGCTCCAAGAAGGAGATCCATACATAAGTAATTGCGAGAATCATGCGCATCAAGTTCCTTCAATAGCAGTGCGTGGGTAAACTTCCGCCTCTGCAGGAGCCATTTCTTAGCCCACAGTCTTCTGTCGGCTTTTTTTGGTCTTGACGCCTCCAATAAAGCCAAGAGAAGTACCCATTTTTGTTAGTTACTTAACAAACGTGGCATCTCGTTCAATATAATATATATAAAACAGAAAGATTAGATAAGATTAGATTTGTTATTCGTTCCGTAGATCCATGTTGAGGAGATCCTTGTGGATGTGGAACATTATGTGGATGTGGAACATCCTCGTGGATGTGGATGTGGAAGAAACGAAATTTGCAAGCTGAATAGTAAATAATACTAGTAATATAAATACAGATACATACATTTTAAGTTTTTTTTTTAGCTGTTAATGTAGTAATACTAATATAGTATGAGTACATGCATCGTTTGGTACAATTTAGAAATTCACTAATGGAGTAGAAAATGTTGGCCACTAGAAAGTCTTTTAGGTTCCTCTTAAACTGATCTTTATTTGTAGCTAAATATTTTATACTTGATGGTAAATTATTGAAAATGTGTGTTCCTGAGTAGTGGACCCCTTTTTGAACTAAAGTAAGTGCTTTTAAGTCCTTGTGTAGATCATTTTCATTCCTAGTATGTATGAACTGAGCTGTTTGTTGTGAAAAGGGATATATTATTTATGACAAATTTCATTAATGTATAAATATACTGAGAGGCAGTAGTTAATATATCCAGTTCTTTGAAGAGGCTTCTACAGGATGTCTGTGAATTTACTCCACAAATAATACGTATTACTCGCTTTTGGACTCTGAAGACTTTTGACTGACTTGAAGAGTTACCCCAAAATATTATACCATATGACATTGTGGAATGAAAGTAAGCAAAGTATGCAAGCTTTGTTATATTTATGTCTCCTATGTCTGATAACACTCGTATTTAAAATTCAGCTTTGTTGAGTCGTTTCTGAAGTTCTGTGGTGTGCTCCTCCCAACTAAATTTATTATCAAGCTGTAATCCCAGGAATTTAATACTGTCAACCTCTTCTATCTGCGCTTCTTCATACTTGATGCATATGCTGGCAGGAAATCTCTTACATGTTCTAAACTGCATGTATTGAGTCTTTTCAAAGTTTAATGACAATGAGTTGGCTTTAAACCATTTATTAATGTTCACGAAAATATCATTAGCAGACCTTTCTATAACTATGCTTGACATACTTTTTATTGAAATACTTGTATCATCTGCAAACAAAATGAACTCTGCTTCTGGTAGTGTAACTGATGAGAGGTCATTAATGTACACAAGAAAAAGCAATGGCCCTAAGGTGGATCCTTGTGAGACACCACATGTAATTTCTTCCCAATCTGATGATGACTGTTGCGTTAATTCACTAGTCATTTGCACTGACACCCTTTGTTTCATGTTAGTGAGGTACGACTTGAACCATTTTGCAGGATTTCCTGTGACCCCAAAGAATTCTAATTTACTTAATAGGATGTTATGGTTCACATAATCAAATGCCTTAGACAAATCACAGAAAAATACCTGCTCCTTGGAATTTATTATCTAATGAATTAAGTACATTCTCACTGTAGGTGTAAACAGCCTTCTCGATATCGGAACCTTTCAGAAATCCAAACTGTGTTTTGGACAATATGTCATTCGTGGTCAGGTGGTTGAGGAGCTGCTTGTACATTGCCTTTTCTAGAATTTTTGAGAATGCTGGCAAATGTGAAATGGGTCTGTAGTTTGATAGAATCTCTTTATTCCCCTTCTTGAATAGAGGTTTAATATTTGCATATTTTAGCCAATTAGGAAATGTTCCAGTTATAATAGACTGGTTACACAAATAACTTAAAATTATGGTAAGTTCACAAGCACACACTTTAATTAACTTTGTTGATATTTCATCATAACCACTAGAATGCTTTAATATATTTTATTATGGAAGTTATTTCTTGTGATAAAGTGAGTTACATATTCATGTATGTGAAGTTATTTGTAAATGCTAGTTTCAAATATTCAAGGGCATTATTTACTGACCCAGACAATCCGATACTATCAGTAACAGATATAAAGTACTTGTTACATAGATTTGCCACACTATGCCCATCAGTTACTAAGGTCTCATCTACTTTTAATGCTACCTGCTCTTGTTCCTTTCTGGTTCTCCCAATCTCCTCGTTCACTATATCCAATATTGTTTTTATTTGGTTTCCTGATGTTGATATCTTCTTCTCATAGTGCATTTGTTAAGATGCCTGAATGACTTTTTTTTTAAAATATTTCACAGTAATCCTTATATTTAGCTAAATCATCATAATTGCAACTACTCTTGGCTGATAGATACATTTTCCTTTTTGTCTTACATGAAATCTTTATTCCTTGTGTAATCCATGGTTTTATTATAGACTTGTGTTTAATTCCAGTACTTTTAGAGGAAAACAGTTTTCAAACATGATACTAACATTATTAATGAATATGTTATATTTTTTATTCATGCCATGAGCACTATATACATCTTTCCAGTTCATGTCTTTGAGGAGTTTTCTAAAATTTTCAATTTTTGGTGGGTTAACTACTCTCCTATATGTAGATTTTGCAGTCTTCATAATCTGTTTAGAATCTATACCTAAATAAGGAGCTGCATATCATGATCTGATAAGCCATGTATTATTGGTTTTATGATATGATTTTGTTCCTTTGATTGGTCTATAAAAATATTATCAATTGCTGTCCTAGAGGTTTTAGTTATCCTAGTCAGAAAGTTTATGGTATGTGTTAGGTTGAAAGACAAAGTTACTGACTGCAATAAATTTTTACTGGAGGACTGCAGAAGCAAATCTGTATTAAAGTCGCCAGCAACCAGGATTTCTTTATTTCTTCCTGTTAAATAACCCAACAGAGCTTCTAGATGATTTAGGAATAGATTATAATTTCCTGCTGGTGCTCGGTAAATAGTTACTATTTACATAGCATCTGTTATGGAATTCTACTTCTGTTGCACAAGCTTCTAAATGCTGCTCTAAACAGAATTTATTTATATCAATATTCTTGAATTTATAGCAGTTTTTAATGAATGTGGCAACTCCTCCTCCCTCCATATCTACTCTACAGAAGTGTGAAGCTAAATTAAATCCTGGAATGTTTAACATACCTATACCAGTGGCCACATGCTGTTCACAGAGGCAAATTCTGTCACTTGGGGTAGAGGAGTCTATTTCATCAATACAAATGAGTAGTTCATCAAGTTTATTTCTGAGTCCTGGAATATTTTGATGTTATAAAGATAACTGATATTGCATACTAATGGTTTGATTAAGAGTTACTGGAAGTTTCTGAGTACTTTCTGTTAAACATTGTTTGCTAAAATCTATCTCCTGTTTATCTGTTTTTACAAACTGAGGGTGTCTTTCAAGCTCTCTCAAAACTGGTTTTCTTTCCCTCCCTCCCTATCCTAAAAAAGGCAACCCTCTGTCACCTGTAACCACTGGTATTTTACCATTTGTGACAGTGCCCCCCCCCCCCCCCCCGAAAGTTACTTGCAATGAACCCAGACAATTTTCCTTTCTATTTCCTGTTGAGGTGAAGGCCATGCCTAGTGTAGTCCCACCTACAGATATCATCCACAGGAATCAAACCAATATGGGACCCCATATCTAACATGAGTAGCCGTTCCAACTCCAAGTTTACTCTCCTAGCAGAAGAGTTCAAATGAGGCCGATCATGGCGACTCAAGACAGATACAAATCCCACACTAGTATGCTTCGTTGCCGATGATATCTTCACCAGGTCACACTCTATAGAATATTCACAGTTTCTGTCAATGCTGTTTCCTGGACCACCTACTATAACCACGGTATCCTCCATTGTGAAATCCTTACATAAAGAATCTATATCCTCTGTTACCTGACCCAGGCCCGCATTTGGTTAGAAAAAGTTTGTGACCTGGTACCCTGGTCCTAGCTCTTCCTGCAGTAGTTGGCCAACACCTCTACCATGTGAACTACCTAACAACAAGACTTTCTTTCTTTTCTCAGTTTTCCCTACCTTTTTCAAGTCCTTTTTGAAAGTCTGTTGTGTCCTTTCTACAGCTTCAGCTACATAAGGCTCATCTGATCCTGACTGAGGCAACAGGTCAAATCTATTTTTCACATTAAGGACAAAGCTGTCTGAAACTGTCCTAAGTCTGTTCCCCCTCTTACCTGTTGCCACTTCCCACCGCTGTTCACCCTTCTCCCTCCTTAACCTGCTCAGAGTCTCCCTTGCCTTATCTAATTCAGCTTGAAGAGCTGCAATTTTCCCCTCCTGTTCTTCCATTATTTTCCTATCTCTATTGCAGATCCTACAAAACCACTGGTGAGCCTCATTTATATCCCCATTTCCCACGCCACTACATTCGCCCCAATGAAAGAAACCACTACAACCATCACACCACACCCCGGAACTAACGATCCTACGGCAATGTCACACACTTCCGACCCAAGGTAAAAACAGAAATCTTAAAAACTTGATCAAGTACTGACTAAAATGTGAAAGTTACACCAAGAGACACTAAAATCTATTCGCGCAAATATATTAACTGAAAGGGCACTGGATATAAAGAAACTCGCTCACGAAAACAAAAATTAGGCTTAAAAACACGCTCACGAAAACAAAATTTAGGCCTGCCTATAAACACGGATTACTATACACACTTTTGACAAATCACGGAATTTACGTCTGATTGACTTTATAAATCCTAACTACTATATGCAGCGAGTGAAAAATAGAAGTATGGGTAATTAGATATAAGTTTTAGTCACTGTTTACAACGATTCGCGCGCGTTAAATTAGGCCTACAAATACGTGGTATAGGCGCGAGAAGAAAAATAAACTTTTCACACCGTTTTTCCTTATTTAACACTACACTAACACTTCCACTAATGTAACAACACTTATATTTATACCAACTGGAAACGATTAAATATAGATTAAAACAAAGATTTTTGTAATTATTGGCCGCGGTGGAGTAGCCAAGCGGTCTAAAGCGTCTCGCTGCGGAGCGCGCGGTTGCTCGCCGTGGAGGTTCGAGTCCTCCCTGGGGCATGAGTGTGTGTGTTTGTCCTTAGGTTAGTTTACCTAGGTTTAAGTGGTTTGTAAGCTACGGACTGATGACCACGTAGTTTGGTCCGATAGATTTACAAACATTTGAACATTTTTTGTAATTATTTACTAGAGCAAATACTCGTAACGTTCGCGCGGGCGCAGTGTTACCAAGAATTCGTGTAAAAAAAAAAAAAAAAAAAAAAAAAAAAAAAAAAAAAAAAAAAACCACAAGCGTAAACAGACAGAGGCCAAACGACGACTCGACACAGGTACAAGGCAGCGCTGCAATCGTTGCGTGCAATCGGTAACGTGTGTAAGCTGCCACGAAATTGGTTGGTCTGTTGCGGTTGTTTGGACGGACGATAAATCGGTGTGTGTGTAGGGCCCTTAAGCAAGGCTAAGACATGTCTTCAATCGTTTCGTAATAATTTCTATCTATCAAATAACTTTCCTAATTAATCTTCTTCTTTCTCTTTCATTAAGTGGGTGTAAAGTTCCAGTTCCTGTAGCATATTCACATAAAAACTTTTGCGAACTCTATGTACCACTTCTGTTTGTTCACTTTTTGTATAAAATTCATGTTTGTTATCTTCATTACGTGCTCCTAACGCTGTTCTATTATTGTATCGGTTCTCAAAATGTCGCCCAGGATTCACCATATAACACTTGTTACTGCACATTTAATCCTGTAGTATATCCCGAAGTTATTGTATTTTCAAGATTCCGTACCTCAAGCAGTAACAAACGGAAACATAATAGCATCACTTTGTAGTTCGCCTAACTGCCTTCCTGTATGACCGACTGCTCAGACCAATTTTCCTCAGGAACGGAATAAGGTATCAAGTTGAAATTTATTTAATATTTTTTAAATTTTTGTTATACTTAAGGGACTTAACTGCGGGGTCATCAGTCCCTAAACTTAAAAACTACCTTATACTAAAGACGACACCATCATCCATGCCCGAGGGAGGATTCGAACCCACGACCATAGAGGCCGTACAGCCTGTGACTGGCACGTCGCAGACCGCTCGGCCACTGCGGCCGACTGAAATTTATTACATATATTCAGGCCATAGGTCTAATGGCGTAGGAAAAGCTACGTCAATGCGCTCATAAGATACGAAATTTATATGACATATTCTGATGCTTGCAAATTAACTCATCATACATATAGGGTACATCCCGTGGACCTGAATCATAAAGCTTGCCAATAGACAAGGTTTTACATTGTAAGTAAAGGAAAACAATCCGACAATTGTTAATTTGTAAATGTATCACAAGAGGAAAACTTTTGTCGTTTGTTTTCATATGTAAATTTTGAAAGCATATTGGAGACTTACAGAGACCTTGTTGTAATCGTTAAAATTAAAGTTAAAACAGTCCAAATGGAAGATTTCTTGTTGCACGGCTCCATCTACCGCCACCGCCTGCCATCATGCTGGTCCTCATCTGAAGACGGACTTCACAGACCGCAACCGGTAAAGAAATAAAACAAGAAATCTGCGACCTGGGTGGTTTCAACTTTAAATTAAAATGTTATTCATCTGTTTGGCTGTCTGTCTGTTCGGACCCATTTTAGTCACAAGTGAGTAGACGTATCTAGCGGAAATGAATTTCATCTGCCAATGTCTAAGGCCCCTTGACGGTATGAAAAAATTTTGATTTCAATTAAATACAACCAAAAGTACCGTATGTCCAATTATGTGACATTCATTCGCTATAACATACATGACACATCCCGTGAGAGCAGAATAACGTAATTTTGGCAAGATGCAAGATTTCACAGTAAAAATGAAGCAAAAAATCCGAAAACGTGTAATTATATCGTGTAATTTGAATGCTATTACGAAGTTACATTGCATTTGTAACTCGTAAAAAATCTCAAGAAGTAATGCAGGGATTTTGATTTGGTTTCCAGTAATACGAAGAGTGACCACGAGAAACGTAATTGGCTGAAATACGAATATTTGGAATCTCCTGACGCTAAGAAAACGATGCCTTTGCAACCTCGCGCTGCTCACCGTAAAACCGCTGTACTACGGCTTTGACAGCATGTGCCTGCGACACGTACTGTATACCAACGAATGCCAAATTGTACAAAAATTTAAACTTAGAATTAAAGGATTAATGAAAGTACTGGAATTCCTGGGACTGGTATTTCGCCAGTATCAATAACAGAAAAAGATGTTGTGATTGCACATAATTATGTTCGCATTTTTGGATTTGTAATTTTCACAGGAAGAAATAAAGACTATAATAACTAAATGTTGATGTTTTCTTCGTGGAAAGTTCTTTTTGTTTATAGGATGAAGCAAATAAGTATAACAGTCACTGTTACGGCCGGCAGGCCCTTCCAAATTATCAGCTGTAAAAATATTATGCAAATTCCTTTATTATTCGTCTACGTATTGTAGGTGGACGAGCGCATAAGACTGGATATTTTTGGTGAACATTTTTGCTTCTCGTCCGTAACTATACGAATACGAGAACATAAGCCTTTTATATTATTTTAATAGAATATGTACCTGAAACCTTCTTCAAACAAAAGTCACATTATTATATTGGTGTGGTGTCTGTTCTTTCTTACATGTCCGAATGAACAGACACTACATCTGGTTCGCAGCCGTATTGCATTTGCAAACTATTTATTAAGAAAGAGAAGGAAGAAGTTTCTGTTAAGCTTATTTGACCTAACTGTGGGGTCACCAGTCCCTAAACTTACAAAGTACTTATGAACTAGCTAATACTAAGGACGGCACAAGTATCCATACCCGAGGGAGGATTCGGAACCCCCGTCGGGGAACGGCCTCGCGGCTCGGAGCATAGCACCTCAATGCGCTCGGCCACTCTGCCGCGGCGAACGAAGGATTAGGAATGTAAGGAGTGACATTAGCTGCATTCGACCAAAAAAATTTTGCAATGGCGACAAGCGAAAATGTGAACCGGACCGGGAATCGAATCCGGCTCTCTCGCTTCGGGCCAGCGGTCACCTCAACCACTTGGCTACCCCGCTCGCCTCCCGTCCGTCTAAAACTTCCACAAGTCGCACGCTATGGCTGTAGCGCCTCCATCGTCCATGCCACTCGCCATTACGGATTCCCGTGCGAGGTCGAACGTATGAATGCATCTGCGGTGAAGTAAATTAACCAATCGCCGTGTAAGTGTGTAAATACTCATAGACTGGTGTGGTGTCTGTTCTTTCGGACATAATAAGTATTTACACGCGAAGACGGCGCTTGCTTCATGTACTTCACCGCAGATGAGGTCATACGTCGCACGGTAATCCGTAATGGCGAGTGTAATAGGCTTGGACGACGGGAGCGCTACAGCTGTAGCGTGCGACTTGTGGAAGTGGACGTTAATGCTGACCTTCCTTGGGTCGCGAAGGTCGCAGTCGAAAAGAGCAGAGTCGCCAAGTACGTAGTGCTGCCACTAGATGTCAAGCGCAACGAGTTGTTATTAGAGATAGAGAGCTCTCAAGTTGTTCTTTTCATAACGTGAAAATATGTGCAATGTATTTGAGCTGTTGGCGAATTTGTTATATACTCTGCATGTGTTTGCTGTCGGGTCAGACAGTATGCTGTACTACTTTGTCTGCAATAAATATAAATATTGTCGCGAGAGACCACGAACACTGACTGCCAGCGTGGCGCAGGGGATAGCGTCACGGACTGTGGTGCTGAAGGTCGCCGGTTCAATCCCGCCACCTGGCACAAATTTATTTCTTTGTAATTAACAATTCCAGAATGTTCTGCATCTTTCTTATGTTCACTTGTAAATTCTACTTGTTTCTTATGTTAACTGTTCTTCTAATTTCTGGTAAATTCTGTCTGTGTATAAATAGCAGAGCACTCTGCCTGAGAGGCAGTCAGTGCTGTGTGTATGTTGAGTTCATAATAAACGTGCTTTGAGTATAAGTGCTGTATTCAGTTGCTTTCGAAGTCAAGCCTGCTCCCATTTCAATGCGACATTGTTTGGTCGAGGCACTGGGTACCCTGTGCAACAGCTGCATCACCGTGGCTCCGATTAGGCAACGTAGAAGCCGTCGCTTACACGGACTAGAACCGGAATACAAGGGATATACCGAGTACATCCTTCCGAAAGGTCCGTATCATCAGAAGAACCATGGACACGAAATCAACGGTAGGCCAGCTGCACATCAGACACCCATCGGGGTTCTCTGGACACGCTGGACAGGATCCCAATAAATGGCTAAAAGGATTCGACCGAGTCGCAAAGTGCAACAGATGGGATCATAAAATGTGCTTGGTCAACATTTATTTCTACCTGGACGGAACAGCCCAGCAATGGTTCGAGAACAACGAAGACAAACTGAATGACTGGGAAACGTTCCAGGCGGAACTTAAGAAGACGTTTGGAGACCGATAGCGACAAATCCGCTCGGCGGAAGAATAACTGAAGAACCGGGCCCAACAACATGGTGAGCCAACACAGTCTTAAAGACAGAATGTTTTGGCCCTGTGTAACACTGTCAATCCGAACATGAATGAGGCCGACAAAGTCACGCACCTGATGAAAGGTATAGCAGAAGACATGTACCAAGCCCTCCTGATAAAAGACGTCGCTACGACAGAAGAGTTCATCATGTGGTGCCAACGTATCAAAGAGGTGCAACAAAGGAGAGTTGGACGCAAGAAGTATGACTGACTCCCAAATGTAGATCCTATGGCGGTTGTGGAAGACAAGCATGAGTTCGCTTCTCTCATACGACAAATTGTGAGAGAAGAATTACAACAGTGCATGGCCGCCCGAACTATTAGACCGAGAGAGAATCAGATTATGGCCATGGATGTAACCCATGTAAGTCACGAGGGAGCCGACGCCTCTGAGGAAGAGGTATTTCAGATATTAGCTCCTGTCTGCCCCACCAATCGCACCCGACGTGAGAAATGGCGTCGCCCTGCTATGACATACGCTGCAGCCGCCAAGCGACAGCCTATGAACTTGCCGATACCGTCACAACCAGGTCCCCCAGCAACAATCACGTCCCGCAGAAGAACAGTCGTCTGGAGGACAGAAGACAACACACCACTGTGTTTCCACTGTGGGCGCCCTGGACATGTCGTATGCTACTGCAGAGAGAGAAGGCGAGTATTCGACGATTATTTTGCCGCAAGACGTCAGCCATCAGAGCAGTTCTATGCCAGGCAATCAGCTGCTGATGAGTTCAGTCGACCTATGGGAAGAAGCCCATCGCTGTACCCTAGACGAGGTCGCTCACCGACGTGCCGGAGCCATTCACCGTCGCCGTACAGAGGTACCAGCCGCCGCGCCCAGGAAAACTAAGCGAGGCGACCATCTACGAAGGTGAGGCCGCCGCAGATGAAAATCCTTCATGGAAGACAGTCGCTAAGATGTCGGGAAATCTCATCGACGTCATAATCGACGGCCAACCTGTCCGGGCACTTGTTGATTCAGGAGCCTCTTTTTCTGTACTGTTGGAAAATTACCGCCGCACACTAAAGAAAACAATGTTCTGTGATACAGGGGCAACTGTGCTGAAGGTCGCGAATGGGAAGTACAGCAGGAACTTGTGTCGCAAGAATAACCATCAACAACAGGACGCAGCCGTTTGAATTTGTCGTGTTAACAGAATGTAGTCACAATGTCATCCTCGGATGGGACTTCCTTCAGGGATCCGAAGCTATCATTGACTGTGGAAGATCTGAGCTGCAAATTGAAGAACTTGTTCCGACGGATACACATAATACAGAATTTTCTGGGAAGTTATTCGTCATTGACAATGTGACGATACCGCCGTTGACAATGAGAAGAGTTGCAGTCACAAACACAGATGACTGGTTAAACTGTGAAGTTCTTGTTGATAATAATAAGTTTATCAGGCTCACAAAAGAAATTTACATACCAGTGGCTATCATAAGCATTACTGGAGGTCAAGGAGAGATTTGGATCACAAATTGTCACGAGCAGTCACAACTTATCCTCAAGGGAATGTGTATCGGGACAGCTGAACCAATCCAGGACGGTGAGCTCAACGTCATCAATGAAGACCCATGCCCTGCCGTTAGTACAGACAACACGCTGGAGGAAACAAACGTGGAACTGCCAATAGGGCCTGGACTGACCAAGGAACTACGCCAGCGGGTGTTAGGTATGATACGCTAATTTTCAGGTGCATTCACACCTCAGCAGGAGAAAAGTAAGACGAAACGGCCCACGATAAAGCACCGTATCAATACTGGGGATCATCTGCCAATTAGCCAGCGTTCGTATAGAGTGTCGCCAGCTGAAAGACGGATAATTAGGGAAGTGGAGAAGATGTTGCGAGATGACATTATTCAACCTTCGGAGAGTCCTTGGTCGTCTCCGGTGGTCCTTGTTAAGAAGAAGGATGGCACGTGACGATTCTGTGTCGAATATCGGCGGCTGAACAGAATCACAAAGAAAGATGTCTCCCCATTGCCGTGCATTGACGACACTTTAGACTGCTTGAAAGGAGCTACATACTTCTCAACTATGGACATGCAGACAGGTTACTGGCAAATCGAAGTTGACGAAGCTGACAGGGAGAAGACGGCTTTTACTACACCTGACGGCCTCTATGAATTTAAAGTAATGCCATTTTGATTATGTAATGCTCCAGCCACATTCGAAAGCATGATGGACAACTTGCTTCGACACCTTAAGTGGACGACGTGTCTGTTATTTAGATGACATTATCGGTTTCTCGAAAACATTGGAAGAACACCTGAATCGCCTGTCAACTGTGTTGAAGTGTGTTCAGACTGCAGGTCTCCGCCTCAATCCAGAGAAGTGCCTCTTCGTCGCCAAAGAGATAAAAATCCTGTGGCACCTAGTCATCGGAGATGGTGTCCGTCCCGATCCAAATAAAGTAAAGGCAGTCACTGTGGTGTCGCACAAGTATGAAGTGCGCATCACGTACTTTCGCCGCGCGCTGCCATGCACGCACGGCGCGGCATTCTTACGACGTCAGCCACGAACGCCCTCTGCTGCAACTCTGCTCGTGGCCACGACTGTTGCATCGGCCTTTGGGACTGAGATAGGAACCAGTTAACACTTGGGAATCAGATAGACACTAGTTAAGACTTGGCTATCAGATAGGCACTAGGAATCATTAGTAGGCAGGCCTCTATATAAACTATGTATCAGCATTCTGCAGTCAAGAACTATGTAAAAGTTAATTATTACCAAGACTCCACAAAATATATATCTTGTTCTAATTTAGCCTAGTGTTCTAGTTTCTGCTGTCCCACTGGCTGGTCACCTCCGTACTTGCACATGTGTGCATCCTTTATTCCTGTGTCCGTCTCTCTCTACTCGGCCACCGACATCCACGACAACCGGCGGAAACACAAAAGTGGCGAAGAGGCTGGGACACAAAAGTGGCGACGAGGAACAATAGAAGAACCGTGGACCAGCCCGTTTGCAGCAGACAGACAGCAGCAGTTGCAGCATGCTGAAATTGCTCCCGCCCACCCACCCTTATTATAAGATTTTTGGGGGAAGATGTTTTGTTCCGTGTTTTGTGGACTTTTTTGTTGCAGAGCGTCCTCTTTCATATTGCATTTGTGTTTTGTTGTAATTTACTTGTATGCGCGGTGCCTACGCCTAATCGGTCAGCATGGCCACTACCCTGAACTCAAACTTAATGGAAATTATTCAGTTACAGATGGCGCAAATCACGCAACTACTACAAGCGGTGTCGCAGTTGATGGCACAGGCAGCTAACCAACAACAGCCGCCCACATTTGCTGCCACACCGCTTCCTACGTTTCGCCAGTACAATGAACGTGAGGAAGAATGGAGCGATTACCTGGCACAATTTCAAGAACTCGTCGCGGCTCATCAAATTATAGGTCAGAGAGTGAAGCACCTTTTACTATCGGTTGTGGGCACCAACACCTTCGTGTTACTGCAGAAACTTTTCCCCCACGCATCTCCTCATGATCTAGAATTCGATCAAATTGTAGATGCACTGAATGCTCATTATGATAGAAAAGTTCTCGTAGCTGCGGCGCGGTACCGATTTTTCAGACTAAAAAAAAAATCACCAGATCAGTCACACCAACAGTAGATCACTGAGTCAAAGGGCTTAACCCGCACATGTAAATTTACTTGCTCTTGTAGACTTTCTTATAGTGACGTGATGTTGAGAGACGCTATTACACGAAACATACAGGACCCCAGAATTAGGTCAGCAATTCTGAAATAGTCTGACCCTTCATTAGACAGTGTATTGCAGCTTATTGAAGCGCATGATACCTTTGACTTAGCAGATGTAGAAATGCAAAGCCACAGTGTAAATTCAATGCACCACAATGGACGCTTTCCTAGTCACAGTTTTCAGTCTCGCCCTAGTGATTCTTATAATTCTACCGGCCGTGCTGGACAGACAGTGAACAGTAGCCAGTGTAAAAGTGCGAAACAAAGGTCGCCCCGTCCTGTTAGACACAGCAATTTGACAAACGTGCGCCGACTTTCTTTTCGGAAAAATGTTCGTAATCTTGCCCCCAGTGTGTATCTCGCCACAAGCGTGCGCAATGCCCTAGTCGCAACGCAATCTGTTATCAATGTGGCAAATCAGGACATGTACAGTCAGTGTGTATGCAGAATGTAAATTCAAAGAACGGTGCCGTTAGGAACAGTGCTTCGCAGAGTGCGAGAACAGTACATACTGTAAATGTTATACACATCTACACATCTACATGGGATACTCTGCAAATCACATTTAAGTGCCTGGCAGAGGGTTCATCGAACCACAATTATACTATTTATCTCCCATTCCATTCTCGAATAGCGCGCGGGAAGAAAGAACACCTGAATCTCTCTGTTCGAGCTCTGATTTCTCTTATTTTATTCTGATGATCATTTCTACCTATGTAAGTGGGAGTCAACAATATATTTTCGCATTCGGAGGAGAATGTTGGCGATTGGAGTTTCGCAAGTAACCCACGCCTCAGCGATAAGCGCCGTTGTTCTAATGATTCCCATCCCAGATCCTGTATCATTTCCGTAACGCTGTCTCCCCTGTATCGTGACAATACAAAACGAGCTGCCCTTCTTTGGACTCTCTCGATGTCCTCCGTCAAACCCACCTGATAAGGATGCCACACTGGGCTGCAATACTCCAAAAATGGACGGACAAGCGCAGTGTATGCAGTTTCTTTAGTAGTTCTGTTGCATCTTTTAAGGATTCTGCCAATAAAACGCAGTCTCTGGTTCGCCTTTCCCACGATATTATCTACGTGTTCTTTCCAGTTTAAGTCTGAAGTAATAGTGATTCCTAGGTATTTTGTGGAGTTTACGGCCTTCACATTTGATTGATTTATGTTGTAAACAAAGTTTAACGGATTTCTTTTCGTACTCATGTGGACGACTTCACACTTCTCATTATTTAGAGTCAATTGCCAATTTTTACACCATACTGATATCTTATTCAGATCGTTCTGCAGTTGGTTTTGATCTTCAGATGATTTTACTAGACGGTAAATGACGGCGTCATCTGCAAACAACCTAAGAGAGCTACTTAGATTTTCCCCTAAATCGTTTATGTAAATAAGGAATAGCAGAGGACCAATACACGCTGTGGGCTTGGACACTGCATTGCTTGAATCTCAAATGCAAGAAAGTTCTTCTGCTCCTATGGAAAAACTATGTAGTGTGCCTCGTAGCAAACGCCGTCGAGCGCGTGAAACTGTGCAACGGAAAAGGGTTCGGGACAAGCAAAATGATTATGTACAGTGCAATCCTGTAGTAAACGTAGTGCCTTCTACAACTTCTCCTTGTAATAGTGCCCAGTACAGTGTAGCTAGTGACAGTAGACTTGGTATAGCTACTCAAAGTAATTTTAGTGCAGTAGCACGCATTGCACGGACACCGATCCAGTGGTAGTGCCATCTTGGGACAGTGATATTAATCCGCTGTGTGCCGATTCTGCGCCGCCTCCTTCCGTACGCAGCCCGCGCATGCGCAAGTGCAGCAAACAAACTGTAACAGACGTAGCCTACATTCGCGCACCTGTCGAGCGCCACAAGCAAAAGCTTTTTGTGACTCTTTCTATAGAAAATAAGACTGTGCAATTTCAGCTCGGCACTGGTTCCGCTGTCACATTAATAAATAAAGATACTTATGCACTTCTGGGTTCGCCAAAATTGTCGCCGTCTCAACAAGTGCTCACAGCGTATACAGGGCAAAATATTCCCGTGCTAGGAACGTGTAGCTTGCTCGCCTCTTTTCAAGGTGTAACAAAAACAGTTGCTTTTGTAGTTCTTCAGGCCAAATCTACAGAGAACATTTTTGGACTAGATGCATTCGACTTGTTTGGCTTATCAATTCAAAGAGATGTGCTTCAAATTTTGTCAGTAGTGCCTCAGGAGAAAATCAATATATTGTGTGAAAAATATAGTGACTTGTTTTCGCCGCAACTAGGTTGTGAAAAAGACTTCATGGCACATGTAACTTTAAAAGAATCTGCAGTACCAAAATTTCGTAAAGCTAGACCAGTGCCTATTGCCCTTCGTGATAAAGTTGCTGTAGAACTTAAACGTTGGCAGGATAGTGGGGTGATTTATCCTGTTTCTGCAGTCTTGCTTCTTTTCTAAGATTGATTTAGCAGAGGCATACTTACAGATTACGCTTGATGACGAGTCAAAAAACTTTTTCGTCATTAATACTCACATGGGCCTTTTTCAATTTCAACGCCTACCCTTTGGCAGTTCTTCCGCCCCCGCTATTTTTCAGCGCTTTTTGGAACAGCTGACTGTTTCTGTACCGTGTTGCTCGAACTATTTAGATGATATTGTGGTATCCGGACGTACAATTGAAGAACATTTAGCAAACCTGGAGTGCCTTTTCAAAGTGTTGAGTGCAGCAGGTCTACGTTGCAATAAAGCAAAGTGTTCGTTTTTCCAAACTGAAATAGAGTACCTAGGCCATGTGATTAATGCCCAAGGAATCCATCCCTTACAGTCACATGTTAGAGCAATCAAAGACTTGCCTTTTCCTAAGAATGTGCACGAATTGCAAGCAGACATGGGAAAGCTTAACTATTATTTCAGATTTATTCCCAATGCCTCTCAGGTTGCAGCTCCACTGCATCACTTACGTAGGAAGAATGTTCCTTTTGTATGGTCTAAAGATTGCCAGGTTGCCTTTGACAAATTGAAGTTTGCACTGCTCAGTGATGCATGTTTGATTCCCTTTGACCCACAGAAGCCTGTAGTGCTAGCAGTGGATGCCTCGTCGTACGGTCTGGGCGCAGTAATCTCACATCATATTGGATCTCACGATCGACCTATTGCCTTTGCATCCAAGCTACTGATGCCAATGCAACAGAATTACAGTCAGATAGAAAAGAGGCCTTAGCAATCATTTGCGGTGTCACAAAGTTTCATCATTATCTCTATGGCAGAAAATTCTGTTTGTTGACAGACCACAAGCCTCTCACGTCGTCGTTCTCACCCACAAAGCCAATTCCGCCACGAACGGCACAATAGCTTCAGAGATGGTCCTTGATATTGTCAAATTATCAGTATGAGATTTTTTGCCGACCTATCACTAAACACGCCAACGTGGACATACTTTCCCGACTTCCGGTTGGCCAGGATTTGTCGTTTGATTCTTCAGAAATGGCATGTTGTCAGATAGACTTCAGAGATGCTTCCGCTGTCGCAGACTTCCCTTTGAACTCTCGTCGGGTTGCACAGGAAACACCTGCTGCAGCCTCCCACACACCGATTCAGTTCATATGGCGCTTTGCGTTTTCAGGTTTCTACGCCGGTGCAGTACAGGGTGTTTGCTGGAAACAAGAAGAGATGGTTACCGGGCACCATTCAGCGCGTGCTCGGTCGCAATATGTACGTTGTTCGTTCTTCCACAAGGTCGGAGCTGTGGCGCCACGCAAACCAGTTGCGCCTGCACAGGCCGCGCGATCCTGTCTCTGGTTTCTTGATTCCAGACCCAGTTCACCGCCAGGGAGCACAGCCACATAACTCGCCGCCGGGCCCCGCGTCCCCGGACTACAAGATCATCCCTGTGGATGTCGACGCGCCTCTGCCGCTGTCGCCGCCGCAGATGACAGCGTCACCGAGAGGAATTCCGGGACCGTGCGTGCCGCCCCAGCCTGGGCTACGCACCTCAGAAGAAGATGACCTGCTCCCTCTGGGCAGAGGGGTGCGCCCTTCCCCTCGTTTTGGTGGGTTTCCCGGGGGATCGCAAGGTGGATACCGGGGCGCAGACGGCGTCTCGATCCCAGCCTCTGCTACGACGCCCGTCCCACCAGTAACGTCCCTGCCCAGGCCCTCCTCCTAGTGCCGTCGCCGTGGCCCTCAGCCCTACGCCACGACAGCGCGGCGGTTTGTGGGGGAGCGGTGTGGTGTCGCACAAGTATGAAGTAGACGCCACGTACTTTCGCCGCGCGCCGCCATGCACGCACGGCGCGGCGTTCTTAAGGGAGACACGAGCGCCCTCTGCTGCAACTCCGCTCGTGGCCACGACTGCTGCATCGGCCACTTGGGACTGAGATAGGAACCAGTTAACACTTGGGAATCAGATAGGCACCAGTTAAGACTTGGCTATCGGATAGGCACTAGGAATCATCAGTAGGCAGGCCTCTATCTAAACTATGTATCAGCATTCAACAGTCAAGAACTATGTAAAAGTTAAGTATTACCAAGACTCCACGAAATATATATCTTGTTCAAATTTAGCCTAGTGTTCTAGTTTCTGCCGTCCCACTGGCTGGTCACCTCCGTACATGCACACGTGTGCATCCTTTATTCCTGTGTCCGTCTCTCTCTACTCGGCCACCGACACCCACGACAACCGGTGGAAACGAGACACAAAAGTGGCGACGAGGCTGGGACACAAAAGTCACAGAATTTCCAACTCCTCAGCACATTCGTGATGTGAGAAGTTTTCTCGCGCTGTGCTCATACTACCGACGTTTCATAAAAGGATTTTGTAACAAGGCACGTCCATTACAAGAACTTCTGCAGGGAGACGCCAAGTTTTATTGGGATGAGACAAAAGAAAGAGCTTTCCAGGCACTTAAGGAGGGTCTAACTTCCGCACCAGTGCTAGCCTTGTACGACGAGAATGCAGAAACGGAACTTCACACAGACGCCAGTGGATATGGGATTCGTGCAGTGCTTGTACAAGTTCAGGAAGGTGCTGAAAAAGTGATAGCCTATGCGTCGAGAGTACTCTCAAAGTCCGAGATAAACTACTCTACAACTGAAAAAGAATGTCTCGCAGTTATCTGGGCTATCAACAAGTTCCGGCCGTATTTATTCGGCAAACCATTCATCGTCGTGACAGACCACCATTCTTTGTGTTGGCTGACTAGCTTGAAGGATCCATTAGGTCGACTAGCAAGATGGGCACTAAGACTCCAAGAGTACGATGTCACAGTGGTATTCAAGAATGGGTGCAAACACAAGGATGCCGACTGCCTTTCGAGGAATTCATTAGTGGAACACAACAGCATTAACGAAATTTCAGCCCTCACTGAATTAGATGACGTTATAGCTGAACGGAGGGAAGATCCAGCTCTATTTAAAACGATAGAGGCCTTGGAGAAAGGAGAACCGACCAATGGAGAGTTCCAACTTATAAACGGAACACTGTATAAGAGCAACTACGATCCACTGGGCCCCAAATGGCTACTGGTTGTTCCAGCTCATCTCCAGCCAGCTATTCTCAAATATTTCCACGATGCTCCAATATCCGGTCATCTGGGATTCGTGAAGACCCTAGACAGAATCAGACGCAGGTATTACTGGAAAGGTCTCTACCGATCTGTCAAGCACTATGTGAGTCACTGTAAAGAGTGCCAGCGACGGAAGCATGTGCCGCAATTACCTCCAGGGCATCTCGTACCGATTTCGCCGGCAGCGGCTCCATTCCGCCGGATTGGAATCGATCTTTTAGGGAGGTTCCCGAAGTCGACAACCGGTAACCTTTGGATAATAGTCTGCACTGACTACCTCACACGCTACGCTGTCACCAAACCCCCCTGCTCCCATTTCAACGCGACAATATAAGCGTTTATCGCATGCAATCAACTTATGAACATATCTATTTTCTGAAAACCATGGCTTGTATTGGTGGCTAAACGACGTATGTTCATTGCAATAAATCGGTACCGCGTACAAAACTGCAGTGTCATTTATTTACTTTTGTTTCAGATTACAATAGTATATTTTCTGTGAACTGGAAATTATAATGAATAGTTGTAAATCTAGAGTCTACAGAGTAGCTTACATGCTGAAACGAAATTTCCTTGTAGAATGAATTGAGATTTATCTACCAGAAAACTTCATCAATAATGTTGGTGAAATTCGTACATGCTTGTTTCTCCTCGGAAGGAAGGAACAAAGACGAGATTTTAGGGATTGATAGAAAAGAAAGAAGAGATCAAATACCCCTGAAAAATTGACATGCAGTTGATCAGCAGAGCATTGACCACCTACTTATGGGACTTAAATATGGGATATGGGGTCATCAGTCCCTAAACTTACAAACTACTAATGAAATAGCTAATACTAAGGACGGCACAAGTATCCATGCCCGAGGGGGGATTCGAACCCCCGACCGTAGTGGCCATGCAAAACGTCCGCCGCAGACCGCTCGGCCACCGCGCCCGGTGGAAATATTCTCCAGCAGCTATTATTAGCGTACAGAAGTCATTTAATGTGTCTGTATCGAATAGTTTCACACAGTCCACAATACAAAATAAAACTAATAAAACAAAGTATTACAACTAAGGCAGTGTTTTATCATTGGTTGCTGTACCAGATGGCCTGAATGGAAGACATTTTACAAAATAAAATGTCATTTCTATTAGAAAATTATACACTTATGTTTTGATCTACAGATGACAGGAGAAGTAGCAGTGAGATGAAAATAATTAAAGTAATTAGTCACCAGGGGCGCCCCCCCCCCTCTAGCAGCCTTTTTTTTCCCTTGACCATTTGTCTATATCAACCAAAGAGTCATCAAAACTGTGAGACTTTTGTTTGATTGGGTGTGGGGTAAAAAGTGGTGGTCGGTACTAGAGTCTTTCTACCGATCCAGAGTTTAGCTTACGATGAGAAATCTTTCACCCCCCCCCCCCCAGGCTGTCGTGGATCCTTCACTGTTAGTCAGTAAGCAGGTTTGAACATATCATGCGATTATCGCTTATGTTTACGTTTATTGAAACAAGGTTTATGTTACGTATTGTCTCATGAAACAGCACACACATACAGAATGGTTAACAAGTCCGACAAGACCTGAAGTACATTGCAGTTATTTTCCCGTCATGAACTCGTTGCACCTGACATCTTGTAACGGTTACTCACTGGGCAATTATGAAATGTCAGTACAGTTTTTTGCTGGATGCCAGCTACGGGAAAGTGCCGCCGTAGCTCGGAATTAATTTGCCGAGTGGGGTTACACGCGGACACACACACACACACACACACACACTCTCTGAATAAATGTCAATATCAACAACAGTTTTCAACTCTCTGCGGTGTGCGCCGTCTCCTCCTACCTCGTTCAAACACAGTCCAGGCTTGCTTACCTGATTATACAGACTCGATTAAGTCCCATTGGATGTTTCCTCCTCCGGCCGTGGACTCTGACGGAATGTAAATCTCGTCGTGTGTTGCTGGAAATTAATATCACAAGAGAAAATGTTTCTGCCTACTTGAAATGAAAGCGGTCTTTCTGAACAATTTTGTTTATTAACTTTAGTGTGGCTAACTACGTTGGAACCAGATTTACAAACTTCTGAAATATCCCGGTAATTAAATCTGTTGAGCACCTTCTCAATATTGAATCTGTTAATTATTAAATTTATCAACTGTGTCGCAATGACAATATTAACTTCTTTTCCTTTCCAGACTATCCTCGGAGCCGTAGCTCGTCTAATTCACACAATATCAGCACCAAAACTTCACACGCACTGCTCGTCACTGTAGAGCAGATAATTCTCATTAATATCACTTTATCTGGCGGTTAATTATGCCTAATTATACACTTTATGACCCTAGCCTTTCACATACGTGTTGACCATCCTGTGGCCTGTCGCAGACTGGGTACAGAGTAGAGTTGGCTTCGGTTTCATGGTGTCGAAAACAGGTTTCGATACACACAACAGTTTCAGTGTTTCAAAACCGGCATCTTTCACGGTTTCGAAACCATGCGGTTTCATTCCGTTCTGTTTCGGATCACATTCGCGGTCGATTGTCGATGCACTGAAACCGTTTCTTCCTGTCGGTTTCACGGTATCGTGTCGGTTTCACGATTTCATGTCGGTTTCACAACATCGGTGTTTCAAACCACTAATGCAGAAAGGCGGAACAGACTAATGGTATCGAAATGTGGTGTTTCATTTTACTGAAGTCAGTGTGAAATAGTAGTTGACATTCGTGAGTCTGCAGCTTATGATTACTGAAATCAAGATTCGTTTGCAAGAGACTGCTGTATTCCGAAATGACAATGTCTGCTTTATAAATGTAAAAGAACAATAAAACAACGTTCACTATTTGCATTGAAAAACCAGTTAAATTCTAGGTTTATCTACCATATTAAAAACACTAGAGAAACTAATTTAATAAAGTAAGATACAACATGAAGCCTGAAATGACATTTTTATACGAACAAGGGTACATCGCATATTTAATCTCGTGTTAAAGAGTTAGTTTCTTACGAGTGAAAACGATGTTACCTCCAATCGTTATAATTTTTCGACTATCATGTTAAAGGAATTGCGGCGGTGGTGTAACGGTCAAGACGTAGAAGTGGTGAACTTGTCTCTTATTATTTTTGTAATTCCATGGCATTATTTGTGATTGTAACTAGATTCCATTTTGTGCCAGCCCACCACAGAATTATAATGAAATAAAAGGTTTCCGCTTGGTAGGCGATGTGAGATGTTTCTTTTATTAAACTTCAAAACATATCGATTTCGTCCCTATGATGGGACATCATCAGTGCAGAATTGCAAGTCATGATGACCTATGTGCTCTGCTTAAAACATTTTTATCAGTCATGTCATAAAAAAAAAAAAAAATAAAAAAAAAAACATTTAAAAGGTCTTGCCGGTACAAGTCACAAGACCTTTTAAATGTTTTTTTTATGACATGACTGATAAAAATGTTTTAAGCAGAGCACATAGGTCATCATGACTTGCAATTCTGCACTGATGATGTCCCATCATAGGGACGAAATCGATATGTTTTGAAGTTTAATAAAAGAAACATCTCACATCGCCTACCAAGCGGAAACCTTTTATTTCATTATTTGCGATTATTTAGTGTGCCCTTTATTCCCTATAATTTATTTAGTATGTATAGAAAGTAGCATTTATGATCCATCACTGTAATATGCGTACCATATTGCAGTTTGTGAGTTCCTAGCGGGGTAAATTTTACCTACCATACCGGCGGCCTCGTGTGACTATGTTGGCAACATCAACAACACGGGAGAAAATCTTTATCAACATGTTTCGTACAGACCAAGAAGTAAATATATTCTCTATGGTTGACAGATTCTTGTATGTACCCTTGTCCACATAGTGAAAAATATTGCCCTCCTAGAACGCAGATTTCAGGATAAAACATACATTGCTTCACGGTTTCATGGTTTCGAAACAGTGTTTCGAAACCACAGATGGTACGGTTTCATTGGTTTCGAAACCGTCAGATGTTTCAATTATCCCATCTCTAGTACAGAGCCCACGCTCTGACTTGGCGCCTAGATGTTAGAAGCTTTCACCCGATTGGCTGATTTGTATCAGTCAATAACAAATCACTTTCTATAATTTTTAGTTTATGGTAAAGCTGCACTTTTAAATGAATCTGAAATTGTAATTAATCGAATAAGACATGATCGTAATCCTTCGGTAGGTTGGAGTTATGTCTCAGAAAATATTATCGGCAAAATAATGAAATGAAAAGCACGCGGTTCCCGTCTCGACAGCGGCCGGGAAGAACCGCCCTGACTGCCGCAGAGAAAGAATGCTTCCCACGGTACCGCACCATATGTCACGGCCGGTATGAACCATCTCGGCTCGCTTCCGTGTGCGGCCAGCTATCCGAAACAAAACTGTCTGGACTACAGAAGGAAATAATATAGGGAAAATGTGGAGTAATACCACAATATGGCGGTAGCATTTCGTACTCGCGGCAACCGCCGTCTGCGACTGCGACCTTCGCGACCCAAGAAAGCTCAGTTGTCTAGTGTTGGAAACGGAGCCTTTGTTCAGGAGTCGGCGATTTCGCGCTGTTTCATTCGGAGCCTCCGAATGTCGAATCGAGCGGACGCCATTTTGGAGATTAATCTTGCCGTATTTGATTGATTTGGCAGTGTATTTTGCGTAGCACGAAAATATGCTGTTTCTACGACCTCATCCAGTTCCCCCACCTGCTTCTGTTTCTTGAACATCTCCGGCGCCTCTACATTACCCGCAAAATAGAATCCTGCAATCCTCTGGTCTACCTCATCCTCACACGCCCCAGGCCTTCAGCATTGTATCCCTCCCTCTCGCAGGGTAACTTCCGCCACCTCCCCCTCCCGGATGACGCCATCCGTCCGGAAATCTATCCCTCCTACCAGCCCTAATTCTTTCCCCCTCCTCCCACCGCTTGGCTCTCTCCCTCCCTCTCCTCTCCCTTGGTGTCCCTCTCCCGCACTTCCGAACCCCTCCTTTCCCTGCGGGGTCCTACTATCAGTGTTTTAAACTTAAGTGCTGTGTCTCCTCATCGCCAGTGTGTTTTTTTAATAGTGCAACCACTGCCACACCAGACAAGTGTTGCAGTCGCCAGTTTTAAGTGTTTCTTCGTGTCCAGTGTTTCATCTTAATGTGTGTTTTTAACGTCGCCGTGGCACAGGCTTTTAATTTCCAACTTCATTTTCAACTCTTATGATCACAAATTTTTAACTTCTTTGTTACTATTGTTTGTTACTCCTTGATGATGTATGTAAATTCATGTGGCTGAAGAGCAGGGTAGGAGGCTGCTGCCAGCATACCTGTATATGTTGGGTATAAAATAAGAATAAAGGAAAAAAAAATACCGCTGACATGTTTTACGGCCCACATTAGTATTGTAGTTTTATAAGTTTTTGCAAACATTTTGGACCAAAATAATAATCTAAATAATAAAACATTAATTAATAAGAGTGTCCGAAACCCTTTTAGGAAAAAAATAATTTAAGTGGTGGCGGGTTCGAAACCACCAACCTTGAACGTTATAATTCAACGCCTTCCCCGCTACGCTACGGAAACCAATCGAAAGATGTGTTCTTTATTCTTGTACTATTCATGACCGTTGTTAAACTGATGCTAATATGGTATTTGTAGACACTAGATTATCATTTGTAGTACGAAGAACGATGTGTTTTTGTTAATTCTTCAGTGCGCCATTGCTTTGAAATGACAACGTGTAAGTTACAATAAGAAAATCATCAAATACGCAACGCAAGATGGCGTATGCCAGAGAGAGTTCTGGGCTAGGAATGTCACGTGACATCTGCGAACGGCTGATTTTCGTTAATTCAATGGAGGGTGTCAAATCTCCGTTATTTCTGCAACTATGTCTCAAACGATACGAGATATAAAAACATAAGGGAACTAAGTTGTAGAGAATTTTCTCCTCTACCAATTAGATTATTCAATTTTCGTGTCAGATGAGCGGTTCGTTTGTAATGACAATTACATTATAAACGTTTTTTTTATTACTAACGTATTTTTTCTCCGAAAAATTTCAAAAAGGGAGGTTCTGGTCTCTGGCGGCCTACAATCATGTGTGTCAAATTTGGTGCTGATCGGTTGAACGGTTCGTCTTAAAAACAGGGAATACGTTACGGACAGACAGACGGACAAACGGACATACATCCCAAAATCGCCGGTATTTTTGCAAATATCTTTGAAACGCTACGAGATATGAAAAAAACACAAGACAGAAAAGTTGTAGAGAATTTTCTCCTCTACAAATTAGGTTATTCAATTTTCGTGTGAGATGAATAGTTAAGCCGTTATTTTCATTTAAATTTCGAGCTGTCAAAAGACGATCGCAAAGGTCCACTTTTAGTGTTACTACCGTAACCTAAAGTGGGCCAAAATGCTCTTTCCCAGAATCAATTCCATAAATGTAAATCTCGATCGAAGTTTGTTACAATAAAAGTTCTGTAAAAGTACAATTACTGATAAAAGTTTCACGATGTGATTACGTGATGAAATTCTGCTGACCATATACACGATTACGTGTTGACACTACGCTGTGTAAATTACGACATGCTAAATGGAACGCTGCCAACTGTTTATACCAGGCTAGATAATTAGTGAAAGAGTGTAATTACAGATAACGGCTGCAATTTGAAAACGATAGCTAATATGCGAGTTGTAAGTTAGGAACACAATGATAGAAAATTACAAAAACTTAGATCCATTTGTTCCAATAATATTTTGTTCCTTAAACAATGTAACCAACAAGTTATTTAAGCTTTTCGGATTCTATTAAAACAGCCGGAATTTAAGTAAGTGAACATCATTTGGGTTTGGTATATAGCAATAAAACTTCTAAAAAGTAAAGAAGTGTAGGTATTGTTTTTATTCTTAAACTGTAATAATACTGACTGGTAAATACATGTAAATTAGCTGTCCTGTATAACTATGAAGTCCAGTTTATTGATTTTTCTTTTTCTTTTTTAAATTAATTATATGTCAAAAACAGAAACTATGTTTACTTCAGTAAACTGCTACATATATTTCGTTTTAAGCTAATTTCCATCAGTGTTACTAACAAAACGAAATATTTGTTGAATTTTAACTTACTTGTTCAACACTTCAGAAGTATTAAGCTTTTAACATTTGTGGCCAGCGAAACATTCAAGTTTTGACAAAGTGGTTCTCGAGTACTCAACAATTATTGAGTCCTGATGTAGAATATTAAATGCCAATATTTGAAACATGACTACTTTCACAGCGGTGTCTTCGATGTTGTTGGATGTGAGTTACTGCTAATTATTTATGCAAATTAAAAATGGATTTAAGACCCCAGTGTGAAGATCGCATGCTTTTATTGCTGATGACTAGTTTCGGCTCATTTATGAGCCACCGTGGATCATAAAATTGTTAAAAACTGTAGTAATATAGTACCGGTATGCTATTCACTCTTATTGGTTGTTGTGACGATGTGTATTGCCTTATATCTTATACACTGACGAGATTTTTATCAATTTTATTATGCGTAAATGACTCAGTAATGAGTCGAAAGTAGTCATCATTAATAGAAGCATGGGATTTTGATAGTGAGGTATTATATCTACATCTACATCTACATACATACTCCGCAATTCACCGTAAGGTGCGTGGCGGAGGATACACTGTACCACTACTAGGCATTTCCTTTCCTATTCCACTCCCAAATTGAACGAGGAAAAACAGAAGGCCTATATGCCTCCGTACGAGCCCTAATTTCTCTTATCTTGTCTTTGTTATCACTACGCAAAATATAAGTAGGCGGCAGCAAGATCGTACTACACTCAGATTCAAATTCCGGCCCTCTAAATTTACTTAACAGAAATTCACGAAAAGAACGTCGTCTATCTTCCAGCGATCCCCAATTGAGTTGCCGGAGGATTTCCGCGACACTCGCGCATTGGTCGAACCTACCGATAACAAATCTAGCTGCTCGTCTGGAACCGCCTCTATGTCTTCCTTTAAACTGATCTGTTGCGGGTCCCAAACACTTGAGCAATACTCAAGTCGTGGTCGTACAGCGTTTTATACGCGGTCTCCTTTACAAGTGAAGTACATCTTCCCAAAATTCTCCCAATAAACCGAAGTCGGCTGTCCGCCTTAATCACAACTGTCCTTACATGCTCGTTCCATTTCATATCGCTCTGCAATGTTACGCCTAGATATTTGAATGACGCGACAGCATCAAGAAGCTCACTACTAATGCTGTATTCGAACATTATGGGATTGTTTTTTCTACTCATGCGCATCACCTTACATTTTTCTACATTGAGAGCTAGCTGCCATTCTTCGCACCAACTAGAAATTTTGTCTAAGTCAACCTGTATGCTATTACAGTCAGTTACAGACGATACCCTCCCATACACCACAGCATCATCAGCAAACAGCCGCAAATTACAACTTACTCTGTCCATCAGATCATTTATAGAGATAGAAAATAATAGCGGTCCTATCACACTCCCCTGGGGCAGGCCTGACGATACACTCGTCTCTGATGAACACTCACCGTCGAGAACAACGTACTGCGTTCTATTACTTATGAAGTCTTCCAACCAGTCACAAATCTGAGAACCTATTCCATAAGCTCGTATCTTCGTTAGCAGTCTGCAGTGTGGCACCGCGTCGAACGCCTTTTTGAAGTCGAGAAAAACACAATCCGCCTGTTGCCCTTCTTCCATGGCTCGCAAGATATCATGTGAGAAAAGGGCAAGCTGAGTTTCACATGAGCGATGTTTCCTAAACCCGTGCTGATTCATGGAAAGAAGCTTTTCGTTTCACTGAAATTTACTATATTCGAACTGAGAATATGCTCCAAAATTCTACATGAAACTGATGTCAACGATATTGGCCTGTAATTGTATGGGTCAGTTCTCTTTCCTTTCTTATACACGGGAGTCACCTGTGCTTTTTTCCAATCACTAGGAACTTTGCGCTGAATTAAGGATTCGCGATAAATGCAAGATAAGTAGAGGGGCCAACGCCGCAGAATAGTCTTTGTCCATGCTTGTTTAAAAACCTTATGTCGTTTCCCCAGATTTCACAATGTCAAACAACATAATAGTAATTAGTAAGAAGCAAAGTTCTTTTTCTTTTGGATGCGCCAACACCACATCTGAAATATCCTTGCAGAATTTCCGATATTATCCAATACATCATTTATTTAAAGGTTTTCCAACATGTATAATGTTTTAGCTGAAACTCGACCTTTCGAAAATATTCATTACCTCCGTGAGAAAGTAAGTGACTGATGTGTCTCTTATGTGTTGTAATGGTCTGTTTTTCTATTGGCGGAATGTCGTCACCTGGAGCGTGATTTAAATGAGTAAGTGCTGGAAATGGAAAGTGAATTCAGAGCTGCTTTTGCCCTATACCTGGAATTACAAGGCGGACGGAGAACAGAGCCGTGACAAGCACAAGCCCTTCTACATCTACATCTACATCTACATAGATACTCTGAAAATCACATTCAATTGCCTGGCAGAGGGTTTATTCACCACTTTCATAACTTTTCTCTACCGTTCCATTCTCTAATAGCGCGCGGGAAGAAAGAACACCTAAATCATTCCGTTTTCGATCTGATTTCTCTTATTTTATTGGGATGGTCATGTCTCCCTAAGTAGGTGGGTGCTAGCAAAATATTTTCACATTCAGAACTAAAAGTCGGTGATTGAAGTATTTATGAACATTATGTTTCTTGTACTGAAGCCTAGCCTCCATTACGGTTACCGTCTCCATTAGACTTTAGTAGTTAACAGTAGCACAAAGCAGGAAGTATTACACTCTCAAATTTATTGACTAAAGCTTATTTGTCCGATATTTTGGATGAGTTGAACAGGGCATTTTTGTTGAGTGTCGCCTTCCATACGATTTCTTTAATCAAATCTAGCGTTTTACCTTTTATTTGATCGAAGAAATCGTTCGACTACCGTTTTGTGCAATGAAAACTGTAACCGCCTGGAGTGTTAACTCCACTGCAGCCGTTTAACGTCTTCAGCGGTCATAAGGAATGTGGCGCTACCTGCCATTCAACAGTCCACTGAAGCCAGGGACACCAGAAAATGTGTTTCTGGGTTACAAAAGTCTGTGATGCTTGCCCTCTTAGCTGACAGTCATTTCTGAACTCCTATTTGGATATACTATACTTCTGTCGAGCCAAACGCACCTTACAACAACTAAACTACGATTCCAGATCGAAACTTTCACTCTGCAGCGGGATTCTAGAAGAATGCTTTATGTGAATTAAAAATGTTAGTTGTAGTAGTTTGCAGTAAATGCAGAATATTTTTTTTTTCAATTATGACTGTAACGAATTGCACGATTTTCGTATGTTGGCTACTGAACAGACGCTTTTATACGTTGAATACTACAGTACTGCATGAAAATTCTTTATGCAACTTCCATATCATTAAATATGTCTGCCTTGGTCCATAATCTTCTCACTGCACTGTCGTTAGGTAAAAATGAAGATTACATGTCGTTAAGTGAAAACAGACATTGAAACTAACAGTTCACATTTGAGTTGTATATATATTAATTTAGCAATAATGGAAAATTGAAAAATTGCAAATGGCTTTCCGGATCTGTTTGTGCATTAACAGGCAACGCAAATACCGTAATTTTCTTTTTTAAGAAAAAGTACTACTTTCAGTTCCGAATTCAGATGAATACTTACTCAACACCAAAAACGTAATGGCTTCGCACTATGGAAGTGGAGACTCCACTTACGTGGCGTGAGGTCATCTCCACCTATTCGAACCTCTTTTGGCCGCGCGAGAGTCCGAGCTGTCTGGAGCGCCACGTTGCGGATCGCGCGGCCTAACGCGTCGGAGGTTCGAATCCTTCCTTGGGCATTGATCTTTGTGTCGTCTTTAGTATAAGTTAGTTCATAAGTAGTTTGTAAGTTTAGGGACTAATGGACTCCGCAGTTAAGTCCCATAAGCTTTACAAATATTTGAATATTTTTTGAACCTTTTTGGTAGCGGTAAACATGCCAGTTAAGTTTCTTTGGTGTAGTCCATAGATTACAGTATTGATAGAAATGAACAAAGCAGATGGGACGCTCTGTCCGGAGTACGATAGACGAAATGAATCGTGTGTTGATGGGCATGAGGGTATGTTACAGGTCGCGCCACCGCCGTCCAACTTGCCTCTATACTCATGCAGGCTACATTCTAACAGACATGCACGAAGGAGGAGGACACTTGCAATAAACAACTTTTTTTTAGGTTTCTCAATTCTTCGTATTCAATGTTTGTACTCCAGATGCCGCATGGTATAAACTTCACGATCTGTTTTGTAGATTTCTATCAATTTTGTAGTTGATAGAACACAATAATGTTTCAATTAAAAACAAACATATTTCTTAATTGATATTACCTGACATTGCAGCATTCAGGAGAGCGAACTGAGAAATTTGATGAAATCTCCCTAAAGTGGCAACTTAAATCGTAATTTATTTAAAAGTCCTTTATTTTCTCATTTCCGTTTTCAGTAAGCTCGAAGACTTGCTCAATGAAACCAGTAATTATTTTATTAGGTGATTTATGAGGTGACTTTTTTGCTTTGAAACATGAGTAACCACTTTCCTGAACCCCCGACGGCGGGCAACCGTGCGCTCTGCAGCAAGGCGCCTTAGAGCGTTCGGCCACTCCACCGCGGATGAGCACTTCGTCATTAGTTTCATGACCTAACCATCTAATCTTCATCATTCGTCTGTAGCACCACATTTCAAAAGCATCTGTCAGCTTTTTGTCTGAACTTCTTATCGTTCACGTATCACTACCATACAATACTACACTCCCGACAAATGATTTCAGAAAGGACTTCCTAACTTTTAAATTAATATTGGATGTTAACAAATTTCGCTTCTTCAGAAACGCTTTTCTTCCCGTAGCCATTATGCATTTTATATCTTCCTCGCGTCGACTATCAGAAGTTGTTTTGCTACCCAAATAACAAAACTCATCTACTACTTTTATTGTCTCTTTACTTAATCTACTTCCTTCAGCATCACCAGATTTTATGATACTACATTCCTTGTTTTACTCTTGCTACTGTTCATCTTATACACTCCTTTCAAGACACTGGCAATTCTATTCAGTTGCTCTGCCAGGTCCTTTACTGTCTCTGACAGAATTACTATGTCATCGACAAACCGCAAATTTTTTATTGCTTCTCTCTGAACTTTAATTCCCTCTCTAAATCTCTCCTTGCATTCCTTTACAGCTTGCTCAATGTACAGATTGAACAGCATTGGAGAAAGTCTACAACCCTGCCGTACTCCCTTCCCAACCACTGCGACCCTTTCATGCCAATCGACTCTAATAACTGCTGTCTGGTATTTGGACAAGTTGAATATAACTCTTCGCTACCTATATTTTATCCCAACTACCTTCAGAATTTTAAAGAGTGTATTCCAGTCACCAATGTCAAAAGCTTTATCCAGATCTACAAATGTTAAAAACAAATGCTTAACCCATCTTAAGACGTAATGTGAGTATTGCCTCCCGTGTTCGTACATTTTTCCTAAATCCAAACTGATCTTCCCCAAGGTCGTATTCCACTAGTTTTTCTATTCGTCTATAAATAATTCGTGTTAGTATTTTCCATCCATGTCTTGTTAAACTAATAGTTTTGTAATTTTCACATCTGTCTGCACTTGTTTTCTCAGGAATTGGACGTCTGAGGTATTTCCCCTCTGTCATACGTCTTGCATACCAGGTGGAACAATTTCTTCAAGACTGGCTGTACGAACGATATCAGCAGTTAACGCGGTATCTCATTTACTCTAGAGGCCTTGTTTCGATTCAAATATTTCAGTGCTCGGTCAAATTTTTCTCACAGTATCGTATCTCATATAATATCATCTTGCTCTCTTCGTCTTCCATTTATAGAATACTGTCTTCAAGTTTATTACCTTTGTATACGCTCTCTATATATTCCTTCCACCTTTCGGCTTTCCTTTATTTGCTTAGTACTGGTTTTCTATCCGAGTTCTTGTTATTGATGATGATGGTTTTCTTGTCTCCAAATGTCTCTTAGGCGGTGTTTATATTTCTCCCATTTATACATTGTTCCACAGTTTTGCATTTGTCCTCTAACCACTCCTGCTTAGCCAATATGCACTTCCTGTCAATCGAATTTCTTAGTCGTCTGAACTCCATTTTGCCTGCTTCACTTGCTGCATTTCTATATTTTCTCCTTTCTGCAATTAAGTCCAGTATCTCCTGGTTATCCAGGGATTTTTATTAGGCCTTATCCTTCTGCCTCTATGATCCTCTGCGGCCTTCTCTACTCTATCTCACAAAGCTACTTATTATTCTCCTACTGTATTACTTTCCCATGTTTCAGCTATTCCTTTCCTAATGCTCCCTTTGAGAATCTCAACCACTTCTGGTTCCTTCAGTTTCTCCAGGTTCCATCTACTAACTTTTCTACCTTTTTGCGGTGTCTTAAGATTTAATCTACAGTTCATAACCAAAAAGTTATGGTCAGAGTCTATATCTGGCCCTGGATATGTCTTACAGTTTAAAAACTGGTTTCTATACCTGTGCTTTACCATTATAAAGTCAATCTGGTACCTTCCAGTGTCGCCTGGTATACACCTTCTTTCATGGTGATTAAACCAAGTGATTGTGATTATTAAATTGTGCTCTGCACAAAATTATACCAGGCGATCTTCTCTTTCATTTCTTTTCCCCAAGTCCATATTGACCTTCTACATTTCCTTCTCTTCCTTTCCTACTACCGTTTTCCATTCGCCAATCACAATCAACGTCTCTTCTCCCTTAACTGTCTGGATAATGTCATTTATCTCTTCATATATTTCTTCGATTTCCTCGTCATCGGCTGAGCTAGTTGCATATAAAATTGTACTACTGTGGCTAGTGTTGACTTTGAGTTTATCTTTGCTACGATAATGCATTCAGTATACTGTTCATAGTAACTTTCCCGCATTCCTATTTTCTTAGTCATAATGAGACCTACTCATACGTTACCAGCAACTGATTTTGTGTTGATAAACCCGTACTCACCTGACCAGAAGTCCTGTTCATCCTGCCACCGAACTTCACTACTCCCCATCATATATAACTTTAACCTATCCACTTCTCTTTTCAAATTTTCTAACTTACCTAGTCGATGGAACATTCCACGCCCCGAACCGTAGAATGCCTGTTTTGTTTTCTGAGACTGTTTTTAAATCAGATTCTGAACAATATGGCGTAAATTTTATTCCATATAAAATGCATTTTACAGACATAAGATAGGAAATGATGAAAAGTACATGAACTTTAAATTCTAAAAATACCACATAAATGCCATAGCAATCTATAAAATAGTGCCTTCATTTTGTAATTTATTTGAAAATATGCTATGCGTGTCTTATTCGCGTGATTTCATGAAATTACGTTACTTTCGCTCCTAAGAAGCAACCGGAAGCGTTTGCGTATCATAGCTGCCAGTTCGCCAATGATATAAACGTCTACTTTCTATGACAGAAAAATGAAGCCCCACAAAAAATTCAAGGTTTCCTGCTGTCCGATTTGAAATGGAGTGGCTCATTCGTGACATATTTGAAGTCTGAACCGTATTGTGATGTTTTCCTGGAAACAAATATCTGAAATGTGATGGGAATGTTCTCTCTGTAAACTAAATGTAAAATTTTACATTCGCTTTTGTTGGTCACCTCTCGCATTCTTCTGTTTCCGATATTTTTATTCTGTGTCAAGGTTCTGACTTCACTGAACCCTGTGGTGAAAGTCTCTGTTTCTGGAGCTGTAGTACATCAGTTCAGTATTGCATCTACATCTACATCTACATAGATTGTAAATCACATTTAAGTGACTGGCAGAGGGTTCATTAACCACTTTCATAACTTTTCTCTACCGTTCCATTCTCTAATAGCGCGCGGGAAGAAAGAACACCTAAATCGTTCCGTTTTCGATCTGATTTCTCTTATTTTATTGGGATGGTCATGTCTCCCTAAGTAGGTGGGCGCTAGCAAAATATTTTCGCATTCAGAAGTAAAAGTCGGTGATTGAAACTTCGCAAACAGATCACGCCGCAATGAATAACGTCTTTCTTTTAATGATTTCCACCCCAATTCGTGCAACATTTCCATGACGCTTTCCCCCCTGTAACGTGATAAAACAAAACGAGCTGCACTCCTCTGAACCTTCTCAATGTCTTCCGTCAGTCCCACCTGGTGAGGGTCCCACAAAGGGCAACAGTACTCCAGGAGAGGACGCACAAGTGTGATGTAGGCAGTCTGTTTGGAGGAGCTGGTGCATCTTCGAAGCGTTCTGCCAATGAAACGTAACCTTTGGTTCGCCTTCCCCACAATATTTTCTGTGTGTTCTCTCCAGTCAAAGTTGTTCGTAATTGTAACTCCTAGGTATTTGGTAGAATTTACGATCTTAAGGTTTGACTGATTTATCGCGTAATTGAAGTTCAGTGGATTTCTTTTAGTGGTCATGTGTATTACTTCACACTTTTCTTTATTTAGTGTTAATTGCCTATTTTCGCACCATGTAGAAATTTTGTCTAAATCGCTTTGCAGTTGCTTTTGATCCTTTGTTGACTTCACTAACCGATAAACGACAGCATCATCCGCGAACAGTCTAAGGGAGCTATTCAGATTGTCTACTAAATCGTTTATAAACACGAGGAAGAGTAGGGGACCTATAACGCTTTCCTGTGGAACCCCATATATCACTTCTGTTTAACTCGATGACTTGCCGTCAAATACAACGAACTGTGTCCTTTCTGATAGGAAATCGTGAATCCAATCTTACAATTGGGGAGATATTCCATAAGCACACAATTTCATTAGAAGCCGCTTGTGGGGTACAGTGTCAAAAGCCTTCCGGAAATCCAGAAATATGGAATCGATTTGAGATCCCTTGTCGATGGCACTTAATACTTCATGTGTATAAAGGGCAAGCTGTGTTTCGCAAGAGTGATACTTTCTGAGTCCGTGTTGACTATTGGTTAATAGGTCGTTCTCTCCGAGGTTGTTCGTAATATTCGAACAAAGTATATGTTCCAAAATCCGACTGCAAATCGACGTCAATGAGATAGGCCTGTAATTTTGGGGATCACTCCTATTGCCTTTCTTGAATATTGGAGTATCTTGGGCAACTTTCCAGTCTTTGGGTACGGAACTTTCGCTGAGTGATCGGTAATAGCTAAGTACGGAGCTATTGCATCATCATACTCTGAGAGGAATCTTGTTGGTATACAATCTGGCCCGGAAGATTTGTTTTTGTTTAGTGACTTAAGTTGTTTTACTACTCCAGGAACATCTACTTCCGAGTTTCGCATGCTGGCAACTGTTCTTGGATTGAATACTGGAGTGTTCACTTCGTCTTCTTTGGTGAACGAACTTCGGAAAGCTGTGTTTAGTAATTCTACCTTAGCATTACTGTCATCGGTTGTATTACCATTGCTATCGCGTAGTGAATGTATTGTTTGAGTTTTTCCGCTAGTGTATTTCACACATGACCAGAATTTCTTTGAATTTTCTGCAAGATTACGAGACAGGATTTCGTTTTGGTAACTACTATAGGCTTCTCGCATTGAAGTCCGCTCTAGGTTGCGAGTTTCAGTAAAAGATTGCCAGTCTTGTGGATTCTGTGTCTTTTTAAATTTTGCATGCCTTTTTCTTTGAGTGTATGTCAAATAAGCTGTGTAGCAAGAGTGTCAAGCAAAGTTATTATTGTGTGAATGCGCTAGGAGCAATGGACGGTCGTTAAAGATTAGATTTGAGTGGACGATCACTGTACAGAGTAATTATATTGAATTGGTTATCTTTTGTTCGGATCTTAGCCGGATTGTCAGTAAAAGTTGGAAATGTTATGAATTAAAAGTAAAGGTAAATGTTCACTGGGATTGTCAGTAAAAGTTGGAAATGTTATGAATTAAAAGTAAAGGTAAATGTTCACTGGGGTTGTACGAATAAGAAAGTATTTTTTCTATCAAAAAGAAATAAACTGGTTTCTGCTGAAGAACATTTATTAGGCGAGAGTTGCTTATGAATCCTTGTTTCCATTCTCAATTAATCTCAATGGGGAAGATGCAAATTTTAAGTTTGTGCTTCGCTGAGGAGAACTGAACGAATCTGCAATCAACGAGACAGTGAAAGTTTCGGTCTACAAGCAAAAGAAAAATTTATTCATTTCAGGTCACGCTGAACCAGAAAATACATGACGAGACGAAATTAGTCACTAAATATGTAGCCATAACATTATTTTACATTACACACGCACATACACAGCTGACAATACACAAATACAGTAGATAAAGAGTCACTCTAGAGCAAAACTTGCTAACATGGCTTCTGAGCCAAGACGTCTCTTTGCTAAACTTCAAATCCTTGGTCGAGAAACACATCTCTAAGAGATATTGTACAATACTCTTGAATGTATTATCTTGATACGTCATACTTCAGTCTTTAAAAACCAAAGTTTGACGTTTACTGCCCAGATAATCTGTTATCTGTTCCCTCTCGCTTCTTCTAAGAAAAATATTTTCGTGTCTTCCTTGTCATTCATTTTAACACCCGTAATTATTGCTGCTATAACAGCGTAATCGACTCTGATATTTTTCTCTTCGTTAACCTAATGGAAAAGTTGTGGTGCACTGGTTTCAAGGAGATTTACGATCTTTCCCTCACAATTAACTTCTCTAACTGCTCAAAATAGTTCACATGAAATGACGTCTGCAATTATCTCATGTAAATCCCCGTCTCTGAAACCTATCTTAATCGAGTGAAACTCACATTCTATAACTGGTAAATGTAAATAGTCTCCTACTGCTTAAACATTTTCAGAGAATTGATGATTTACTCCTCGTTTTCCGGAGCGTTCTGAAACTACAGGCAGGATGTATACTGTGGGGAAAATGCCATTACGATGTTTGATCCAGCTGTGAAATTTTCTGTCTTGCAAGTCACCGAACATTCATAATATGTAACAACTACACTGTGTATTACAGAATTATTTACGTTAGTAAATACATTTCCACAATTTGTTTCATACTATCCCTGTAATAATAAGGTTGTACTGCATTGGATGTAGTAATTCCTTGTTTTCTGGTTTTCGGCAACTAATACGACGAATTATGGTATCTAATTCTGGAACTTTGTTAATATTCGTAAGTTTTTTCAACGATGATAGTGTTGTAATTTGCAACATTGTAATGTACGTCTCTATTTATGTCACATCTTCGCAACAAAGGAATGCAGAACTCGTCACTACAAATATCACCAATTACTGTTCGCTGGTAGTAGAATACTTGTATATTTGTTTAGTTTTACCCATGTCACAGGGCTTTTTTTTAGGTAAATCTGACGAATTAAAGTAATTAATATTGCAGTCACTGAATCAGTATTGCCTCACCTCTCGATAATACACACTGCAGATATAATGAAATTAAATGAATTTCAGTTCAGTTGCCAACAGATACACTACGTTACAGAACACAAGGACAAAAATGAATTTCTCATTATTACAGACAGAGAGTTAACAACTTACAACAATGACAGATGTTACGTTATAAGGAGTAAAATGGAATACGTGTATGGATAAAACTAATAAACTTCACGTAATGGTGACTGTCACTGTCCTGCTGCTTGTAAAATGAAGAGAAACAACTATGAATACCCTGCAGGAAGCGACACATCATCTCAAGGTGACTTGTCTTGATTTGTATCAAACTACGGTTTTCTTAATGGTACGATAAAGTGTTCTTTTGATGGCAATGGAAATTATTCATAAGATGAGCACTAATAAGGAATGTTAATGTTTCCTTGAACATTTCGCGTAAATGGCTTAGATATTGCAACACTCCTGTCGGCTGGGTTGCTTAGCAGTCGCTTGCAGCACAGCAATAACTCGTCACAGATAAGCTACGTTTACTGCAATGTTGCTAACTGCACCGAGTTGCTACTACAAGCCGCAGCCTACAAAATTGTGCCTCTCCGAGAGGATTTAGTTTTGACTGTGTGTTCCTAATAGATGAAAGCGTCAGTGGTAGCCTTCGTGTTACAAAGATATATAGCACAAGAGAAACGGTAGTAGTGAAATCCCAAGGATTCAGAGAAAGTTTCAGATCAAGAGCAAAACACAACAATTTGTTATAATTACGGTCGCCAGTACTTATGGACAAGAATTAAATATTTATTTATTACTTGAATATAATGATGCAGTAAGCGAAATGTTTCTTTCCAAATCTGTTAACATATATGGTAAAGACAAACTCTAAATGCAACACTGCTTGAACTCGGTCACTTTTGTAAATATCATACAGCATCACAGTAGTTTATACTTGAAGTTGTTAATTACTTAGATATTAAGCATTATTAATCTCGTTCTTGTTAAAGTTTGGACGACAGCAAACTGTTAAAGCTCTGTGTAATGGTGTTAGCTCTTTCATTAAAAATGTAAAGCCAAAACGCTAATATGACGAAGTTTCACTCATGTCTTTTCAAAATTCTGTAGTTTAGTAATATCGCAGATCACTGTTCTGTACAATTTTGCGAGACTAATCAACTAGCAAGTTTCTATCAAAACTAGTATCAAATATTCAAATATATGTTAACTGTAGGATTTTTATCTAATTCATTAACTATTGTAATAAGTATACTACGTGCTGACTTATTCACATAGAAATATTTTAGTTGTACAGCTGTTTTGAAATAAGACACGCGTTACAAAATGTGGTACCTGAATCTGTTCAGTCTTTTAACTAACATATACAGCCATAAACTTTAATACTCCAAGGAAGAAACTTTGTAATCTTATCAAGCAAATCTTTCATTGATTAACATTAAGCAAATACTCTAATAATGTGACACTCACTTAAAGTTTTGTTCCTTGTGGAGATAAAAAATGAACATACCCTACACTTATCGTTAATATACGCAGTATAATTATGCAACAAAAAGCTATATGACTTTCAGCACTCGATGAAAATTAAAATGTTATTATGATTCTCAAATTACTTCACTAGGACCCTCGGAATACTTTATTTTAATAGGAAAAGGACCCTGCACACGACAATGACAGGTTAACAACACTATTTATAGTTATACCAGCTGGTACTATTCATGGTTATACCAGCTGTTGCCGTGGAAGAAATAACGTTTGAAATTCGAAAGTGTTGTTAAATGAATGTGCTACTTAATGGCCCTGCAAATAGATTTGTCGGTACGACACGCTCGCCACCTACTGTACTATGTCCACAACCTTCGCGTAAGATCAAGAAGTAATTAAATAATTCTCAGTCTCTGTTGTAATTTTTTTATTCTCCAATTACGCGTTTCGCGCTGTTAGCGTATCGTCAGACTGAAAAAAGACAAATGTTTTGTTACAGTCCGTGACCTGGCGGGCAGCGAACCTAATGTGGCTAAGGTGAGTAAAATTTTGGAAAGTCAGATTTATTTGGGCGGAGATGGATCCACAGAACTATCTATAGCTGTGGTGGAAGTATCTTAATAATTTGTGTTGTCATTGGGCCTCTGCAAAGAGGTAAACGTACAAAGTACGTAAGGGTTATTTGAACTAGAATAACTAGGGACTAAAGGGGTAGGGTATGGAAATTAATGGAATGTTTTTTATATGATAAACTCACCATAGCAGCAGAGGAGTCGCTGTCGCGGCAGGTCCACGTTTACAACTGGTAGTATTGTTAATAACTGCGGAACATAAATGCGACATCATGTTATCCGTCTTTTTCCAAAATGACCCCCTTTCTGACATTTCACAGCATTTTTCTTCCGCAACACCCCCAGGCCTCTAATAATTTCGTTTTCATTCATTTATTATTGTTTTATACCAACATGAATTATTTCACAAGATTCATTCCCCCACGTCACCAACATCTCTGACAATACCAAGCTACCGCTTGGCAAGCCGCTCATTCTCGCAGGCGTAACTCTGCCCATATCGCTCTGTTTAACGGTCGCATTTATGTTTGTAAATTGTTAGTATAGTCTATGGGACTTAACTACGGGGTCATCAGTCCCTAAACTTACAAACTACTTACGAACTAACTAATACTAAGGACGGCACAAATATCCATGCCCGAGTGGGGATTCGAACCCCCGACCGTAGTGGCCGTGCAGACCGTGACTGGAGCGCCTCAGTCCCCTCGGCCACCGCGGCCGGCTCGCATTTATGTTCCGCAGTTATTAACAATACTACCAGTTGTAAACGTGGACCTGCCGCGACAGCGACTCCTCTGCTGCTATGGTGAGTTTATCATATAAAAAACATTCCATTAATTCCCATACCCTACCCCTTTAGTCCCTAGTTATTCTAGTTCAAATAACCCTTACGTACTTTGTACGTTTACCTCTTTGCAGAGGCCCAATGACAACACAAATTATTAAGCTACCTCCACCACAGCTGTAGATAGTTCTGTGGCTCCATCTCCGCCCTAGTAGGTCTGACTTTCCAAAATTTTACTCATCTTAGCCACATTAGATTCGCTGCCCGCCAGGTACACGGACTGTAACAAAACATTTGTCTTTTTCCAGTCTGACGATGCGCTAACAGCGCGAAACGCGTAATTGGAGAATAAAAAAATTACAACAGAGACTGAGAATTATTTAATTATTCAACACTGTTGCTGCACCAGCCGCCACCATCACCATCATGGAATGGAAAGAAATGTATCGAGAAGTAAGTTGACGATACTTTACCACAATCAGATGAACTTTATGGTAGCGAACAAATAAATATGAGGTTTGCAATCTTCCATTACTCCATCTCCTCCTTTCCCTTCTACCTGTTCACCTACTCCTCCACTCGTCTCCTCCCCTCCCCCTGTTCACCTTCTTTCACCTGTCACCATCTCCCCTCTCTTACTCCCCTCATCTCTCCTCTCTCTGTCCATCTCCTCCTTCCTCTTTCTATCCGTTATCTCCTCCTCCACCTACTCCTCTCCGCCCTATATATGAAAACATACATATATGCGCCAAGCTTATTGGTGACTGGTGAAACGGGGTCAAAGTCGCAAGGTACCCTCCGCCATGCCAAATTCACTGGCTTCCAGATTATAAAAATCTCGTACATGAAAATATACATTTCATGGCGACCAGTCAAACAATTTGGATGTTTGTTGTAACGTACCCTCCACCACGCACCGTACGGTGGCTTACAAAAGGTAGCCACTGTACTAATCGGGGTATAAGCTACCCCTGTGCCAAATTTAATTCATATCCGTCCAGGCATTTCAGCATGAAGGCGTAAGAAACGGATTAACTAATTGTAAAGCACCCTCCGCCATGCATAATATGACTATAATCTTGGTGCAAGCAATGAGTTGACAAAGTTTTATCGCAAGTGGATGTACGGTGTAGCCGTACATAAAATCTGAACAAAAAGAGACACACACAAATATTTTTTTATTGAAGACAAGGGCCAAATTAGCTATTTATTTTTTGGCTTTTGTCTTGAATAAATTGATTAAAATAATGCCCCCAAACATGACAAACCTTTACGCAAATATTAATTTTTATATATTAGATTTATTTCCAAGTTCGCATTAAAATGATACATTGGTAATAATAAATTTCTTCTGCTGGTGGTTTTCACCTCAATGTTTCGGTGCGATTGGTATGCATCAAAGCTGACAGCCAAAAAACCGTCTTCTAAAAATCAGAATGAAGTATGCTTTCCACTGAAGTATATTTTTTAAAAAGATTTTTACTTTAAATTGATTACACAAAAGTCACATGGTCTGAACAATATTTGTGTTTTAATTTTTTCTTTGAAGATTATCACCTTGAAAAATGTAACGTAACTTCCAGAGAGAGCTCCTGAAAATATTAATAGTGCACTGATAAACTGAATTGTTCAGTCATATTTAAAAATTTCATTAGGATCACAATACAACTGTAGAATCTGACGAAGTCCAAATGTAAAGTATCCTCCGTCATGCACCATCCAAAATTTTATGTGACAGTGACCTTCGTCTTTTTTTGAAGGTCAAGTGTGCAAAATGTCATGAAGATTTTAGGATGAAAAAAGTGTCCTTATTCGCATGTTGCATGATGCCACAGGTTTTCAACTATAAAATTGTTTATTGCGTCATATATCTTTAACTATATGCCGTAAGCAGTTCTTACTCCTACGGCATTTATTACCTCTTGGAAGGAATATGTGTACCAAATTTGGTTGAAATCGGTACAGTGGTTTAGAAGCAGACGTCGCATGATGCAGCACTTTTCCACGCATTTCATTATTTATTACGTCATATCTCATGAAATATTTGTCGTACAGTCATTTAATGGTGTCTATAACCGTAGAGAAAGTGTAAGCAATATGTTGACGAAGTTTTATCACAATCGGTTGAACGGTACGGCCTCGCGTAAAATACGAACACACAAACATTCATTTTTATGTATTAGATTAATTGTTATCCACAAAAGTGACAAGTGTCCGGTTCAGGCTATTATTACTGTACTAAAAGATTGTCTACATTGCCTGTGATGGAAGGATGGCGCTGAAATGTGGTTCATTGTGGGGTAACACACTCCTTGCCATTAAAATTGCTACACCACGAAGATGACGTGCTGCAGACACAAAATTTAACCGAAAGGAAGAAGATGCTGTGATATGCAAATGATTAGCTTTCCAGAGCATTCACACAAAGTTAGCGCCCGTGACGATACCTACAACGTACTGACATGATGAAAGTTTCCAACAGATTTCTCATACACAAACAGCAGTTGACCGGCGTTGCCAGGTGAAACGTTGTTGTGATGCCTCGTGTAAGGAGGAGAAATGCGTACACGTTTCCGACTTTGATAAAGGTCGGATTATAGCCTATCGCGATTGCGGTTTATCGTATCACGACATTGCTGCTCGCGTTGGTCGCGATCCAAAGACTGTTAGCAAAATATGGAATCGGTGGGTTGATGAGGGCAATACGAAATCGCCGTGCTGGATCCGAAAGGCCTCGTATCACTAGCAGTCGAGATGACAGGCATCTTATCCGCATGGCCCTAACGGATCGTGCAGCCACGTCTCGATCCCTGAGTCAACAGATGGGGGTGTTTGTAAGACAACAACCATCTGCACGAACAGTTCGACGACGTTTGCAGCAGTATGGACTATCAGCTCGGAGACCATAGCTGCGGTTACCCTTGACGCTGCATCAAAGACAAGAGCGCCTGCGATGATGTACGCAACAATGAACCTTGGTGCACGAATGGCAAAAGTCATTTTTTCGGATGAATCCAGGTTTTGTTTACAGAATCATGATGGTCGCATCCGTGTTTGGCGCCATCACGGTGAACGCACATTAGAAGCATGTATTCGTCATACTGGCGTATCACCCGGCGTGATGGTATGGGGTGCCATTGGTTACACGTCTGGCTCACCTCTTGTTTGCATCGACGGCACTTCGAACAGTGGCCGTTACATTCCAGATGTGTTACGACCCGTGGCTCTACCCTTCATTCGATACCTGCGAAACCCTACATTTCAGCAGGATAATGCACGACCGCATATTGCAGGTCCTGTGCGGGCCTTTCTGGATATGGAAACAGATCTGCCATGGCCAGCACATTGTCCAGATCTCTCACCAATTGAAAACGTCTGGTCAATGGTGGCCGAACAACTGGCTCGTCACAATACGCCAGTCACTAATCTTGTTGAACTGTGGTATCGTGTTGAAACTGCATGGGCATCTGTACCTGTACACGCCGTCCAAACTCTGTTTGACTGAATGCCCAGGCGTATCGAGGCCGTTATTACGGCCAGAGGTGGTTGTTCTGGGTACTGATTTCTCAGGATCTATGCACCCAAATTGCGTGAAAATGTAATCACATGTCAGTTCTAGTGTAATATATTAGTCCAATGAATACCCGTTTATCATCTGCATTTCTTCTTGGTGTAGCAATTTTAATGGCCAGTATTGTATTATCTATTACTGGCTCCTGACGTACGTGGCAAAATTCTATCTCCTTAGCGTCGAATTAATTTGAACAATTTGCCACTAGTATTACTCCAGTAATCATACTAAAAATTATTCTTCATTCGAGGTCATTTAATATTATTTCTAGAAGAGTATGAGCTCGAATAAATCATCCAAATGTCACTGGCACTGTTCTCTGTTCAGCGTCCAGACAGACAGTTCTACAAGTAACATTTTAGCCATTCTAGCCGGCGCGCTTTTTCCACCTTTTCCGTCCACGTCATCACTTCTCTTGAAGCGGTGGTGGCCCTCATCTTTTATACGTGAATATGATTTACAAAAGACATAAGCCAGAAACTTATTAATTTACATAACATTCAACAGAGTAAGTGTTACAAAGCAAAGAATGTTTACACATAATTTACAATAGTGAATTACAAACTTTCAGTAACCTAGCGTACACGTCGAAAGATAATAAAGTTGCAAATATACGCACATCAAAAGAAATCGATATAGAACACATCACATTTATGGTCAGTACAATAATAATAAATCACGAAAATAGGTATGAAAAATTGAATTATGGTGTCACAATATGTACACCGAGAGAGGTGGCACAGTGGTTAGTAGGCTGGACTCGCATTCGGGAGGACGGCGGTTCAAACCCTACTCCGACCGTCCTGATTTGGCCTCTCCCTGATTTCCCTAAATAGTTTCAGGAAAGTGCCGGGATGGCTAGTTTCAAAGGGCACAGCCAATTTCCTTCCTCATCCTTAACCAAAATAATCTACATCTACACGGGATACTATGCAAATCACATTTAAGTGCCTGGCAGAGGTTTCATCGAACCACCTTTACACTATTTATCTCCCATTCCATTCTCAAATAGTGCGTTGGAAGAAAGAACATCTGAATCTCTCCGTTAGAGCTTTGATTTCTCGTATTTTGCCGGCCGCGGTGGCCGAGGTGACTGAGGCGCTTCAGTCACGGTCAGCACGGCCACTACGGTCGGGGGTTCGAATCCCCCCTTGGGCATGGATATTTGTGCCGTCTTTAGTCTTAGCTAGTTCATAAGTAGTTTGTAAGCTTAGGGACTGATGACCCCGTAGTTAAGTCCCATAAGTAGTTCAAACATTTGAACATTTTCTCGTATTTTATTCTGATGATCATTTCTACCTATGTAAGAGACAGTCAACAATATATTTTCGCATTCGGAGGGGAATGTTGGCGATTGGAGTTTCGTAAGTAGCGCACGCCGCAGCGATAAGCGCCGTTGTTGCAATGATTCCCATCCCAGATTCTGTATCATTTCCGTAACGCTGTCTCCCCTGTATCATGACAATACAAAATGAGCTGTCCTTCTTTTGCCTCTTTCGATGTCCTCCGTCAAACCCACCTGATAAGGATCCCACACTGGGTAGCAATACTCCAAAAAAGGACGGACAAGAGTGGTGTATGCAGTTTCTTTAGTAGTTCTGGTGCATCTTTTAAGGGTTCTGCCAATAAAACGCAGTCTCTGGTTTGCCTTTCCGACGACATCTACGTGTTCGTTCCAGTTTAAGTCTGAAGTAATTGTAATTCCTAGGTATTTAGTGGAGTTTACGGCCTTCACTTTTGACTGATTTATCTTGTAAACGAAGTTTAACGGATTCTTTTCGTAATCATGTGGACGACTTGACACGTCTCATTATTCAGAGTCAATTGCCAATTTTTACACCATAGTGATATCTTATTTAGATCGTTCTGCAGTTGGTTTTGATCTTCAGATGATTTTACTAGACAGTAAATGACGGCGTCATCTGCAAACAACCTAACAGCGCTGCTCAGATTTTCTCCCAAATCGTTGATGTAAATAAGGAACAGCAGACGACCAATAACACTACCCTGTGCAACGCCCGATATCACCTCTGTTTTAGTCGATGCCTTACAATCGATTACTACACACTGCGTCTTCTCTGACAGGAAATCCCCTATCCAGTCGCAAACTTCGGGCAATATAGCATAACCACGCAATTTGATTAAAAGCCGTTTGTGAGGTACGGAGTCAAAAGCCTTCTGGAAATCAAGAAATACGGTATCAATTTGAGAACCCTTGTTGATAGCACTCATCACTTCGTGTGAGTAATACGAACTTGTGCTCCGTTGTCGGCGGAACGTTAACCTCAATCTTCCTTCCCTCCTTTGTCTGCATTTGAGAAGTGACAAGACTGCAGTGTTATGATAAGGTATAAACGTCTTTGTTCTTAAATGACAAAGAACAGCATGAGCCCCCGCCTGTTTTTCCATCCCAGCAGCAGGTTCCGCATGTAAGTGTAAAACCTGATAAAAGTATTAAGAACGTTCAACCAAGTAGCAAAATGTTATGATACTGTTTGTAGCATCATTTCCTAAAAAAAAAAAAAAAAAAAAAAAAAAAAAAAAGTGCAGATGAACACCACGCTCGAACTGTTACAGGAATCGGCAAAGCCGGCCGCGGTGGCCGAGGGGACTGAGGCGCTCCAGTCACGGTCTGCACGGCCACTACGGTCGGGGGTTCGAATCCCCCCTCGGGCATGGATATTTGTGCCGTCCTAGTTCGTAAGTAGTTTATAAGTAGTTTGTAAGTTTAGGGACTGATGACCCCCTAGTTAAGTCCCATAAGCCTTACAAACATTTGAACATTTTGTTGATCTTATGTCACAGTATATTCATATAATCACATAAAACATGTCAGAAAGAACAGACACCACATGTACAGGATATAACTAAATATGTGGGAAAACTCCTGAAATTCAATAGATGACCTGATAACAAGCAGAACATCTCCTGTAGACATGCGATTTAAAAAAAAAAAAAAAAAAATTTATCGTTCGTTACCGTCTTACAGATATTTGTTGTGATGTACATAACACAGATCACTTCACTATGCAGGTTGGTGCTTTGTGTGGGCGCGCAAGCCATATGTATTCGTCCCTATTAACGTCTGTGTACATTTGTTTTGCACTGAAAGCCAGCCGGCCGCGGTGGCCGAGGGGACTGAGGCGCTCCAGTCACGGTCTGCGCGGCCACTACGGTCGGGGGTTCGAATTCCCCCTCGGGCATGGATATTTGTGCTGTTCTTAGTATAAGGTAGTTGATAAGTAGTTTGTAAGTTTGGGGACTGATGGCCCCGTAGTTAAGTCCAATAAGCTTAACAAACATTTGAACTGAAAGCCACGTGATGTCCGATAAACACGTCCACAAAGATCATAATCTACAGTGGAGTGATACGTTTGGATGTTGAAGGGGGACAAAACTACAATGGTCACCAGTCGGAGTGAGACGTGTTGTCTGTTGTTACTGAGTGCACGTAAATTATAAGTGGTGAATTACACTAAAGAGTCAAAGAAACAGGAATAGGCGTGCATATGCAAACAGAGAGCTATGTAAAGACTCAGAGGACGGTGCTGTGGTCCGCAACGCCTATGTAAGGCAACAGGAATCTGGCGCAGGCGCTAGATCGGTGCTGTTACAATGGCAGGTTATCACGATTTAGCTGAGTTTGAGTATAGTCGGCGCATGAGAGATGAGACACAGCGTCGCCGAGGTAGTGATGAGGTGGGGATTTCCCCGTATGTCTATTTCACGAGTGCACCGTGAATATCGAGAATCCGATAAGACATCAAATCTTTGAGATCGCTGCGGCCGGGAAAGGTTCTGCCAGTATGGTTCTAACGACGACTAAAGAGAATAGTCCAACGTGACAGAAGTACAACCCTTACGAAAATTGCTGCGGATTTCAATGCTGCGCCATCAACAAGTGTCAGTGTGCGAAGCACTAAACGAAACATCATCGGTATGGGCTTTCGGAGGTGAAAGCCCACTCGTGTAGCCTTGCAGACGGCACAACACGAAGCTTTATGACTCGCCAGAGTCCGTTAACGCCGACATTGGACTCTTGACTGGGAACATGTTGCCTGATGTGACGAGTCTCGCTTCCAATTGTATGGAGCGGATGGACGTGGTGGGCAGCTTGTATCTAGACAACCCATAACTGGATCCAGGGGGGGGGGGGCACCCCCAGCAGCTGCTCTTTTTGTTTTTACCCTTAGAATGCGAACCCGCTCGATTATAATTGAAAAAATCGCACTGGCGTGTTTTACGGCCCACTTTAGATTTGTAGTTTTATAAGTTTTTGCAAACATTTTGGACCAAAATAATAATGTAAATAATAATTAATTAATTAATAAGAGTGTCTGAAACACTTTTAGGAAAAAGAAATTAAGGTAGTGGCGGGTTTCGAACCACCGACCTCTCGCGTCACAGTTTTTTTTTTTTTTTTTTTTTTTTTTTGGAAAATAGAGGTTAGGATATGACTTTATTTTATTTTATTTATTTAAAGTTTCATGCACTTCATTTTTTTCTGCATATATCAATGAAAAATAAAAGAAAAGAAAATAAAAATATCTAATTCTTTTGTGGGGATTTTCACTGGAAGTAAAATATCTCTACATGAAGTGCAGCCGGTCGCGGTGGCCGATGGGACTGAGGCGCTCCAGTCACGGTCTGCACCGCCACTACGGTCGGGGGTTCGAATCCCCCTTCGGGCATGGATATTTGTGCCGTCCTTAGTCTTAGGTAGTTCATAAGTAGTTGGTAGGCTTACGGACTGATGACCCCGTAGTTAAGTCCCATAAGTTCTACAAACATTTGAACATGAAGTGCAGCATTAATAGCGTCTGATACTGAACATAAATAAGACCGCCCTCCCGGCGGAACAAACATAAATGGTGACTGCACACCGACCATATGCGAATAAATGTTAGCTGAAGTTCTGTTCCCTCACGCGAGTTCCGGGCACGTCTTCTCGAATAAATTGTTTTCATCCGTTACATAGGTTCATTCTTCCGCGGGATCATTCATACTAAAATTATCGTCTCATACCCGGCATACCCAAGCTGTGGGGAGGATCCAGGAAAACATTACCCAGAAAATTGGCATAGTACTGTCGGTGTCTTGAATTGTGTAGTACAGACGTGAAGCGATCTTGGAGGAATGTCCAAAAATCAAGCACACTCTTTTCTCGATCGTGAAACAAATAATATATAGATAGGCCTTTGACCAGTTCACTGCATTAGTCTTTGTGCGTGGGAAAAAGCTCTCGTCTAGTTCAACACCTTCCCCACTACGCTACGGCTATAAAACAAAACGGGAGCTCTTTTGTCTCATACTATTGATGGCCATTGTTAACTGATATTAATATGGCATTTGTAGACATTAGATTATCATTTATCGTACGAAGAATGATGTGTTTTTGTTAATTCCTCAGTGTGCCGTTGCTTTGAAATAACAACGTGTAAGTTACAATAAGAAAATCATCAAATACGCGAGGAATGTCACGTGACATCGCCGTAAGGCTGGTTTTCGATAATTCAATGGAGGGTGTCAAATCTCCGTTATTTTTGCAAATATGTCTCAAACGATACGAGATATGAAAAAACATAAGGGAGATAAGTTGTAGAGAATTTTCTCCTCTACCAATTATGTTATTCAATTTTCGTGTCAGATGAACGGTTCGTTTACAATTACAATTATGTTACAAACGGCTTTTTTTGGTATTACTACCGTATTTTTTGTCCGAAAAATTTAAAAAAAGTGAGGTTCTGGTCTCTGGCGGCCTACAATCATGTCTGTAAAATTTGGTGCTGATCGGTTGAACGGTTCGTCTTAAAAACAGGCAACACGTTACGGACAGACAGATAGACATACATCTCAAAATCGACATTATTTTTGCAAATATCTTTGAAACGCTACGAGATATGAAAAAAACATAAGAGAGCAAAGTTGTAGAGGATTTTACCCTCTACAAAGTCGGTTATTCAATTTTCGTGTCAGATGAATAGTTAAGTCGTTATTTTCATTTAAATTTCGAGCTGTCAAAAGACGATCGCGAAGGCCCACTTTGTGTTACTATCGTAACCTTAAGTGGGCCAAAAAGACTGAGTCTTCAAAACTGTGAGACTTTTGTTTGATTGGGCGTGGGGTAAAAAGAGGCGGCCGGTTCTAGTCTTCCTACTGACAAGGGGAAGGCCTCAGACACGGTCAACCGATTCGGCTTAAATTTGGCAGGTCGCTTGTGTACAACCTAAAACGAAGGATTCTAAGATGTTTTGTGTCAACAACCTCGCGTTTTTGAGAAAATCGCCCCTAAAGGTTATGTCGAGAAATCGACTGAACATTGGAGGGATCGATATATAATTGTAAATAGAGCATTTTTCATCATCAGGTATGGTGTCCGTAAACGCATACTTTTCCGGACATCGAGGCCAGAAACTTTTACAATTGGCGCTTCTGTAGCCATGTGGTAAACGCTTCTCGCCGACAGCGCAACGACCAAGGTAACTGGCTGGGAATATGAGAACCCGGTTCAAATCTCGAAGAAACCTATCGAATGTTATTCTTTTCGTTTGTATTTTTCCATATCTAATAAATGTGATTTACAGAATATTTCTCGAGAATGTTTTAAAACCATACGTTTCTGATAACAAGTTTTGTCTAATATTGGGTTCCCATAGTGGACAAAATAATACTCCAATGTATGACACAATGTTTAGGGTCGGCGGACGTGCACAGTAAAAGAAATACCGCCAAACTGCACACCTGTGTGATGTTATTTTCTATCGCCAGGTTAAAAACTTTATCTACAGGCTTCAGAATTGCTGTGTGCTTCTGGGAATTGCACAACCGCACGGATGCAACAACTATTCACAGCATAATCCATACTCAACCTTTAGCACCGATTTTTCAGACAATGATATGGTATGCGCAGAACGCATCAAAATTAATTCCCAAAAAAGACATATTTTTAAATGTAAACCAAGTGTGTTTTCCACCGACTCTTCGGAAGGAACAATGAAGCTGTCGAAAGATTGCATTCATTAGATGTTCTTGGTGCCGTGAGTATATTTGTTTCGAATGTTTATATGACCACTACCGTCCATCTAGTTGTTCGAAGAAAAGTGAGAACACGTAACAGTGACTGTAAGAGCCATTGTAAAGTGAACTGTTAGTTATTTACTATCACAAGAGGTTTGAGAAATTTATTTTCCTACCTTTTTATCAATCCTTATTGATATACTTGCCTTATTTACCCTCCTATCCCTATCAAGTGAGACATGGAAAAATAAAAACGAGAAGAATAGCATCCGATAGGTTTCTTCGAGATTCGAACCTGGGTTCTCCGATTCCTAGACAGTTAACCTTGGCCGTTGCGCTATCGGCGAAAAGGGTTTACCACGTGAGTAAACAAGCGGCAGTTGTAAAAGTTTCTTTCCTCGATTTCTGGAAAAGTATGCATTTGCGGACCCCATACCTGATGATGAAAAATGCTCTATTTACAGTTATCTGCCGCTGTGGAGTAGCCTTAGACAAGTCGCGGCTCGGCCGTCGCAGCGGTCGGACGCATGTGCGGAGCTCTCTCGCCAGTGTCGCTCACTGTGTTTACATTCGCGCTTGCTTGCATTGATAAGTTATTAATTTGAAATGGAGTCACAATTGAGAAAGTATACTTTGAAGTTTGGTTTTAGTTTTGATATAAAATATAAAATATTCGAATTCGACGATTGGTTCTTCGGAAAGTTTAACGTACCTGAAGAAGATCTGTTTGCTATGTCTTACGACTTCCTGAGCAACGTATATGTGGTGAAACTGAGGAACGACGAAATCTGTCAGAAGATAATGACCATGACCAACGGGAGTGCCGAGTACAAGACCAGCTCTGGTGAGGTGAGTCGAGTTACCATTACTTATGCCGGGTTAGGCCTTCGCACCGTTAAAGTTCACCTGTTACCGTTTGAGCTAGATTTGCAATATATCGCGGAGGCCCTTTCGAAGTACGGCACCGTGTATGGCGTAACTATTGATAAATGGGGAGGTAACATGCACTACAAGGTTGACAACGGTGTACGAACTGTGAAGATCGATTTGAAATGTCATATACCGTCCTTTGTGAACGTATTTGGATTCCGGGCCCTTGTTGTGTACGAGGGACAACCGCGTACCTGTTCTGCTTGTAATTTGCCAGGCCACCTTAGGGCGGAATGTCCGCGCAAGAAACCTGTACAGTTGCCTGCCGAGGTAGACGCGGACGGCAGACCGCGGGCCCAGTACGCCTCAGTCGCCAGCCGTTTGCTTACGCGCGAGCGGAGCGCGGCCAACCTGCCCGGTGACGTCACTGCGGCGGCAGCCTCTGCCGCCGCGCCGCAGCCAAGCGCACCCGCCGTACAAGACGACGTGCACATGTCCGGCGCTCACGCAGCCTCCGCGGAGCACGGGCACTCTCCTTTTGTTTCCGAAACGCGTTCCGCACAAGATTACATCGCTGACGATACCAATGTAGCAGAGTCTGTCACGAGAGACGAGAATGAGGCCCGTGAATCAGCGAAAGCCATCCGTGATGCCACAAACGTCCCTCCACCTAAGCCGTTGAACAGTATGGAACAATTACAAACTGAAAAACGAGGAGACCCTCCCTCACCTACACCTACACCTGCCACTGGTGATATTCCCGAGACAAGTGATTCAAATTCGACTGCCCCTGCACCTGCAAATCCTACTTCCAAGAAATCGAAGAAGTCGTCTTCTAACTTACCGGACGATGCGACAGGCCGTTCGTCGCCTGAGAAAAAGAAAGTTCGTGTTGCTCGCGTAGGTGTTACGGAGGCCACTAAGGAATTGCGTATGGTAGCGCAGCGGGTAGCTGTCAAACTCAAAAACGACCAGTCGGAAGCGTCGAAAGTGGCCGCAGTTACTAGTGGCGAGCCTATGGAGTCCGACGACACGAGAGAAAAACCGCCGGACCCTGTGTGGTTTGCGGACGATGACATGGAAGGTAATAAGGAACACTGATATAGTGTATTACTGCAAGTGTTCAAGTATGTGTACGTGGAAAAGTAGTATTCTATTATTAGTGTGTCTGCTTCTAATCCTACTTGTGCGTGCTTATGGTTACACACATAAAAGATAATCTAATGTCTGCTAATTTTACGTACAACATTACTTCGATCAATATCAATAGAATTGAGAACCACGTCAAACTTCGAGCCCTCACGGCCTTCCTGTATAATACTAACGTAGACATTGGGCTACTACAAGAAGTCTGTGTAGAACCACAGGTGGCGGGATTTCTCACAATCGCGAACATCAGCAAAGAGGATCATACTGGAACTGCAATTCTTTTACGTGACGGAATCCCTTATTCAAACATTATACGGCTTACGAATGGACGCGGCATCTCCTGTAACATCAATGGCATTCAGATTATCAACTTATACGCACCATCCGGCAGTAATCGCAGACAAGAACGCTCCTCGTTTTACAGAACTGATGTGCCATTTCTAATTAACACCTACGCCAATAACTGTATTATTGGAGGAGATTTTAATTGCGTAATTTCACCAAAAGACCAAACTCCGAATTTTAATAAATGTATCGAACTCGACCAGCTCATCCAAGGACTGAAATTCCTTGACACCTGGGAAATAATCCACGGCGACCGCATAGCGTACACGCACATCTCCAACAACTCCGCCAGTCGAATAGATCGGATCTACGTTTCTGACGCCCTTCGCAGAAATGTCGCCAATAGTGATATTGCACCCGTCAGCTTTTCCGACCATAGTGCTCACCAGTGCTATGTCAATCTCCGACGACCGCAAGTCTTTCGCGGTAGAGGCTATTGGCGGATGGATAGCGGTCTGTTGCGCGACCAACAGCTGCACACAGAAGTGCAACAGGCGTGGGAGCAGGCCAAGCGCTCTCAGACCAGGTACCGGACGACCATACAATGGTGGCTATCTTGCGCCAAACCGAAGCTTCGAGCAACGGTTAAAAGATATGCTTACCAGAAATCATATTGGTACAAACAAAGAATAGAGTTCTACTTCACATGCCTCCGCGAGCTGTACCATTCTACTGACGTTCCGATAACAGACACCTACCGCCGAATACAGAAATATAAAGCGAAAATAACGAATTTGTATCGCCAACAAATGGAAAGCACGATCACATGGTCGCAACCGAAGGACATTGCGTCGCAAGAAACAGCTTCCCTCTATCATACGTTACGGATAATGAAGCGTCAGAAAGCAAAGTTAATCGAGGTGGTCGAAGATAGTGGCGGGAACGCAGTCACACAACAACGGGACATTATATCACACGTATGCAGGTACTACAGAGAACTATATGACACCCACGAAATCGATGAAGCACTTTGCAATGAAGTCCTCAGTGAAATACATTGCCTCCTGTCACATGAAGACGTTGCCACACTTGAGAGCCCATTTGTTGAAGACGACATAAAACAGGCCGTGTTCAACGCCGCGAAGCGAAAGTCTCCCGGACCTGACGGACTCTGCGCTGAATTTTACCAACAATTTTGGGATCTGCTGGCCCAAACACTGATTCAACTGGCCAATGAAATGTGGCAACTCGACTCTGTTCCGGACGAAATTAAGGAAGGGTTTATTGTGCCTATACCCAAAAAAGGCAATAGTAAAAAGATCACCGAACTGAGACCTATCACATTGTTAAACTCAGATTTTAAAATCATAACGAGGGCTGCTAAACAGAGACTGCAACCATTGCTCCAAAAAATACTGGGACCACATCAATATGCTGCAGTGCCTGGGCGCAGCGCGATAACAGCTGCCTGCGAGTTACGGGACGTCATATGCACCCTGAAGCACAATCAAGATCCTGGCGCGCTTCTTTTCCTAGACTTCGAAAAGGCATATGACCGCATCAATCATGATTACCTTCTTAAAGTACTGACGAAGATGGGTTTTGGCCAGCGTTTCGTCAAATTAATCAAGCACTTCCTTTCTGATGCTCCCTCGCGTGTTTTGCTCAATGGACACCTGACAGACAAAATAACTATTAAAAGGTCTATCCGGCAAGGCTGCCCCTTATCCATGGCGTTGTATGCCATTGCAGTCGAACCTCTGTTTGTCAACATTAACTGTCGATCACAAGGAATCAACATAGGAGCCAAAAAGGTGACCTGTATTGCCTATGCTGACGACATCTGCTTAGCTGTTGAATCCACTGCAAACCTCATGGCGGTGCGGACCATTGTAAACGATTTTACCGAGGTTACTGGTGCACAGCTCAACACCAGGAAGACGATACTGCTGAATATAGGTGCAGGAATTGGTGATGCTACGCACCGTGATTGGTGCGAGACAGCGACTGAACATAAAAGTCTCGGCGTCTTCTGGAGAGCTGAGCCAGATGCTATGGCAACGAAGAACTGGACCGGCATGCTGCACAAGATCAGAGCTACAACGCGTATTTATTCCGACAGAGAATTAGATCTGTTGCAAAGAGTTCATACAGTTAAAATCTCCATAGCAAGCAGAATGTGCTACCTTGGCCAAATCCTGCCAGTATCCGACCCACTCGCAACATGCATACAACAAGCGTTTTGTTGGTACGTATTGAGAGGCCATCTCTTCAAAGTATGTTTTGAAACACTAACATTACCAACTTCAAGGGGAGGACTTGGTCTCATCAGTGCCAAACACAAGTGTCGGACTCTCCTAATAAACCGTATACATAAAACCGTCACCACAACCTCTCCGAGTTTAATAAAGGACCTCACATCTCTCTTGAGGCCATGCAGCTACAGCCCTCCGCTAAACGAAGACTTGATACCGATAGCCCTTCGTCACATCCGGTATTACTACAGCGAATTCAGCTACATCCACCATGCCGACGACGTTTTCCCACCTTATACGAACGTCAAGATCTACGACTTTCTCACCAGAGGAATAAGTGATAACAGAGTAATACAGAAGTACCCAAATGTCAAATGGAACATCATCTGGAAGAATGTCCATAGCTCTGTACTGCCATCACGCATTAGATCTGCGTGGTACATGATCGTCAATGATAAAGTTCCCACGGCCGAAAAGCGCCACAACATCAAGATGTGTCCTTCGTCGGCTTGCGCCACATGTGGTCTCGTTGACACTTTACCTCACAGGCTCACCTGTGGAACTACAGGACAGATTATTACAGAAATGCGACAACGCATGGCGATAATCGACCGTACGGTTCCACACACCGTCGACGTCAATGAATTACTCAGACCCGACAAGTTACGATATCCACGAAGAAAAAACAACGCTGCGAATTGGATGTTAGGCCACACGGCTGTATACGCTCTTGACAATCGTCACACCACCCTTGACGATTACCGAGCATACCTCGAATACGAACACAGCGCCATACAAGGACTCCGGGACTATAAGGATACATATGGTAACATGCTGCAAATTATGGTACAAATGTGACGATAGTTCAAGTCAGTCGAACTGAAAAAAAAGGAAAAAAAAGAAAAAAAAAAAGAAAAAAAATAGCACAATAGAAACAGAGGGAAAAAAATTGTGAAATGTACTACTCATGACCTCAGAAATTTCGGAGCACGGATGCATCAAAGTTAAGAGATGACAAACTGCACACACAACAATACATGTATAATGTTCTAAGAGTTACGTATAGAAGACACGGAATATTAACCCACCTTATCGAGAAGACGAGCTTTGAAGCACTGTGCAGACGAAACTACCGTGGGAGAAGTATTTTTATTTTATTAATTTTCACTTTTCTATTCGGTTTTTCTTACGTTTTATTTATTTATTATGGAGGACCCCAACATTTGTTTTGATTTTCTTATCGGGCAGGAGCCCAATTATTTTCGTCAGAAGTATACGACCATCTGTTGTGGAAATAAATAAATGCATTGGAGACGAAACTGAAACAACTCCTTTTGTCCGAATGGAAAACATTTATTTACTTTAAATCCAAGGAGATGGATGATTTCAGTTACAGGCAATGAAAAAAAAAAAAAAAAAAAAAAAAAAAAAAAAAAAAAAAAAAAAAAAAAAAAAAGCGGTCTAAAGCGTCGCGCTGCGGAGCACGCGGTTGCTCGCCGCGGAGGTTCGAGTCCTCCCTGGGGCATGGGTGTGTGTGTTGTCCTGAGGTTAGTTTATCTAGGTTTAAATAGTTTGTTTTTCATGCCAGGTTTGCACAGATTCTCTGGAAATTTCATACGTCCAGACATGTGCATTGTGAAAGTTCTGCACTCCGTATCTGGTAAGCTTCGCTTCTTTGGTCCGATAGATTTACAAACATTTGAACAATTATCTATAGATCCCTTCAATTTTGAATCGATTGCTCGTCATAACCTTTAGGGGTGATTTTCTCAAAAACGCGGGGGTGTTGACCCAAAATATTTTAAAGTCCTTCGTTTTAGGTTGTACACAAGCGACCTGCCAAATTTGAGCTAATCGCTTGGCCGTGTCTGAGGCCTTCCCCTTGTGATCCAAAGTTTAGCTTACGATGAGAATTATTTCACCTCCCCCCTCTGATACGTCAAGATACGAGTCTGACAGAAGACACGTATGTACGCATCGTGACTGATGACCTACATTCATTCATGTCCACTGTCCATTCGGGCGGACTCGGGAAAATTCCATCACGACAATGCGAAACCCCACACTTCCTGAAATGCTACAGAATAAAGTGCGGCTCTGTAGCACAGTGGTAGAGTGCCAGACTACAAATCCGAAGGTCGTGGGTTCGATCCCCGCCAGGTCCTAGGATTTTTATCTGTCAGTTTCCACTTCTTTCACCTCTGACAGTGTTGCTCATGTGAAAAATACCGAGTAGCACCGTGGTTCGGAACCGACGTTAAACTGTAGGTCCCCCTATAACTGGCTGGGTAAGTCAGTTCGAAGGTCGGAGGAAGGCAACGGCATACCACCTCCAAACAGCACCATGCCTAGTAAAGCGCTGTGGTGTTCAAGCCAATCTTCGGATTGTTGACTGCTTTACCTTTTTTTAGCTCCAGGGACACTCGTCTGAGTTTAAACACCTCTATTGGCCGACAAACTCCCCAGGCGCGAACATTATTGAACGCATCTGGGATGCCTTGTAACGTGCTATTCAGAAGAATTGTTCGTGCTCGCGGCTTGATATTAGGCAGGTGCGCTAATTTCTTCGGCTCTTCATTATATTACGGTGGGGGAGGGTGGGGAAGATGGTAAGACATACATCTTCTGTATGGACGGGCTCAGTGTAACGCGAATGAAGTACGACGTTTGTATGCGAAACACTTTCCTGATAGACCTTTATCGAACAACAAGACGTTCAAAAATACATGACCGTCTGAGCGAAACAGGCTAGTTTAACAGACCTATTGCTGATAATTGACTACCTAGGAGCAAAAGAATACCCGACACAGAGGTACGAGTTCTCAGTCATAATGAGGAAAATAGCAGGAGCAACACCAGGCAAGTAGCGGCAATGGTGGATGTGAGTAATGTGACAGTGTGGAAGATTATACGAGAACAGCGCCTTTATCCATACCACCTTCTAAGAGACCAACGTCTTAGTGCAGCTGACTTTCCACTCAGGCCACAATTTTGTACCTCGTTACGACAGAAGTGTTGTCAGGCGCAACTTTTCGTTCATGCTACACTGTTTTCCGAAGAAGCGAAGCTTACCAGATACGGAGTGCACAACTTTCACAATACACATGTCTGGACGTATGAAATTTCCAGAGAATCTGTGCAAACCTGGCATGAACAACAATTCAGTATTAATGTTTGGGCTGGAATTATATGTGACATATTAATTGGTCCTTTAATTTTACCGCGAACAATGACAGGAGTGTCATTCTGCACCATTTTAACAAATTATTTACGAGGGTTGGAACTTAAACAGTGGTAACACTGCTGTGGAGACACTATGCAATGGATCTACTATTATCGCTGATAGCACACGTTGGCCGCGGTGGAGTAGCCGAGCGGTCTAAGGCGCCTCGCTGCGGAACGCGCGGTTGCTCGCCGTCGGAGGTTCGAGTCCTCCCTTGGGCATGGGTGTTGTCCTTAGGTTAGTTTACCTAACTTTAAGTAGTTTGGAAGCTACGGACTGATGACCACGCACTTTGATCCGATAGATTTACATACATTTGAACATTTGAAGCACACGTTCTTGATATACCTACCTTACCTCCGAGCAAATGGACTCGCCTGTCTCACGTCAACGACGTGCGTGAATCGAGAAAACACAAGTCACTTTCGAGAGAGCGGTCTAACGTAACGGTGTCACTAAGTACAACTGTGATGGTGTTATCCTGACGTCAATACACAGTATTACTGTTCGCTTTTTGAGCATCTCCTGCGATCAGCTTTGCGAATAATAATAATAATATCGTGTGGCTCATTGGTCTGGTGCAAGTCTTTCAATTGGAGGCCACTTCGGCGACTTGGGTATTCCTACCCTACCCCACTTATTCAAGCGGGGAAAGGTGAGACCTACAGCTTAACGTGGATTCCGAATCACGTGTCGTGTCTGGCGACTCCTCACCTCGTTGAGTGGTGAAGGACTGAAAAATATCTGAGCTTCGACCGGGTTTCGAACAAGCGACCCTTCAGTTTCCAGTCGAGCGATTTACCCCTATACCAGCGGGCCCGACGAACAGGCTTTGCGAAAGAAGCGGCAACACTTTCTCAGCAATCCACCCATCATTTTACACGACAATGCGCGGACGCATACAGCGCAAGCTGTGGCTGCTCTGTTCCGTCGATGGGACCATACTCCCCGGACTTCAGTCCTTGTGACTTTGATATGATTCCGAAGATGAAGGAACCACTTCAGAACTGTACGAGAGATTAGACAGGCAGTAGACCGCTCTATTCGCGCCATCAACAGAACAGGCTCTGCTAACGGTACACTAAGCCTTCCATATCGCTGGCAACGGGTTATACACACCGCTGCTGACTACTTTGAAGGACAGTAAAAGGTGCAAACCTGTAACGCTTTTGTATCGGTTGTGAATAAAAAGTTGCCGCTATTTAAGTTCCAACCCTCGCAGTGGTTAGCACCGCAGATCGCTGTGCTTGCAGTCCCCATGTCAAATCCCGCCACGGGCAGAAGAAAATTTTTTCATTGTATTTACTATTTATAGAATGTTCTACATGTTTCTTACGTCTGATGTACTTGTAAGTTCCAGAAAATTCTTTGTATGTATAAATGGTGGAGCACTCCAAGCAGGAGGCAGTCTGTACTGAGTATACGCTTGTGTTAGCAAGAAACGTTTGTGAGTATAAGAAGTGTTGTGCTCTATTAATGACCAGCCTTCCAATTCCGGACAACCTGCAGTTTTCAACGTGACATTTGAAATCTGTATGTGTGTTAATATTGAACCTATCGTTAAATCAGACAACAAATTGTTCATTAACACAGTAATTTGGTTTAATTATGGCCCTGATATTGATGTATATACTGTCAAATAAGAAACAGTGCATTAAACTGATTATGTGCGCAACGGATCTTCTAACAAAACAACTGTGGCAAGTCACCATATGAAACAGACACTGACTATAATCAAAAAATTTGACTGCGAGAAAGATATTAAAAAACCACAAACCACTTTCTTAATGTTTGCGAGAATTTTATGCAGATCAGTACCTGATTATCAAAATTCAGTATCATAATCAATTAACTGTAGTGTTTCATGACAGTCATTTACTAAGGCACCAATAACTAAATCTGTTCAACAAGATTACCAAAATCAATACTGCCCTTTAAATTCACAAATAACTAATTATCAAATAAAGGAAGTAGGTTAATCTTATAACTACGTAAATGAAACAGGAAAGTAAGATCAACTGTGTTACTTATTATTAATAATCACCATTACATTACCTAAATAATACAACTTTTTCATAATGACATGAAATGCAATTAACTTCATTCAATCGGTGGTACAACGTTTTCATCGTAATAAAAATATAATATATATTCCAAATACAATCAAATCAACTTGCTGGCACAGCAGCCTCTGCTCTACATCGGAGCCATACACATAACTCAACTGCTCTCTAAGCGAGCTGAACCACAAGTCCCACACTCTCTGTGTGCGAGCTACAATGCTATGCGATACATAATCTTTGCCAAAGATGAAACTTCACAGACTTAAGTACACATATCGATACACACAGTAGAAGCAATATTATACATTTTCTTGGAAGCCAGTTACTCGACTCAAAACAGGAGGCACAATATTAGACATTTTCTTACAATTTTTTTTATGGACACGTTTCACACTTTCTGGTAGAGGCGGGTATCCTGCAATACATCTGCATCATCGTGGCTCCGATGAGGTAGCGTAAGAGCCGTTGATTACACGGACAAGAACCGGAATACAAAGGGAATACTGACTACCTCCGTTCGAAGGTCCGTGTCATCAAAAGACCAATGGATGCCAAAACACCGTAAGCCAGCTGCACATCAGACACCCATCGGTGTTCTCTGGACACGCTGGGCGGGACCCAAATAAATGGTTGAAAGGATTCGACCGAGTCGCCAAGTATAATAGGTGGGACCACATTATGTGCTTGGAAAACGAATATTTCTACCTGGACTGGACGGCCCAGCAGTGGTTTGAAAATAACGAGGACAAGCTCGATAATGGGAAAAATTCCAGATAGAACTTAAGAAGACGTTTGGAGACCACCAGCGGCAAGTCCGTTTATCAGAAGAACAATTGAAGAAAGGGGACCAACGACATGGCGAGTCACCACAGTCATATATACAGACTTTTTTGGCCTTATGTCACGTAGTTAACCCGGATATGACGAAGGCCGCTAAAGTTCACATCAGATGAAGAGCTTTGCGGAAGACATGTTGAAAGACGTTTGGACGACACAGGAGCTTAAAATTGAAGAGATGCGACAGAGGAGAGTTGGACGAAAAAAGTACGACAGACTCCCGAATGTAGTCCTTATGGTCGTTGTGGAAGACCAGCATGACTTTGCTTCTCTCATACGACAAATTGTGAGAGAAATTACAACAGTTTATGGCAGCCGGGACTGCTGGACGAAACGAGCACCAGATTATGGTCATGGATGTCAGTCCTGTAAATCTTAAGGGACCCGACGCTGCTGAGGAAGAGGTATTTGAAACATTAGCGCCTGTCAGCCCCGCCAGTCGCACCTGGCGTGAAAAATGGCCTCATCTACTATGACGTACGCCGCAGGCGCCAAAAGGCACCTTAGGAACCGACCGACGCGACCACAGACAACTCCTCCAGCAACTGTGAAGCCTCGCCGGAGGACAAATATCTGGAGAACAGAAGATAACACGTCATTGTGTGCTCACTGTTGCCTTTCTGCACAAGTCGTACGATACTGTTGGGAGAGAAGACGAGTATTTGACAATTATTATGCTGCAAGACGCCAACCATCGGAGCAATCCTTTCAATGGCAGTCAACTTCAGAAGATTACTGTCGACCCACGGGACGAAGCTCGTCGCCGTATCCTGGACGTGGTCGCTCTCGAACACGCTGCCGCCATTCACAGTCGCCTTACAGAGATACCAGCCGCTCGTCTAGCCGCCGTGTTCAGAAAAACTAGGCGATGCGACCATCTACGGAGGTAAGACTTCTGCAGATGAAAATCCTCCATGGACACAGTCGCTAGGATGTCGGGAATCTCATTGACGTCATCATCGACGGCCAACCTGTCCGGGAACTGGTTGATTCACGAGATTCTTTCTCGGTATTGTTGGATAATTACCGCCGCACACTAAAGAAGACAATGTTCTGTGATACAGGAGCAACTGTGCTGAAGGTCGCAAATGGAAAGTACGTCCAGCCAGCAGGAACTTGTGTCGCAAGAGTAACTATCAACAAAAGGACGCAGCCTTTTGAATTTGTCGTTTTAACAGAATGTAGCCATAACGTCATCCTCAGATGGGACTTCCTTCAGGCATTCCAGGCTGCCATTGACTGTGGAAGATCTGAGCTGAAAATTGAGGAAGCCGTTCCGATGAGTACACGTAACATGTACTTCCCTGGGAAGTTGTTTGCTGACGAGAATGTTGAGATCCCGTCGTTAGCAATGAGAATAGTTCCTGTCAGCGGTCGAGATGACCAGTTGGACAGTGAAGTGCTTGTCGATCGCAAAAGCTAATCAGTATAACAAATTAAATCTACATACCAATGGCTATCATAAGCTTTACAAGTGGTCGAGGAGAACTTTGGATCAATAATTTTCACGAGCAATCGCAACTCTTTCTTAAAGGAATGTGTGTTGGATCAGCTGAACCAGTCCAGGATGGTGAGTTCGATGTCACCAACGAAGTCTCATGGCCTGCTGTTACTGCTGACAACACACTAGAGGAAACTACTATGGAATTGCATATAATGCCTGGTGTGACACAGTAACAATGTCAGCAGGTGTTAACCATAGTACACCAATTTTCAGGTGTATTCCAGGCCAAGCAGAGGAAGAGCCAGATGAAACGGCCCACGATGAAACACCGAATCAATACTGGGGATCATCCACCAATTAGCCAGCGTTCGTACAGAGTGTCGCAAGCTGAAAGACGAATAATTCGGGAAGAATTGGAGAAGATGCTGCACGATGACATTATTCAACTTTCAGAGAGTCCCTGGTCGTCTCTGATGGTTCTCGTGAAGAAGACGGATGGCGCGTGGAGTTTCTGTGTCGACTATCGGCGACTGAACTAAATCACAAATAATGATGTCTACCCATTGCCATGCATTGACGATACCTTAGACTGTTTGAAACGAGCTACATACTTCTCAACCATGGACATACAGACAGGTTGCTGGCAAATTGAGGTTGACGAAGCTGACATGGAGAAGAGTGGATTTATTACACCTGACGGCCTTCATGAAATCAGTTATGCCGTTTGCACTATGTAATGCCCTGGCCTCATTCGAACACATGACGGACAACATGCTTCAACACTTTACATGGACGACATGTCTTTGTTACCTAGATGACACTGTCGTTTTCTCAAGGACATTTGCGGAACATCTAAGCCGTCTTTCAACTGTATTGAATTGTGTTCAGACAGCAGGACTCCGCCTCAACCCAAAGAAGTTCCTCTTCGTCGCCAAAGAGATAAAAATCCTTGGGCAGCTAGTGAACGGAGATGGTGTGCGTCCTGGTCCAGATAAAGTAATGGCAGTCACAGAATTTACAACTCCTCAGCATATCCGTGATGTGAGAAGTTTCCTCGGGCTGTGCTCATACTACCGTCAATTCATAAATGGTTTTTGTAACAAGACAAGGCAATTGCAAGAACTTCTGCACCAAGACGCCAAGTTTTACTGGGATGAGACAAAAGAAAGAGCTTCTCGACCATTTAAGGAGGCTCTAACTTCCGCACCAGTTCTAGCCTTAACGACGAGAATGCGGAAACTGAACTTTACGCAGACGTTAGTGGTTATGGGATTGGTGCACTGCTTCTACAAATTCAGGAAGATGCTGAAAAGGTGATAGCCTATGTCTCAAGAGTGCTCTCAAAGTCCGAGATGAACTACTCTACGTAGCCGGCCGCGGTGGCCGAGGTGACTGAGGCGCTCCAGTCACGGTCAGCACGGCCACTGCGGTCGGGGGTTCGAATCCCCCCTCGGGCATGGATATTTGTGCAGTCTTTAGTCTTAGCTAGTTCATAAGTAGTTTGTAAGCTTAGGGACTGATGACCCCGTAGTTAAGTCCCATAAGTTGTACAAACATTTGAACATTTTTGAACTACTCTACAACCGAGAAGGAATGTCTCGTCTTTATCTGGGCTGTCAACAAGTTCCGGCCGTATTAATTTGGTAAACCAGTCACCGTCATGACAAACCACCATTCTTTATGTTGGCTGATAGGTTTGAAGGTACCATCAGGAAGACTAGGAAGATGGGCACTAAGACTCCAAGAGTGTGATGTCACAGTGGCATTAAAAAAACTGGCGCAAACACAAGGACGCCGACTGCCTTTCAAGAAATCCATTAGCCGAACATAACAGCATGGATGAAATTTCAGTCCTCACTGAGTTAGGTGACATAACAGCTGAACAAAGGGAAGATCCAGCATTATTACAAACCATAGAGGCCTTGGAGAAAGGAGAACCTACCAAAGGCGAGATTCAACTTATAAACAGGACATTGTATAAGAGCAACTACGATCCACTGGGACCCAAATGACTGCTGGTTGTTCCAGCTCATCTCCGGCCAGCTGTTCTCAAGTATTTCCACGATTCTCCAATATCAGGTCATCTGGGATTCGTGAAGACCCTAGACAGAATCAGACGCAGGTATTACTGGCAAGATCTCTACCGATCTGTCAAGCACTATGTGAATCACTGTAAGGAGTGCCAGAGACGGAAGCGTGTGCCGCAGTTACCACCAATCCATCTGATACCAAATCCACTTGCAGTAGCTCCATTCCGCCGGATTGGAATCGACCTTTTAGGTACGTTCCCGAAGTCGACAACCGGTAAACCGATCGATAATAGTCTGCACTGACTACCTCACCCGCTTCGCTGTCACCAAAACTGTGCCGACGGCAGAAGCTCCGGAGATCGCAAAATTCCTAGGAGAAGACATTATTTTGAAGCATGGTGCACCACGTGTGATGATATATGATCGAGGAAAAGTATCCATGTCAAAGCTAGTATTAGAGGTAATGTCACGTTGCGACATTGTCCACAGAATAACAACTGTCTACCATACTCAGACAAATGGTCTTACAGAACGTTTTAACAAGACGTTAGCAGATATGCTGTTGATGTACGTCGATGGTGAGCAGAAGGATTGGGATACAATACTGTCAGTAGTGACATTTGCTTATAATACAGCAAGGCAAGGCACCACAGGCTTCAAGCAGTTTTTCCTGCTACATGGCCGTGAATCTGAGACGACAATGGATACGCTGTTACCGTTCCAACCGGACGTCACTCAGGATGACTATGTGAAACAGCTCTTCACCAGGGTGGAAGAAGCAAGAAAGCTGGCTCGTATACGGACACTGGACGCCCAGGAGAAGGACCGCCAGCGGTATAACAACAAGCACTGACCTTTTGTGTACAGCACAGGAGATCTGGTATGGATTTTTACCTCTGTAAGAAAAGTTGGGCTATCGGAAAAGTTGCTGAAGCGATACTTTGGTCCGTATCGTGTCATACGCGACCCGTCAGAGGTCACATACAAAGTCGAGGATCATGAGCCGTCCTTGAAACGACAAAAACGAAGAGACATTGTGCACGTCCTTCGTATGAAGCCTTACCACGATCCCAAAGAACAGACAGTCTGAAACGGCTTTTTGTTCAAGAACTCTGCAGAGCGTTACGATAATGAAGAAGCCACAAAAAGAGGGTCTGGCGTCGGTCGTCGTCACCGTAAGGAAGACGTGCAGGCAGAATGGAAGGATTCTCTTGAACTGCCATACAGAGGACCCATGACAAGGTCCAGGACACTGCAGCTGACTGCAAACGGAACCTAAAAGCGAGACAAAACGCGTTGCGCAGGCATTAGCATCGCAGTTCACTGTGCTTGCGGTCCCCAGTTCAAATACTCCCATGGGCAAAAAACTTAATTTGTTTGTATTTACTATTTGTAGAATGTTCTACATGTTTCTTGTGCTTGATGTACTTGTAAGTTCCAGAAAATTCTTTCTATGTCTTAATAATGGATCACTCCCACCAGGAAGCAGTCTGTACTGAGTGTACGCTTGTGTTAGCAATAAACGTGTTCTAACCTTCAACGACCAGCCTTCGAATTCCGGACCACTTGTAATTTTCAACGTGACAACATTTTATTTACGAAAAAGCGTAGAATTAGTTTCGTTAAAATATCGAGACTTTAGAAGTAACAGAATCTGTAGCGACCAACACGTCCTGTCTCGATATTTCTACAGTACTTACAATAATTATTCAAGACTCAGTTGATCTTACCACTGGAGAATTCGTATGATTACTGAAAACATGGCAAAAAGTGTAGTGGTTAACTAACTTTGTGATTCGAAAGGACGCATATCGTTGCAGGAGCGACACATCACACCGATATTGTATAGGGCTGGAAATGTACTTAAGCAATGCGTTGTTCTAGAATTTTCATAAAAACAGATCTTAAGTGGAGATTCAAAATGTAAAACTGAAGGTATGTAGAGTCAATTTGAATTTGGCTGCAGTTTTGGTTTCAATAGTGAATAGAATATGGAAATATGCTGAGGAATTTTAGTCTAGAAATACGTTTATTGCCACTGAGGATTTACGTATTGATGAGTTGGCGAATAAGTCATGTTTAGTTCACGGCAGGAAAAAAAACTTGCTTACGTTGAAGAAAAGTCCACAGATAAGATGTATGAGACGGATCAAGAAGCCATCCACAGGGCAGCTTATGAAGTAGTGGAAAGAAAAAAAGAAACCCAAATAGAAATGGAATATGTGATCAGTTGCAGAACGACACAATGCAAGAGAAAATAAGAAGAATGGTGATAATATATGGTTATACTCAAAATGAGAAAATTACTGGCGGGAATACGGAAAAAGGGATCTACAGAGGACAGTAATTTATTAAGGCTAAGCTTGGCAGAAAACTAAAGAAGAGATAGAAAAACTCATAGGGAATGGCTGAGAAAATAATGCCTGGGAGATACCAAAAGCCGGCCGCAGTGGCCAAGCGGTTTGCGGCGCGCCAGTCACAGTCTACACGGCCGCTACGGTCGGGGGTTCGAATTCTCCCTCGGGCATGGGTGTTTGTGTTGTCCTTAGAGTAAGTTAGTGTAAGTTACTCAAGTAATTAGTGTATAAGTCTAGCGACTGATAACCACGCAGTTTGACCTCATAAGACCTCACACACATTGAATATTTTTGAGATATCATAAACAATAAGAACACAAAACAAAGATAAAGCAGATATAAACCGGAATAGTATTTAGGAACTGATACAACACTATCAGGACTTTCAACTGAGAACAGAGCAGCATTCACTGAGAACCCACCGTAAATTGAAATTCATAATGATAATATCCCATCTATAACCAGAAAGGAAGACCAATACACAAGCAATGTCATCAGAAACAGAAATTCACCGGGTCCAGGATTAATTTATATAGAATTGGTTAAAGCAGCATCGTTGAAACTCTTTGATATATCGGCAGTGATTTTTGACAAATGTCTCAGAGGTGACAAATCTCCAAACTAGTGGCAAAACACCACAATTACAGCAATATGTAAGGAGGGAAACAGAAGAAATTGACAAACTATGGAGGTATTAGTGTAATTTCATCCATGGCGAATCTATTGCCGTATCCCAAAACAGAGGCTAGAGGAAAAAATAACTGAATCTAAAGAACAAAATGGATTCATATCAGGTCGCTCCTGTACTGATGGAGTATTCACCATCAGAAACCTTGTGGAGAAAAGGACAGTAAAGGGTCTTGTCAATTGTTCAATTGTTTGTGTAGCTTATGGGACTTAACTACGGGGTCCTTAGTCCCTAAACTTACAAACTACTTACGAACTAACTTACACTAAGGACGGCACAAATATCCATGCCCGAGGGGGAATTCGAACCCCCGACCGTAGTGGCCGTGCAGACCGTGACTGGAGCGTCTCAGTCCCCTCGGCCACCGCGGCCGGCTAAAGGGTCTTGTCACCCACCTTATCTTTTTAAACCTCCAAAGCTGCGGCAGAATGGCCGTGCGGACTGAGGCGCCGTGCTGCAGTGCGCGCGGCCGTTCGCCATCGGGGGGGGGGGGGGGGGGGTTCGAGTTCTCCCTCGGGCAGAGGCGTATGTGTTGTCCTTAGGTTAGTTTAACTTAGTTTAAGAAGTTTGTAAGCTAGGGACTAATAACCCAGCAGTTATGTCCCATAGATTTACAAACATTTCAACATTTTAAACCTCCATAAAGCTTATGACACAGTTCCACAGAACAAGTTGTGAACAAATCTGATGAATAATGACGTGTCACCGAGCTATGTGAAAACTTGCAGACAGTTCTACAAAGACTGTACGACAACGGCAAAAATTATAAATCAAATTCCTCAAGAGTCTGAGGTGACAAAGGTACTACGCCATCGATCGACTCTGGCCCCTACGTCGTTTAAGATCTACGTAGAGGAAGCACTGAAATCCTGGAAAAAGAAATGCGGAGGAATGGGTATTCTCAGACGACGAGATCTTGATCACTTTGTATTTTGGTGCCGACCAAGTGTTAGTAGCTCGGGATGAGGAAGATACGAATTATATGTTCTGCAAATTAAAAGAAGAATACGAAAATTGGGCCTTGTCATAGACATATGTAAAACAGAATATATGAAGGTGGTTGAAAATACCATTAATGACATACAATTAAGTGCTGATAAGGTTAAAGGATGTCTTAACTTTAAGCACTTGGGAGTGACAATGTCGTCCAACGGTTGAAATATGAATGATATAAACAATAAAAACAGCCAGGGCCAGTAAGCCATAAAACAACTAAATGGTATTCTCTGTAACAGCAAACAAAACAAACAAAAGATATCTTCAACCATTCAGTTATTGAAAGTATCCCCACATACGACGCAAAATTGTGAGAACTCAAAAGCAAGAAGAACGTCCACTGACAGTCGAGATTGATTTCTGGAGACGGAGTTGTGTATATTGCTGACTTGATCATGTTAGAAATTACACGATCAGAGAGATTATGAAAGTGAAAAGCATGATTCTCGACAACACAGACAGAAAGCACCTACTCTGGTTTGTTCACTTAGCCTACAACGTATGCTAGATACAAGACGGCCAAAACGAGTATTGCAATGGACTCCACATGAAAGAAGAAGGCGTGACAGACTTGCGAGATGCAGGGAAGATGACGTCATCGACGCAATGACAGCGAGAGATCTTAATGAAGGACAGTGTATCGATCATAATTGATGGTTATTGGTATGCAAGAGGCAGCGGCAGCCGTACAAATCTCGCTGATACCACACACACACACACACCCACACACACACACACACACACACACACACACACACACACACACACACATATATATATATATATATATATATATATATATATATATATATATACACAAAGTTAAACTTTCAAAACGCTGAAAAATAACACCACTGGTCAGAATGACGTAAAAAATGCTACGGAATATTATCGGAGAAGGGGGTATAACGTACGACGGAAGAAACATAAATAGTGTGAATATTGATCAATAATCGTCATAATTTAATAGTGGCCAACTACAAACTGTACTGCTCACTGTGTATGGGTATACAGCTGTGATACTGTTAGTTACGTAAACCAATCCATCATGGCAAGGTCATATCACATCGGATGGGGAAAATCGATTTGTAATTGTGCAGAGGCCAAAAACCGCATAAAAGCATCAATCACGCCTGTTTTCAATTGTCCTGAGGTCAAAAACCGCATAAAAAGCATGGATCAAAATGAAATCGTATTCTTAATTTCCGTGTGACTGGCCTAAAACATGTCCAGTATGCTGTCCACCGTTTTCTGCAACAAGTTGAAATCGAGGAACAGCATGCTCCACAACTGATCGAAGTGTTTTCTGGGTCAAGTTCAGGGCAGCGAGCAATGCAGCTAAGTTCGCAATCGTAACACCGAACACATCTTTCAGATAGCCCCACAGCTAGAAGTCACACGGTTTAAGATCAGGTGATCGGGACAGCCAAGTCTGTATGGAAATGGGAGCTGATAATCCTAGAATTTCCGAAATGGCGCTTCAGCAGCTACTTTGCAATGTACAGAGGTGCGCCATCTTGGATAAAAAAGATCCCAGTCACACATCCACGCTGTTGGAGAGCTGAAATGATGTGGTTGCGCAAAAAACACTCATAGCGCTTACCGTTGTCCGTACAGGTAACAGGACCAGAACACTTATATCATGGACCGTGATAAATGGTGCCGTAAACCCGCACCAAAAGTGGCCTTTTCAGGATGAATAGGCACTGGTTGATTTGCGTTTGGATTTTCCGTTTCCCATATTCGACAATCTGTGTATTGACATATCCTGTCAGGTGGAAGTGGGCTTCGTCAGTCCACAAAATCTTCCATGCCCATTCAACATTCACTTCCACGCGAGCAATCATTTCTAAGCAAAAGCAGGAGAATAGGGAGCACTTCCTGCACATGGGTAAAATATAGTGGATAGTGAAGAAGAATGTATCGTAGGACTTTACAAACGTTCGGGCAAGTCTCCGTGCACTACACGTTTGCACACCACCCTCGTCTCTTCCTGCACTGCTTACACTTCTTCCACTGATTCAAAATGTTCAAATGTTTGTATAGCTTATGGGACGTAACTACGGGGTCATCTGTCCCTAACTTACAAACTACTTAAGAACTAGCTAACACTAAAAACGGCACAAATATCCATGCCCGAGGGGGAATTCGAACCCCCGACCGTAGTGGCCGTGCAGACCGTGACTGACGCGCCTCAGTCCCCTCGGCCACCGCGGCCGGCTCTTCCACTGACGTCGAATCAATTCGTTTCCTCCCTCTACCGAAAAAAGTTCAAATGTTTGTAAATCTAAGCGACTTAACTACTCTGGTCATCAGTCCCTAGGCTTACAAACTACTTTAACTTATGCTAAGGACAACAAATACACCCATGCCCGAGGGAGGAGTCGAACTTCCGACGGCGAGCAGCGGCGCGCTCCGCAACTAGGCGCCTCGGAACACTCGGCCAGTCCACCGCGGCGATCCTGAGTTGAGACAGTCACGGTGAATGTCTTAGACGTCAAATGAGGACAATTCGTATACCAACTTAAATGGGCCGTGCCATGACAGGTGTTTTCATTTACATATTGCTATTGCCCCAATTGGGCGGTTGAGACCGTAGTTAGGAAGTTGTCAAGATGACCAGCGCCGGCCGCGGTGTCCGAGGTGACTGAGGCGCTCCAGTTACGGTCAGCACGGCCACTACGGTCGGGGGTTCGAATCCCCCTCGGGCATGGATGTTTGTGCCGTCCTAGTTCGTAAGTAGTTCATAAGTCGTTTGTAAGTTTAGGGACTGATGACCCCGTGGGTAAGTCCCATAAGCTTAACAAACATTTGAACATTTGAGGATGACTAGCATATGACACATTCAGAGGGACAGGGGACGGGTTGGTTTACGCGTTTCCGCGCAATTATACATTGATAGAGTGGCATCAGCTTTATTTCCTTCAGATACACCGACGCTTCCCGGCCGTTGATTGCCGAAGGCGGCCGACGAGTCAGCTATCAATCGCGGCCTCTCGATGTGACGTGACACGGGCTCGTTGTGAGGCCTCGTCTCTGGATGGTGTTGGCTGTGCACGGCGTTCCACCTTGCGTAAGAAGCAGCGCGCTACGGCGCCTACGGGAGACAGCCTGATGGCGGAAGGCGCTTGACGAAAGACACTCTCACGTCTCGTGGTCGGAAGAACCCAAGCGCACCGTCCGGTTTGAACGGTATGCTATTACTGTCTCGAACAGCAAGCTCCTCGGCGTCCCTTTCCCATCTCGTTCGGACGAATTGTAGGCGACCTGAGTGGGGGCTCTGCACAGGTTAGCACATTCGACGCTATGCCCGTACGCCATACGGGCGCTCAAGTTTCGGCCGTATCCCGTACGGGCGCCGCTTTTACGGTCGCTGAAAGGTGTTTTTCACCGTAACACATGACTGGCGGCTGTAAGATAACTGCTGTAATTCATATTTTGTTCACTAGATGAAGCAGCAGTCGATGGGTTCTGTGTATCAGTTGTATAAAATACATTAGCCATCGGCACTGTTGTGAAAAACAAAAAAAGGCATACCAACAAGCTTCAAAACAAAGAAACTGAAGCAAAATGAAATGATATTTTTGAGGAGTGGGCCCATTCTAGCTCTGAAGTGGAAAAAAAGCGTGATGTATACTGCTTTTCTACAAAACATCAGGCTACCACAAAAGACGTCACAGTACGTTCAAAAGATGGGATTACAGCAGTAATGAAACCAGACAAGTAATTGATAACAATAAGAACAAGACGGGTGTAGATCATGTGGATCACTGTACAGTTACTACCCCTTCGCACGAAAAACAATGAAATAGTGGAAGAAACTGTTCTTTCATGGTTTCCTAATGTCTGTCGTGAATAGTTTTATTTTGTACAAAGACGTCAGTAAACAGAAAATCTCTCGTGTGTACTTCATGAAAAACGTTAGCTTGACGTCGGTAGAAAAAGGTAGCGGCTTTAGATCTGTAGAGCCAACGCCAAGCACTAGTCTGGACAGAAATTTTGGTCGTAACTTTCCAGAAAAAGTACCTCACACTGCCAACAAAGTAAATACTACACGGTATTACAAAGCTTGCTCCGACAACGGGAAGAAAGAGACTGGAAAGCGGTAAGAAAGGAAAGCAGATGGTGGTGCACGGACTGCAACGTAGGACTCTGCGTACCTCAGTGCTTTCAGGATTACCAGTTGAAAGTGAATTATGTATAACATATATGTAATCTTCTTATATCATAAAATATGGAATAAAAAAACCTATTGTGAACCAAATTCTTTTTATTATAAACACCAGAAATCATGTTATGAAATGTAAAAGTGTTTTCCATGTAAAAGTTTCTCATGTTTTTTGGAATGCTGGTACACCTCTAGCGATGCAAGCATACATATAAGCTTACATTTTTCCTAATCTGTAAAGGATGTGGTTTCAAATGATGCTACAAATTTGCCTTTCTGGCTCTTAGTTACTGTACAGTTATTCATTAACGTTACATAAAAATGGCCAGTTCACCTGCACAGTCGAAGTACATACATAGCAGAGTGGAATGTGTTAGACCTGCTGTCGGATCTTGGATGGTGTCATCTGGATCATGCGTGGACCGCTCCGCGTAGTTGTGCTGATAGCGGTAACCCACTGTTACCGGCTGGCGGTGTTAATCGTTTCGACGTGGAAGCTGCACATATCCTCGCCTGGCCGTACTCGGACAAGACGAGACTAGCATAGACAGTTATGTCCTTTTTTTTCCTTTATTGTATTTTTGAAGCCAACTGTGTGAAAACAGTTGGCAGGCTGGCAGCAGCTGCGGTGGCTGCTCTTCAGCCATGTGACATACATGTTAAGACAAGAAAAATCAATGTATAAAAAGAGGAATAAAATTGCGGAATGTAAAAACAATTTACACACTGAGTTTTCGATGGACTAAAACGTACATGGACAGACGGGACAAACATATATCAGGGAACGAGAACAGACGAGTAGTAATAAAAAAACACACACAGTCAGTAAAAACAGTCGGCCACGGCGACGATTTAAAAGTACATTGCAGAAACACTAAGGACAAAACACGAAGACACTGGACGGTGCACAGAATAAAACTTGGGGACGACGATCACGGAGGCACTGATTAAAAACACACGACACTAGATACACGGCACTGTACACGTTGGTAAAAAGTCGAGACGCCCCCGCGGGGGGTGGGGAGGGGGATGGAGGGGGGGAGGTGGGGCAGGGATGGGGGGAGGGGGGAAGGGGAGGGAAGAGAGAGAAAGGAGGGGAGAGAAGGATTGACGAGACTCTGGGCATGGGAGAGGGGTAGCCAAGCGGGTGGGAAGGAAAAGGGGCGAGAGAGAGGGGAAGGGTGCTGATGCTACGGGGAAGGGATCAGAGTTGGTAGGAGGGGTAGATATCGGGACGAAGTTCGGTATCCGGTAGAGGAAGGGTGCGGAAATTGCCCTGGGAGAGGATACGGAGCGTATGTAGGTGAAGGCCGGGAGGAACGGTTTGGCGGAGGCGTGGCAGAGGCCCGGGATTGGTGAGAATAGGGTATACCAGAGGATTTCGGGACTCGATTTTGCGGGATGTGTATACGAGTCGGAAATGTTCGAGGTGTTGTAGGAGAGGAGGGAAGGGGATTAGGTCATAGAGGATCCGCGTGGGGGAAGGGAGTCGGATACGGTATGCACAGTTATGTACTTTGTCATCCACTATTTATACTGCCTCCTGTCCCGCTTGTGACGCGTTACTCTTAGTGTCAACTGCACAGCGGTCGGTTTTCCCGCGTGCTCAGCGGTTCGTTTGCAAGTGCCCCAAGCCCCTTGCTCCAGTCTGAGGCAAATACTGCAATGCGTGTACTTTTGTTGGCGACTTTTCGCATGCTCTTTCAACACTGATCTAGATGTCAACTCTCCCAGCACGTACGGCTGTTTACTTTCCATGTGGCCTAATGTCGACACAGCGAGTTGTTGCTGTACGGCCGCTATCCAGCTCTCTACTTCTAATTTCTATCAAAATTATTTATTGCTAATTCTAGTTCCTTTACAATATTCTGACAGATACAGCTACATCTATTGGACAATTTTCACACTATTTATTTTTCTTCTGCTATACATTTTCTCCCTTCCCCAATTATATATATAGTGTCCCAGTTGTATTGCTCAGCCGAAATATATCTGGAATAACAACAGCTATTGTAAAACGACTTTCTCCGGTATTAATGTAAGGCAGGGGTTCATGAATTGTAATTATTTTGAAACATCCTACAACGAAAGCGCATGTGTTTTTAACACAAACTTGTGTACTTTTAAATGGACACCCTGTATTATTTCATCAGCAATCCACAGCAGAACAAATCACATAAACAATGGCGTTGATTGCATCGCAATACGCCAGTTACATCCCGAGATATTACGAAGTTGAGGCTTGAAATACGCGAAGCCGGCCGCGGTGGCCGAGGGGACTGAGGCGCTCCAGTCACGGTCTGCACGGCCACTACGGTCGGGGGTTCAAATCCCCCCTCGGGCATGGATATTTGTACCGTCCTTAGTCTTAGCTAGTTCATAAGTAGTTTGTAAGATTATGGACTGATGACCCCGTAGTTAAGTCCCATAAGTTCTACAAACAAACAAAAAAACAAAATACGCGAAACGCGTAGCTAGCGCACATCGTGACTCAGAGGTGGACACCATGCTGCCGTAATCGCGATGTGATTGACATGCATAATCCCACTTTCATATTTAACAAGATGTTCGAAACTAATAATGTTTGTTGCCACCAACTCTCATATGCACGTAACGGATTCCCTCTTGCGTGTTTTATGTATCTTCATACACAATATGAACCAGTACCGATCGCTGTACACCAATTAGTTTGTCTTATTTACCCTGTACACGCAAAATAACGTTTACCTAAGGCGTTAAATCACAAATTGTTTCAATTCTCATATGCACGTAACGGTTTCCATCTTGCATGTTTTATGTATTTACGTACACTATATAAACTAGAACCGATCGCTGTACACCAATTCGATTGTCTTATTTATCCTGCAAGCCCAAAATAACGTTTATCTAATGCGTTAAATCACACATTGTTTCAAACAAATTTTTGGAAAGATCATTAGGTGATCCTTGTTGAGGATACACGTTTTATCTGTCCCCAAAGATGTAGGAGATACGTGGTAGAAAGTAATTCTTTGTTATGTGGAACCATGTACATGTTATTCAAGAATACAGTTTCCTGTCCAAGAGCTATTCAACTATGTATCGCACAGTACCATTTGTGTCAATAAAATGTAGATGTGGGCATAGGAGAGAGGGCGGGGGAGAGGATAGAAGAGAGGGTGGGGGAGGGGATAGGAGAGAGGGCGGGAGAGGGGATAGGACAGCAGGTGGGGGAGGGGATAGGAGAGAGGGCTGGGAGGGGATAGGAGAGAGGGTGGGGAGTGGATAGGAGAGAGGGTGGGGGAGGGGATAGGAGAGAGGGCGGGGGAGAGGATAGGAGAGCGGGTGGGGGAGGGGATAGGAGAGAGGGCGGGGAGGGGATAGGAGAGAGGGCGGGGGAGGGGATAGGAGAGAGGGCAGGGGAGGGGTTAGGAGGGAGGGCGGGGGAGTCGTAGAGACGCCAGGACAGGAAAAACAAGTGTTTTCTAATGTGTCTTTGGAGTTGCCGGTGGCACTGGAGTGTATTCTGGTCATGAGTCCGGAGTAAGGAGCGGTAGAAACGTCGGGATTCGTGTGGGAGAAGGACGGGCTGTGGAGAAAGGGTAGAACGGTGACGGTATATAGCCTCGGTGGGGATGTGGATATGGAATGCGTCAGCAATGGGCTGGTGGTGGAAGGAAGAAGCGTGATCAATGTCAGCGGGAGTGTTGAGGGGAAGGGGAAGGCTTGCGACTGAGGTGTCAATGGAGCGACAGTAGGCATCCCGGTCAACAAGGGAGAAATAATGGACAAGTTTAGGAGGGGGCAAAGGACAGGGAGCATGGGCAGGGCGGGGGCAGTGGTCAAGGATAGTAGGACAGGGGCGTGATCACTCCTTATAAGGTCAAACACTTCTGCCATGATGCACCCAAGGAGGTTGGAAGACGCCAGTACGATGTCAGGTGTGGTGTTGCTTTTGGGGCGGGTAGGTTGGGGAAGGGGGAGGATGTCGCCTAAAGAGAGGTGGTGACGAACTGACGCCATGGCCAGAGTTCATCGGGTAGATGGGGAGAAAGTTTAAGGTCGGTTGTGCGAGGGTGAAGATCGGGGTGAGAGTTTAAATAGGGGAAGTTTAATTTTTAAAACTCACAACCACCAACTGCGAACCAAATTCCTAAACATGCAAAAACACTGGAACTGTGATTGCTACTGTTTGACTCGTTTTCTAGGGGATGATATCACACGTTTGCAGCTTTCCTTCCCTGCATATGATTAACAAAAAAATTCATGTGAGAAAAGGGTGTACTAACTACTATTTTTGAAAACACGTGAAAGTTCACTTTATGTTGTTTATTACACCATATTAAAACCCTGTGACTGATACGTCTGTACGTCGACACATTTATCAAATAAAGTTATAGCTCGTGAGCCCCCAGACAAAATGAATATTTGTCGCAAATTATTTTCACACCATGTGCCTGTCTCAAACACCGTTTATGTTCATGCTATGCGACGACACGTGTTACATTAACAAAACACAGTCACTTTAATTCAGTGCGATGCACACCTTGTTCCACCGGTTAAATATTCAAAACACACAGTAACACTCGATTCAACTTGGTGCAGTCTACGACGAGGAACCACGCCTGGCAATTGCCACACCGAAAATCTATAGTCTCCACCTGGAGATCCACATGCCGACTGTGTAGGGCGACGCCGCCCGGCCAGCTACACCACTCGCTCCGAACTCGTCACTTCCTGGGCCCCGCCAAAGGCCCAACTGCCGGGTTTTTTCCCTACGTCATCAACTTCCCCATGTGAGCTGTTCTAACCAACTTGCCAACGTACAGCGCTCAGCAAATACATTTCTAAAACTTTACTTAAAATCAAAATAATTACACTACACATTAATTGTCTTCTTAGGTTTTTATATTGGTATAAACATCCTTTGCACTATTTATTATAATCGTGCAATTTCTTATATCACAGATAAGTGATTTAACTGAATATTTCAAGATAAAATACACAAGATTAATTGAAAATAAAATGAGAAATAGTTAATATATTATTTTTATAAACAAACATTGCCATGCTAGTTGTGTAACTGTCTTGTATTCATTGGTAATTTATTACTTTTCATTGTAAATTAAACATATTTCGACAGATGAGACTATATCAGCTAATGTATTGTTTATTTGTCAACAGGCTATTTTGTAATGAGGGCCTTAAAGGTTCCTAACTGCGTCGTATTACTTCAAATGCAAGTAGTATTAGAATATTTTATTTCACGCTGTGCACTGCACTGCGCCTGGCACTCGCCATTGTCACTCTCTCCCCTAATTGGAAACGAACCTGGAAAATCCTAAGCTGAAACAAGCCACCAACGTTGGCCTGCTAGCTGGCCTCCCGTCAGCTACAAGCACACAGCAAATCTCAACGTGGAAAATTTCTACCTATGGCCTAACTATAAATGTTGTCACCCAACTGCGTACATACATTGCTACCATAATTAATAAGATTAAAATTGTGTAACATTTAGTGCATTGGCATGGTCAATGTTTGCAGTGAACTTCATACTGTTTCATTATCAAATGCTATTAATTACCAATATTTCTATTGGGCGGTAATCTCACAATACCCCCACTTGCGGCATCAAAACCATGTGCAGGAAGACGCAAGTAGCACCAAAATTAATACTTTCAAATGAGCAAAATTTAAAATTACAAAAATTATTGAATTGGATTGACTCAAACACTATACCAATTATGACCTCAACTAAAGCAAAATAAATAAACATGGCAGTGAGAAATTTTCCCAATATTTGTACCATTAAGACCACTTATAAATTAACACAATAATTTTCATAGTGTGTGCATATTTTTAAGGAAAGAATCCTTATAACTAATTACATCCATGAAAATTAAGTGTGCCTGTTGTATATATACAGAATTGGCAACAAATTTATAATAGTATTAACCTTTAGTCTTTAGAATACCTTGTCCTACATGGAAAAACTAAAATTATCACTATAAAAACCTTTGACTGGGTACACTACATTTGTTTAAAGGAAATCTCTCACGACTTTATCACTGAGAACCTCAGAGTCATCGTTGCAGCAACTCTTGCCCATGGTGTATGGTCTTACATCTCCATCATTTCAACCAACAAGCTGTTGCAGCTTAGATTCTTGGCACTGGATCAAGCGTTCTTGTTCACACACGTCATATGCACCCTACATGGAACAGGAAGAGCAGAAAGCACTCATGAGTCAACATAGACAAAAGTTTGTCTGGACACCAGGATTCGGTTGGATTTGTATCCCATCCCTCTGCCATCCAGACTTGGTGCAATTGAAACTAAGCATTGAGACATGTACAGTAACATGCAAATCAACAGAATTAAGAACTCACAGTGGCTTGTGTTAGTCATGATCAGATTCACCCAAAACTACATGCCTGCACTCTCATCAGCCATAGCATCAGATGAAACAGATAGGAGAATATGTGGCCTACTTGGAGTATTACTCCATCAAATAAAACATCAATAACCTGCCTGTGTCATAAATATATCTTAAAGCTCAAATAATACTACCAAAAGAATGTTATCATAGAGAATTTTCCCTTCTATCAAAAATGACACCTACAAGCATAAATACAAATCCTACCCCCTCGCACCAATATATATATATATATATATATATATATATATATATATATATATATATATATATATATATATATATATATATATATATATATATATTTTTTTTTTTTTTTTTTTTTGCTGGTGTGAGATTAAATTTTCATCCCCGTCATCAGCCTCATGTGCTTTCTACAAGTACTCCCCACAATAAAATATCTAAGATTAAAGTCTAATTTCAAAATTAGTTTATCACAAAACATCTACAATTTTTAAATAAAATATCACCAAACCATATTGATACTCAGGCTAGACAGAAAAATAGTTCTCATCAACTGTTGCTGCAGAAATTGTTCAGTCAACAGTTGAGCACCATTAAAGAAACCAAAATGTGTTATCAGAATCAGTTTAATATAACAATACTGAGCATTTCCTATTAGACACGTTACCTACCAAACACTCAAAAGAGACAGACATTAAAGAGCAAACATATTCTCTCATTGAAACATTTCTCAATTCAACCCACCTTTAGCCAAAACAGCCACAACAAACATACATTCTTCACTTCTGACCCACATGGTCAGTCACACCCACATATGCAACACTGTCAGCTGACATTTTCATCACAATTTATCTAAGCCACAGACCCCACTGCCTGCATCAATGACCACCACTTTCTCATTCTCCGAGTCACCCCACAACTCACACCACATAGCCAGCTCTGCTCACATATACACACACATAAACAGTACACTCCCACTTCCTCTATGCTTTAGTGTTGGCATACATACATATTTACCTCATGTACCACTGTTGAACTGCAAATCTGATACAAGAACATGTTTTAACACAAACAACAAAAGAAAAAACATTTACAAAGAACTCTTGTAAACTTGACCCCAATGCTTAAATCTAAACACACAAGTAGATACTAACACAGACCACAGAATAAATATACACAATTTCTTAACCTACTATCTACAATGCATTGAATCTCATACTTCATGATTTATAGTGGTTTATGCCAGTTGCTTGTGTAAACATGCCATTAAATCTTTATCATTTATAAATATTTTTAATTTCACCCTCTTCATGCATCCCTCCAGACTTAATTCTAGCACTTTATCCTTATATTCCAACTGAGCTTCATATTTGCACAGGAAATCACTTCCTAACATTAGATTTAAACAAAGTCCCTTTATGACTAATAAATCTTGAATAAACAGCTCCTGCCGGCCGCGGGGACTGAGGCACTTCAGTCACGGTCTGCACGGCCACTACAGTCGAGGGTTCGAATCCCCCCTCGAGCATGGATATTTGTGCCGTCCTAGTTCGTAAGTAGTTCATAAGTAGTTTGTAAGTTTAGGGACTGATGACCCCGTAGTTAAGTCCCATAGACTATACAAACATTTAAACATTAAACAGCTCCTCCTCAATGATTACTTCAAATTCTGGGTTCCCTGCATTTAACACTTCTATTTTTCTTGCAAATGCACACCTTTCTTTTTCCCATACCCCTGGTTCTACAATCTTTAAATATTTTAAAAACCTGATCCAATCATCAGTCCCATAGTCATGCACTTCTTTGTTAATCCAACCTACATTCAACCCATCTTAATCCACACATGTATATTGTTCATTATTATAAATGACAGAGGATTGTATCTTATTCCCCTTATCACCTGACCCCTCCTGTATAAGTTCATGTACCTCACTTATCTCATCATGATCTAAGGTACACATGCCTAATCCCCTTAATTTATCATACTCATTGTCCCCATTCACAAACTCTTTCAACACATTGTAATAAGTCTGGTCCCTATTACATTGTTAGCCTAGTCTGTCCAAGTAATCATATTTGTGCAATAGCCAATCATCTGGTGCCCACTTCCTAATCCAGTTTATTTTCCCAATTAAATTTCTGGTTTGTGCATCTACACTATCAACTTGGCCTTCCTCAGAGATCTTCACATTTATATTAACATTTACAGTAGGTCCAGTATCATTTATTGTCTCTACTGGACCACATTTATTTACATTTAATTTAGAAAAACATTCACTCTCATTCATACATTCCACAACATCTATGCTGGCTCCAGTGCCAACAATATTTACATTCATACTTTCACATTCACTCAACACGTGTGCCTCTGACCTATCCAAAACTAAGGCTAACCCAACACTGTTTTTATCCTCTTTAATGTTATTATCAAATAAACTTCCCACATCATACTCTCCTTTATTGTCCTTGTTTCTAGCATTCCTCCTCCTGTTTGCATTTCTCTTGTCATGTTGCAAAAACCAATCCTCAAAAATTTCCTCACTACCTATAACAGCATCCATCTGACACATACTTTCCTCTCTTTTCTCCCTTTCCTTGTTTACTCTATTTATGTTTTCTTCCCTCTTTTCTTTATCCTTGCCCTTGTGAACTCCTACTGCCTCTTTCCTATCATCATCTCTGTCCATGTGACATAGTTTTTCCTCCCTTCTCTCCCCATCTCTATTCCAACTGTAATTATGGACATTAGATCCCCTGTTATCCCATCTTCTGGTCCTGCTATTAGAATAATCCCTTGTCCCAAAACGGACCTCATTTGGAACAAATCTTAGTTTCCCTGATTCTGTCTCTGATTTTCTCTCCTACTTTTATCCCCATTCCTATTTGCACCTTCCTGCCTTTGATTTCTCCTATAATTTTCCCATGTTCCCTCTGGCTTCTATTATCCCAGTTGTCTCCTCTGTTATTGTTACCTCTCCAATTTTCATTCAAATTCCTCTCTCTATTGTGGTTTCCCTGGTTGTGACCCCAATTTCTACTGCCTCTGTTTTCGTGGTGGTTCACATGCTGTGTCCCCCTGAGTTGTCGTTCTATAACTAAACCCTGATATATCTTTTCTACAAAGTCAATGAAATTCTCAGCTGAATCTGTGGGTTGTCGAAGTAACTGCCACTGCAAATCTGCAGGTAACCTCCTACACAAAGTGGAAATTACTGTTAAAAGACTCAAAGGTGTATCTAAATGCACTAGTTTCTCAAGTTCCTCCTGACAAAATTCCTTCATGCTCTGTTTCCCTTTCACATAGTTTGGCCCGTTCAAGAATTCATTTTGTATCTTAGCTTGCTTGGCCTCCCCCCAATACTTACTTAAAAACAACTTTTCAAACGCCTCAAAAGTAACAAATTTATCAGCACACTGATTTGCCCAAGTTTGAGCAGAACAGTCAAGCATTCTCTTTGCTAACTTCATTTTACACTGGTCTGACATAGCAGGCACAAACTGGTCCTTGCATGCAGCCAAAAAATCTACTGGATGATAATTACCAACTCCTGAAGACTTTTTGCCATTAGGTGTCTGCACCATGGACCAATTAGTGTTTCCTGATGCAGTACACAATTCTAGATTATTTATTCTAGTGTTCACCTTCTCAATTTCAGTATTGTTTACTGTCACTACTTGTTCTATCTTTTTCCTAAAGTTACATTCTGTATTCTCTAATTTTCCTGACAACAAAGTTTTCGTTTCATCAATACCTGGCACCATCCTCTTGTCAACCTCAGCCAATGCCTGCATAGTGCCCTCATTCCTGTGATCACATTTTTGTTTCACAGCATCTATCTTACCTCCTACCTCAGTCTCAATAGCACCAATTCTGGCATGTATCTCCTTTTCCCTATTTTCAAACCGTTCTGTTAGACTTCCTATCTTTTTGTCAATGTATGTGATTATTTCTGCCTTTAATGCAAACATTGAATTTGGTAGTGCCCCAATGTCTGCCTTAAAGTCTGCTTTCAATTCTGATTTTACAGTTTCTATTTCTGATTTTACAGTTCCTATTTCTGATCTTAAATTTGATTCTAAATGTGAATTTGAATTTTCTATTTTTGATTCTAAATTTGAGCTAAAACTCGCTAACATGGCTGCGATCATCTCCGGTGTAAACAATATTCCCCCAGTATTTACCCTCTCTGGACTTTTTGGTATGCTACTCTCTGAATCTACGTCGCTTGGCGACTTTTTAAAAACCTGATCCATTTTCGGTATCACAAGAAAGCTTGATTAACACACAAGAATTTATAGCGCCAGCTGCTTTACTTATCTTTTAATCCAGAAGTTGCTGCACCGAGCAGCGACGTCCCCAACGCTCGCTGCCGTCTGTTGTAGAAGCTGTGGCTGGAATATGTCCTCACTGCATCCCTAATCCTTTGTAGAATAGAAGCTGCTGGGTCCTGACGTTCCGTTGGCGACTTGCGAAGTCCCCACGATCACTGCTTTCCGTTGCAGACGATGAAATTTGAGTGCGTGGAGCCCTCGCGCCGCCGCTCACTGCTGCCGGGCCAATGCGCCGTCGATCGCCGGTTACGGATGCCCGCGCCCGAACTCTGCCAGCCACCAACCGTCGTTAACCGCGCGACGCGTTCGCGCATCGTCCACGATTATGCTGACTGTTTTTTCCACTATCACTGTCCTAAGCACACCCTACCTCTCTGTCCGAGCAAGACCAGTGTGAATTTATCCCGCTCTCTGCTGCCAGCCGCCACACACACTTGAAATTGTCCGTCGCGTCCGCGCACTTGTTTGCAACTGTTCGTAACTGTTCACTGTCCTATACACACCCTAATCTCTCCGTCTGAGCAAGTCCAACGTGAACTTATACCGGATGAGCCCCCAAATGCGAGGGTGAAGATCGGGGTGAGAGTTTAAATAGGGAAAGTATAATTTTTAAAACTCACAACCACCAACTGCGAACCAAATTCCTAAACATGCAAAAACACTGGAACTGTGATTGCTACTGTTTGACTCGTTTTCTAGGGGATGATATCACACGTTCGCAGCTTTCCTTCCCTGCATATGATTAACAAAAAAATTCATAATAAAGTAAGTTCATGTGAGAAAAGGGTGTACTAACTTCTATTTTTGAAAACACGCGAAAGTACACTTTATGTTGTTTACTACACCATATTAAAACCCTGTGGCTGATACGTCTGTACGTCGACACATTTATCAAATAAAGTTATAGCTCGTGAGCCCCCAGACAAAATGAATATTTGTCGCAAATTGTTTTCACACCATGTGCCTGTCTCAAACACCGTTTATGTTCATGCTATGCGACGACACGTGTTACATTAACAAAACACAGTCACTTTAATTCAGTGCGATGCACACATTGTTCCACCGGTTAAATATTCACAACACACAGTAGCACACGATTCAACTTGCTGCAGTCTACGACGAGCAACCACACCTGGCAATTGCCACACCGAAAATCTATAGTCTCCACCTGGAGATCCACATGCCGACTGTGTAGAGCGCCGCCGCCCAGCCAGCTACACCACTCGCTCCCCACTCGTCACTTCCTGGGCCCCTCCAAAAGCCCAACTGCCGGGTTTTTTCCCTACGTCATCAACTTCCCCATGTGAGCTGTTCTAACCAACTTGCCAACGTACAGCGCTCAGCCAATACATTTCTAAAACTTTACTTAAAATCAAAATAATTACACTACACATTAATTGTCTTCTTAGGTTTTTATATTGGTATAAACATCCTTTGCACTATTTATTATAATCGTGCAATTTCTTATATCACAGATAAGTGATTTAACTGAATATTTCAAGATAAAATACACAAGATTAATTGAAAATAAAATGAGAAATAGTTAATATATTATTTTTATAAACAAACATTGCCATGCTAGTTGTGTAACTGTCTTGTATTCATTGGTAATTTATTACTTTTCATTGTAAATTAAACATATTACGCCAGATGTGACTATATGAGCTAATGTATTGTTTATTTGTCAACAGGCTATTTTGTAACGAGGGCCTTAAAGGTTCCTAACTGCATCGTATTACTTCAAATGCAAGTAGTATTAGAATATTTTATTTCACGCTGTGCACTGCACTGCGCCTGGCACTCGCCATTGTCACTCTCTCCCCTCACCGGAAACGAAACTGGAAAATCCTAAGCTGGAACAAGCCACCAACGTCGGCCTGCTCGCTGGCCTCCCGTCAGCTACAAGCACACAGCAAATCTCAATGTGGAGAATTTCTACCTATGGCCTAACTATAAATGTTGTCACCCAAATGTATACACACATTGCTACCATAATTAATAAGATTAAAATTGTGTAACATTTAGTGCATTGACGTGGTCAATGTTTGCAGTGAACTTCATACTGTTTAATTATCAAATGCTATTAATTATCAATATTTCTATTGGGCGGTAATGTCACTGTGACAATCACATAGGTCTTAAAGGACTGGTCGATATGGGAGAGAAAGGCACACAGGAGGGGAGCGATACTGCAGATATAGATAGTGGCAAGGGTGACTGTAAGGGATGGGAGAAAGAGGCTGAGGATCAGGTGCTCAGTTGGATCATTAAGGAGGGGTTGGAGCTGGACAGGGTGATGGCAGAGGTAGCCTATTGTCACCCCATCTCAGGCGAGGGGATGGGGCCATATGTGCCATGGAGGAGGGAGGGAGTGGTGCTGATAGGGTTGAAGGAATGTTTCATTGAAAGACATCCACGTGGTGGTGGGAGAGGGTATGCATGAGAAGGTGTTTGTTGGTGGGGAGGGAGCATTGTGATGAAGGAAGGTAAAGGAAAGGCTTGCCATAAGTATCTACAGGGAAGCAGGGGGAGGGGGGAAGGTGGTGGGAGATGGGAGAAATGTTTATGGTGTGCTTGAATGATGGTAACCTGCCGGGAGAATGTGAAGTGGGAGTGAGCTCAGGAGAAGGTAGCGAAAGTCTCGAGTTGAAATATGGAACAGGCAGCGAGGGTGATACGCTATAGGGTATGGGGACGCTGGAAGGGATGGATGTTTTGGAGAACATTGGTCACAAAGCGGATGACGTCCTCAATGATGGGAGGGGGGCAGTGGGAGTTGTTGGGATGCAAGGGAAGATCGATGGGACAGACGGGGATGGTGAGTTCTGGATTGGTGGGAGCGGGAATGGATTTGCACTTACATGAGTAGGTAGACTGGGGTCTATCACAGCTGTAGCAGACAGGACGGAAGGCGAGATTTGGGTAGTGCTTGTGGAGGTGTAGAGGACTTGCCGTGTGGACAGGTAGGAGGGTTGCGGCAGTGCTGTGTCAGGTGGTCATTGTAGATGAGACACCTGGCACAGTGGTAGGACTGGGGTGGGGAGTGGGAAGGTTCCACCTCGTGGCAGCAGTTGTAGACGAGCGCCCCCTCGAGGAGAAGGCGATCGAGGATGATGTGGACTACGTGAAGATCTGCATCGGGTATGTAGGACTGGTGGCATTGTGGATCTGCTTGGCAGACTGGATGGATATATCAGGGTGGGAGTCGAGTTGGCCCAACACCTCCTGCTCTGAGATTCCCGGGCTAAGTTCGGTTATCACGGAGGTAAGGACGGGTGGGTGGCGGGGAGGGAGGGATTGACAGGGAGAGGAAGAGATGTAGTAGGGAGTAAGGGTAGCGTGAGGGATGAGGTGGACGGTGCGGAGGCGCCGGAGCACGTCATCGTAAAAAGGTGGGGCCGGGGGATTTAATGAGGACAGAGTCCCTACAGGGGATGAGCTGGGTGATGTGAGCAGCTGGGAAGTATTTCAGGAGTTCGAGGGAGAGGGTCCGATTGTCGAGGAATTGGGGTTCTGGGCGGGAGAGGAGGTAGGTGTAGAGGTCCGGCTGGGCTTAGGGAGAGACGGGTGCTGTCTCCACGGTGACGGGTCGGGGTGGGGGAGGAGGAGGGGCCTTCTTTGTGGCCGCAGGAGCGGGATCCGCACTTCCGCGTTTGGAAGATTTCTTGCAGGCATCTGTGGAGGTGGAGAAAGATGAAGTGCGGTCGATAGAGATGTGGGGGGGGGGGGGGGCGGGGCCCGGTCGCGGAGCAGCGCGTCGAAGCGGCGACTGCGGTGTATGGGGCTCGGCGCCGGGTGATGGGGGCAGGGGAGAGAGGCGGGATCAGTGGGAGAGATAAGTGGGAGGTACACGGTGGCAAGGAGAGGAGACTTGGGAAGCTGCGGTGGTGAGGAGGAGGGAGAAGGGGACGTCTCGTGAGGGGTGGGTGTAGGAGGTGGTCATTGTTGTGACGGTGGGGGTAGTGGTAGGGGTCGTGTATAAAATGGTGGTGGTGGGGACGTTAGCCACGAGAGGAATCTAGCGTGACAACGGGGAAAGTAGAAAGAGAAAGAGTCCAAGAGAAAGCTGATAAGATGAGGAGATGACGAAGATGTCGACCGTAGCGAGCAGTCGGAAAGGACTGGCGGTGAACGCTAGGCCGCAGGGAGGGGGAGGTCACCAATAGCTGGGGCAGCGGCGGCGGCGCTGGCGGTGGCGGCGGCCGTGGCCAGGGGACGTAGTCCGACCAGGCCCGGGATGGGGCACGACGATCCAGAAGGCATGGGCGGCTCTGTAGCGGCGATGATGGAGGGGTGCCGCGCCTCGGCACGACCGACGACGAACATGGGGCGCCTGGCGGCGATCCGGTCCGGCGTGTCGCGGGGCTGGGGGTGGCGACGGCGGCGGAGGCGGAGGCGGAGGCGGCAGGGCGTCCGGGTGGCAGGAGCAGGTCTGGCGGGCGACGGGCTGCAAGCAGGAACCACGACGACGACGAGCCAGGGAGCAGACCGGTACGATTAGACAACGTAACGGTGGTGCCTGTGTCGTAGGACACGGGCTATCGATAAAAGTTCATTATTAGATGTCAGCCGGCCGCGGTGGCCGAGGGGACTGAGGCGCTTCAGTCACGGTCTGCACGGCCACTGCGGTCGGGGATTCGAATCCCCCCTCGGGCATGAATATTTGTGCCGTCCTTAGTCTTAGTTCATAAGTAGTTTGTAAGTTTAGGGACTGATAACCTCGTAGTTAAGTCCCATAGACTTTATAAACATTTGAACATTTTATTAGATGTCATATTTGATAACAAATTCTCAAAAGTAACCACTTTCTAAACTGGTCTAAGTTTCACAGTTCCTAAAAGCTTGTTTTTGTTGCCTAGTGACACTGCCCATAGATATTCTTAGGTGCAGTCCGTAACTTTTTGAATTGACCGTAATCAGACAATAATTCCACTAAACCCGCTTCATACACGACCACACTTCAATTAAAATCCATAAATTATAAGTTCAGGTCCTTGTACAGAGCACAGAATTAATGATCTGAGCCGCGGTGGAGTAGCCGAGCGGTCTAAAGCGTCTCGCTGCGGAGCGCGCGCTTGCTCACCGTGGAGGTTCGAGTTCTTCCTGGGGCATGGGTGTGTGTGTTTGTCCGTAGGTTAGTTTACCTAGGTTTAAGTAGTTTGTAAGCTACGGACTGATGACCACGCAGTTTGGTCCGATAAATTTACTAACATTTGAACATTTTTTAATCAGCTGACTTACTTATTGGTTGTAGTCTTCGTATCCAAACCTAGTTAAATTCAGTTCAGTATCCTATCGATCGTTAGCAACAGGATCGATAAATATTACATTGGAAACCATAAGTAAAATCTTCCGTTAACTTTCCTGTTAGATTACTCCGTTTGGAAGACTATATCTTCAACTAAGAATGTATCTTTATAAACGAAAATTACTCTTCTTTAGGCATCCAAACTCAAAAATCTTTCTTTCATTAATACAGTTTCACGTATAGTCTCTCATACGTACAAGAAGCCGTCACAGATAATTAAACACTTTGACATCGATTTATTGTAACATCCGTTACATATCATGACTTGGCATAGGCTGTGACATAACTGACATCAAACGACAAACAAACTGCAATGCAGTAATGTACACAACATTTCATTTTTTTCTGGGGCGATGAAGCTTTGCAATCGACAAGGCGCAGCAATCCTCGTCGCCTGGAAGCCTTCGGCGCGGAACAAACAGCGGCCAGCAATTCAACTCCGGCTGCGGCTGCGAAGACGCTGCTCCTGCGAATTGCATCACCTCGACTGTACATAGAACAGATAAACAAACAACAAACACATTTTAAGTACAAAACAGTAAACATTTTCTAACTAAAACTTAATTTTTTTTTAAATAAAGGATATCCTGCAAAAACGGAGCTGACACAGAGCATTAGTGGTTCTTTATTTCTGTCCCACTACACCTGCTACCAGGCGGGGTGGATGAGGCCAGCATTCTTTTAAGGCCGGCCGCGGTGGCCGAGGGGACTGAGGCGCTCCAGTCACGGTCTGCACGGCCACTACGGTCGGGGGTTCGAATCCCCCCTCGGGCATTGATATTTGTGCCGTCCTTAGTATAAGATAGTTGATAAGTAGTATGTAAGTTTAGGGACTGATGACCCCGTAGTTAAGTCCCATAAGCTTAACAAACATTTGAACATTTTGAATTCTTTTAAGTGGAGCGCTTTTAGCCTGTTACACGTCGTCCGTTGCGCACTCGTTCACCTGGGGCCTGGCTGTACATAGTCACGAGTCCAACTTATTTCCCACTACCTCAAAGTCACCGGCATACAGCTATAATTTTAGAGCTAGTGTGTCTAACTTGAACATGCACAGCGTGAAACTGCATAAGTAATTTAATATTATATTTTGACTTTTATTTGTCTTTTCACCTCTCATATGGTCCTATGCTGTTTGCACTTCCGTTGTATTATATGTCACTCGTACTTTTAAATATCTATTGTTTTATGTCTTGTACATATGATTTTTCTACTTTTATTCTAAGGCTGTATGATGTTAGATACTTATTAATATTGTGCTATACATTGTAAGAATCTCAATTCTATTGTAATGTTGTCACTGTAATAACCGCTGGCTGTATGGTCACTGTAACCAAAAGCCATAATAAATAATAATAATAGTAAAAAAATAAAAAAAACTTATTTACCAGTACTGCCAAGTTACCACATAGCCTTGTTTACGATTTCCGACCCATGTAAACACCTTTACTCCCCCCCCCCCCCCCCCGAGCATCCCATTTGTTGTTGCTGTAGCGTGCAGTACACCGCTTACCAGTGTGGTCGTGCATCACAGTAATCTACAGAGGTAGTTTCCATTGTGAATGTACTTTGATGTACACGCATATAGGTAAGGTAGAAATGCTGCTGATCTATAGAGAATGTACGTTAATGGGAAATACGTTATTAGATTGTGAGTTTGTTTGTAGTACTGTTAGAGAACATTATGATTATTATGTTAAGATGTCTATCTTGTGTGCGCCTCGGTTGCACAGTGGTAGCGTGCCAGACTACAAATCCAAAGGTCACGGGTTCGATCCCCACCAGGTCCTAGGATTTTTATCTGTCCCTTTTCACTTCTTTCACCTCTGGCAGTATTGCTCGTGTGAAAAATACCGAGTAGCACCGTGGTTCGGAACCCACTTTAAAGTGTTGGTCCCCCTATAACTGGCTGGGTAAGTCAGTTCGAAGGTCGGAGGAAGGCAACGGCATACCACCTCCAAACAGGACCATGCCTAGTAAAGCACTGTGGTGTTCAAACCAATCTTCGGATTGTTGACTCCATTACATTTACATGTCTATCTTGTACTCTACATACCTGCACTGTACCCTGTTGTAGGCGAGCGAAATTCTGTTCAGGTGAAACTACTGTACAAAAGACGATTCCATGACAAGCTGTCGCCTTTGCGCTGGATGTCTGGTCATCTCATTTCTCGTCTACGTGAAACGGGAACTTTAGAGCCGGCTGCGGTGGCCGAGCGCTCTGCAGCGCGCCAGTCACTGTCTGCACGGTCGGGGTTCGAATCCCCCTCGGGCATAGACATTTGTGCCGTCCTTAGTTTTAGATAGTTCATAAGTAGTTTGTAAGTTTAGGGCTGATGACCTCGTAGTTAATTCCCATAAGCTCTACAAACATTTGAACATTTTTGGGAACTTTAGATCCAAGACCTACATATCGTCGTAGAACAAGTACAGACGAATCTGCTGAAGTAGCTGTGCTCGCCGCCATAGCTGTCGAACCTCAAATCAGCACACGTCAAATTGCACGTGACGTTGGTGTCTCGAAATCAATTGCACAGCGCATTCTGCAACGCCATAAATTCAATCCTAACTTTATCATTTACATCTTCGTGGAAATGACTTGAGGAATAGGGTGGAGAGAATTTCGAGAAAGAAAAGACTGCAAAGGTGTTCTGAGAAGGAGACTTCAGAAACGACGGGCCGATACTCAAATAGTGGTGCCAGCGACGGCACTGGAGTGACTGCTGGGTCTTCTACGTCTGAAGATGACAGCACTTGTATGCCTGCAACAACTTCAACTTATGGAGTCGGCCGAGCAGAAGGAACTATTATGAACGATACATACTGAGTGTAGATGTGTGACTGAGGCGCTCCAGTCACGGTCAGAACGGCCACTACCGTCGGGGGTTCGAATCCCCCCTCGGGCATGGATATTTGTGCCGTCCTAGTTCGTAAGTAGTTCATAAGTAGTTTGTAAGTTTAGGGATTGATTACCCCGTAGTTAAGTCCCATAAGCTTAACAAACATTTTTTTTGTAAATGTGTGTGAATTCGCAGGTCTGCCATCAGAGACGGAGAATAATGAGATTAAACAGTTACAGACTTTCCGTGGGTCGGCAGATGTTAGTATGAGATATATGTATGTGGCGTCTGCTCTTTCGGCCATATATAGAACTTATAGAAATGCCAATGACGGGCAATGATCTTTTATTCAGTGTGGAGGCACTCCTAGGCACCCCTAGGCCTCTTACGGGAATTAGTTTACAATAATTAGGAGTTTGAGTTCTAGTGGGCAGGATACAGTTGACAATTTGTACCTGACGGGAGGCGTACTTGAGTAATTCCGTGCAGGAGCGGTGATCGCTGTGTCCCCAGTAGTGCAGAGGTCAGCGCAACTGCTTAAAAAGCAGGAGACCCGGGTTTGAGTCCCGGCTGGGTACACATTTTCAATTTTACCCACTGGCAGTCAATGTCAAACATTCCGTGAATAAATGATGTTAGTACGCCAACAGACCGAGGTCAGGTCGTGAAAATTTAGTTATGGAAGATCTACTTGCCAGGTTACTGCAAATGGTGGAGGCAATATAATCTAGAATGAGGGAAATGAGTTGAAATATGGACAAATTAAATTCTGATTTAAACACTAAAATTGCATTGAAGTAAGTTCAAAGACTCAAATCGACAGTCTAACTTAAGATCAAGAGTCAATAGCGAAGTTAAAATTTACTGCTGGACACTACAAACGTAGTGTGTATAAGTTGAGAATTTGAGCAGGACGGAAAGTGTGTCTGGGTAGCCTAATTACTTCAGGTAGACACTGGCCCGAAATGGGAAATCCGGGTTCGAATTCAGGTCCGGCACAAATTTTCAACTTTGCCACAGAATGTATTTCAGTGACCTTAACAGTCGAGGTTGTCTGAATACTTCGAATTAGTAAATTTACGGTTGTTAACATCATCAGAAAGAACAAACACCATTTCTATAAACAATTTCGGAATCCAAACAGGTTGTAAAGAGACTGATATCGAGGAGAATTCTTAATAATACTGGTAAGGATTAAGTTGACCACTCGAATACCTCTTCATGGAATTATCCGGCTAACTCGGCAAGGTTTAGCTATCTCAGGTATCGTGACGAGATATTGGAATCTCATGTACAGTTGTTACGAGGTGCTGTGGGATTGAGTGACGATAATACTCGACTACCACAGGTGGTTGAAGATTTCTTGGAAACGGAAGATAGTGCATACATGATATGGCCTGCTCGTGCTCCCAGTTTGCATCCTATAGACCATGTCAGGAATGCACGAGGGAGACGGATGCATCACGATAGCATCCACCGAAAACTTTCCAAAACTTGCAAAAAGCTCTGCAGGAGGACAGGGCATTATTGGCTCAACGTAAGAGTGATGACGTCATTCGCAGCATAGGCACTCGTTGTCAGGCCTGTATTGCTGCCAGAGGTGGTTACACCCCATGTTTGTGTTGTTGTGGTCTTCAGTCCAGAGTCTGGTTTGATGCAGCTCTCTGCCCTACTCTAACCTGAGCAAGCCTCTTCATCTCCTCATAAGAACGGCAACCTACATCCATTTGAATTTGCTTACTATATTCATCTCTAGGTCTCCCTCTGCGATTTTTACCCTACAAACTTCCCTCCAACGCTAAGTTCACAATTCCTTGATGTCTAAAAATGTGTCCTACCAATCGATCCCTCCTTTTAGTCAAGGTATGCCAGCAATTCCTTTTCTCCCAATTCTGTTCAGTACCTCCTCATTAGTTGCGCGATCCACCCATCTAATCTTCAGCATTCTTCTGTAACACCACATTTCAAAATCCTGTATCCTCTTCCTGTACGCACTGCTCATCGTCCATGTTTCACTTCCATACAAGGCAACACTCCACACAAATACCCTTCAGAAACGACTTCCTCGTGGTTAAATTAATATTCGATGTTAACAAATTTCTCTTTTTCAAAAACACTTTTCTCCCCATTGCCATTCTGCATTTTATATCCTCTGTACTGCGACCATCATACGTTATTTTACTGCCCAAGTAACGAAACTCATTTGCCACTTTTATTGATTCGTTACCTAATTTAATTCCTTCAGCATCGCCTGATTTTTTAAGATTGCATTCCATTACCCTCGTTTTGCTCTTGTTAATGTTAATCTTGTATGCTTCTTTCAACACTCTGTCCATTCCGTTCCATTGCTCCTCCAGGTTCTTTGCTGTCTCTAACAAAATTACAATGTCATCAACAAAACGCAAGGTTTTTATTTCTTCACCCTGAACTTTGATTCCTTCTCCAAATCTGCCCTTGCTTTCCTTTACAGCTTGCTCAATGTACAAATTGAGTAACATTGGGGAAAGGCTATAACACTGTCTTACACCCTTCCCAACCTCTGCATCCCTTCCATGCCCTTCAACTCTGATAACTGCTGTCTGGTTTTGGTACAAGTTGTAAATAACCTTACGTTCCCTATATTTTACTCCTGCTGATCACAGAATTTGAAAGAGTGTATTCCAATCAACATTGTCAAAAGCTTTCTCCAAATCTACAAAAGCTAGAAACGTAGGTTTGCCTTTCCTTAATATATCTTCTAAGATAAGTCGTAAAGTGAGGACTGCCTCCAGTGTCCTACATTTCTCCTGAATCCAAACTGGTCTTCCCCAAGGTCGGCTTCTATCAGCTTTTTTATCCTTTTGTAAATAATTCGTGTTAAAAATTTTTTTAATAACTGATGGTTTTGTAATTTTCACACCTGCCTGCGCCTACTTTCTTTAGAATGGGGATTATTACATTTTTTATTAAAGTCGGAGGTTATTTCCCCTGTTGTTTGATGTAATGTGAGATAAATGGTACAAATATAAATGATATTTGTGGCCCAAAGACAAGTTGTCCGCGTTATGTCACGAGCTTTGTATAGGCCATTAGTTAACAAAGCATTATCCTTATCAGGCGTTCATTTAAGTGCATGTAATTCAATGTTTTAACATGAAACGCGACAAAACTATTTTGTAGCTGCCAATTAAGAGTAAGTAAATGGAGCTCATAGACGAGTTTAAGGCAAGAAATCACACATTTTAAAATTCATTCATTCTGAAATTAAAAATAAATTATAAGCAAAACTGAAGGTGGCTAACAAGGAACGTGATATTTCTTTTTTAATCTATTACCCAGTCACTAAGAAAAATATGAATTTCTTTATACAATACCAAGCGGCGCGTATACATAATAAAATAGTAAATTTCTAATACATTATTCCCGATACTTCAAAGCAGCGTATTTGGAGGGTGTAATTACCCAGATTGCTTTTCATTTGGGGCAATGATTTTTCTTTCATTTGAGATATCAACGAAGCAAGAGTGGACATTTTGTGGAATTTATGTGAAATGTTTAAAGAGCTCATTAATCAGCGATTCTTTGTTTTTTTCATAACCAGGATCTAACGTATCTCTTTTCCCTAAAATGCCTGAAGCAGAATATTGGGGAGATCAACAATCCAACGTAAATGTTGTGGCCAGTACGGTCGTCTTAATATTGCACTTCCGGGGAAAATAACATGTCACCGTAGCGACAATTTTTACCTCGTCTCGTGGATCAAAGACAGAAGCATGCCAAGTCTGTTGAGGAATGCGCCACGGGATCACGTGACTCATAGGATCGACCGCTGCATACTACGGGAAAGAATACCCCGAGTCTTCAAATGTTCAAATTTTTGCAAACCTAAGGAATCAAACTGCTGAGGTGAGTGGTCCATAGACTTTCAAAATACTTGGACTAATTTATGCTATGGCCAACACACACACACACACACACACACACACACACACACACACACACATGCCTGAGGGAGGACTCGATCCTCCGATGGGAAGCGGCCGCGCAATCCGTAGCATGTCGCCTTAGATCACGCGGCCATTCCCGCCCGAGTCTCAGGTAGTCGTCATGGTAAGTCTGCGGGCTTCCTCTGCAGCTGTCGGTGTAACGAAAATCTTATGGCTACTTTCGCTGTGTCTTTTTACCTTCTTAATTCTTCAACCAGCTCGAGTTACGACCCCTCCAATGAGATATTCACGAGTATGCAGGAGTGGTTTTGTGTCCATAGGTGCCTGACCACTGCCAACATGAAGTATCATGTCCACCCATAAAATTGTGTCTCCCGGCCATTTTCTGAAGGCTCGTTACTACCGTGTAAATATTTCTCAAACTCTAAATTTCGATAACAGCAGGGATAACGTTTCAGAAACTGAGATATTGTTGTTATTGTGTTGCCAAGGTGGTTTCCCGAGAATTGTTTACATTCCCCGCTCGTCTCTGCTGTTTACGTCCTTAATGTCAGGAAGCCACGAACCCGGAAGCCAGTAGTTATCTGTTGAAATTAAGTCATTCTCAGAAATCGCGATTGTTTCTCGAGATTTCTCCGGTAAACAGAGTAGTTGTCATTGACTAGGAGACGTATTTTATTGTAATTTGTAGGCTGGTCACAGTCTTCCTTCTGAGCACCTTGCGGTAACAGTGCACAATCAACATGCACTCTAATTATGAAACAAAGTCAACGATCGATCTATAATTGATCAAAAAGGATGCAATGAAATGGTCAGAAATGGCCGCATTAACAAACGTGAAACAAAACTGAGGGATAATGAATATGACTCAGTTTTAAACGCAAAACTCAAACTGGAGGATGTAATACTTATACACAGAGCACTATGATAGATAACAGTTTATCACCTGGCACCAAATCTAGGTGGCAGACAGAATAATACCGAAGGCAAATCATCTGCCCACAGACGTTAAAGAACTATGTGTGCTGCTACGCCATGTCAACACAGAACTTTCGGAATTTTTGGCTGTACACTGCATATAAAAGAATTTTTACGATTTAAGACACCCATCTCACAATTGCTACAGTACAACAAACTTCCTATAATGACTTTAGAGATCATACACATTTGCAATGAGAAGCCCCTTGGTGATCGCAGAACTCAGAAAAAGTAATTATAGTGATAGACAAATGGCAAGGAAAAAGTCCAGATGGTGGTAGGTTCTTTATTGTACTTGTGATTACGCCTTTCAGGCTAAGTCTATCTTCAGAGCATCATGAAGGAAATTCGACAAACTTGAAAAGCATGAAATGGCATTTAAGCAAGGCCATCTGTAATGCAGTAGTGACATTAATGTACGTGGTTTATCAGTGTACATACGTCGAGTGCTGTTAGTGCAAGCATTTCATGCTTTTCAAGTTCGTCGAGTTTTTTCGTGGTGTTCTGAAGATGGGCTTTGCCTGAAACTCGTACGCACTAGTATAATAAAGAACCTATCAGAATTTGGATGTTTTCCTTTGTTTTTAAAATTCACTCTGATTACGTTTACCATCATGACTATATATCCACCAAGACTTCAAGTCTGACACACTCAGGAAAAGTATAGAAGATTTTTATCTGACCTGCACTCTATGCAGGAGATATGCCTGAAAAAATAGGAAACTCCAGAAATATCCACAGTTCTGCGTCAGCGAATGCGAAAGCAGTTATTGTAATTATAAAAAAGGCACACCGATCAATAACGGCTAATAAAAGTGTCACGGATATGCAGCTTCTTTTGCGCTTCGATTCGAAAACAGCAAATCGCTCCTCACAAATACGCAGGGGGCGAAACTTAAGGACGAAAGTAGCTTTCCCATGATGTGTCATTGTCAAGTAACCAAAGCTCGAAGAATCTTAGACCATACATAGAACCGAAGTAGTAAAGCCCCGTGGAGATAGCAGCGCGGTTTACAGCGCTGTGTCACGGATTGTGCGGCCACTCCCGCCGGAGGTTCGAGTCATTCCTCGAGCATGTGTGTGTGTGTGTGTGTGTGTGTGTGTGTGTGTGTGTGTGTTGTCCTTATTTTAAGTTTAAAGTAGTGTGTAAGGCAATTTGGCCACTTAAAAAAGAGAGACAAAGATAAATCGAGAGGAGAGAGACAGAGGTATGTGAGTAGTGGGGTGATGCAGGTTTCAGCACAGTGCAGTGTTGCCAGATGCTCTCCCTTCAGCCACCTGCGCATTGATGTGGCAAGGTCAGAATGAAATCTTCTGTATGTCGTCGCTTATGACTCTGGAACAAAATGAGCACAAGGGAAAACCCAGGACTACACCTCCTAGTGCCCCTCCCCTATAACAAATCAAGATGGTGTTGACTGGGAAATCTGAATTTGAATTTTCCTCAATCACTATTGGCAACAGCCCTAAATTTTTGGCGAGAAAAACTAATAATGTTCACTACTAGATGTGTGCACCACAACCGTCCTTCCCTCCCCTCCCCCTGCCATCAGTAACATGTTGGAGATGTTCTAAACTATCCAGTGCTGGGTGTATTGGGTGTGATTGTGTATCAAGTAGTTTAAAGTTTGTGTTTAGGGATTCAGAGTTTTAAGTTCTTATGCCAGTTGATTGAAACCGCACAATTCTATGAATTCTGTGCTATTTTGTATTTGTTCCTCTGGCAGAGTATTGGATGCCTTTTTGGAGACCTAATTATCATCGTAAAATAGTTCACATTTATTCTTGATCTATTGTGATAAATGTATCCAGATGTGTTAGGGGTGTGTTTTAATACTAACTGGTTACATTAGCAGGCGGAACTTGTAAATAATCCAATGTTGTGTGTACTGAATGTTGTTGTGCTTCAGATAGTTTTAAGTTTGTATATAGGTATCACCTTCATGTTCTTTTATATTGTATGAATGATGGACAAAATTTTTGAATAATGCTAAACTTTTTTCTTCATCATGAACTTAAATTTTCTAAAGTAACATGTTCTCCATTTCGAGTGCAGGATTTCACAGTAGCACATATAATTTCTTCTTCTTGAACATCTATGTTTTGAGTGCTGAATAGTGTGCGAGAGCAGGTATTCAGGAAGCTAAAACGGTTAAAAAATATTCAATAGATAAGAAAAGCGCTAGTTCGAGATGAAGGTAACTAGAAAATGAGAAGTATATTGCGGTGGGGGGGGGGGGGGGAGACTGTAATGGTGTTGTGAACATAATAAGTTTGATGCAGTGTCGAGAGTAGATTGTGAATGTCAATCCTTCTGATATTTTGCTTTGCAGACAGCAAAGACAAAGTCCTCCACTGCAAAATACAGGGTTCAAAGTGGATAATGATACGATGTGTTGTAGAGCAGAGGTCTCACACAATTGTAGATGTGCATGTAGATACGAAGTATAATGGCTGTGCTAGGGTGATGGTGTACGCTGCTTCACTGTTAGCAGTAATTGCGACATGAATGGAGGCATCTCGGTAGCATACGAAGACGATCGTGGTGATAAATTTTTCTTCGGCCAAGAAGTATAGTGTTAAATAAATCTCCGGTAGTTTGGTGACTTAAAGTGGACTAGTTTCCAACAATGGTTGTTGTAGACCAATTGTATGTATCCAGAATGAACTTTCACTCTGCAGCGGAGTGTGTGCTGATATGAAACTTCCTGGCAGATTAAAATTTTGTGCCGGAACCGGGACTCGAACCTGGGACCTTTGCCTTTCGCGGGCAAGCGCACTACCGACTGTGCTATCCCGACACGACTCACGATGCCGCCTCACAACTTTACTTCCGCCAGTACCTCGCCTCCTACTTTCCAAACTTCACAGAAGCTCTCCTGCGAACCTTGCAGAACTAGCATTCCTGGAAGAAAGGATATGGTGGAGACGTGGCTTAGCCACAGCCTACGGGATGTTTCCAGAATGAAACTTTCACTCTGCAGCGGAGTGTGCGCTGATATGAAACTTCCTGGCAGATTAAAATTGTGTGCCGGAACCGGGACTCGAACCTGTGACCTTTGCCTTTCGCGGGCAAGCGCACTACCGACTGTGCTATCCCGACACGACTCACGACTCGAGTAGGAGGCGAGGTACTGGCGGAAGTAAAGTTGTGAGGCGGCATCGTGAGGCGTGTCGGGTTAGCACAGTCGGTAGTGCGCTTGCCCGCGAAAGGCAAAGGTTCCAGGTTCCGGTTCCGGCAGAGAATTTTAATCTGCCAGGAAGTTTCAGTTGTATGTATGTTTAATCTCAAAAGGATTGCTCGTAGTGGTCAATAAAAGTTTTTGGGTGTTGTAATAGATCGATTTGGGGTAGAATGTGCTACACTGGGGCTCTGAATGACTTGCTAAAAGAAGAAAAATGGATCTTTCCTGGTAAACTGTTCTGCGTGTGTAGTTCATTTTTTGCTATGTATTTGCGTTTATCGAGAGTAATGACTGACGAAGAACATGCGATGTTGTGAATCGTCAGAAAGAACATGGTGTTGACTAATTGTGCACAAGTGATTGTTAACATACAAGGTAACTGGTATAATAACTAATAGAAAGCAATTCAAAATACGCACTGGCAAACTTTGCATAGCATTAATTTACTGGATCTTTAGAGGGGATGTTACTATTTGGGTGTTCGGAATGGATACAACGAATAGTCTTGATGGTTGGTAAGAGTTCAAAACCTTATCAATTTGCATTCAAAGAATTGTTGTAAGTCATATTGGAATGGGACTGACTGTAATCGAGAGCTGCGAGAAGGGGCGGTGTAGATCAAATTGTAAATACAGCACATCACAGATGGATCTGCATTCGTACTGGAGAGGGTCTACAGTAATGTGCTTGTACCTTGTGTATGGGGAGAACTTGGAAATGGGTAAATCTGGTTTTAGCGGATGATTATGACTGCTTACAGAGAATAAGAGAATACGCCACACTAAATGCGTCAGGCCAGAACTTTAGTAGAAAAAGACTTAGAATTACTCTAATAGGGGCATTGCTTGTTTAGTGTCCGCCCCGTACTCGGTGTTGTGTTGTCCTCATCATCATTTTCATCATCATCGCCAAGCAAGTCGCTGAAGTGGCGTCAAGTAAAAAGACTTACACTTCCAGGCCGAACAATCCCAGGTGGGATTTCCCAGCCAATAATGCCATACGATCATTTCATTTCATGCCTGTTTGGTATGGTGGATGTTGCTCTGTTACGTTAGGGCTCTAAGGAAATCAACTTAGAAGCATGATCAAGTGGTTGTGGATATTGGACTTGAGATTGCCTAAGTTATAGAAACTTTCGAGTAGATGTTGATACGAGGCGCGTCCAGAAAGTAAGTTCCGTTTGGTAATAAAATTAAATTGTACACAGATACAGGAGAAATTTTTATTGCACAAAATTCTACAACTCTTAAACTACTTTTCCACATAACTGCCGAAATTTTGCAAGCATTTGTCATAGCGTGGCACCAGGTTTTGTATACCTTCTTCATAGAAATCTGCCGCCTGTGTCTGCAACCAGTTGGAAACATCAGTGATCGTAAAATTTGAGGGAAGTCCATAGCGAGAGCAGTAATTGTAAACCTACGGTTTTCCTGGATCTTGTCATCAATCGCGTGAACCAGTTCTTCTGTAACCAAAGGTGGACGCCCACTTCGTTCTTCATCGTGCACATCACTACGCCCGCCATTGAACTATCGGACCCATCTTCTCACCATCGAATCACTCATCGCATTTGGTCCGTAAATATCGCAAATTTGCCGATAAATTTCATTTGGTTTCACTTTCCTTGCATTCAGAAACCGAATCACCGACGTGATTTCACAGGCGGCGGAATTTTCAATCAACGCCGACATTTCAAACAAGCACAACAAAGCGTACGTAACTGACAGCGACCTCCAAATGGCGCACGTTCTTCTCCTTGATACACATCGTCTACAGCGCATGTGCGGAACTGCAATCGCAGCGCTGCAGCGGAGATAAATTGAAACGGAACTTACTTTCTAGACGCGCCTCGTATTAGGTCGAATTGGGTTAGACTATGTAGCACAAGGGGCTGCAAATGACATTATATATATGTATGACATTATATAAGAAAAAGGACTAGGAAATGATGTAGAGATCTTTCCTAGTAAGCTCTTCTGCGTGTGTGTCGTTCATTTGACGATGTAATGGTAGCGTTACATTCGTTTATCGGGTTTAACGAATGGTATTGCAATGAACGCGCTATGCCGTGAATCTTAAGAAGGTCCTTCGTTCTGTAAATTACTTAAATATCCATGTGTACTATAGTAATTGGATGGAGAGAATCACCCAACTGAGCGGAAATATCGAGTACTTAGAGAGTGTATAGGCTGTTGTGTAGGTGAGAATCTGATGTGTATTACCATGATTAACGACAGTAATGATGAGTGTGTTATCGAACTGTGGCGTGTGATGTCTGTAATCGTCGCAAGGTGTAAGATGTAATGTAAGTAGTTAGAGCGACGGAATTTTTCTGCAAAAGTCACTGTTTACGTATGGGACAAGACTCAGGGTGGAAAAATAGAAAGCGACTGAGAAATATGCTCTATTGACAACTTTGCATGGACTAAGTTATCCGATCTTTTGACTTGGTATTAATATTTCCTAAAGGTAACTTTTTTCGATGATGATGATGATGGTGGTGGTGGTGAGCGTAACATACAGTTCATGTTCCTCACGAACTTGAAATGATGGATGAAACTATAGAGTGTTACATACTTTTATCTGGAGTAACGAGTTGTGTCAAGAAGATGCGAACGGTTGTCGTTAAATGTTGTAGATGTTGCTAGTATGGAATTTAATGATCAGCGGGACTGATAGCTTCTGATCAAGACTTTATTAAATGCAGATAGACAGAATCGTTCTAAACAGTGTCAGAATAGAAGGTTGGCGGTTATCAATAGCTACGAAAGGGCTCGTGTAAATACAATGTCTCATACTTTTTATAGAGATAATTTGCGCTGCATTGGGATTTGCAGTAGACAGGAATGCTCTTTGTTGTTGATTTTGATGTGTTTCATTATTTGCATTGTAAGGCGGCCGAAATGGTGAAAGAGTTTGGAAGTGTTTGTTAGCTGTTGTTATGGTCTTCAGTCCAGAGACTGGTTTGATGCAGCTCTCCACCCTACTCTATCCTGATCAAGCCTTTTTATCTCCTCATAAGATAGGCAACCCACATCCATTTGAATCTGCTTACTATATGCGTTTCTTGGTCTCCTTCTGCGATATTTACCCCACACACTTCCCTCCAATGCTAAATTTACGATTCCTCGATGTCTAAGAATGTGTCCTACCAAGCGATCCCTTCTTTTAGTCAAGGTATGCCAAAAATTCTTTTTCTCACCAATTCTGTTCAGTACTTCTTCATTAGTTATGCGATCTACCCAACTAATCTTCAACATTCTTCTGTAGCACCACATTTCAAAAGCCTCTATTCTCTTCCTGTCCGCACTGTTTATCGTCCATGTTTCACTCCCGTACAAGGCAACACTCCACACAAATGCCTTCAGAAAAGACTTCCTTACCCTTAAATTAATATTCGATGTTAACAAATTTCTCTTTTTCAAAAATGTTTTTCTGCATTTTATATCCTCTGTACTGCGACCGTCATAGGTTATTTTACTACCCAAGTAACAAAATTCATCTACCACCTTCATTGTTGCGTTACCTAAACTAATTCCTTCACCATCGCCTGATTTTCTAAGACCGCATCCATTATTTTTGTTTTGCTCTCTTCAACACACTGTCCATTCCATTCAACTGCTCTTCCAGGTCCTTTGCTGTCTCTGACAGAATTACAATGTCATCAGCAAAACGCAATGTTTTTATTTCTTCCCCCTGTACTTTAATCCCTATTCCAAATTTTTCCTTGCTTTCCTTCACCGCCTGCTCGATGTACAAATTGAATAACATCGGAGAAAGGCTACAACCCTGTCTTACTCCCTTCCCAGCTGATGCTTTCCTTTCATGCCCTTCGAGTCTAATAATTGCGGTCTGGCTTTTGTACAAGTTTTAAATAACTCTCCTTTCCCTGTATTTTACCCCTGCTGACTTCATAATTTGAAAGAGTGTATTCCAGTCAACATTGTCAAATGCTTTCTCCAAATCTACAAAAGCTAAAAATATAGGTTTGCCTTCCCTTAATCTATCTTCTAAGATAAGTCGTAAAGTGAGTATTGCCTCCCGGGTGCCTGCATTCCTCCTGAATCCAAACTGATCTTCCCCGAGGTCAGCTTCTACCAGCTTTTTCAGTCTTCTGTAGATAATCGTGTCAAAATTTTGTAACCATGAGTTATTAAACTGATGGTTCTGTAATTTTAATACCTGTCTGCGCCAGATTTCTTTGGAATGGGGATTATTACATTTTTCTTAAAGTCTGAGGATATTTCGCCTGTCTCATACATCTTACACACCAGGTGAAATAGTTTTGTCATGTCTGGCTCTCCCAGAGCTCTGAGGGAATGTCATCTACTCCCGGGGCCTTGTTGTGACCTAAGTCTTTCAGGGCTCTGTCAAATTCACCTCTCAGTATAGTATCTCCTATTTCATCTTGATCTACTTCCTCTTCCCTTCCTACAACATCGTCCCTAAGTTCATTTCCTTTGTAGAGCTCCTCTATGTACTCTTTCCACCTTTCAGCTTTCCCTTCTTTGCTGAGAACTGGTTTTCCATCTGAGTTCTTGATATTCGTAGAGCTGTTTTTCTTGTCCCCAAATGTCTCTTTTATTTTTCTGTAGGCAGTATCTACTTTTCCCCTTCTTATACATTCTTCTACAGATTTGTATTTGTCTTCTACCTGCGTTTATGCTGGAGAAGTGCATTAAGTTATTTGCACCTCGTGTACTGGGAGATTGCGGCCATTTCTCGGATAGTTGGATCGCCAGAGGGGCAATATGCATGGCAATTTATCTTGTTACCCTGTTCTGTCAGCATCTATTTCATTGTGGGATATCATGACTCTAAAGGACGCGGGTTTTTCCCCCTCTGTGATGTGGAGATTCAGCAAGATTGGTTAGAATACAATCACGTTGATGTCTCGTTCGTAAAAACGAATGATTTTTTCTTTTTTTCTTGTACGTGTCTGCAATGCGAGCATAGTTATTATTTGATCTTAGACTCTACAAAAACAGAAGGTTACCCGTGTAATGTGGGCTGTGCTTGAGTGTGACCTATTTTGTCTAATGGATATTCCAGTCATTCATCGAGAGTAATGATTGATGTGGATAGTATGTTGATGCTGTCTGTTGTTTGTACACAATTGACTATAAAACGTGTGATGTAAGAAGTATATTGATACACATGACAAACGAAACAGAGGCTCGTTTACTCTGACAAGTGTGCACTTAGCAAAATTATCGGGTTGCAGGAAGTGTACCACGTAGCTTGAGGTGTTGTGGATTCAAACATTAAAGTGTAAGACTATTCTGATGTGTTCAAGGTTGTACTTTGTTTCGATGAATACTGTGTAAGTTTATTCTAGGATGTGTCAGCCGGAGAGAACAGATGGTGACATTGACGTTTGTTTGGTTGGCAGAGGTTGATAATTTCCCATTGTAGAGCTGAATAGTTAGTTTCGAATAGTACTGTGTAATGTTATTCCGAGATGTGTCAGGTTGAGATGATCACTTTAACGTTTGATTGGTCATTAGAGACTAACAGTTTCAAAGTTTGCAAATTATTGATAAAGGAGGTGAAGGAAGAAGGATTGCCGGCCGCAGTGGCCGAGGGGACTGAGGCGCTCCAGTCACGGTCTGCACAGCCACTACTGTCGGGTGTTCGAATCCCCCCTCGGGCATGGATATTTGTGCTGTCCTAGTTCGTAAGTAGTTCATAAGTAGTTTGTAAGTTTAGGGACTGATGACCCCGTAGTTAAGTCCCATAAGCTGTACAAACATTTGAACATTTTTGAACTGATGACCCCGTAGTTAAGTCCCATAAGCTATACAAACATTTGAACATTTTTGAACAAGTATTATGAAGTGGTTGCTTTAGGGCACCTAAATTAAACAATGGCGACAAGTGAAAATGTGAGCCGGGCCGGGAATTGAACCCACGTCTCCCGCTTCGGGCCAGCGGTCGCCTTAACCAATTGGCAACCCGTGCTCGCCTCCCGTCCGTCTCTATCTCGCAAGTCGCACGCTATGTCTGTAGCGCCTCTACTGTCCATACTCTCTTACACTCGCCAGTACGGATCCCGTACGAGATCGAACGTATGACTGCACCTGCGGTGAAGTTTTCATTATGTGATATAATGATTGCTGAGAATCTAATTCATAAATAGTAGTATAACGTAATAGTTGTGAATATAATTATGAAGAATACTATAGCTGTTATTTTGTTATTAATGGGCATTTGAATAATAATTCATTTTGGAAGGAATCCTAACATTGGTGGTAATCCACCTAGTGATAACAGGGATGTTATTATGAATTTAACTTCTCTTTTTAAGTCGCTTGTTGAGTAAACCTGATTTAAGAAGAATAGATTTGTTATTTTAAATATTATGATAATGATTATGTTGAATAGATGAGAAAATATAACTCTCATATATTTTTTCTAGTAATTATTGACGTAATTATTCATCCTAAATGTCTAATTGATGAGTATGCTATGCTTTGTCGTAGTGATGTTTGATTTAACCCTCCTATTGCTCCAATAATAATTCCTATTATGATTACCACAAATAAAAACTTCTTATTTTAATGCAATATGATAATGTTAATATTGGAGCAACTTTGTCATGTTTTAGTATCAAGCAGTTAATTCATCTCGTTGGTGATATTACTTCTGGAAGTCAAGAGTGGAATGGAGCTGCTTCTATTTCTAGTATCATTCTAGATATAATTATTATTGATCAAAATATCCACGGGTGTACTGCCGGTCTATAGTGTCCAACGGGCACAATATTTCGGCGATCAAACATGTCGCCATCATCAGGTGAACTGACGGACTGAGCTCCTCGAAACGCGCCGGCACGGAGATCCGCACGCTACGCGGCTGCTCGACGGGAACTGGGTTCTAGCCCGGTAGCGGGCCATTTAAATACCCTCGGCCCGCGGAGCGACCCCTCCGCGGTCCGCGCCCCGCGCCGTGGCAGCGCAGTGGAACCGATTGCGCCGGCGTCTGAGAAGACGTCGGTGTGAGGGCTCTGTCCGCCGTGGTCGTCACTTCGTTGCGTTTGCTAGATTTACTCTTAATTAACCCAATCGCTGGTTCCCAAGCTTTGCTAAGATTATAGCCAGAGTCACGGTTTATGAGGTCGTCACTTGTGCGAATTTCAATGGCCTCTCTAACGACGCAGTCCCAGTATCTCGACGTCTGTACCAGAATCCTAGTGTGTTCATACTCCATGGCGTGATTCTCCGACAAACAATGTTCAGCGACCGCCAACTTGCTCGGATACATCAATCGTGTGTGCCTCTGGTGTTCAACGCATCGATCCTCGACGGTACGCATCGTCTGTCCAATATATGACTTTCCACACTGACACGGAATCTGGTACACGCCCGCCTTCCTCAAAACGAGATCATCTTTAGCGCTCCCCACCAGTGCACGAATTTTATTCGGCGGACAAAAAACAGTTCCAACCTGGTGTTTTCTCAAAATGCGGGCGATCTTCCCTGAGAGTGCGCCGGTATATGGAACGAACGCAGTGCCTACATCCTCCCTTGCGTTTTCATCCGTTTCCACAGGTTGTGTTGTAGTGGTTGGGCGGAGAGCCCGCTGAATCTGCCACTCTGAGTACCCATTTTTTCGAAATACAGTTCTCAGGTGTTCCAATTCCTGGGGTAGACTCTCTGCGTCGGAGATAGTGCGCGCCCTATGTACTAGAGTTTTAAGTACCCCATTCCTCTGTGAAAGGTGGTGACAGCTGTCTGCGTGTAAATACAGATCAGTGTGCGTTGTCTTCCGATATACACTATGACCCAGGGTGCCATCAGCTGTTCTCTTGACCAAGACGTCAAGGAACGGCAATTTACCCTCCGTTTCAGTCTCCATAGTGAATTTGATGTTGGGGTGTATGGAGTTCAGATGTGTAAGGAACTCAAGGAGTTTATCCATACCATGTGGCCAGATGACGAAAGTGTCGTCCACATAACGAAAAAAGAAAGTGGGTTTCCATTCAGATGATGCCAGGGCTTCCTCCTCGAAATTCTCCATGTACAAATTTGCGACCACAGGGGTGGCAGATTCAGCGGGCTCTCCGCCCAACCACTACAACACAACCTGTGGAAACGGATGAAAACGCAAGGGAGGATGTAGGCACTGCGTTCGTTCTATATACCGGCGCACTCTCAGGGAAGATCGCCCGCATTTTGAGAAAACACCAGGTTGGATCTGTTTTTTGTCCGCCGAATAAAATTCGTGCACTGGTGGGGAGCGCTAAAGATGATCTCGGTTTGAGGAAGGCGCGCGTGTACCAGATTCCGTGTCAGTGTGGAAAGTCATATATTGGACAGACGATGCGTACCGTCGAGGATCGATGCGTTGAACACCAGAGGCACACACGATTGATGTATCCGAGCAAGTCGGCGGTCGCTGAACATTGTTTGTCGGAGAATCACGCCATGGAGTATGAACACAGTAGGTAGGATTCTGGTACAGACGTCGAGATACTGGGACTGCGTCGTTAGAGAGGCCATTGAAATTCGCACAAGTGACGACCTCATAAACCGTGACTCTGGCTATAATCTTAGCAAAGCTTGGGAACCAGCGATTGGGTTAATTAAGAGTAAATCTAGCAAACGTAACGAAGTGACGACCACGGCGGACAGAGCCCTCACACCGACGTCTTCTCAGACGCCGGCGCAATCGGTTCCACTGCGATGCCACGGCGCGGGGCGCGGACCGCGGAGGGGTCGCTCCGCGGGCCGAGGGTATTTAAATGGCCCGCTACCGGGCTAGAACCCAGTTCCCGTCGAGCAGCCGTAGCGTGCGGATCTCCGTGCCGGCGCGTTTCGAGGAGCTCAGTCCGTCAGTTCACCTGATGATGGCGACATGTTTGATCGCCGAAATATTGTGCCCGTTGGACACTATAGACCGGCAGTACACCCGTGGATATTTTGATCGTCAAATACGCCGGGAGAAACTGAAGAATCACATAATTATTATTGATGAAATATTTATTTTATCTCATCATATTATATGTTTTATTTGGATGATTAAAATTGAAATAATCAAATAAAAAGTCAGCAAAATTTGAAAACTTAATCAATCATGGAATAATGTAGATAGAGAGTTAAAAGTTGACACACATGCTTGGAATGACATGGGGTTTTATTAGTAAAAAAGTTTAAAAAATGTCCGACAGATGGCGCTGGACAGCAAAACGTCAGTGACTGTGCATGAAAATCGTGTATAAAAGGAGCTGCAATGAGAGAGAAAATCAGATGCATCAGCAGTCGCAGTATGTTGACGTTACCTTAAAAGGCGCTTTTAGTGAAGCTGTATTATCAGAATGGGGAATGTACTAGTTCAGCGTTACGATCCTATCGCCACAGGAAGGGGATTCGAAAGGGTAAAGGTCCGTTGACAAATGCAGCTGTGGCGAGAATGATTTCGAAGTTCGAAGCCACGGGTTGTTTAGACGATAGACCCCGTAGTGGCCGACCGAGCACAAGGCGTAATGCTGCCGAGACAGTTCAGGAAGAAATGGAGACTGTAGCGGGTTCGTCTATGCATGGGGAAGTCAGCGCTCGTGCAGTCGCACGTCGCACCGGCATTCCATACACTACTGTTTGGCTGGCACTTAGGGTACCCTCCGATGCTATCCTTACAAAATCCATTAGCATCATGAACTGTTACCTGGCGATTTAGTGAAGCGGAGGGCATTTGCAGTGTGGGCGTTTCAAAAGATGGCGGACGATGACGATTGGTTGAGTAACGTGTTGTGGTTCGACGAAGCTCATTTCACGCTCCGAGGGTCTGTCAACTCCCACAACTGCAGAATTTGGGCTACCGAAAATCCTAGAACTGTCGTGGAAACTCCATTGCACGACGAGAAAGTCACGGTATGGGGTGGATTTTCCACATTTACCGTTATCGGGCCTTTTTTCTTCGAGGAACTGCGTGGTTCTGGTTTTGTAACTGCTACCGTGACGGGTGAAAGGTACTCCCATATGTTACAGAATCGCGTATTCTCCAGCCTGGCTGATAAACATCTGCTGGAACGTACGATTTTTATGCAGGATGGCGCTCCACCCCATATTGCTAGACACTTGAAAGATCTCTTGCGCACGTCGTTTGGTGATGATCGTGTGTTCAGCCGCCACTTTCGTCATGCTTGGCTTCCCATGTTACCTGAAGTCGCAAGTGTATCGTGATCGACCGACATCTCTAGGGATGCTGAAAAACAACATCCAACGCTAATGCCTCATCATAAATCCGGACATGTCTGATTGGTTGGTTTGATTTTTAAAGGGACTAAATACGACATGTTTTACAGGGCTGTTCACAACATTATTCCTCGACTACAGCTATTGTTGAGGAATGATGGTGAACATATTGAGCATTTCCTGTAAAGAACATAATCTTTGCTTTGTCTTAATTTGTTACACTAATTATTTCTTTTCTGATAGATGAAGCGCCATATGTCGGATATTTTTTGTACTTTTATTTTTTCACAATAAAACCCTATGTCATTCCAAGTATGTGTGACAATTTTTACCTCTCTATCTACATTATTCCGTGATTTATTAAGTTTTCAAAGTTTTACTGACTTTTTAATCACCCGGTATGTGAAGCTAACGCCGTCTTCGCGTGTAAATACATGTCCGAAAGAACAGACACCACACCACTATAATAAGTATTTACATGCAAAGACGGCGTTAGCTTCACACACTTCACCGCAGATGCGGTCATACGTTCGACGTCGCAAGGGGAATCCGTAATAGGGAGTGTAAGAGGGCTTGAACGGTAGGGGCGCTACAGCAACCAATCACCAGTAAGACTACCACCACCTGAGCCAGGGCATGGGGACAAAAACTATAAGTTTATCAAAGCAAGAGTTATTAGTCTCCATGGAGTTACTGCGATCGTTATATGAATAAAATTCTTGAATATCCGTCTCCAGATCGCTTATATTTTCTAAAACATGACCGGTTTCGGGACAGCTGCCCATCTTCAGATCAAATTTTGAAGTTACAGAGTAGCCTGTCCTGTGATGAATGAATTAGTGACGACTGTGAACATTTGTTCATCACAGGACAGGTTACTCTGTAACTTCAAAATCTGATCTGAAGATGGGCAGCTGTCCCGAAACCGGTCATGTTATAGAAAATATAAGCGATCTGGAGACGGATATTCAAGAATTTTAAAAACTATAAGTCCTGCTGCGAGCAATGCTTCACAACACACGCAAGAAGTCCAGTATACAAAGTAAATAAAACTTCCTGTCAACATAAAAATAGAAAAAAAGAGGGGTGCGCCTACAGCCATAGCGTGCGGCATGTGGAAGTTTAAGACGGACGGGAGGCGAGCAAGGGTAGCCAATGGTTAAGGCGACTGCTGGCCCGTAGCAGCAGACCCGGGTACGATTCCCTGCGTGGCTCATATTTTCACTTGTCGCCATTGTTTAATTTCAGTGCTCTAAAACAGCCACTGTCAATCCTTTCCTTCGTAATCCTTCTTCCTTCCCCTCCTTCATCAATAATTTGCAAATGCAATATGGCTGCGAAGCACGTGTGGTGTCTGTTCTTTCGAACATGTCCGCAAGAACAGACACCACACCAAAATAATTAAAAAAAAAGTGTTTGCAATTGCATAATTAGTTTCTGAGAGCACTTTTTAAGGCTATTCCGAGATGGGATACGTTGGGAGCTTGTTTTAAACAGATGGGTTTTTGTGTCCCAGCCTCGTCGCCGCTTTTGTGTCTCGTTTCCGTCGTAGGTGTCGGTGGCCGAGTAGAAAGAGACCGACTCAGGAATAAAGGATGCACGCTTGTGCGGTATGGAGGTGACCAGCCAGTGGGACAGCAGAAACTAGAAATACTAAAGCAAATTAGAACGAGATATATATTGCACAGAATTTATACAATACTTAACTTTTACATAGCTCAGTACTGCAGGATGCTGATACATAGTTGAGCTAGAGGCCTGCCTAGTGCCTGTCCGATAGCCAAGTCTTCACTGGTGCCTATCTGATTCCGAAGTGTTAACTGGTTCCTATCTCAGTCCCAAGTGAACGATGTCGTTCAGCGGTGGCCACGAGCGGAGTTGTAGCAGAGGGCGCTCGTGGCTGACGTCGTAAGAACGCCGCGCCGTGCGTGCATGGCGGCGCGCAGCGAAAGTAGGTGGCGCGCACTTTAGACTTGTGCGACACCACATGGGTATCTTAGCAATTGTTTGCCTGCTAGAGACAAACAAATTTCAAAATGTTTGGAGTTGAATATTTAGTTTTGATGAGTACTGTGAGTGCGTTTCGGTCGGTAGTTTAACAGTGGGTTTTCATCCATGTGGGATGTGTGATGGAAATAAAAACATTATTACTTGTGATGTTACGATACTGACGTGTATTACACTTATTTAACCCTTCACGTTCCAGGCGCGGTCTCACAGACCGCAAACGCTTATTGTAGGTCAATTGTTAATGGACAGGGGTGGGAAAGGATAATACATCGTTGTGTAATCGTTGCTTCCAACACTGCACTGTTTTCAAATGTCAGTAGCCACGTTAACGCGTGTCGGAGCAATACTATTGCATCTTCTTTTGTGCTAGCGGTCTCGGAGATCGCACCTGGGTCTTTGCGCTATGGATTCAGCACAGAATTCGTCCTCTATTTTGCGTGTTACAGACCCACATTTTGAGGGCACTGTTCTGAAATGGTTTGAAGGCCCTTTAGGAAGTGATGTGGGAGCAGACAGTGACTATCAGGTTCAAAGTGAATATAATCCGACTCAGAACAGTGTGAATGTGAAGAAGAAATTGAATTGGCACCTGTAGATTCATCGAGTGATGTAAACGATGAAGACAGAGGTATGGAGACAGTATCATCAAATGTTCAAATGTTTGTAGAACTTATGGGACTTAACTACGGGGTCATCAGTCCCTAAGCTTACAAACTACTTATCAACTACCTAAGACTAAGGACGGCACAAATATCCATGCCCTAGGGGGGATTCGAACCCCCGACCGTAGTGGCCGTGCTGACCGTGACTGGAGCGCCTCAGTCCCCTCGGCCACCGCGGCCGGCACAGTATCATCAGCTAAGAATTCTGCTAGAAATATTTTTGGTCGAAACAGTTGTCGTTGGTCTTCGAAGCTACTTTTGAGGAACTCTCGTGTGCGCCAGTATAATATCATTCGTTTGCCGACTGTATTTTTATTTTTGAGAATTTTTTTGGAGAGTTTCTTATGTTTTTACCATTACATGCATAGTAAACAATAAAAATATGACACAAAGTAAAATTTAAAGGCCAGAATATTTGACTTTTTACAGTGTTAATAAAATAATGTAATGTTAAATCCATTTTCTGCAGATTTACGTTTGAATATATACATTTCATAAAATTAATTTTAAAATGTATTCCTTTTACAGAATTTATGTAGACATAAGTAGCCTTTTGCTTAATAAATTGGGTTAGTTCACTTAGATAACAATCATAACTATTTATGATTATTTAAAAATTTCGATCTGTCAGACAGCACCTGGGACAGAGTGTGACAGAAAAATGACTTGGGAACCTAAGGGTTAATTCAGGGTAGTTGTGACACAGGAGTTTTCATAAAATAATAATAATTCTTAAGCAGAACCATGTTTCGTTGCTGCCACTGTTATTTGAAATACTATTCATCGGGAAATTTGTAGCTTGTCAGTTGGTTGAGGGAGAAAGTGAATTTCTTTGTCCTGTGAGCGACCCTCCATTTGGCTACATATCATACAAATGTCCCTACAATGGGCTGAGGCACGTACCGGCCGCTGGCTGACACTGGTTGCAGACTGACTGTGGCTGACACAGAATTGTCCACAGGGGGTCATGCCACAAACTGCGTCATTGAAAATTCTGAGGGGTGGTGAGTCATTGGCCAATGACGGGCACCTCTGCTTACATATCCACTGGCCGACTTACTGGCTGAGGAAAAATACAGTTCAAAATTTTCAAATCTTTGTAGAGCTTATGGGACATAACTGCGGGGTCATCAGTCCCTAAACTTACAAACTACTTATGTACTGAAACTTCCTGGCAGATTAAAATTGTGTGCCGGAACCGGGACTCGAACCTGGGACCTTTGCCTTTCGCGGGCAAGCGCACTACCGACTGTGCTATCCCGACACGACTCACGATGCCGCCACACAACTTTACTTACGCCAGTACCTCGTCTCCTATCTTCCAATCCCTTAGGCGGTGGCTAGCCATGTCTCCACCATATCCTTTCTTCCAGGAGTGCTAGTCTTGCGTGTTTGCAGGAGAGCTTCTGTGAAGTTTGGAAGGTAGGCGGTACTGGCGGAAGTAAAGTTGTGTGGCGGCGTCGTGAGTCGTATCGGGATAGCACAGTCGGTAGTGGGCTTGCCCGCGAAAGACAAAGGTCCCAGGTTCGAGTCCCGGTTCCAGCACACAATTTTAATCTGCCAGGAAGTTTCATATCAGCGCACACTCCGCTGCAGAGTGAAGTTTCATTCTACTTATGAACTAGCAATTTCTGAGGGCGGCACAAATATCCATGGCCGAGGGGGAATACGAACCCCCGATCGTAGTGGCCGTGCAGAACGTGACTGGCGCGCCGCAGACCGCTCGGGCACTGCGGCCGGCGAAAAATACAGTCGCAATGCCGTGACGGCCTGGCTGGGGGTCCTACTACCGCACCGTACATCGATTTTATTTATGCGGATGTGTTGCTTCTGTATGGAAAGAGGCTGTTGATGTCTGTGATATCGACTGGAGAAAGAAAAATTAAGAGTAAAAGTCTCCAGTCTGTGACGAATAAAGAAAAGCAAGGATAAATGTGGAGAAGGAATTAAAGTTCGCCGGCCGCGGTGGCCGAGGAGACTGAGGCGCTCCAGTCACGGTCTGCACGGCCACTACGGTCGGGGGTTCGAATCCTCCCTCGGGCATGGATATTTGTGCCGTCCTATTTCGTAAGTAGTTTGTAAGTTTAGGTACTGATAACCCCGTAGTTAAGTCCCATAAACTATACAAACATTTGAACATTTTGAAATTAAAGTTCAGGGGGAAGAATTAAAAACATTGCGTTTTTCCGACGACATGGTAATTTTGTCAGATACAGCAAAGGACCTGGAAGAGCAATTGAACGGGATGGACAGTGTGCTAAAAGGCGCATATAAGATGAACATTAACAAGAGCAAAACGACGGTAATGGAGTGCTGTGAAAGAAAATCAGGTGATGCTGAAGGAATTAGATTGGGAAACGAAGCAATAAAGGAGGTAGATGAGTTTTGTTACTTGGGCAGTAAAATAACAAATGATGGTCGCAGTACAGAGGATATAAAATGCAGAATGGCAATGGGTAGAAAAGCGTTCTTGAGAAAGAGAAATTTGTTAACTTCCAATATTGATTTAAGCCTAAGAAAGTCCTTTCTGAAAACATTTGTATGGAGTGTTGCCTTGTATGGGAGTGAAACATGGACGATAAACATTGCGGACAGGAAGAGGATTGCGGCTTTTGAAATGTGGTGCTACAGAAGAATGCTGAAGACTATGTGGGTGGATCGCGTAACTAATGAGGTACTGAACAGAATTAGGGAGAAAAGAAATTTCTCGCATACCTTGACTAAAAGAGGGGATAAATTGGTAGGACAAATTCTTAGACATCATGGAATTGTGAATTTAGCATTGGAGGGGAGTGTGTGGAGTAAAAACCACAGAGGAAGACCAAGAGATGGATACAGTAAGCAGATTCAGACATATGTAGGTTGCCGTTCTTATGTGGAGATGAAGAGGCTTGCTCAGGATAGGGTATTGTGGAGAGCTGCATCAAACCAGTCTCCGGACTGAAGACCACAGCAACAACAACAACAACAGATGTTTTTGAGGGAGAATGTTTAAACATATAGCAGTGTTTATCGATAGAGCTGTATGATTGTTTATGGAACTTACTGAGAGTAGAATTTACTGCTAGCAAGAGATATGAATGGAGTAGCACATGAGGTGTGGCAGGCTTTGGGCAGCTTTTACTAATGGCATGTTTCTGACTGCGTGGCTGAAGGGATGGGAGGAAAACGTAACAGCGATATCTTGTGGGGTACACATGAACTGTCCTTAGTCGCAGGATTGCAACAAAATGATTCTCAGATCGCCTGCACGTTAATGAAATCGTAATTAACATTATAAACACTAGTGAAATTAGAGTACGTACTTGTGGTAATACAGATGAATTTCTTTAGGTCCCATCTTTATGTACATGCAATTTTTTAATGAAATATGGCCTGTAATTAAGGTTCAATGTCTTACATTACCTATAACAAGTGTATAGACTTGTAGTATACAGTCTTGCACTGCCAAAACATCACTGGTGTTTCTCTCTCTCTCTCTCTCTTTTTTTTTTTTTTTTTTTTTTTTTTTTTTTTTTTTTTTTTTTTTTTTTTTTTTTTGCACTGTTAGTTAACAATGAAGGAAGTCTGTATGCAGAATGTTAGCTGCTGACATGACCTGGAAGTAACCTAAAAAATTCACGAAAATGGCTGTTTTTCCTGCTTGGCGTTTGCGATGACGGCTGGCCACCCCTGGAAATGGCGAGTCGAGAGCGGTTGTTATGGTGAGCGTTGTGCGCATGGTCGGGAGGTGCCACCGTCTTATCGCGGCGTTCACGAAAGAGGAATATCGTTGCAAGGTGTTGGTGGGAAGCGGAAACGAATATTCGTTTCTGTGGCATGCACTTCCTTTTCATTTCTGGTACGTATTTCGAAACATACCGTACTGAAACTGGTTAGAGATGTGAAAGATATTATGTACATCTACATCTATACTCCGCAAGCCACTTTACGGTGAACATTCAATCTCCCTTCACAGTTGATGGCAAACCCTGTAAATTTTTTGCTGCTTGCGGAGATATACCACAGACGCCAAATGAACGAGTGAAGACTATGTGATGTGCGACATGGTAGTTAAACTTCTTCTCCCCACTCTATCTGCCAGTCTTTTTCTCCTCAGTGTCTCATGCTAACCCCTCTCCTCTCTCTGGCCATCTCTTCCTCGCATGTTTCTTCCTGCCCATCTCCTCATCCTCCCTATCTTTCTGTTCCTTCTCATCCTCCCCTTTATATCTATCTCTTCCTTTCCATACTATTTCTCCATCTCCTCATTCCTGTTTGCCTATCTGCTACAGCCAAAGCTGTGTCTGTACATCATCTTTTTGTATCAATCTCTTCCTATCCATTTTCTCATTCCATCTCCTCCTCCTCCTATTGTTTGTTCATATTCTCGTCACCCCTCTCTCTGTACATCCCTTCCTTCCCCATCTCTCTCCCCAACTCTTTCTCTCTCATTTTCTCTGACCATCCTGTCCTTCACATCAAACTGTCGGACCAACCTGCTACCCCTGCTGTGCAACTTCTCCTTTCCTGTCCACCTCAACCGCCATATTCTCTCTGTTCATTTGGTCCTTCACTTCTCTCGTTGTTTCTTGCCCGTAACATTTAGACTGCCTTAGAGAGCAGATAGATAAGGCAGGCTGATACTATTCCCAAGCAACAGAGAGGTTGTGCGGGATAGCCTTTATGGCAAGGACTGGAAAACAAGCTTTTGTCCGTATATCCGCCCTTGTGGGAGCTATGAGGTTACAACGGTGCTTGTTCTCGTGTTGCAAGCAGTTTGTGCACCAAATTTGGTTCAAATCGATCCAGTTGTTTCGGAGGAGCATACATACAAACATACAGCCATTTTATAATATATCTACATCTACATAGATAATCTGCATGACACATTGAAGTGCATGGCAGAGGGTTCATTGAACCTCCTTTATGATATTTCTCTATAGTTACATTATCTAATAACTTGCGGAACACATAAATGTTTCTGTTTTTGATTTGATATCTCTTATTTTATTGTGATAATAATGTCTTCCTAAATAGGTGGATGCTACGTAACAATATATTCGCATGCGGAAGAGAAAGTTGGTGAAAGAAATTTCACAAATACATTTATCCGCAACAAATAACGCCTTTGTTTTAATTATTTCCGCCCCAACCAGTGCATCATTTCCGTGACACTCTCTCCCCTACATCGCGATAATACAAAACGATATGCCCTTCTCTGAACTTTCAAATGTTCAAATGTTTGTAGAGCTTATGGGACTTAACTACGGCCGGCCGCGGTGGCCGAGGGGACTGAGGCGCTTCAGTCACGGTCTGCACGGCCACTACGGTCGGGGGTTCGAATCCCCCCTCGGGCATGGATATTTTTGCCGTCCTAGTTCGCAAGCAGTTCATAAGTAGTTTGTAAGTTTAGGGACTGATGACCCCGTAGTTAAGTCCCATAAGTTCTACAAACATTTGAACATTTGATGATACCCCATAGTTAAGTCCCATAGACTCTGAACATTGAATTTAACTACGGGGTCATCAGTCCCTAAACTTACAAACTACTTATGAACTACTTACGAACTAGGACGGCACAAATATCCATGCCCGAGGGGGGATTCGAACCCCCGACCGTAGTGGCCGTGCAGACCGTGACTGGAGCGCCTTAGTCCCCTCGGCCACCGCGGCCGGCTCTCTGAACTTTCTTTAATTCGACTGTCAATCACACCTGGTGTGGATCCCACAGTACGCAGCAATACTCGAAAATAGGACTCACAACTGTTGTGTAGGCAGTTTCTTTAGAAGTGTTTTGCCAATAAAACGTAGTCTTTGGTTCGTCTTCCCTACAATATTTTCTATTTGTTCTTTCCAATTTAATTTGTTCGTAATTGTTACTGCTAGGTATTTAGTGGAATTTACGGCCTGTAGATTTGACTTATTTATCATGTAACTGACGTTTAAGGGATTTCTTTTAGTGGTCATCCCCGAATAGTCTAAGAGAGCTACTCAGATGTCAGCTAAATCAGAATGAAACTTTCCGCTCTGCAGTGGAGTGTGCGCTGATATGAAACTTCCTAGCAGATTAAAATTGTGTGCCGGAACCGGGACTCGAACATGGAACCTTTGCCTCTACCGACTGAGCTATCCCGACACGACTCACGATGTCGTCTCACAACTTTACTTCCGCCATTACCTCGTCTCCTACTTTCCAAACTTCACAGAAGCTCTCCTGCGAACCTTGCAGGTCTAGCATTCCTGGAAGAAAGGATATGGTGGAGACATGGCTTAGCCACAGCCTAAGGGATGTTTTCAGAATGAAACTTTCACTCTGCAGCGGAGTGTGCGCTGATATGAAACTTCCTGGCAGATTAAAATTGTGTGCCGGAACGAAGTAAAGTTGTGAGGCGGCATCGAGAGTCGTGTCGGTATAGATCAGTCGGTAGAGCGCTTGCCCGCGAAAGGCAAAGGTCCCAGGTTCGAGTCCCGGTTCCGGCACACAATTTTAATCTGCCAGGAAGTTTCGTCATCTAAATCGTTTATAAAAATAAGGAACAGTAGAGGCCTTGTAACACTTCCATGTGGAACGTCAGATATCACTTCTACTCCATGACTTACTTTCAGTTTCAACGTACTGTGTCCTTTCTGACAGAAAATCACGAATCCAATCACACAACTGTGGCGGTATTACATAAGCACGAAATTTAATTAGAAAACGCTTATGAGGTACAGTGTCAAAAGCCTTCCGGAAATTTAGAAAAACAAAATCTATTTGACATCCGTTGTCGATAGCATTCATCATATTATGCGTGTAAAGAGCCAGCTGTGATTCACAAAAACGATAGTTTCTGAATCCGATTTGACTATAGGTCAATATGTCATTCTATTGGAGGTAGTTTATAATAGTTGAGGAAAGTATATGTTCTAAACTAGTGCTGCAAACGGACGTCAATTATAGAGGCCTGTAATCTGCGGATCACTGCTATTGCTTTTCTTGAATATTGGAGTGACCTGTGCAACTTTCCAGTCTTTGGGTACGAAACGTTCGCTGAGCGAGTGGTTAAATGTTCAAATGTTTGTATAGTCTATGGGACTTAACTACGGGGTCATCAGTCCCTATACTTACAAACTACTTATGAACTACTTACGAACTAGGACGGCACAAATATCCATGCCCGAAGGGGGATTCGAACCCCCGACCATAGTGGCCGTGCAGACCGTGACTGGAGCGACTCAGTCTCCTCGGCCACCGCGGCCGGCACGAGCATACTCTGAAAGGCATACAATCGGAACTGGAAGACACTTTTGTTAAGTGATTTAAGTTGCTTTAATACTCTAGGGGTATCTGCTTCTAAATTACTCTTGGTGGCAGCTGTTCTTGATACGAATTCTAAGAGTATTTGTTTCGTCTTCTGTAGTGAAGGAATTTTGGAAACCTGAGTTAAGCAGTTCTGCCTTAGCAGAACTGTCATCAGTAGCATCATCATTTCTGTCATGTAATGAAGGTATTTATTGTGTTTTGCCACTGGTATAATTTACATACGACTAGAATCTCTTAGGACTCTATACCAAATTACGTGAGAGGGTTTCTTTGTGGTAACTATTGTAAGCTTCTCGCACTGAAGTTTCTGTAAAAGATTGCCAGTCTTGCGGATTTTGTGTGCCTTTAAATTTGGCATGCTTTTTTCTTTGCGTTTGTGATGTAACCGTGATGTAACCGTGTGTACCACGGCGGGTCAGCCCCCTCTAATGTTAATTTGTTTGATATAAATCTGTAAGCCACATACGAGCTACACTCCCAATATTAGTTTAGAAAGCCTGGAAATTCTCACTCAGGAAACGTTAATCGAATTTTTATCTGCTTTCTTGAATAAATATACTTTTATTTATACAGATTATCTTTAGAACAATTGCAGGCTTGCCATCGGATAGATTTATTACAGAAACATTTATTTTGCTGTCGAAGTGCAGTTACACGCTGTGGTGCTGATGCTGCCAACACTAATGAATTTTAGTTATATTTAATGGAACGTTTGCGAACGGAAAATTTGTTGTATTTTCTCTATATACAATGCACTACATCTTAGTATGCATAGCAAATCTCTTCCTAACCTGTGCTATGTTGGGTTATCCCAAAACAAATATAGTATTTATCTTCCCTTGGTTTTACAATCTCACAGAATGTAAGCGCTGACCTTAATTGCAATAAATCTGAATACGACACATATTACACTTTGCTGCACCTCGATTTTATGCCTGACATTCATTGCATTACAGAATAAATAAGTATAGATGGTGTTTTTAAATGAATTTTGCTGACTCCCGGTGTGTTCTTTTATTAGTTATATTCAAAACAAAGAAGCATGAATTGTAATTGACATTTACAGAAATATAGTTTAACAACATGCTGATTTCTATAGTTTTTACTTGAGTGAGAGAATACAATACACGCAGCAAGATAAATGTATCTTACTGATGTCTTCTTTGGTGTCAGGACGTCTTGCAAAATTCTGAAGGAAATATTTCTGCGTCGATTCCATTTGTTTATTGAGAATTTTGAGGTGATTTTAAACTGTGGACGTAATTCTCTAACTCTTAAAGAAAATCCATCTATAACCGTTTTTGAGTGGTGTAGTAATATCTATGATATTCCAATGAATGACTCATTGCTAAAAAATCATTACTGATGGATTTCGCCAGCACCGCCATTACAACGTCTAACTGCACTTTACCAACGGATAATGGATGGACACTGCTGAAAAGAAAAAGTAATACGCCTGGGAAAAAAAGACGTCGATTTTGATCCGATGACGGCAGATGCTACCTGGGGCATAGCGGATGTATTCATAACGTCGTCCGCCAGTAGATGGCGCAGTCAATTGTGTATCCTTTCATAGGAAATGTTTACAGGCGTAAAGCTCAGTGGGATATAAACGCACGGAGATGCAATAGTGCTTCCTACAGCCATCTATACCTGGGCCGCTGAAACTTTGCACTTGCCGTTTACAAATAACAAGTGAAGAGCAAGAAGCGCGAGGCGCTAGTCGCTAGAAACGATCCAATCACAGCGCGATAAACACTTCTAGTGATGACGTGCCGTGACGTCAACTTTCCCGCGTTGCCGGCTTTGTTCAGTGTTACCGTAAACAAAGTTGTGTATCGTGTTTATCGCGTGTTTATGTTGTGTGTGCTTTTTTCGCTGCGATTTGTTTTACTGCGAGTGGTTTAACTTTCCGAGTTCAAGTAATTGGATAATGTCACCGAAAAGACGTTTCTCTAGTGACGTTTTCTGAGTAAGTTCTCAGTTTCGTTTGAATAAAAACTTCGAAGCTTATGCTCTGAGCAGGAAGTTCATTGTCGATTCAAACGATCGGAAAGAAGTTATGGTGCAGTGGTTACAAGAAAGAAATATTGCTGCAGATATGTCAATGTCAAAACTTCTTTTATATTCGCTCGTGAAACAAAATAAGCCTATTACACCCACATATGCAGTAGACGAAATCGCAAAGGAGCAGCGTCACAATGAAATAAATCTGCCCCCATTTCACTGCCGTTTTAACCCTATAAAATTGATGTGGAGTGACGTGAAGAATTACTTAAGGAACAATAAGTCTTTCACAATAACAGAGGTCGAAAAGTTGTTGCATGAAGCTGTTGCCACTGTGGCAGCGCAAACAATGGAAGGGATCATGAACAGTTAATGATTTGTCTTGGTGATGACGATTTTGGCAGCGACGACAACAGTCGTCGTAAATTGGTGAGTGAAAATCATTGATTATAAAACGTAGAGAGAGAAGTTACTATCTTGATTATTGTTTATTTCGTATCTGTCGTGATCCAATGCTTATTTTCTATATTGCTTTGCTCCGTTATTGAAAGCGTGTGCGTTGTTGTTCTCTGGTCTCCATTAATATGCCGTTAATTCCTGCTTAAGAACGAATTATTATATGCACTTTTATTACTCAATACCTTACATTTACGAGATGCAATTGAAAACCGTTTTGTCTGCTGTGTGTATAGAGGCTAGTGTTGCAACGTCGCTAAAGCAGTGTAGCCAACTTAACTCGCCGTAACGCGAAACGTCAAGTGCAATGTTTCAGCGGCCCGGGTATAAGCGAGTTTGAAAGGTAGCCTTCCGAAAGGCGGTATTGTCCTTTCAGAGAATTGCCACACAAGTTGGACGAGCTGCGTCAGTTGAGCATCGATGTTGATTACAATGGCCACGCGAACATCCTCATACATCTAGACGAGGTTCTGGACGCCCACGCAGCACATACATCCGCCAAGATCGTCAATTTGTAAGGGCAGCAGTGGCAGATCGTACAGCTACGACAGCGCGGATAAGAGGGCTTGTGAGACCAGACGTATTGCTGCCAACTGGGTACTAGTAGCGCCACTTCATGCACACTCGCCTGTAGCCCGTTTTACACTCGCGCCACAAAATCGATCTGCTCGACATGACTTGTAAGGTCAGAGGATCACATGGATGAAATGGCGGGACACGATCTTTAGCGATGACAACACATGCAGGCTAGTAATGGTCGTTTGTCCGTATGACGAAGATCTGGCGAGCGATATCACGTAGAGCCCCACTCCAGGGCGTATGATCGGAGTGCGGTAAGCTACAACTCTCGTTTACTACGCTGACCAGCCCTCTGTATGAGCAGATAGGAGTTACAATTACGAACAACTTGGACTGGAGAGAACACATAGAAAATATTGCGGGGAAGGCGAACCAAAGGTTACGTTTCATTGGCAGAACGCTTCGAAGATACACCAGCTCTACCAAACAGACTGCCTACATAACACTTGTGCGTCCTCCCCTGGAGTACTGTTGCCCGTTGTGGGACCCTCACCAGGTGGGACTGACGGAAGACATTGAGAAGGTTCAGAGGAGGGCAGCTCGTTTTGTTTTATCACGTTACGGGGGGGAAAGCGTCACGGAAATGTTGCAAGAATTGGGGTGGAAATCATTAAAAGAAAGACGTTATTCATTGCGGCGTGATCTGTTTGCGAAGTTTCAATCACCGACTTTTAGTTCTGAATGTGAAAATATTTTGCTAGCTCCCACCTACTTAGGGATACATGACCACCCCAATAAAATAAGAGAAATCAGATCGAAAACGGAACGATTTAGGTGTTCTTTCTTCCCGCGCGCTATTAGAGAATGGAACGGTAGAGAAAAGTTATGAAAGTGGTTAATGAATCCTCTGCCAGGCACTTAAATGTGATTTGCAGAGTATCTATGTAGATGTAGATAGTTGTAAGACCCATTCTTGCAACAGGAAAGTGATGTGTTTTTCCAACAGGAAACGCTACGTCATCTGAGAGACGTATAGCAGCTTCCTTTGCCAGCGCGATCTCTGGACTTGCGTCCAATCGAGCACGATAGAATGGGATGACAACTAACCCATGCGACATGTCAAGCCAAAACTCTCGGCAGAACTACCTGAACAGGACTAGAAGGCATAGTATCTCAAGACATTATACGCCATCTGGGTGATCGTAGGAATGTGAGAATCAGCGCCTGAATTTCCGCCCATGGAGGATAAACCACATACTAAAAATGTTCAAATGTTAAGCTTATGGTACTTAACTGCGGGGTCACCACTCCCTAAACTTTCAAACTACTTATCAACTAACTTATACTCAAGACAACACAAACATCCATGCACGATGGAGGATTCGAATCTCCGACGGAGCATAGCGCCTCAATGCGCTCGGTCATTCCGCCGCGGCAAACCACATACTAATATGGGTGGATCGATATCTGATACCACAGTGCAACTTTTGCTTTTGATCTATAAATGTAATCATTTCATGTACTCTGTACACATCGATATAACAGACCCACTCGGTTAGCCGTGTGGTCTAACGCACCCCTTCGAGATGGGGAGGTGTACCGGACCCGGTTCGAATTCACCCAGTGGATTAACGAAGGGGGTCGCAGTGCTGGTCAGCCTGGATGTGATTTTTAGTTTTCCACATCCCAGTAGGTGAATACCGGGCTGGTCCCCAAGTGCCGCCTCAGTTACACGGTTCGAAAAAATTTCGTAACACTTTACACTTTCACAAATATAACACTATACTCAAAAAGAAAGTACTTGGGCTCGAACAAACACATATACACCAAAATCGAATGAGAGATAATGTAAAGGTCCCTTATTACACTAGTGATACTCCCGCAATCGTCCGTTAGAGGCCTCTCCGTGTGTGCCATGCCACATTGCACTTTGACCTGTCGGTTCGCCAGGTCGGTTTTGTGACGTTATTTGTGTGGTGAAGCGTCAGATGGGGTGGCGATTGGTAATCAATCCTGCTAATGTATTGCGATTGATTGAGATGAAGTTACGAAGAACCCTTCTTCGTGAAGATGATATTAGTGTAGAAGATGAATCATTCGCATGCTTTCTCGTATCTGTTATGGTACAGAAATATGAGCGTAAGTTAAATACTGTTGTAACACTAACACATAATGATGATAATAGGGATGATAACGACGAACAACTCATTGAAAGCGGTAGTGCCACGGTAAGTGCGGGAAGAGGCGATGGAAGCAGTGGCAGTGAATACCAACAGTCTTCCGAGAAGAATGTTAAAGTTGCAGCTATAATCACGGCTTTTGATGACAGTACGCTAGAGAACATGTACGATGATTATTACATAAGTTATAGTTAAGATATCTGTATTACGTATGGCGTGTACAGTTACATTTACAGCGCTATCTAGAGCATCATTGCAGAGTTTTGCAGAAAAACGACACCCACCAGCACATTGAGGTGTACGTAGAGACCCTGTAAGCAAACGTTCATACAGATATGTTTGTATGTTTGTTCGAGCCCATGTACTTTCCTTGTCAGACATTTTGGATACAAATTTCCTCCCGGGGGGGGGGGGGGGCATTCAGCCACCCCGTAAATATTATCACGCCAAATCCGAACTAACAAGGCCGACTCTGCATGTGGGGCAACATGGCTAAGAAGAAAGAAAGAAAGATATGCATCGATTAAACGATAAATTTGGAGTGAATTGTAAAAGTGTAAAACTTTTATTTCTGGCAGCGTATTAAAATGCACTTTTCTTCAAAGGCAATAACTTCACTGAAATAATCACGATTTATAATGATTACATTGACAATGCAAATGGACGACCCTTGATTCTTAACAGAGAGATTACTACGGACGGTAATACGTGCTGTCACCACAGGACATTAGTAATGCGTAATAAATGTGAGATCCTTGTTACGATAAGGAAACAGAGAACGGCAGCAGCGTTCCAAGCGAAGGGGAAGCGAACTTCGAATACGAAAAAATATATTGCGAAAATCAGTATTTGTAATTCAAATTTAGCGATTTAGACGTCAATATTTATCATTTATACTGGACGTGATGGACCATGATAATTGTGTGTATATGGAAACTGAAAGGCTTTTCAGACTTTCAAAGTAATATATTCGAGGATCAAATTGAAAACTGAAATGTAACTCTGCTCCATTAATGTATTTTCTTTAGCGAGTCACTTGCCCATATTGCCACATTAAGTGCCGTAAGTTTCGCGTTGCACACTAACCATGATATTTTGCCTTAACAGACTTTACAAATTAATGGCCTGTAGTTGAGCGGCATATTCCGCATCTAATACAATAAGACATCTAACGAGCTAAATTGTCAGGAAGGCAGGTTGTGTGTAGTCTGTTCCTTGTCCTCCAACATCAATGGGCGCCAATAATATGTATCATTCTGTCTGAGGATATATCAAGCAGTGAAGTGCATAGCACTCCCATTGAAACTGATGAAGAAAAGTAGTAGAGAATTCTATAGTTCTATCAAGTTCTGTGAGATGCTTGGAGGGCGTTTGAAAGAAGTCGTAGCTCAAACCATTGCTTTTCTCGATTTAGAAATGTTGAAACATTTCTACTGTTTCGGTGCGTTGAAATAAATTCAACGGCAAGGTTGAAAATTTATGCTTGACTGGGATTCGAACCAAGATTTCCCGCTTCGGGCCAGTCCCAATGGTATTCTCCGCTATCAAGCATCTCAATGGGCTCAGAAAGCTGTCACATCCACGTCGGTGTTTCCGGATGGCACTAAAAGTAGTTTCTAATTAGACACTGAAAGTGATAACAATATTCCACTACACAACTAAATTAGCAACAATAACGTAAATTCCGAACATAAATATCAAACTTTAGAACACAAGGGTATATGTATACATTATAAATGAAATGAGAATCAGATGTATTGGTTTTTAATTGAAAAAACAGACACACCTTGTGATATTATAGATGCAGAGGGAAGCTGATTGCTTCCATGTGAAAAGCGGGTTTTGCCAGCTGTTGTGTTCTCCAGCCAGCCGGCTAACAGTCTGGAACTAAGTAGTCAGGGTTTCTCTAATGTGCTCAGAAACCGGAAACGCTCTAGGCTGAGCGAGGGCGGCTAACCCAGATTGTAACTGAAATACAATATAGCCACACACATTATTCTACAAATCCGTATAAAATCAGGGAATGATCATACGGCAAATATAATTATATGGATGGATTCAGGAGACTTGGGATAATCAAACACTGTAATTACAATTTAAATGTCCCTTACAGATAAAAAGCCGATAAATGTTTGTTTTGTTTGTATAGCTTATGGGACTTAACTAGGGGGTCATCAGTTCCTAAGCTTACAAACTACTTATGAACTAGCTAAGACAAAGGACAGCACAAATATCCATGGCCGAGGGGGGATTCGAACCCCCGACGCCGGCCGCGGTGGCCGAGGGGACTAAGGCGCTCCAGTCACGGTCTTCACGGCCACTACGGTCGGGGGTTCGAATCCCCCCTCGGGCATGGATATTTGTGCCGTCCTAGTTCGTAAGTAGTTCATAAGTAGTTTGTAAGTTTAGGGACTGATAACCCCGTAGTTAAGTCCCATAGACTATACAAACATTTGAACATTTTTTTTGAACCCCCGACCGTAGTGGCCGTGCAGACCGTGACTGGAGCGCCTCAGTCCCCTCGGCCACTGCGGCTGGCAGCCGATAAATTTCAGTACTATAATAATAATATTATAAGACTTATATTTACAATTATTGATGTATAGTGTTTATCAGTAACAGATTAAGAAGGAAATGGGCAGAATTGCACCACGCTACCTATCTTAAAAGACGTACCACGTTATTTCCGTATTTTTTCAATAAACTTTGTTTTACTCTCTTGTTCTGCTTTTCGTTGAGGTAATAATATTCTTGTCTCAGAACATATATTCCACCACAGAAACACAAAACATGAACCCAGCAAAGCGCATTACATTTGTATATGTATTTCATTATATTTAATATTATTCTTAGTAACGTTCTTTATGTTGTAGACTGCCACTTAAATATTTCATGGCCAACTAAAAACAGAAGCAGATAATTTATGAACAGGTTAGCCATTTACCTGTTGAGTGGCGCACTTGAGCCATACACTGGGGAAGGGGTTGGCCCGTGCAGCTGAGCCGAGAAAGCGCTCTGTGAGGTCTGAAGCCGCCTACTGCACTGCACCGCAGACAGAGAAATACCACACAGCGAGTGCTGCATCTGTGTCTAAAGAATCCGTTCAAGGCGATGATGTATGTGACATCGCGTGGACTACAAACAGTCTAACAGTGTCTAATAAACAATACAATGGTCAGTGGCGTAGCTATCACAGCGCTAGGCGGGGCAGTGCCCCGGGGCCCTCGAGCTCCAGGGGCCCCTCGGTCTTCGTGAGCGACGACCGAAAAAAGTTACAGTAGGGGCGTCGAATTTTTTATTTAATTTTTCTTACCCTCCCACCCTAACGTCCATCATATCCCCTTTGCCGGCCGCGGTGGCCGAGGGGACTGAGGCGCTTCAGTCACGGTCTGCTCGGCTACTACGGTCGGGAGTTCGAATCCGCTCTCGGGCATGGATATTTGTGCCGTCCTAGTTTGTAAGTAGTTCATAAGTAGTTTGTAAGCTTAGGGACTGATGACCCCGTAGTTAAGTCCCATAGACTCTACAAACATTTGAACATTTGAACTTCAGTCGGCAGAAGTAGCGGCAGCATCAAAGCTGCTCACAGCAACAGCGGCGTCTTCCAAGTGCTGCTGCGTGCAATGTGAAGGATCGCGCTCCTCCAAATACAGTATAAATACATTTACTGTGCAGTACTTCTTATTGGCAAATAGAAGTTTACAGTTCCAATATCCAAATAAACCGGTTTTCCGAATATCCATGTCCCCAAATTACTTCGGATAATAGACGTTATACTGTATATAATATTTTAGTTGAATGAAGGAATTTCGACTTTTAATTTCTCCTGCCGAAATTGACCACAACATGGAAAGTTCGCCAGTTATGTAAGGAAATTATTTAAAAAATATGCGTCATTAGAATGTGAGGTTACGGAAGTATTTGCCGCAGTTTTATTCTTCTGCAGCAGCCGAAAGGTCGTTCAGCAAATTAAAAATTATCAAAACGCATCTGAGGTACAGTATGACTCGGACTCGGAGATCTGGCGCTCTTAGCAATCGAAAACAAGGCTGCATCAAGTCTAGATTTAACAGACCTTATTGATGATTTTGCAAAAATCAAAGCCACGAAAAGATTGTAGAATAATTGTTAAAATAAAATTGACTACTTTTAAATTGTGTGCCCATATTATTACTATAAATGTACTGCAGTCACGAAAACGCTTACCGATAATTACCAATCAGAAATCATATCTTTTCCAACATCTGCAACCTAACAGTTTGAAGCATTGTATTACTCCAGTAGGTATTCTTTTATTCTGACTGGTGCGTGAGGAAACACGAACGAAATCCCCTCTTGGTTTGAACTTCAGCTTCTTCCTCTCCATGAACAGTACTCAGCATCAACACATTCCTCTTATTTTTCCATTTCAGTAGTATCTTCATCTTCTTCACTTATGTCCATGACTTCATCTTAAAGCTTCTGTACATGCCTTTGTTCATCTACATAACTTCTACGCGACACTTTCTCCTGCTACAATATCACTGTGTTACGGAGCAAACAACACTGAATAAAGACTGTAGTAACAATCCAGAAAAAACAATAATGGAACTGTACGTAAATAATGTTGTGGAATGAAAGACTTACAGGAGTACCGACCCAAAATTATTAGCGACATAGAAAATGACACACCTGACACTTTACTCTGGCGCCAAGTGAGTCATATGTAACTCTCACAAAAAACATAAACTATGGTACTAAATTGCAATATTTTCAACTTATTTGTACTTAAATAGCTTACTGCAAGCAAGCTAAAGCAGAATATGGGGGAAAAAAGTAAATGGTCCCTGGGGGACGGTAACCCAAGTATACCTTTGGCAGCCAATATGTTAATATAGTTATTGTTAAACAGAATGAACTAAGACAAAATATTAAATGTATACAGCATATTTAAGTACAGTAGAACAGTATTGGGTATATGGTTTGTTGTGGGGATGTGACAGGTGACAGCATGAATGGGTGGCGAGAAAGCGAGCCCCACTCTGTCTACCCCATTACGTCGCAGAAGGAAATTACAAGGTGTTTTACAAAGTTATACACCTCATAAATCACAGATGACGTACTCTGCAGACAGACCTGGAGAGCGCGCATTTTCCACAAAATGCGTTGCGCCAGGAAACAGGCATGTTTATTTTCCATAAATGCGTTAATACTGAAAGAAATACCGAACAGAATCTGCATACCTTTCTACACACTACGTTGCAATGGAAGGCGGGAAATGGATTCGGCATTCTGTGGCTTTTCTCTGGGAACGGCGCCTTCCCATACCATAAGAACTATTCGCTCTTCATTTTACGTTCATACTAACACTATACCCTCCGCCGCATTCTGCTCAGTTCTTCTATGTGAAAAACTAACAACTTCACTGTGTTTTAAAGTCATGGAGAGAATTCAGCACTTCACGCAATCTTTTAAGGTACCGCCCACTATTTGTTTATTCTGCCATCTAAAGGTTAACTTACATTCACGGATCAGAAGTTTCATGTAGTAATTACTTTGTGTCAATAGTGAATTGTGCATCAAGACGCTGCCCTCTGCCCCACTGTCATGATAATAAGCGAAGATATCGACTTAGTTATTTTACTTATTACTTTTTCCTAGCCAGACTCTAACATATACTTCAAGAAGCCTGGTAGGGACACGGCTCAATCCAAATTGTTTCATCAAACGAAAACCGGCAACTTACTTTTGATGAAACCATCCTACACGAATATTTCCCCTGTTTTCCTTGTTTGACTGGGCTATCAACGAAATGAGCTAACAGCGCAGTAGTTTAGAGAGAGTGAGTTGTCGGCACTGACAAAAGTCCGCCTGCTGTCACCGCTGACGAAAAGTATCCCATGGGGCATTTTCAAATGTATGTCCTACCCAGGTCCAACTCTATCTCTATCCCTCTGCATAATTTCATTCAAATCATCTAGTAATTTTTGCGTGAAAGCATAACAAACAAACAAACTTTCACAATTTTATTACTTATTAAATATTATCTGCTGCATGACAGGTAATAATTTACTTAGTAGTATTTAGGTTTTCCTTATTATGTCTTCCAGTGGGCGGTAAGGAGCTGATGATGCATCTATATGGTTTTATTATAAAGAGGGCCCTAATGACATTTTTGCCCCGGGGCCCTTGGTGACATAGCTACGCCACTGCTTGCATCCACCCTCCGTCGCATGGAATCCCTGATGCGCTAATGCAGCCCTGGAGAATGGCGCATTGTATCACAGCCATCCACAATACGAGCACGAAGAGTCACTACATTTGGTACCGGGGTTGCGTAGACAAGAGCTTCTAAATGCCTCCATAAATGAAAGTCGAGAGGGTTGAGGTCAGGAGAGCGTGGAGGCCATGGAATTGGTCCGCCTTTACCAATCCATCGGTCACCGAATCTGTTGTTGAGAAGCGTACGAACACGTCGACTGAAATGTGCAGGAGCTCCATCGTGCATGAACCACATGTTGTGTCGTACTTGTAAAGGCACATGTTCTAGTAGCACAGGTATAGTATCCCGTATGAAATCATGATAACGTTGTCCAGTGAGCGTAGGTGGAAGAACATGAGGCCCAATCAAGACATCACCAACAATTTCTGCCCAAACGTTCACAGAAAATCTGTGTTGATGACGTGAATCGAGGAAGTACAGTACATACTAACGAAACAATTGGGTATTTTGAGAATTGTTTGCATGAATTATTTCAATTTAATTTAAAGAGAAATACTAAAATGGACTCTAACATGGAAATTAAGCGTTTCCGGACACATGTCCACATAACATATTTTCCTTCTTTGTGTGTGAGGAATGTTTCCTGAAAGTTTGGCCGTACCTTTTTGTAACACCCTGTATATAAAAGCGTCGTATCGGCTATTCAATTTTATGTTCAAATGTGTGTGAAATCTTTTGGGACCAGACTGCTATGGTCATCGGTCCCTAAGCTTACACACTAATTAAACTAAATATTTAACTGATCGTATATTCATTTATGTTTTCACATTACAAGTCGTAATTTTGAATGAAGGAAGCTTCTTTAGCCTTAAAGTCACTCACACCACAAATGAATGTGACATGGGGTCTGCTGCTGACGATCCCCTTTTCACGCCCACGTTGGCACGTTGCTGTCTCCTACATACACCCACTTCTGTTTCATAAAAAGCGCTGTAAAACAAAATGTTGTCAACTATCTTTCACTGACCGGCAAGTAACGTAACTCGATAACGACTCATTTTCCGAAATAAGAATCCTGTTAGTGCTGCGGTGTTGAGAAATGAGAGACCTAATTGTTTTATCTACTTCACTTACAGCTGGTGCCAAACAATGTAGCAATTTTCTGTAAGGAGTCATGCTTCTTTTTAATTATTTTTATGACATCTAACATTTCACAACCGTCCTCTACCTCTTATTAGATGACGAATTCGGAAATGTTGCTTCTTGTCTACTTAATTTCATGAATGAACACACGGAGAGAGTACATGTAATTCTATAGATACACAGAAAAAAAGTGAGCACTACCTCTGCAAAGGATCATGTAATGCTAGCAAGCGATGGACATTGTTTCTTTACAGACACTGCCACGGAACGCAGCTTCGTGTGCCAGCATGTTGTGAAAAACTGTACCGTAGTCCAGAACTAGCAGCGAGCAACGTTACAGATCTTGTTTCAAACTCGTTGTTAACGACAACGACCAAGCAAAAAACTAATTGTACATGGATTTCATAAGTTCGCTTTGGAGTTCTGACTTCTTTGAATTGTTTTCACACCGCGACACAATTTGCAGCAAAAGGAATTCTTTTTTTTTTTTTTCGTCCAACGTTAAAAATTCGAATACTTCATCATAAACTGCCCAAGGCATATCTGTGTCTTCTTCCTGTAGAAAATAATCGGAGCTGCTTACGTGTGATGCGTCAGGTGATTGTTATATACTCATTGTTGCGAACATAATTGTAAAATAATGTTATGAATGGGTACTATTACAAGTTATAACGGTACTAAAATATGTAATACATACATTTCCAACGTACGTTTTTGGAAATATGTAATTTAGAAATAAAGGTAACTCTTTTTTTCCTTCGCTAAAATCAAAGCCTGGTATTCTGCAGTATTGACATTCTTACAAAAAACTATGTTACGCCTGTAGCACACGGTTCATTGAACATTAAATTTAACACTTATTTTTCCACACATTTATTTACTTCTATCTTGCACATCACACATCATGGAAGCGTAATACAGTGACAAGTGAAGAACAGTTTTTTGTACTCTTTTTTGTTTACAATCAAAGATAATAACACAGAATACCAATTAGCTTAATACAGCTCAGAAAATACAAATAGTAATTTGTCGTGTCCCCACATCACCCCCTTCTCAGTCATATAGTCACTTAACACTGCAGTTCTTCAACTAATCTTGAAGGAAATCGAACTTCACGACCAGATCTTGTTCTTCTTGGTTTTCCACTGTCGGTTGTGTCTGGTTGTTTGACCCGGGCTGACCGTTCAGTTGAAGTGTCTTCAGGCTGCTTCTCATTATGATTCATGAGGTACGCAGGTTTCAGTCGATCAATGGAGATATTCTTGACTTGGTCTTTTATTTTAACACCAAAAAATTTTGGGGTTCTTTCTATTACTTCGTATGGAGGTTCTAATGCTTTTTTTACTCGGTCAACTCGCACAAATACATGTGTTGACTCATTGAGATCCCTGTGTATGAAAGGTCTTTCTTTTGCTTTGTGGGAGTATTGTACAGGCTTCAGACGATTCATGCACTGCTTCAGTTGTGAAACAAATTGAGGTAAGTCTGCATCCAATTTTGTTGCATACTCTTGAAAAAAATCACCTGGTATTCTGATGGGTGAGCCATAAACCATTTCTGCAATTGTAGCATTACTGTTCTCTCTGATGGAGCATCGCAGGCCAAGGAGGATTACAGGTATTACTTGAGTCCATTTGGCAGTTGCATGAGTACGGATAGCTGCTTTAAGTGTGCGATGAAATCTTTCAATTTTTCCATTTGATTGAGGATGGTATGCTGTAGTTTGTGTTTGGTTACAACCACACAGTTTTGACAGTGCTCGGAATAGCTCAGAGTTAAACTGCCTGCCTTGATCAGTCACTATCTGATATGGTGTTCCAAACCTAGTGATCCAACAATTGAAAAATGCTTGTGCTACTGCCTCTGCTTGTATGTCCCGAAGAGGTACTACTTCTGTCAAGTTTGTAACTCTGTCAATGCATGTTAAACAATAAATATATTCTTCAGATGGAGGCATTGGTCCTATCAAATCAAGGTGAACAATTTTGAAACGTTCATCGTTACTAGGAAAGTGTCCTACTGGTGTTTGAATGTGCCGTGATATTTTGTTTTTCTGGCATGCCATACATGTTTTTGCCCAGTTTTGGACATCCTTTTTTAAACTGATCCAGACAAATCTTGATGAGATCATTTTTACTGTTGTCTTAATGCCTGGATGAGCCAGATTATGATAGTGTTGGAAAATAGAGTATCTAAATGGTTTAGGAACATAAGGACGAATGATTTGTGTTGACACATCACACCGTAGCTGTTTTCCTCCATGTGCAAGATGGTGTTTTAACTTCAGTGATGTATGAGGGCTGGTCTGTAGTTGACGAAGCTCTTCATCATCTTCTTGTGCTTGGGCTATCTCATCATAGTTAACTGGAACTAGTTCTTCAAGCCTTGATAGACCATCAGCAACAACATTTTCTTTACCAGATATATGACGTAGGTCAGTGGTAAATTGCGAAATGTACTGGAGGTAACGTAATCGAATTGGTGTTGCTTTTTCATTCTTTTGTTTAAATGCATATGTTAGAGGCGCATGGCCAGTATAAATAATGAAATATCTTCCTTCCAACAGATATTTGAAATACTTGACAGCCATATAGATGCTAAGCAGCTCTCTATCATACGTGGAATACTTCTTCTGTGCTGTTGTAAACTTTTTTGAAAAGAATCCAATTGGTCTCCACTGTTCATCTTGCCATTGTTGCAATGCAGCACCTGCTGCAAAATCTGATGCATCCACAAATAATGCAAGTTGATTGTCCAAACCAGGAAATGTCAAAAGTGCAGCATTTGCTAGATCTTCTTTGCATTTTTCGAATTGAGCAATTGCTTCTTCTGTCCAGTTAATATGTCGTCGTCCTTTTTTGTTGTTCCTTTTAGGAAATCATTCAGCAATGCTTGGTTTTTAGCAGCATGTTCCAAATGTCGACGATAAAAGTTGATGATCCCTAAGAATTTTCTAAGTTCACGGACTGTTTTGGGTCGTTTGTAGTTCATTATTGCTGCAACTCTCTCTGGATCTGGCTTTGTTCCAGCAGGTGTAATTAAATTTCCTAAAAATGTTAGCTGTTGTACACCAAATACTGATTTGGAAACATTTATGACAAGACCATACTTATTCAACTGCTCAAAAAGTAAATTTAGATGCTCAACATGTTGTTCTGGTGATTCAGATGCTATTAGAATGTCATCCAAATATGGAAAACAAAATTCTAGTTCTCTCACAACTTCATGTATAAACCTTTGGAATGTGCTAGGTGCATTGCGAAGTCCAAATGGCATATAATTAAATTCATAGAGACCAAATGGTGTTATAACGGCTGATTTTGACTTATCTTCTTCGGCTAGTGGAATCTGGTAATAGGCTTTGAGTAGGTCTACCTTTGAGAATATATTTTTATTTTGAAGCATAAAATTTACATCATCAATTCGTGGAATTGGATACCAGTCTGGGAGAGTCCTGTCATTCAAACGGCGATAATCTCCACAGACTCGCCATTGACCACTTGGATTCTTAGCAAGGTGTAGTGGACTAGCCCATTGTGATTTTGATGGACGTATAATACCATTATTTAACAGAAATTGAAATTCTTGTTTAGCAATTTTCAATTTATGTGGGTCCAATCTACGAGCTTTACAGTATACTGCTGGACCAGGAGATGCAGTGATATAATGCTGCACATTATGCTTTAATATTTTTGGTACTATAGATGGTTTAGTTAGATCAGGAAAATTCTCTAAAAGTTTTGAAAACTGGCATGTTGCATAGAGTGAGCTTACTGATTCATTAGCATCCACAGTGGTTACTTCTGCTACAATTTTCAATTTTGTGGTGTTGTCTATCAACTTTTTATTTTTGAGGTCAACCAGTAGCCCATAATGATGAAGAAAATCGGCTCCCAATATGCCTTTTGATATGTCTGCTACTATGAATGGCCATTCAAAATTGCGTTTGAGTCCTAAATCAATGTTTAACAGTTTTGAACCGTAAGTTTTTATCTGTGACCCATTTGCAGCATAAAGATTGAAGTCAGAGGGTTGACCTTTTTGGCTTTTTGCAACTGGTATAACGGACAAATCTGCACCGCTATCTACCAGAAAATATTTTCCACAATTTCGATCTTTGACAAATAGGCGATATTGGCGGCCTAATGTGTGCACAGGGGTAGAACACTCAGCCGCTATTGTGTCTACCACTTCTAGTTTTCCTTATTTTCCCATTGGCAAGGCTGAACACATTTTTCAGGCTTACATCGTGTGCCGAATCTGAAATGGTAATAGCAGTATTTGCCGTTTTTATCGTATCTTGCTCTGCTTCTACTTCTACTGCGCGATCTTTGCCTGTGGTTGCGAGTGTTTCGAAGCATTTTAATCTCATTTTCCAATTCATCAATTCTCACGAGAAGATCTTGAACTGACAAAGACGATGTTGACGGAATGGAATGGGTGAAAGCAATTTGAACCTTGTCAACAGCGTTTAATTCGATCATACGATCTGCCATTTGAGCAATCTTATCCACTGTTTCGTCAGATATAAGTAAAATGCTTCGGATACTAGCTGGAAGTTTGTCAAGCCAAAGTGTTTTTAGGATCTTTTCTGATACATTTGTACCTGCATAGCTCCTCATATTTCGTAATAATTGGGTAGGTTTCATGTCGCCAAGTTCTAAGCCACTCAAAAGTTTTTTAATTTGGCGCTCTTCACTTTCTCTGAATATGTTCAGTAGACGTTCTTTTGCGAGAGAATATTTGTTGTTATCGTTACTCGTAACTAGATCCCATATATTTTCAACAAATTTTGGCTCCAGCTGAGCGAGTAAATAGTTAAATTTAGTCGCCTCCGTAATAATACCAGCGATCGTAAATTGCGCTTCGGCTTGACAAAACCAGATGTCCGGCTTTTCCGTCCAAAACGGCGGTAGCTTAACGCTTACCTTATCAATTTCCACTTTACTGCTACATTCAGAACGATTCCCTTGATTACCGTTTGCTTCTCCTGTCGACATCTTGCGTATTGTTGGACACAGAATACGTCGAACTCAAGTTACGGAAATCTCGTCGAAAATTACGCCGAAAAATTTCGTCGCAACTGTCGTCTTGTCAATCACGTCGGGGTCACCAATTTTGTAGCACACGGTTCATTAAACATTAAATTTAACACTTATTTTTCCACACATTTATTTACTTCTATCTTGCACATCACACATCATGGAAGCGTAATACAGTGACAAGTGAAGAACAGTTTTTTGTACTCTTTTTTGTTTACAATCAAAGATAATAACACAGAATACCAATTAGCTTAATACAGCTCAGAAAATACAAATAGTAATTTGTCGTGTCCCCACACGCCACTAGCGACAGGAAAGTAATGATACTTCCGTTAAATCGTTAACCGATAAAATTAACTTAGTTAGAGTTAAAGTTACTTTATGCAAATAATGACGCCGTTGCCTTTGAAAAGTAACTGTTACTAGGGACGGCGTTACAAGTAACGCGTCACTCCCCAACCCAGGTGACAGCTCTTGTATATTGTACAATTATTAAACGTGATGCGAAACTGCGTGAGGCTACGTCAACAAGAGATCGTCATAATTGCATTTCGAGTTTCCTATATCTATATCTACATGGTTATTCTGCAATTCACACTGAAATATTTGATAGAGGGTTGATCGAAACATTTTCAGACTTTCTGTACCGTTCCAAACTAGTAGTTTGGAACATACATATGTTCTGTATGAACATACAGAAAAACATATCCCTACGTTTGATTTTTCTCACTTGATGATCCTATCTCCCTCTGTAGGGTGGTGGCAAATTAAATATTTTTTATTTTGGATGAGAAAGTTGACGATTAAAATCTGTTACATAGATTTCTCCATAACGAAAAAGCCTTGGAATGATTTTCACCCTGGCTCGCTCATCATATCCGTGACTCCCAGCATTTGGTAACATGTTAGACGTTTTTTTTATGCCAATGACCGGCTTTGAACATTTACGCGAATACATCGCGGGTATATTAAAGTCTCCGCCAACTATAATCGTAAGGGTCAAATACCGTACCTCTTTCTACATTTGTTAATTTTCAGCACTGCTTTGCCATTTCCACTATTGCGACATCATTTGAATTCACACTCTAAACAGTATTGCATCAGTCTCCGTTAAAAATAAATTTCTGATAATGAAAGTTGGCTGCATCTTCTTTCTTTACGTGACAAAGTTTCTGCGTTTTTTATTTTAGTGGGGTGGGGGATTTGAGGAATTGGTGAATTAATAATAAGAGTCATCCATAAATCATTCCACACATTAAGGGGGAGGGAGGAAGATCAAACTGAGAAACTGTGCAAGGACGTTTTCTTTTCTTACTATACAACGTTTCTGTAAATTAATAAAAGTTTATATTTCGCATTGTTTTAGAATTTCGGAGGAGAAGGGGCTATATCACCTTACCACCCCCTCACAGCACAGTGGCGTAGCTATGTCACCAAGGGCCCCGGGGCAAAAATGACTTTGAGGCCCTCTTTAAAATAAAACTATATGGATACATAACTACATCAGGTCCTTATATAATAAGACAAACGTGGATACTACTAAGTAAATTATTATGTGTCACGCAACAGATGTTTAATCGTACTCTGTAACATGAATGTGAAAGTTTGTTATGCTTTCAAGAAAAAATTACTGCTTCGATTTAGATGAAATTTTGCAGAGGGACAGTTAGATGTGGGTAAGACAAACAGATAAAACGACCGCATGGGGTAGTTTTCGAAGTTGCTCCATACTAGGCAATGAGTTCGCAGGCAGAAACTAATAAAAAATAAACAATGAACTATTACTCACCCACGAAAACATGCACGTGCAACATAGCAGCTTGTCGAAATATCAAATACATCAGTTAAAACATGAACAGCTTGTAACAGTCTCTGTGGATACAGCCATACATATCACCACTTGAGCTGTTTTCTGTTTCAATGATGAGGCACCGATCAGTAATACAATCCACAAAACCATCTACGGTCCATATTTTTTCTTCATCTTGCATGAATTTTAGAGTGAAATTGGTTACAGCACTACATTGGGATCTTCGATCAAGGAGCACTCCCTTGGGGGAATTCACTACACAAACAGTTACCATAATAACACCGTTCTGAAATAATACACTGTAGAGTCTTAATACTCAAGTGTGGTTAAACCCTGCATTGTCAAACACACTGCTGGTAATTCAGCGCAATTCACTGTTATTTCGCAAAGATTGGCAGCAGATCGTGGTCTGTTGGGGGCTGAGGTCAATCTGAGATGACGTGATTTCTAAAAAAAGTTGCCGTGCAGTATTGCGCCTTTCTATTTGCTTTCCCCCCTCTCTCTAAGCATGGTCTGGGGGATTCGAGGAGGGTCTACGGTCTGGGGGGGGGGGGGGGCTGCAGCATGGTCTAGGGGGGGTTCGAAGAGGGTTCTAGAGGGGGCTAAAGCATGGTCTGAGGGGGGGGGCTGTAGCATGGTCTAGGGGGGTTCGAAGAGGGTTCTAGAGGGGGCTAAAGCATGGTCTGAGGGGGGGGGGCTACAGCCCGCGCCCCCCCTCTTGATACGCCACTGATTGGCAGCCATAGCACTCTTAGTGGACCAGCAATGATTATATTCGTGCGTTTGAGGTTTGTTGGAAAGGATTCAAACAGTTCAAAATAGAAAATCATTCATTCATCTAAAATATTATATACAGTAGAACGTCGATTAACCGATGTAATTGGGGGACATGAATGTTCGGAAAACTAGTTTATTCGGATAATCGAGCTGTACCCTTCTATTTGGCAATAAGAAGTAGTGTACAGTGTATGTATTTATACAGTATTTGGAGGCGCGTAATCCTTCACACTGCGCCTAGCGGCACGCTGCAACACTTGTGTTTCTCAGCTGTTGCTTTGCTTTCAGCAGCTTTGATGCTGCCGCTACTTCTGCTGCGATGCCGACGGAATTATTGTACACACCAACTGGCGGTTAGCAGCGCCACCGAGTGGCGTCGTGTCAAGTGTTCCGCCGCCCGGTGGCCCATTAGGTTACAGTGGGAACCTTGGTTTGGGGGAGGAGGAGATAAAAAATTCGACGAACATTTTTCGAACGTCGCTCACGGAGGGCGAGGGGCCCCTTGAGCTCGGGGGCCCCGGGGCGGCTAGCCCTATGATAGCTACGCCACTGGTCAGATACCTCTTTTTACATTTGTTAATTTTCAGCACTTCCCTGCCATTTCCGCTGTTGCGACATCTTTTAATCCACACTATTTCTTTGAAGAGTAATGAATCAGTCTCCTTTAAAAATAAATTTCTGATAATGAAAGTTGGCTGCAGCTTCTTTCTTTACGTGACGCCAAAGTTTCTGCGTTTTTTTTTGGGTCATCCATAAATTATTACATACATTAAAGGGAAGGGAGGAGGATCAAACTGAGAAATTGTGCAAGTCCGTTTTCATTTCTTACTATACAATGGAAATGAGCGTATGGCTTTCTTGGCCGGGAGATCCCTTACGGGATTGTTCGGCCGCCTGAGTGTAAGTCTTTCTATTTGACGCCGCGTGAGCGATTTACGTCCCAATGATGATGAGATGTTTAGGACAACACAACACCCAGTCCCCTGCTGGGAATCGAACCCGGGCCTCCTGCGTGGTAGTCAGCAATGTTGCCACTAAGCTACGTACGCGGACTTACTGTACAATGTTTCTGTATAATAAAAGTTTATATTCAGTATCGTTTTCGAATTTCGGAGGAGCAAAAGCTATATCGCCCTACTACCACCCCCTCACGGTACACTTACAGCTTATGCTTCAGTTGGGATTTCCGGGTAAAGCCAGTAGTTGACATTACCCTTCCAAAAATTCAGTGCAAATAGACAGTATATGATAACTTGGCCACGGCACGTCACACCTTTATGGACAGCTATAGAAAATGGCGATCTGAGAAGATATGCCTACCTGCAACAAAATATAGAACATAAATACGTTCTTACATATATTAGGAAGAATTATTCATTACGCAATTATTTTCAACGACGAACTTACACTGTACTACTATTATGTACATTTTTTCTGAAAGTTTTACGTGGATATTGCCACCTGGGGGTGTCAAAATGTGTTGTCGCCTGCATTCGACAGATGGCACAGGGGACGATCGCTCAAAGTTTCTATGTGTTGTCGCCTGCGTTCAACAGATGGCACAGGGGATGATCGCTCAAAGTTTGTATGTGTTGTCGCCTGCGTTCAACAGATGGCAGGGGGTGAGCGCTGCCGGCTGCGGCTGCCGTCCCGGATCAATTCGTATCAGCCGTCGGACATAAATGCTAGGGGCTCCGTGCTGCCCAGTAGTTCACACAATCTTTAACAGTTTCTACTTGAAAAATCTTAGAATTATATGCGTAAGGTTCATTTTTATGCGTTTGAAGAGTATTTTTGTCGTAATTCTGCTTTATTAAATCGTTTATCATGCTGATACCACCCTCTCTTTCAAATGAATAGGTATTTAATTGCTACAGACATATTTGTTCGCGTTACATGGTAAACTTAGAAACTGATCAAGAATGTCTGAAAAATTGGCAATAATTGGAAGCGTTCGTTCAAATTCTAAAGTTTGCAAATCTAAGGGACTTGATTGCTGCGGCTATCAGTCCCTAGGCTTATAAATTACTTTCATTTATGTTAAGGACAACACACACACACACACCCATACCCGAGTGAGGACTAAGCACCGACAGCGAGCAATCGCGCGCCTTAACTCTTTCAGGGTTGGTGGTACATTTTCTGTACCACCATTCCACCTTGCATAAATGCTTGGTGTTACAAAAAACGTACCACATAATTATGTACCCTAGCTCAGTCTCATCCAGCATGAAAGTTCATTTCCTGGACCACCCATTGTATGTAATGTGGTAGATACCACAACGACGGAGAGGTGTCAGAAGTAGTATTGTTCATCTATGGCGGTAGTTATTTCCCACGGCGTGTGCAGTGTTGCTGGTTTGTTCCCCATCTGCGGTCAAGTGCATATTTTGTCTTTTTGTGACATTGTTGATTATCTCTTTCATACTAGTAAGATAATGATATCTATACATTTGGAAACACTGTAAACTTCGCGGTTCTTGGATTTTTTTTCCATTTAAAAGAGCAATTCGTGAGTAACTCAGAGTTCAAAATTTGTACCACCATGCATCAATGGTCTTTCACGTAACTTGAGGCGTTACCTTCCATTTCAGTTACTAAAGAAACTTTAGGGAAATACTAATGGATGATGAGTTAATGGCCAAACTCTATGCAGAAATACCATCAGGTCACAGTTCGTCAGCTGAAGAGGCAGATTTTTTAGTGATGACGTCCCAGGGTGGGGATACACTTAATGTACCACCATTGTGTTCGAAAAACTATTTAAAAATATTATAATGTTTATTAACATTCTCATTATAATGTAATTCTTTAACATTTCACAAATTCTTTATAAAATTGTTCAACAAATAAAAGTCTTGTGCAGCAAAGAGTCCATTCAGAGTACGGGCCTAGGCAGCATCCGCGCTGAGCAAAGTATCCATGGCCCTCTTCGCCTTAATCTATAAATGTGAATGTCTGTTCAGTGTACGTTTATCACGTCTGAACCACAAGACATAAAGAGCTAAAAATTTGTACAGTTACTAATGTCTACCCAGGGAAGGCTTAGGGCACGGTTTCATGGCGGTCGGATAGCTGTTCATCTATATATATTAATGTGAATATCTCTTCGGTGTACGCTTATCACGTCCGAACGACAAGACGCGGGCTCATATATTTGTACAGTTACTAATTTATACCTGAGGAAGGTTTTAGGCACGATTTTATAGCGATCTGATAGATATTTAGTAATTTGAAGAATTTAACGCGACATGCCGAACAATAAGTATCTTTGACAATTATATTTACTCTTTGAATATGGTTTTATTGGTTGCATTGTTACTTGAGGGTTGATAATGATAAAAGGGTGGAGTAAATTGGGATGGAAAGTTATCGGTGTATATAAAATTCTGCGTGTGTGTGTGTTAATATTTCGTTCTGCAGCGAAAACTACAGAACGCAAACGAATGGTCTGTGTGTAATTGTTGTCCGAAGTCTCCCGTTGTACACCATGGCAGTTTCATGCCGATAGCTATAAGGGGGTGGAAGATATGGTGGTTGAAAGTCGTCAAATTATAAAAAAAATTCGTACTGAAGGCCAGCGATGACGTTTGCGACTCTATAGAAGGGGATTACATACAGCGAAACGTGATGCAACAGACCATATCTTTGGTCTATGCGTGCTACCATGTCTTCAGCTCTTTCTCTGTAAGAATAAGCACACGAACAAGGAAATATAAGAATAAATAAATAAAGCAGTAAATAAGAAATTTCTTTTAATACATCTCTTTAAAAAAATCGATTTGACGTTTCGCGCATTATCTATCATAATCAACCAACAGGCGACCGGAGCCGCGGGTTTAAGCTAGTTATATATAATCTAAGGATTGTCTACAAATACCTATACGAAATTGATCAGTTAAATTGCAGGGAATACAATAGCATCAAAACTGATTGTCTGAAATTTCAAGGATTGCTAAACAAAAAAAAAAAAAAAAAAAAAAAAAAAAAAAAAAAAAAAAAAAAAAAAAAAAAAAAAAACTACGAACTTTACTGAACACAGGGCACTGTTCAGCTGATAATGTTGATCACGTGGGCTTACTGGCGGTAAATAATGTTTCAAGCAGACACAAATGGTCATTAAGAAAGGTCATGCAATTACTGAAATGTTGTCTGTTCTTTCGGACATAATTGTATACATGCTACCGAACATCAACTGACAGTTTATGTGCGGATGTACAAATAGATTCGATCCCTTGCGGGAATACAGTTAGGTAGAGGGAAAAAGGAAGTAATGGACAACGTACATTGCCAGCGTAGTGTGCGAAATGTAGAGAATTTGGGCAGGACGGAAAGTGCGCATAACTGAAGACGAGGATACCACCCTTCAGCTTTGACCCATGACGTTGTCAACATGTCGGAAAAACCGTATACTCCATAGTATCTTAATACTTATGTATTGTAGTTACTAAATAATCTATATTTATCCTCGTAAATGGCATTACAAGATAATGTACCATCGATCTCAGGTCTCAGCCCAAAAGTTCGCACCTTCTGCGCTCACCTGAGAAAACAAAAACCCTCTGTTAACCTATACCTCACTACCAAAGTGAAGCTACAGATCACTCTTTGAAGACAAAATCTTAATATATAATCTATGTTCTGCTTGTAATCAAACTATCGTCGTAACTCAGCCACCACATAATTACTCACGCCACCTATACGAACACGTACGCACATATCACGCCGATGCCACGGGTCAAAACCGAGGGGTGGTATCCCCTTCTTCACATTAGCCGCAAAGTGTGACTGGATAGCTTATTTGGTTAAGGCTAACCGGGAAATCCGGGTTCGATTCCGACTCCAGTAAAAATTTTCAACTTTGCCATTTACTATTTCAATGCCATGCAACGGTCGATGATTCGGTATCTCGAATTCATTAATTACACGGTACTATTAACTAATTCTGCTTTGTTAGCCAGTCCACAGACAGAAATAAACTATAAGAAAGAGTAAAACAAGATTCAAATCGAAAGACCCATCGCTAATAAATTACGGATAAACAGACCTTCCCGAATGCTGGTAGAAACGCTACAAGGAAACAGCATTTGCCTATCTACACGCCCGCATAGCTAGGCTACAAGTTTTGTTCACAAACGTAGTGTTAGGAGGATGGTGAGCGCCCACACTGGATTTTGTATGGCGTAAATTACGACGCTTTCAGAGTTTTGAAACTTGGTTGCCATTACGTTTCTTACATCTACCGTATGACAAAACTACATTTAATGTAAATTTCAACTAATTCTGTGAACTGCTGTTGCTAAAAGTTTATGTTAAGACAACGTGCTAAGCACACATTTTATTTTTCCTCCTCTAGTGCGGGTCAACGAAGGACAAATGGGCCGAGGAGACTAAGGCGCTCCAGTCACGGTCTGCACGGCCACTACGGTCGGGGGTTCGAATCCCCCCTCGGGCATGGATATTTGTGCCGTCCTAGTTCGTAAGTAGTTCATAAGTAGTTTGTAAGTTTAGGGACTGATGACCCCGTAGTTAAGTCCCATAGACTTTACAAACATTTTTTGAAGGACAAATTATCATTCCAGTTCCTTATTAAGAAGTAATTTCTTCGCTTCCGTGCTCGCATTCATTCACTGTTTCCTACGTTTTCCGACCGCAGACGAATCCCCGCTCCCCACCATCAGTTTCCCTATCATACAATTGTTTCATATTCATGACTTTTCCATAACCACTTGTATCGGTTAGTTCTTTGGACTGAACTACTATTTTCCAAATCCTTTTTTCTTGATTCAAACTGGTTTGGACTTCTTTTCACGTGTCTGTGCTTAATCTACCTTGAAATTACAGAAAAAATACGTTTTCAATCTTTCGGTAAATTTCAAAGTTGCTTCACATTTTCTAACCTTACATATTTTTGTAGGTCTAATATTTTCCTAAAAAAATTTACTAGTATTTCTAACATATCTAAATTATAGTTTCAACCTAAACATTGGGCTGGACGTAGACATTATGGTTAGGCCTCATGTTCTAATTAGGGAGGTGACCAGGGTCGGGGTAATGATAGACTTCCCCTTCTTATTAAATAACCACTCTTACTTCCCGGCTGTATATTTATTCCTTTCTTGTGTTATTCCATCTCCTTATTCCCTCTCTGTCCGTCCCCTTCCACCCTACCCTCAATCCATTTGTTTCGATTTCACTCGTCTCAATTTTAATGACATCCTATGGCCTGAACTGTATCTTACAGTAACATAATTTTCGATGTTCGTAGAGTGGAATATTAGGAAACTGTCTGCGAAATGTGTTGCGAATGGAATTGGTAATAAAGACGTGATAAATTACATCCCCATGCATGATGTGTTGACTTCCATGCATTTCCTTCTTGACCTCACATCTCACGAACCTGTGTCGTACTATGATGTAAACTCTTTTATGGTTAGTAATGTAGAAGTGATATTTTAACGTCATACCGTATGCAATAGTTTTACTGCAGGAACATCGGAAAGGTAAACGATAAACTACTTTCTTTCCACTCACTGCCTAGGTTGCCAGCAACAAGAAAATTCGTAAGTCACAAATGTGTTTATTTCCGTCAACAGTTGCAATATATTTCTTTAATTACATGTTTGAGGCCGGCCGCGGTGGCCGAGGTGACTGAGGCGCTCCAGTCACGGTCAGCACGGCCACTACGGCCGGGGGTTCGAATCCCCCCTCGGGCATGGATATTTGTGCCGTCCTAGTTCGTAAGTAGTTCATAAGTAGTTTGTAAGTTTAAGGACTGATGACCCCGTAGTTAAGTCCCATAAGCTTAACAAACATTTGAACATTTTTGAACATGTTTGAGTCACTTTGATCATCTTCAGATCTTATAGTCGCGTTCACAAGTCGTCTGGCTGAGTACTAACTGGTACTCTCCAGTCGATCATGTCGACTATAGTAAAGATTCGTAAGGGTTTGAAATTGTTTGTAAAGCTTATTGCAAGTCGCTACGTGTCCTCATTCTCAAATATCTGATTAATATAGTCGTTATTCACGCGTCGTGTGGTTCGGCACTTTTTTGCGACTCGTCAATGACATCTGCTTACGTGTATGACGTAAGTGGTTTTTACCCCCAATGCCGATTGTTCCCCTACCGTAAAGAATTTCTGTGCCACATTTCGCTTAAATCGGTCCATTAGTATAGCAGTAGATGTGGAACGTTGCCGCATGATGTGGCAGTTTTTCGCGAATATGTTTATTACGTCATGTCTCCTGAACTGTGTCGCTGGTAATAATAATATGAATTTTATTGTCACTGAACTTTTACAAGTAACAGACAAAGTCACTATAAATAATAATACATAATGAAAATATTGTGTGGATAACTTTATACAATAAGTAGTATGTTAAAATATTGAATGGTATCTCCCCATTCATGTTACCATATTGAAATTTTAAATAGTCACATTCAAAAAGTTCATTAACAGAATAAAAGGGACTAGCCGCTAGTCTGTTATGCAACCTGCATTTAAATAAATATAATGCTGAATTACTTATTTCTGCAGGTACCTTATTAAACATTTTCCACCCAGCACATTATAACTAACGATTTAGACAATTTACAGAATGGGACATTTATTTTCTTGCAGTTTCTTGTATTATAAGACTGAATGTCTTCTTTTAAGAGCTGGGTGGATAAATTACATTTTATGTAAATTATGTGTGGCTCCCACGAGTTTACTGTCTATGGTTAAGCCTAAAAACTTAATACTACGCTGGTTGTCTATATCAGGTAAATTACAAAGAGTAACAAATATTTGTTGTGTTTTACCTTCATTAAACAAAAGCCATTAGCTCTAAACCAAATAGAGCCCTGAGATATTGTACATTCAGTTAAATTGTGCAGTTCATTGAAACCAGAAGTACTGTTAAAAAAACGTAGTGTCATCTGCATACAATATAGTTTGTGACGTCATAAAAGATTGTAAATCATTGATCATTAACACAAATAGCAAATGGCCTAAGATTGAGCCTTGTGGTACACCATATATAAGTGTTTCTTACCCCCACAGCGATTGTTGCCTGATATTAAGGAATATGTGTACCAAGTTTGAAATCGGTCCAGTCTATATCGAAATATAATGGGGAATTTGATATTTTATTTATTTTTGCAACATCAAAATTGCATAGGCCTACCCTCTGTTTTACTTTAGTGACTCACTAAATATCGTTAACATTAATTTATAACCCGTGTCCACTTGATGCCGAACATAAAAAACAAGAGACATGAAAATTGCGTTGAGAGAATAGAAGAATTCTGAACTTTGTGATGATTTCGTAAATAAAACCCAAGTCGTGTTTCTATACAATTTAAGACGTAATTAACATTTTGAAATTTCCTTTTAAAGTTTTCCGCTGTACTCAGGATAAATCTTTCCGTGTGCTTAAACCTGTGGCGCTCAGCTTCCACTGTAGTGGACGGCTGTTACTAGACGTATTTCTTTGCGTCTGCGGTCCTTTCAGAACTCGTAGTGCAGGAAGTACACTCCACGGGACTCTGCGGCTACGTGCTGCACTATAGGTGTCGCCAGATGAACTGAAAAGTGTCAATTTTTCACCCGAAACCAATAGCATGTCAAGGCGGCGGCGAGGGGTTTCACAAAGGAGAGCCAAAGGAAATTTACACAAAATGCAATGATCCTCTACGTCCACGTATATTCGAAAATTTCGTTAGAAGCGGGAAAAAATTAGAGAAATGACTCTGGATGTGTCATGTGTACACTTTAACGGACATCGCTGTATTTTTCCGTTTAGGACTTAAATTGAAATAAATTTTTCTATTTTATGATACTAGACATTGTTCTTCACTATATAAGCACCTTTTCAATATTCTGTCCACATTTCTTCGTAAATCATGCATCACAGGGTTAAGCGCAACATATATTTCTGTTGGTCCTCCTCAACAATGAAAGTTTTGCATCAACTTAACCGATATTGCAGCTGTATACTACACTGCTCTCAAGGTACAAAGTATATCACCAAAAATTAAATAATATTAATTGGAATGGATTTTATTATTATTATTATTATTAAGAAATTTAAGCTTGGTAGTTATGATACATAATATTTCTTTTAAAATGTTGCATATCTATTTCGTTAGTTGAATGACTGCCGTTGGCGTAGTTTCAAGTTCAAGTGACTCGTGTACACGGCTTGAAATTGTTAACAGATTTCGTCTTAGATTCTAAGTACGATATCGTAGCTCCGTGTGTGGAAGGACTTGTCGGAATTTGCCGTTGGCCTGTGGACGCCAGATTGTATATGAACAATCTTTTGTGAGGTCCCTTCCTTGTCCCCCGTTAACAGGTAAAATACGTATGACACGCAGTGGCGTAGCTATCACACGGCTAGGCGGGGCAGAGCCCCGGAGCCCCCGAGCTCCATGGGTCCCTCATCCTCCGTGAGCGACGTTCGGAAAATGTTACAGTTAGAGCGTCGAATTTTTTTTATCTCCCCCTCCCCCAAACCTCCCACTGTAACCTAATGGGCCACCGGGTGGAAATACACTCACTGTACACTATATCTTATTGCCAAATAGAAGTGTAGAGTTCGATTATCCGAATAAACCAGTTTTCCGAACATTCATGTCCCCCAATTACTTCGGTTAATAGACGTTCTACTGTATCTAATATTTTAGATGAATGAATGATTTTCGGTTTTGAACTGTTTGAACCCTGTCCAGCAAACCTCAAACGCACAAAGTGAAATCCAAAAATTGTTCCCATCTCACAATATAAACATAACAAGGCCTATTGTTGCCCCCCCAGACCATGTTGTAGCCCCCTCCAGACCCTTTTCGAACCCCCCCCCCCCTCAGACCCTCCTCGAGTCCCCCAGACCATGCTTAGAGAGAGAGGGGAAAGCAAATAGAAAGGCGCAATACTGCACGGCGACCTTTTTTTCTTAGAAATCACCTCAGCTCGGATTCACCTCAGCCAACACCGCCTAGAAGACAAAGCCTCACAACAGGCCGTGCCACGTCACACCAAGAGGCTGCCAACGGTAGCTGACTGGCTGTCCGCTGGGGCACGCCCACCGCCTCGTAGCGGCCCGCCAATCAGCTAGCGTTCACGGCCTCTCGGTGTGACGTGGCACGGCCTGTTGTGAGGCCTCGTCTTCTAGGCGGTGGTCCCTCAGCCCCCGCCAGACCACGATCCTGGATACGCCACTTGTGAGGGGGCTGATATGGAGCCGTTTATTTCGCATCTCAATGTATTAGGTGTTAAAGAAGTTTTCTTGGTTGGAGAAATGTGTTACGTAATACAAAGGGTGTGAGAGAGAGAGAGAGAGAGAGAGAGAGAGAGAGAGAGAGAGAGAGAGAGAGAGAGAGAGACAGACAGACAGACAGACAGTAGATGAGCTTGTATCCCGTGGGAAAGCTCCGCCCCTATTGCAAGTTGAGATCTGATTGGCTCCCGCCTATACTAGTTGTCCGCCAAAACTTTAAGCTTCTTTTATTAATATTTAACTTTCCTATGTCTATTAACTGAACATATGATGATGGCATCCTCTCGGGTAAAATATTCCGGAGGTAAAATAGTCCCCCATTCGGATCTCCGGGCGGGGACTACTCAGGAGGATGTGATCATCAGGAAAGACAATACTGGCATTCTACCGGTCGGAGCGTGGAATGTTAGATCACTTAATCGAGTAGGAAAATTAGAAAATTTAAAAAGGGAAATGGGTAGGTTGAAGTTAGATATAGTGGGGATTAGTGAATTCCGGTGGCAGGATGAACAGGATTTCTGGTCAGGTGAGTACAGGATTATAAATACAAAATCAATTTGGGGTATCACAGGAGTAGGATTGATAATGAATAAGAAAATAGGAATGCGGGTAAACTACTATGACCAGCACAGCGATCGCATTATCATTGTCAAGATAGATACGAAGCCAACACCGACAACAGTAGTACAGGTTTATATGCCAACTAGCTCTGCCGATGATGAGGAGATTGAAGAAATATATGAGGAGCTAAAGGAAATTATTCAGACAATTAAGGGAGAGGAAAACTTAATTGTTATGGGAGACTGGAATTCGGTAGTAGGACAAGGAAGGGAAGGGAATATAGTGGGTGAATATGGTCTGGGCAAACGGAATGAAAGAGGAAGCCACCTGGTAGAATTTTGCACGGAACATAATTTAGTTATAACAAACACCTGGTTTAAGAATCACAAAAGAAGGTTGTATACGTGGAAGAGACCAGGAGACACCGGGAGATACCAGATAGATTTTATAATGGTAAGACATAGATTTCGGAACCAGGTTTTGAAGTGTAGGACATACCCAGGGGCAGACATAGACTCTGACCATAACTTGTTGGTTATGAACTGTAGGCTGAAACTGAATAAACTACAGAAAGGTAGGAAAATAAGGAGATGGGATCTAGATAAATTGAAGGAACCTGAAGTTCTTATGAATTGCAGAGGGAGCTTCAGGTAACAATTGACAGAAACAGGGGAAAATAAAACAGTTGAGGAGGAATGGGTAAAACTGAGAGATGAAATAGTGAAGGCAGCAGAGGACAAAATAGGTAGGAAGGCAAGACCTACAAAGAATCCTTGGATATCACAGGAGATACTAAATTTAATCGATGAAAGGAGAAAGTATAAAAATGCAGTAAATGAAACAGGCAAAATGGAGTACAGACGACTCAGAAATGAGATTCACAGGAAGTGCAAAATGGCTAAGCAGGAATGGCTAGAAGGCAAATGCAAGGATGTAGAAGAATGTATAAATAGGGGAAAAATAGATACAGCCTACCGGAAAATAAAAGAAACATTTGGCGATAAGAAAAACAGCTCTATGAATATCAAGGACACTGATGGAAAACCAGTTCTCAGCAAAGAAGGGAAAGCTGAAAGGTGGAAAAAGTATATAGAGGGGCTCTACAAAGGAAATGAACTTCGAGACACTATTATAGGAAGGGAAGAGGATGTAAATGATGATGATGAAATATGAGATACTATACTGAGAGATGAATTTGACAGAGCACTGAAAGATCTAAGTCGAAACAAGGCCCCTGGAGTAGATGATATCTCGTCAGAGCTACTGAAGTCATGACAAAATTGTTTCACATTGTGTGTAAGATGTATGAGACAGGTGAAGTACCCTCAGACTTTAAGAAAAATGTTATAATCCCCATCCCTAAGAAAGCAGGTGCAGACAGGTGTGAAAACTACAGAACCATCAGTTTAATAAGTCATGGTTGCAAAATATTAACACGAATTATATACAGAAGGATGGAAAAGCTGGTAGAAGCTGACCTCGGGGAAGATCAGTTTGGGTTCAGGAGAAATGTAGGAACACGGGAGGCAATACTCACTTTACGGCTTATCCTAGAAGATAGATTAAGAAAGGGCAAACCAACATTTTTAGCTTTTGTAGATTTGGAGAAGGCTTTTGACAATGTTGATTGGAATAAACTCTTTAAAGTTCTGAACCAAGCAGGAGTAAAATATAGGGAGCGTAAGGTTATTTACAACTTGTACAAAAACCAGACAGCGGTTGTCAGAGTTGAAGGGCATGAAAGGGATGCAGTGGTTGGAAAGGGAGTAAGACAGGGTTGTAGCCTTTCCCCAATGTTGTTCAATTTGTACATTGAGCAAGGTATAAAGGAAAGCAAGGAGAAATTTGGAGAAGGAATTAAAGTTCAGGGTGAAGAATTAAAAACATTGCGTTTTGCCGACGACATAGTAATTCTGTCAGATACAGCAAAGGATCTGGAAGAGCAATTGAACGGAATGGACAGTGTGCTGAAAGGTGCATATAAGATGAACATTAACAAGAGTAAAACAAGGGTAATGGAGTGCAGTGTAAGAAAATCAGGTGATGCTGAAGGAATTAGATTAGGTAACGAAACAATAAAGGAGGTAGATGAGTTTTGTTACTTGGGCAGCACAGATGATATAAAATGCAGAATGGCAATGGGTAGAAAGGCGTTTTTGAAAAAGAGAAATTTGTTAACATCGAATATTGATTTAAGCCTAAGGAAGTCCTTTCTGAAGGCATTTGTATGGAGTGTTGCCTTGTATGGGAGTGAAACATGGACGATAAGCAGTGTGGACAGAAAGAGGATAGAGGCTTTTGAAATGTGGTGCTACACAAGAATGCTGAAGATTAGGTGGGTGGATCGCGTAACTAATGAGGAGGTACTGAACCGAATTGGGGAGAAAAGAAATTTCTGGCATACCTTGACTAAAAGAAGGGATAGATTGGTAGGACACATTCTTAGACATCAAGGAATTGTGAATTTAGCGTTGGAGGGAAGTGTGTGGGGTAAAAATCGCAGAGGGAGACCAAGAGACGCGTATAGTAAGCAGATTCAAGTGGATGTTGGTTGTCGTTCTTATGAGGAGATGAAAAGGCTTGCTCAGGATAGAGTAGGGTGGAGAGCTGCATCAAACCAGTCTCTGGACTGAAGACCACAACAACAACATGTCTATTAAAAATTATCTGTATATTTTCTGTAATGTTTTTGTGCTAAGCTATATTTCGGTTAATTCAAAGATTTAATTATTTGTATATTTTGTAATAAGTTGAACAATGTTAGTCTAGAAGTTTCGCTTGGCGCCAAAACGGTGGCTTGTGGCGCGCAGCGAAGTGCGGCGGCAGTCAGTCGAACGCGGACCGCGATACCTTGCACATTCATGTTAGTTCAGTGCGGGCCAAGGACAGTTTATACGTTATGTATCGTTTATATATTTAATATTACTCAGTCTGTATATTTGTGCTTGGATATACACTGGAATTTCTTCAATAAAAACAAGCACTGGCATCCTACAAAAGCTAAAGTTAATCGTAGTGCAGTACTTCCTAGCCACATTTCAACACCTCTTTAAGCATCACTTCAGGTACAAAGAATGCGCGACCTGCGCAACCTGCGCAATGGGACATAGCTACGACAGAAGACTCAAGGTTAGTAAAAGAGTGATTTTAGACGTGCACTGAAGTTGCATATCGACACGGCACCTCGCGTGCAGTGCTGCCCCGTTTACAAACCAGGGCACTGGCACGAAGTGCGTTGGTAACATCGCCGAGGGAAGGCATGAAAGAGAGGAGGTGTTTTAGGAACTTTGTCAACTATGCACTGACCTTCCATCCCTTGTCTTTAAAAAAAAAAAAAAAAAAGAAGCCCCGCCGTACACTGCTGCCAATCTTTGCGAAATAACAGTGAATTGCGCTGAATTACCAGCAGTGTGTTTGACAATGCAAGGTTTGACCATATTTGAGTATTAAGACTCTACAGTGTATTATTTCAGAACGGTGTTACTATGGTAACGCAACTGTTTGTGTAGTGAATTCCCCCAAGGGAGTGTTCTTTAATCGTAGATCCCAATGTAGTGCTGTAACCAATTTCACTCTAAAATTCATGCAAGAAGAAGAGAAAATATGGATCGTAGATGGTTTTGTGGATTGTATTACTGATCGGTGTTTCATCAGTGAAACAGAAAACAGCTCAAGTGGTGATATGTATGGCTGTATCCATAGAGACTCTTACAAGCTGTTCACGTTTTAACTGATGTATTTGATAGTTCGACTAAAAGCTATGTTGCACGTGCTACTTAACCTCCATCTTTTAAATAACGTAAGATGAGCCCATTGAAACCGGCCGTCATAAAATAAATAAGTGTTTTGCGATCTTGGCTTTCTTCTTTTGAAGATAATTAATCTATCAGATCGCCTACAGAACCTGCGATGCGAGGAATTTTTTTTAAAGTACATTTCTACCTGCACACTGTTTTTTTATTCTGCCATTTAACGGTTTAGCTACATTCACGGATCAGAGCTTTCATGTAATATTACTTTTTTAATAGTGAATTGTGCATTCAAGACGCTGATCTCTATCCCACTTTTACGATAATAAACGAAGATGTGGACTTAGTTATTTTACTTATTACTTCTTCATGGACAGACCCTAACATATATTTCATGAAACTTGGTAGGGGCACAGCACAATCCAAAGTGTTTCATCAAACAAAACCCAAAATTTCCTTTAGCTGAAACCATCCTACACGAATATTTCCCGTATTTTCCTTCTTTGACCGGGGTATCAACGAAATTAGGCTGATGGGTACGGAGCAATGAGCTAACAGCGCAGTAGTTCGGCGAGAGTGAGTTGTCGGCACTGACAAGAACGCCTGCTGTCACCGCGAGTTCTGCCCTGACTGTTCCCTGTTTGCTTCGCGGCAGGGTCCATGTTTTCTTGGATGAGTAATACTTCATCGTTTATTTTTTATTATCTTCTGCCTGGGACCTAATCGCTTAGTATGGAACAACTTCGAAAAGTATCCCATGCGGTCGTTTTATCTGTTTGTCCTACACAGGTCCAACTCTATCTCTCTGCAAAATTTCATCCAAATCGAACCAGTATTTTTTCGTGAAAGCATAACAAACAAACTTTCACAGTTATGTTACAGAGTATGATTATATAGCTGTTGTGTGACGCATAATAATTTACCTAGTAGTATTTAGGTTTGTCTTATTATGTCTTTCAGTAGGCGGTGAAGAGCTGATGATGTAGCTTTGTATCCATATAGTTTTATTTTAGCCGCGGTGGAGTAGCCGAGCGGTCTAAAGCGTCTCGCTGCGGAGCGCGCGGTTGCTCGCCGTGGAGGTTCGAGTCCTCCCTGGGGCATGGGTGTGTGTGTCGTCCTTAGGTTAGTTTAACTAGGTTTAAGTAGTTTGTAAGCTACGGACTGATGACCACGCAGTTTGGTCCGATAGAATTACAAACAAACATAGTTTTATTTTAAAGAGGGCCCCAAAGTCATTTTTGCCCCGGGGCCCTTGGTGGCATAGCTACGCCGCTGAATATGGTCCATCATCGTGGTGGTGCTACTGCTGGGGACAGTGTACTTTTAAGCATTAAAATCATATAGTGAATTTTCATCCAAAAGTTCCCAACGTGTAGGTACTTTGGTAAAATTTTACAATCGCCGACACAGGCCTAGCGGGTAATGTTGTCAACAGAACAGTTGTCAGAACGCGGGAATGAAGCCGATCAATTGTGGCAAACTTTGAAGTAGCCAATAATATTTTAGACGGCATAGTTGTTTTTCTGTTCATAGTAAACAATATTAATTTGAAAACCTAGTTTCAGATACATTGAAACTGATGCGACTTACGATGATTTCAATGTATATCAGTTGAATGTAGAGTCGCCGGCCGCGGTGGCCGAGGAGACTAAGGCGCTCCAGTCACGGTCACGGTCTAGTTCGTAAGTAGTTCATAAGTAGTTTGTAAGTTTAGGGACTGATGACCCCGTAGTTAAGTCCCATAAAATATACAAACATTTGAACTTTTTTTTTGTTGAATGTAGAGTCGGTTTGGAAATCATGTTAGAAAATGTCAGCACAAGAAAAATTCATTGCTTCCATGAACGAAAGACGTTTTATTACCTTGACTATATTTATTTACGTCAGGACGATAAACTAGTAAGTACTTGTAAATGAGAGTATGTTGACAAAAAACGCTAAAACATTTGCGACAGCCAACGTTATAATGAACAAAGAGCTAGATATTCGTTGTCAACATAGCATTACTCTTTGAAAATCGAATCATGTAGAGTGACGGACATCCTTTTTTGGGCTGACTGTGAACTAAATAATTACCACTGTTCCTATTCTTTAGTTGATAGTGTCTCGATTTATCCTTGTGCGGTCAATAAATCAGTTTTCCTCGTGTAACAGTGCACTCAGAATTAGCGGCATATTTGGGGAAACTAATTAATGCTGTTCCTCTCTATGGATGACAGGTTCTTGATGTACCCTTGTCCGATCGATAAATCAGTAATCTTCTTGTAACAGAGCATTTGGAATTCACGGCTTAATCTACACTTGATTCCATCAATCAGCAACGATCAGTCACTGGAGAAACGTATCTAGCAAGTGAAGCAAGATGCCAAATATTTATTTTAAAGTTTTTCAAAACTGTAACATGTCACATTAATCAATTGGTTAACCTTTGCTAGCCGGACTCTTGGATTCAGCCCCTCCCAGACCCAAATCCTGCCTACGACCCTGATGTAGGGGCATTACTGAGGTGGTAGGGAGAAAGTAGGGAAAACGTAGGTACATTTTTGTGTGACTGTAGGTATTTTCTCTCTCTGCCATCTGGTAACACTGGCTGGGGATGACGTCTCCACTAGACTGTCTTGGCACAGCGACGGAGTTTCCCGCCAAATTCACAATGGGGAAGGGGTGGATGGGACGGGGTACGGTGCTAACATCTTCTGGCGAGCCGCGCGGGAGTAGCCGAGCGGTCTGGAGCGCCACGTTACGAATCGCGAGGCCTCCCGCGTCGGAGGTTCGAATCCACCCTCGGGCATGAATGTGTGTGTTGTCCTTAGGTTAATTTAAGTAGTTTGTAAACTAGGGACTAATAACCAAGCAGTTAAGTCCCATAGATTTACAAACATTTGATTTATTTCTAGCCGCGGTGGAGTAGCCGAGCTGTCTAAGGCGCCTCGTTGCGGAGCGTGCGGTTGCTCGCCGTCGGAGGTTCGAGTCCTCCCTGGGGCATGGGTGTGTGTGTGTGTGTGTGTGTGTGTGTGTGTGTGTGTGTGTGTGTGTGTGTGTGTGTGTGTTTGTCCATAAGTTAGCTTACCTTAGTTTAAGTAGTTTGTAAGGTACGGACTGATGACCACGCAGTTTGTTCCGATAGATTTACAAACAAACAAATTTATTTCTATTGGCGAAAACTCGAAGTTAAAATGAGGGAATGCGGATGGGTTATTGCCAACAGCAAGCTAGGAAAATATGAAATTCAGAGTTTCTTGTAGACGCTATCTTAATGAGGTGAACGTGGGAGAGGAAAGAGAATGACATGGTCCTTTTCCGCCAGGAGGCCATTTTGTTCTAGAACCGGAAGTGACGCCATCTTGAGTGACGTCATTGCAACATTGCTACATCAGTATCGGTGTCCTGACAAAAGCACCCAGTGACAAATAAACCCAATGACATTAGCACCCAGTTTTGGTCAAGGGGCGGTCTGCTAATCTCCCCGTCCGGTCTCTGCCCGGCAGGCAGAAGAGCCGAGGGCTGTGAGGTCGCATTGACACGGACCGTGCTTTACGGCAATGCATGTCCGCAATAGCACTGCTGCAGTTCATAATGGAAGCGAGACTAAAGAAGTACCAAGACATATTCATAAGATTTGTGACCTGGGAAAGGCTTTCGATAATGTATGGTGTTCGTTATTCTGAGAAAAATAGGAGTAAGCTATAGGAAAAAAGGCGGGTATTACGTTGTTTGTATAAGAACCAAGTGGATACATTAAGTGTCCAAGGTCAAGAACAAACTGCTCAGATTAAAAATGGTGTAAGAAAAGGTTGTGGACTGTCGCCATTACTGTTTAACTTGCGCAGTGAAGACGTAATGCCGGAAATAAAGAAGAGGTTCAAGGCTGTGATAAAAGTTCTGGATAAAAGAATATCAATGATAAGATTTCTTGATTACATTGCTATCATCTGTGGAAGTGAAGGAAAATTACAGGATCTGTTTGAATGGAATGAAAAGCCTAATGAGCACAGACCATGGATTGAAGGTAAACCAAAGAAAGACGAATGCCGTAAGAAGTAATTGAAATAAAAGTAGCGAGAAAATAAATCCGAATTGCCGATCACAATGTACACGAAGACAAGGAATTCTACTACCTTCACAGTAAACTAACCCACAACGGAAGAAGCAAGACGGCCACTACGGTCGGGGGTTCGAATCCCCCCTCGGGCATGGATATTTGTGCCGTCCTTAGTTGTAAGTATTTCATAAGTAGTTTGTAAGTTTAGGGACTGATGACCCCGTAGTTAAGTCCCATAGACTATACAAACGGTTGAACAGTTTGAAGAAGCAAGGGGACATAAAAAACAGACTAGCACAAAGACGGCATTTATGCGAAAGATAAATCTACTGCTGTCAAACGTCGCCCTGGACTTGAGGCAGACATTTCTCAGAACATACGTTTGCAGCACAACATTGTTTGTTTGCGAAACTTGGACTGCTGGGAGTATTTTAGAGAGTAGTAAATAAAACCACTTTTTTGTGTACTGCTTGTAAGTTTATCGTTTAAATCCATAAATGCCTAGGTATTTATGAATTTTGTCCACTTGCCGAGGCATTCATTCTGGGCATTTGCCCCAACTGGCCGCGCGGGAGTAGCCGAGCGGTCAGTCTGCTGGCGGCCGCGCTGGCGCTAGGAAGTGTGCTGTCCGCTGCGCCTGCTCGCTTCCGCGTGGGTAAGTCTTCGCGCTTGCTGCAGCTTGGTGCTGTAATTGTATAAGTTTTTGAGGAATTATGAGTAGATGTCAGTGATGGCACAACCTACAAGGAAAGATACGTTGAAATTAACGTTTGATAACCGATACGCGCGACTGAGGTCTTTCGAAATCGAGAACTGGCTGGAACAAGATGTGAAGTTATCAGCAAACGATCTTATTGGTATCCATATTTCGATCGTAACCTGTGTAGTTTTCGTGAAATTGAGTAGTGCCGAGCTATGTGAGAAAGTTGTTGAGTCTTGTGGAGGCAAGTTAAAATTTAAATATTCTGATGGGAGTGTTGGAGATGTTACGGTTTCCCATGCAGGATTTGGCATTCGGACTATCCGAATATTTGAGCTTCCGTTTGAAATAACTGAAGAACAGATAAATGCAGTAATATCACCGTTCGGGACAGTGCTTTCTAACGTTGCAGAGAGGTGGTCGAGCGCCCACAAGTTTCCTGTTCTCAATGGTGTACGCCAACTTAAAGTTGAGTTACGACAGCATATCCCGTCATACATTAATGTGTGTGGGTACAGAGGTATTGTCATCTATGACGACCAACCGCGTACTTGTTCTTTATGTAACAAGCCAGGACATGTCCGCATTAACTGTATACAGAGGCGCGTGGCGCAACTGCCGGCAGGCGAGCCCGCCAGACCCCAGACTGTGACGTCACTGCCCGTCACTTACGCGGCCGCAGCTCGCGCGCAGCCGTCTGCCTATCCGAGCCCGGAAATGACTGCAGCTACCGCCGATGCTGAGACTGACATATCTATGGATGTAAGTACTATTGTGCCGGAAGACGTACCTGAGCCCCAACCACCTACGGCAGTTGCTGCAACTCTGCCGACGCAGGTGACTGAAATTTCTATGGATATACGTGCTATCGTACCTAAAGATTCCTCTGAGCCCCTACCACCTCCGATAGCTATTGCCGCTCTGCCGACACAGGTGAGTGCAACCGAAACGGTGGCGAACCCCCCGGCAACTGAGGAAGAAGAACCTGTGAATGAACCGGACATAAGCATCGTAAATGAAGAACGCCCGTCGAAGAGGAATTCCCCCAGACGGACTAGGAAACGGAGGTTGGCACGCCAAGGTGCAAACGAGACCGGCCCCCCCTTTGCGTCAGAAGGCGAAGGAAATAGGAAGCAGCCTCCGCCAGAAGGACGTCACCGAAATTAAAGAGGCTCCGGCTAAGGAACAAAACCACATTCCCGTGCCGGGAAAACAAGACACAGAAGGAACGACTTACAAGACCACTGAAGAACGAACGAAAGGAAGTCTGTCTTCGGAAGCTCCCCACGACCTTCCGCAGGCACCCAAAACTAACTGGGCGGACGACGACGACACCGACACGGCGGATGAGGATATGCATGATGACTCAGGAAGCGAAGCAGTAAGCACACCACCCTCAGACCAGGATGACAAATTAAATGACGATGTCGCAATGAAAGATGAATCCTCTCTTCAGAGACGAATCCCAGACCCCTTTGACACTGACGAATATTATTGAGATGTTTTGAAAACGTGACTTTCATATGAAGAATTTGAAGTTTTGTTTTAGAAGATCGATAACTTAAAAAGAAACATGCCTGACCGCCAAGCATACAAAATTGCCACAATCAACCTGAATAAGATACAAAGCTCGTTCAAATTACAAAATTTAAAGGATTTTATATATGCCTCTGACAGTGACATCATTTTATTACAAGAAGTGACAGAAATTGCTCTTCACCACATAACTGGATTCAACGCAATAGTAAACCCTGGTAATAGTACAGAAATGGGCACAGCTATACTTGTAAAAGAGGGCATCATCATAGAAGACATTGTCAAGCTACCAAACAGTAAAGGAATAGCGGGTACCATACATAAGACACGTCTGATAAATGTCTATGCTCCCTCAGGTTCAAGCAATAGGCACAACCGGGCAAAGTTTTTTAAAGAGGACATTGTTCCCCTGTTTGGAACCCGGTACGACCATATTATTATGGGAGGGGATTTTAATTGCGTTCTCCATCCCAAAGATCAAACTCCCAATTTTAACAAGTCAACTGAACTAGAACGCATAGTTACTGATTTACGACTAATGGACTCCTGGGAGCATATGCACGGTGCAGCCCCTGGTTTTACACACGTGACCAACCACTCGGCGAGTAGACTTGACAGGATATATGTCTCGCAAATTTTAAAAGACCACGTATTACAGTCCGAAGTATGGCCTACAGCATTTTCGGATCATGCTGCGTACATATGCACACTTAATATGGAAAAACAGGGGACTTTTCGAGGGAGAGGTACCTGGAAACTAAATGTATCCCACCTGAACGACCATGTTTGTCAGGAGGCATTCGAAACCCTGTGGCGAGAATGCGAACGCAAATTCACCTCTTACAACTCTGGTATAACCTGGTGGCTACATTACGCCAAACCCAAAATACGAAAGTTTTTCATCAATTATGCGAAAGAAAAAAGCTTTTGGTACAAATCAACAATGGAGTTTTACTTTCAGTGTCTAAGGGATCTGCACACGTCAGATGCAACAATTGTTGGGAATTACGAACGAATTAAAAGGATCAAAGCAAAAATTCTGGCACTTCGGCGCAAACAATTAGAAGGATACCAAATAAGGTCGCGGGTCCAGAATGTAGCACCACAAGAGGGCACTTCCATATATCACGTGATACGTGAATCCAAAAGAGCATCGCGCAAAATATTAACTGAATTAATAACTGCTGACGGAAGAAAGCTGACGAAGCACTCTGAAATCAAAGAGGCACTACTACAACATTTTACCTCCTTATTGTCCAGCCAACCGATTGACGAACAGCTTCAGGACGAATTATGGACCAACCTGCAAGGCAGAGTAACCCACGCGGAAGCGCTCAGTCTTACTTCAGAAGTTACTGAAGACGACGTTCTCGAAGCCATCAATGACAGTAAGAAAAACAAGTCGCCGGGACAGGATGGAATCCCAGCTGAATTTTATCAGCAGTTCAGGGAATTTATAACACCTAAATTCACAGTCATATGTAATGAACTTTTAAACCCTGACGTTGTTGTTCCGACAGAATTCCGGGAAGGTATGGTAGTTTTAGTGCCTAAGTCCTCAAATTCCAAAACCGTCGGCCACCTGCGCCCAATCACGCTACTAAACAGCGACTACAAAATCTTTGGTCGCATTATAGCCCGAAGATTGCGTAACACCATGACCAGCGTCATCGGCGCATACCAAACAAGTGTAGGCAAGGACAGAAAAATTCTGCAGACACTCTGTGGTTACAGGGACCTCATTTCAACGGCCGATGTCTGCAAAATCAAGTGTGCCATAGTGTCGCTGGATTTTGACAAGGCGTTTGATAGAGTTAATCACCAGTTTTTGCTTCGAACTATGGATGCAATGGGATTCCCATCACGGTTCATTGCCGTCATACGCAACACACTGATGAATAACTCAGCCAGGGTTGTAATCAACGGACAGGTCAGCCGTCCGATTCAAGTCACCAGTTCCATCAGGCAAGGGTGTCCGATGTCAATGGCACTTTTTGCGATCGCAATTGAACCCCTTCTCGCCTCTCTTACAAAGAATCTACGGGGTCTGTATATAAGAGGAGAAAAGATTGTGTGTCATGCATACGCTGATGACGTTGGTTTCGTAGTTACGGATGGTAATGAGGTACAAACCGCACTACAAATAGTAGCAAAATATGAACAGGCAACTGGTGCGAAACTAAACAGAGTGAAGTCCGGGATATTCGATATTGGTCGTGGACTAGCCTCGCAGACACAAGGACAGTTACCTACTGTTTCATCCATGAAATGTCTCGGAATTGATTTTAAAAGAACTATACAAAGCACTGTTGCTGTGAATTACAGAAAAATACTTCACAGAATCCGTGCCAGTGTCCAAGAGCACAGTATCAGGAAACTAGATGAACTCCAAAAAGTATCTGTGGCTAATATATACATTACTTCGAAAGTTAACTATGTTGCACAAGTGCTACCCTTGCCGGCAACGATGGCTAAATGTATTACATCGGCACTAGGACATTTCGTGAGCCGAGGCCGCATATTTAAGGTCACTTATGATACTTTGATGCTTCCAACGTATTGTGGCGGTTTAAATCTCACAGATGTGAGAATAAAGGCGCGGGCCTTATACATATCCAACATGTATAAGCACTGGAAACAGCCAAATGGTAGCCTCGCTGGATATTTGCTGCATGAAACTGCCCCTGAAGATCTCCATGCACCAATCAATGTTGGACATATACCCAACGGCCTGTACCACCTCAAATATTTTTTAGTGGAGTATAGCTACCTACATTCCAGAATCCCCGAAAAGGACATCGTTAAAGTAAAACATCTTTACAACAACCTGATGAAAAACAAGGCAAGGAACAATATAGAACAAAAATATCCGTTCAACAATTGGAATGCCATCTGGGAGAACATACACAGTAGACACCTGCCAACTTATGTGAAGTCGAGCTGGTATTTCGCTGTCAACAGAAAACTGGCCACAAACTCCCGACTTCATGCTATTCATTTGTCGGAGACACCGATGTGTGCATACTGCAATATAGAGGACGATGATGAACACAAGTTGTTGTGTGCTAAGGTCACAGACATATGGCACTACATCAGACAGAAGATCGCGAGCATCTGTAGGACCTCGCCCAATGTCATCACGCCGGCTCGATTTTTATACCCAGAAGAAATACCTTACCCCAGAACAAGGAGGAACGCTATCAACTGGCTGAAAGGCCAAACGATACATTACCTCCTAACCAGAGAATCACCCTCCAGGGAGGATTTCACGGCATATCTCACAATTGAGCACCATACGTTAATGCGTACCACAAAATATAAAGAAAACTTTGCAAACTTTCTAATTAAAACGATAATGTAAACAAACGATAGAAAGGAAAATTATTTACACAGGAAAGGCGATATCTGAAGAACATATTTGTGATTAACAGCCTTTAGACATTACGTAAATGCATATTTGATGAAGTAAAAGACAGTAGAGAAAAACGTAATTCAAAAGAATAACGATACTAAAAATTACAAGTTCAGTTTTTGTTTGTTTACTTTGCTTTCAACATTCAAGAAACCTTTGAAGAAACTGAATAATATCTATTTAATTATCCAATTTTCCATTTAGCAGAGGTAAAAATTATTTAGTTTTGAGACGAAAAATAGTCTCACCTTCACACAGCTGAAGGAAGATTTTTTTTCCCTTGTATCCTATTACACTGGACCAAAGAAGCAGTATATTTTCTGTGTTTTGGAGGAAACTAAAAAAAAAAAAAAAAAAAAAAAAAAAATAAAAAAAAAATAAAATAAAAAAAAAAAAACTAGTTAAACTAAATAAATTTAAAAAAAAATCATAAAGTGGAATGAAAGATGAAGTACATATACAAAAAAAAAAAAAAAAAAAAAAAAGCGGTCTGGAGCGCCACGTTGCGGATCGCGAAGCCTCCCGCGTCGGAGGTTCGAATCCCCCCTCGGGCATGGAAGTGTGTGTTGTCCTTAGGTTAGTTTAACTTAAATGAAGTAGTTTGTAACATATGGACTAATAACCTAGTAACCTTATCTGTAGCAAAATTGTTAAAGCTTTTAAGGATATTATTTGACTTACTGCCTGCTGGCGTGTGTCTCCTGTTTTTTATGTCGACGTTCGACATAAAAAACGGGCGGCTCGTATTGCCGAAATTACATCTTCCAACAGCAGTGGAATCGAAACTTCAACATTGTTACCACAATTAGACTCTGATATCGTGCTGTCGAAACTTCAGTTAAAACATCAAACAAATATCGGCTGAAAAATTGGAGACAGAAGACAAGAACCTTTAACACACAGATCTCCATTTCTGCTACATACATGTTTTTGTAAACGTCATAGATGAATAGTCCTATTCGTTTTAAAAATACATACATGATTAAATAATAAATAATGGATACATAATGTTTGATTTTTCTCCACATCGACGGCTAAGAAAACATGCAACGTAAGCAAAACGCAAGTTATTTCACACGTAATCAACTCATCGTTTTAAATCCCAACTCGATCAGCACAATACGTTGCTAAACATCATTCCAAACTTTGCTTTCATTCAAACCTGCCATTTCGCTGGGGTATTCGTAGCCTAGACAAAGAACATATCGAGGCACATATTTCACATTTTAATACCAAGTTACAAACACCCCGCCGCTAACGTCATGTATAAGTCGGGTTGTGTAAAGAAACAGGTAATTATTTCCAGTTCGTTTGTGTTTCAAAATGTCTCTGACAGCACACCTTACTTTCAATTATTATGATACCGACAAATAAAACCATTTCAGTGCGATTTCTATAATCTTTCTGAAAAGTATGAAAAAATCGATATTTCCAAACATCGATGTTTGTCCGTCTGAACATCGATGTATTTCAGAGAGATGTTACATTCTTACTAATGACTCAAAAAAGTTTTGTATTGTTTCCACAGATGATTGGCTTGTCCTGAAACTGATCATAAATAAAAATTTGTGACTGCATCAGAGAGACCATGTTCTGTCTACCGACTATTCGTAATAAACCTACTCCCATCATACTTTTATCCAGGCTTTGGACTGGCTAAAAGGCAGAAGTAAATTGTCATTTAGACGTATTTAAAATCAGTTATTTATTTTATATACGTTTTTATTTTATTTTTATTCTTTTTTTGAATTTTTATTTGATGTTTATTAACCTTTTTCCACGTTCTCTTGTCTAACAAGACACCTATGAAGTTACTTAATAGTGACCACATGGCTTTCCCTTGTTGGTCGTTGATATCTCCATATCGAACCTATAAGCTCACAAACACACGAGCTGCACCAACGGAACACTATGATATTCATAATCGTACTGACAGTTATCAGTCATCCGCTGAGGTGGACAAGGACCTTGGGACTGCAGGCAGACTGTGTCGAAATAGCGTTTCCGGTGAGGGAGGACTCCCGGGCGTGAGGGTGGCGTCGACACAGGAGCGGCTTAGCTGCAGGTAGGTCCTGACGCAGTAAACAGGTAGTTTCCAGTCAGACTGGGTGCAAATGTCACAGATTTTTGGTTGGGTGCAAATGTCACTGGGTGCATTTGTCACATATCCATCAGTACCCAGGTGGCCGAAGAGGAGGGAGGAGACCGAGCAACAACGTAGTTGGGTAAGAGCAGCTTTGGTCCAATACTTGTGTGCTACACCTGGTCTCTAAGCCTGATAAAACAGTTTCTATGGGGAGAAGAAAGAGTGGAAAGGAGGAAACGGATTAACTTGGCTTGCATTAGGGTATTGAAATAGCCTAGTAGTAAAAAAAGATTTAAAAAGGTCGTTAAGGCTACCTCTCGTTGAAAGCATAAATCCCAGGATAGAATCTCAATCTTGCATAAATTTTCATTTGTCACAAATGAATTATTTCAGTGCCCTAATACACATCTATATAAATACTTTACATCTCACACTGAAGTGCATGGCAGCCCAAGATTGTCATTTCCCTCCATTCCGTCTTCCTTTTCCCCATATAAGGTAATCAGAATACTGATACTAGCTTATAAGTGAAACATATAACATCTCTGAATAATCGTTCTTTCATATATAATCCCACTACATAAGTAATATCTTCTTGAATTTTTCCTTCTTTGTTGGTTAACAATTACAACCAATCTAAAAATTGACTAATCCTTTCCATGATGGATAAACTATTGTTTCAAATTCATAACTAGCGTGAATCTGTTCATTTTGCTCAACTTAAAAAAAGAACTCGAAACTTACTTTTATCTTCATTCCTTTGCATCGTTCAAAGTATGCTGTAAGTTATACGTTAGCTCTCCAAATTAATTATTGTTGTTATTGTTCAGTAGAGAGCGGTATGAGAGGCTCCTTGAATTTACACTACCGTCTGTATCTTAGTATTTGCAATATGAACAAAACGAACCACTAATTATGATTCCGAATTTGAAATGATTGCATGTTTCACAACACACACTGCAAGATTACTAATATATTAGCCTGCCAAGTGAAATGTTTATCTTCATTTCATACACATCAATTAAATTCCACACTTTAACTACAAATACCCTTATTTTAAATAATTAATCACATATTACAGCAAGAGAGGCTGATAGTGCAATGCTATACTAAAATATAAGGTATTTTACTAGCTTTGACTGAACTTTGTTTTCTCACGTAGAGCAAACATGAAACTAACTGAATTCTACAGAACTCCTATCTGAACCTTTGTTTCTCTGTAATAAATTAAATAATCATCATATTATATTCTTCAGTTCACTACATTAAGGAATCTAGGAATATTTAAGTTATTAGTAAGATGACCCTGTAAAGGTACAATACTTAGAATGAAATTTGAGGATAGGTCAAAAATTTAAAGTTCACTCTCCATTTATTCACTTCAATAACACATAACAAGTCCATGTAAAAATACAGCCTAATGAAACTATTACTTTTGACTGTTTTGGTGGCGGCGGTGAAGATTTTTGGCAATTATTTTGGCAAAAATTATGAGGCTCTTGATGCAAGTAAGCTTTAAAATTCCTATTAGCACCAGATTAAACGTAAATCGAGCTCAGTAATTCTACCCATTAGTTTCAATACGCTGCATTGCCACATCTAAGGCACTTTTTAGGTGAAACAAATAAATTCGTTCCTCCCACAGCTCACGTCTCATCCCATTGTAGTGAACTCTATCCGTTTTTGTGTCCACAGACGTCCATGAATGCTATTGTTATGAAAACAACTGCATCTGCCGGTGCTGGTTGTTCTTCCGTATATCGGGAAATAAGTGAGTACAATGCCACACACACTTTGAAGTCTCCCAGAAAATAAAAAATACGACAGAAGCTTTCAGTCACCAAGAAATCATAATTTCCACTTTCGAGCTACAACTTTCTCCACCAAATGGAGTACAGAATTGCTTCATGCTTCTGCAGTCATAGTTTTAATGCTTCTTCTAACAGTTCTTTAACGTCCGGCAGTTTGTATCTTCAGTTTCTAACTCAACAACGTTTAATGCGCCGTGACACGAATTCTAAGAAAAGTTTTCCCTGAATTCCTAGCCATTTCGTCAACAATATATTCATTGTGCGCTACTCTGTGTTTTTTAATGATTTTTAGTAGTCCTTTTTTCAACATAACGTCTTAAAAAGCGATATTTTTAGGTTTTAGCCATTCAGATCTATCATGCTTATTCGAATTCTCAATGGAATTCTTTAAAATTTTCAGCTAGAATGGTACGGTGCAATGTTAAGAACAATAACTGCGTTTACCTCAAGTCGCAGAATAAAATACTGAAACGACATCTCCTCGTGATACCGCTACACTCTTCTTGGATTCGAAGGTTCAAAAACAGCTTATCAAGAAACATGTTTTTCTTCTATTGTATGTGATAATCAGTCGTTTTTCTTTACCCGATAGGACCTTTTTCCTTTGGATAATTCTGACACAAGTGCTTCTTTCGAGGCCTATATACTATTTACGCAGACATTACTTACGGTATGTCCTGAGTTCAACCATGTCCCGTCCAAATAGTAAATGGGTCTTCTTTCATCTTTGAGCACTTTAATGCTTCGGAGATAACGCCGCCTCCATAAAATGATATTGTCCCTCTTAGCCTGCAATCGCGTCCACGCCGAACATATTTAACATTAATTACTTTCTATAATTTATAAAATATAGTCCTCAAAAATTAAGCAATTCTGGATCTTTGTTTACGACAGCAATAATTTGGTCAAGCGTTGGCAATTTGTTACAAAAAAAGAAAAAAGAAAACATGTATATGTGAATGCAGGCTTTCCCGGCGTATACTGCTGAGGAACTCTTCTCGGGCTTCTCTTCCCCAGAAGATGATGAGGATGACACTCATCCAAACTCCGCAGAATTTTAACACAACCACCCGGATGGAAGCTCGAAACCATTTCATAAAAAAATTTATTACCTATTTTAGTATCGCATTTCTTCAAAGTCATTAACACTTTCACATTGCATTTGTACAGACTTTTCTATTTTGGGAGACTTTGTTTCAAAACAGTGTGGCACTGTACTTATTCACCACACGATACATTGAAGAATGGCCAATACACTAGATGCAGCTGTTTTCATAACAATAACCATCACTGACCGCTGTGAATACAACAATTTCGTTCCATACACGTTAAGACTCATGTGTTTCTCTGAAAACTCAATCATTTCTTCTTTGATCGCTGCTTGGATGGACTAAAATTTTGCATGTCGACCTCACACGTTGTATTCGTGGATGATGAGATAGTGAGTTCACTCTCTGGTGAAACCAGCGAGAGGAAAAAAATTGAATAAACTATACTATTGGATGGGAACAGAGACAATTAATGTTGAATGTAAATAAAAACACTAACGATTCAACAACTGGTCCTTTGAGATGAAGTTTACAGTTAGCTTTTAATTTAATTGCCGTATAAAAACACACACAATGACGTCACACATGAAACGGATGCAGCGGCACTAAACGAGCAAGCACGTTTTGTCCACCCCTGGTCACGCGCCTCGGTATTTTACAGTTTGTCTCCCGTGTCGGTTAACGGGGTATAGTTACAGAGATATTACATTATCGATAGTTATTGTTTGAAGCTATTTAAACTGTAATTCGATACAGCAGTATAGGCATCATATTAAAATAGTATTCATAATTTAAGGTTTAGTTATGATGTGGTTTTAAGATGGGACGGCAGATGTAATTGTGAAGTCTCGACAATATCAGCGCAACTGATCGACGTTTTCTGGTGTGACGAGCACACTGCTGAGCTAAGAATGAAGTCTTTTTATCCAGTCTAAGTAAGAAACGCATAGACATTAAGGACGCTACACAAAAGCCAATGGCTATCATTGTTTAAATCCATTTCGAATAGCTGGTTTCCAAATAGTAGGTGACAAGTTGATTGATAACAGTAAGCTGCAAATAATCGGATTTATTTTGGTAGGGTAACAAATTCCTCTAACGTATTTCACGACATGGAGCAGTCAGTATTGTCATAAGCTTGTCAAAAATCAGAGAAGAAGAGTAATTCCAGATAGAATGTGTAAACTTTTTCTATCAATTACCTTAAGGTAAATATGTCATTCAGAGTCGAGAAGTTGCATTAAAAGGAACTTACAATTCCATTATCAAACGATTTCATGCGGCTTAGCAGCAGTATTCGGAAGACCTTACAACCAAATTCAAGTACTGATGCTACAAAAATATCTAGTAGATCAGTTCCAGAAAGACGAAACTGCTGCTATTAGAAATCACCCGCCAAGCAAATTTTCAGTCCGAACACTAAGGCAGCTCAGCCACCTAAACAACAATGATATTCTTGAGGCGCATGCGTTTCCACTCAACACCTTAAACATGAAACGTCCCCATGAGAGCAGAAGGTATTTGGATAAACTTTGCATTGATACAAGCACTGTAAATCAGTTGCACTTACAAACCACAAGATGAGATCTCTGAGTTGGTTTGGAGAGGACGCAGCATCTGATGAAGCGCAGGTCGTAAAGATCGTCAGGGAGGACTTGACTTTTCACCCTGCGATTTCATTGATCGATGATGCACCGATGGGAATCTGAGCTTCCACCAGGTTCCTCCGCATTTCATCACCGGATTCATTCGCGATCTCCGCTCCACATAACCCTACTGTCATGTACCAAAAATTGAACACTTCACGCTGGTGCCTGCTCTAAATACTGGAATTGCACTGATGTCCTAATTATATCTTTCTTTACTCTGGTCACTATATTATCGAAAAAACTCTCGGTCTCCTACAGTCTATTTTCTTCGTTTCTTCTTCCTACTAGTCTTCCGCAATGGACTATCTCCATAAGGTCCTTCAACACTTGATAACTGACTGAGACTTTTTTTGGTGCCACAGATTTTCAATCCAACTTACAATCCGGCTTTTTTAGAGAACCCATTTATGACAGCTCAGTATAAAAAGTCATTGCTAACTCGTGAGAAATATCCGAGCGCCCAACATTTCCAGACTCTGATCTCCTCTCTTCAGAGGCATCTTCTGACATTTACTCTGTTTCTAGCCCTTTCCTGTTAGGGGGCACGGACCTGTGACCATTCACTTCTTGTGGAGATAAAACAGTATCCTTCTCCCGGATAATTTGTGAGAGATCAATCCTTAAGTCACACTAATGATCATGTTTCCCTTCTAGGGCTATGAATTTTAGTTTACTAATTCCTGCCTGAAGTGACCTGCACAGGACTCTTGAACAAGAACCTGCTCCCAGGTACACATACAAAATGAATTAAAAATAACAGTATAAAACACAATTATCATTCCCGTTGCACTTGATTTAAATATAATACCCTGAAGGGCGAATGAAATTGGTATAGGCATGTGTATTTAAACGAAGAGGAATGTAAACACTCAGAGGACGATGTTGCGGTATACAGGGTGTTTCACAAAGTATGTTTGCCTCTGTAACTTATAAAATAATAGTGACGGGAAATTTTAATGCGGTAGGTCAACACAAGAAATGCTGCACTTTCTGCGGAGCTATGAACATAGTTTATTGTATCATTTTCCAAAGAGTTACACCACAAAGATATAATTTCTTAAGTGGAACAATAGTTTTTTCTATCGTGCATTGGATTCGTTGAAACCAGCTGCGTCCAAATCAATTTAAACTACATTCCTATCACTGTTAGTTTGGGAGCTACAACCTTTCAAATTTTCAGGGACAGATACCACAAACGCTGCGCATAATGCAATGCGCCTTCTAAATGTGGTGCGGCCGAGTTGTAACGTCACCGGTGTCACGGAGCGAGAAGCTTCCTCGATGCGCTGTTAGACTGCCGACTGTCGCCGCACACGGCCGTATACCCGACAGTTGGAGCCACACAAATAATCGGGGCTCAATATACCACAGTTACTGACATCGGATGACGATGGCATACACGAACAACGAGTACGTTGACATGTTGCTGATGCTCTGCGACTGCCGACACGATGCCACGGAAGCAGCCACGGCGTATGTCGTGAGATATCCTAGGCGAAGAGCAACGGCAGCCATTACTTTCTTACGTGCCGAACAACGACTTCGGGAAACAGGCAGATTGGTAATGCGCCGCAGTATCAGACGAAGACCTGCAAGAAGTGAGGAGACGGAGGTGTTTGTTTTAGCTGCACTACACCACGATCCTCATGTCAGCTTAAGAGCCGTTGCTGCAGTCGCTGGTGTCAGTCTCACATCTGTGTGGCGTATAGTAAACGGCCACAGGTTTCACCCGTACCGCCTGCCACTGACCCAGGAGCTGCATGGGAACGATTTCCGTGCAAGAGTGACATTCTGTGAGTGGGTCATGCGTAATTTCACGCTGGAGTCTTTACAAAGTGTTATGTTGTCTGATGAATCCACGTTCACAAATTATGGTGCAGTGAATCGCCATAACATGCACTACTGGGCCGCAGACAATCCTCGGTGGGTACGACCTGTCGACCGTCAACGTAGGTGGTCTATTAACGTGTGGTGTGGAATCCTTGGGGATGAAATCATCGGTCCACACTACTTCCCAGGCACACTGACAGGTGAGTTATATCGCGCTTTTATAGCCGACAGCTTGGGTGGTCTCCTTGAACATGTGTGTCTACACACGAGAGTCCATATGTGGATGCAGCACGATGGTCACCCAGCCCATTCTGCGCGTGCTGTTGTGGAAGAACTAAACAACAGGTTTGTAGGAAGATGGTTGGGGCGCCATGGTCCTCATTCATGGCCCGCAAGGTCGCCCAGTTTAACACGAGTAGATTTCTTTTTGTGGGGATATCTAAAGGATCGTGTTTATGTCACTGAGCCCACTTCCCCAGATGATCTAAAACGGCGCTTGGAGGACGCATGTCGCTCCGTCACACCGGCGATGTAACATCTCGTCCGCAGATCCTTTCGACGGCGCATTGCATTATGCATTGAGGAACAAGGACACACATTTGAACATCTCATGTAAATCAACTTCCCACCGCCATAACATCCATCACCCACCACACAGCCATGTATTATGTACAGCATGTGGTACCTGCCCCTGAAACTTTGAAGGGTTGTAGCTCCCAAACTAACAGTGATAGGAATGTAGTTTAAATTGATTTGGACGCAGCTGGATTCAACGAATCCAATGCACGATAAAAAAAACTATTGTTCCATTTAAAAATTATATCTTTGTGCTGTAACTCTTTGGAAAATGATACAATAAACTATGTTCATAGCTCCGCGGAAAGTGTAACATTCTTGTGTTGACCTACCGCATTAAAATTTCCCGTCACCTATTATTTTATAAGTTACAGAGGCAAACACACTTAGTGAAACACCCTGTATATACGACAACAGATCTCTGTCGCAGATGACAGACTGGTTACTGCTGCTACGCAGGCAAGTTATCACTATTTAAGGGAGTTTTAGCGTGCTGTTGTAGGCGGCACATGAGAGATGGAGCACATAATCTACAAGATAGCCATGAGGTGCGGATTTTCCGATATGACCGTTTCACAAGTGCACTATGAATATCGAGAATCCGGTAAAACAACGAATCTCCGACATCGTTAGGCCCGAAAACGAACCTGCAAGAACCGGAAGAAAGACGATTGAAAGGAATCTTTCAGTGTGGCAGATGTGTAACCCTTCTGCAAACTGCTGCGCATTTCAATGCTGAACTATCAACAAGTATCAGCGTGCAAACCATTCAACGAAACATCGATATGGGCTTTCTGAGCCGAAGGTGCCATTGGTGATTGATTGCACGACACAAAGCTTTATTCCTTATCTGGGCCCGTCAAAACCGACAATGGACTGTTGATGAATGGAAACATGTGGTCCGGTCTGACGATTCTCGTTGGTGTGGGACAGGTGCAGCTGCAGTGATGTGGGACTCCTGATACGTCTAGATGCGACCTGACAGGTCACATGTACAGTCTTAGACAAAAAAATGATCGCCGGCCGGCCGACGCAGAATGCTAAGTCCGCCGATGTGCACGATCTGGCAACATTGTAGAATGCGGTACTGTCAAGAGGAAGTGTTATGTCCTTCTCGAGACGTTTCTGTGATATGTGAGCGCGTCGTCTGGCGGTAAGAGTCGCATTTACAAGCGTATGTGTAAGCAGTCGCGAGATCGAATCCACCCACATTCAAATTTTTTTTTTAACCGCAAATCGGCTGTCTTCGTTATCAGTGTGGAAGAACCTCAAATATAACAGCGAAAAGTCCCAGAAATATTACACAAAAGAACTCGCTGCTGCATCAAAACTGCACTGTTTACTCTCGGGAGTAGTGGGCCCCGGCTACGGCGACGCGCCAGCGGCCGCATCGCGGCTGCCGCCTGCGGACTCAGTGACAGCGGCGCGCCGCTGTGAGTCTGTTTACCGGCTGTTATATCCTTACCTCAAGTTCTGGTACTTATATTACAGTCACGTATTGAATTTTTCTGACATATATGAACGTGATCTAAACGTCGTAAAGTAGAATCGGTATATAGGGTCATAGGGGTGACTATTACATTTTTCTTGAACGACATCAGGCCGCTCAATTAGGATTCCTACTCACGATTGTTACTAGTAACGAGTTATGATGCTCTCATGCTCACATCTTAAGAAGAAATTAATGACTGACTACTAAAAGATTTTTATACTCAGCAAAATGCAACCACAACGCTAGGGTGCGCCCATTTTTTGCAAACAACTGAGACACCATTTAGTCACACTGTAAGGACAAACGACCTAAAAAATAACATCATGTGTTAGTACTACAACATAATATTTCCCGTTGATTTCACAAAGAATACATCGAATAGTGTGCTTTGGAAGTCACCGATTCCGCACCTACTCTTTCGATCATATGTCCTCAAATGTTTATCTTTCCTGCCCTACTCGAATAACCTTCGACAAAAATTATTTCCAGACGAAAATACACGTCGAACATCGATCGGCGTCAAAATTAGCCTGGAATCAGTTCGATTCTAAAGGGACAGATATGGTAAACTACCAGAAAGTTGTCAGACTTTCGCATAATCTGATAGAACATAGCAAGTAACCACAAGAGGTTTCTTGTTGTTTTCGATGTGGATTCGTGCAACTCCTGTCACGGAAACACCTAAAAAATCCTACTCCAATGAGACCCGAACCATCGACCAAAGCCACCTCTCCGTGGCAGTCGACGACTTTACCTCACACCTAGCGAGGAGCTGTGCATGCCTATTCTTTCCTACTGCCACATACATCAGTAGAACATATAACTCGCAACGTAAGAGAGGAGATTAGTTGGAATTTCGCCGTGTAAACAATTTTCTGGATCCAAAAGCATGAACAAATAGCTTCTGTCGCCTCTCGACTGAGAAACCTGTCAGTTTATGCAATTGACATTACAGGAAACATCAAGTGAATTTATGAGCATAGTTCTGTGCCAACCAGGAAGTAAGACCTCGGTACCAGCGTTGACAGACTTACACTCCAATGTTGCCAAGCTTCAGTCATACTATCAACAGGAAGAATAAGAGCCGAGGTGATTGCCAAGCGAGCTCGACAGAGACTTAGCTCGCGCGTCGCGCGCCTGCTGGGGGCCGAAAACCTACAGTATATGTCAATGACTGCTCGCAAGTCCGTAACTAGCTTTAATGAGCCGATCGTTGTTACTAATAAAAATATACAGATGCACCGACCTCTAAAATAGTAATAAGTGTCTCAATTATTTGCGTATTCTGTCTTAAGCGCAATGACAACAAAAGTCATTCACCAGTGCTGTTTTACATTTCTTCGAGCATTTCCATTGATTATACTGAAAACATTAGATGTAAGAGTCAGTTTCCTTTACAATTATAGACTCAGAAAGTATCTTTCTTGATATCGCTGTCAGAGGCACAAACGAACGAAGAGAGGCAAACAAACGAAGAGAAATCAATGCAGCATTGTTTTCAAGATGTGAACATTTCTGGGAAGGCTTCGTAACATGGTGTGCAAAATAAGAAGAGCTTCTGTTATCCAAACATATAATTAGGGACAGTAATGTATAGATTAATTTATCCGTCATAATCTCCCACGTTGTATGTTACTTTTTTCAGGTTGTTTCCAATTTCTTATTTCATCCTCTTTCGATAGCCGCTAACTTTATTACGTTCTTTAATGTGGTTAGTTCAGATTATTTGATTATGTTCCTTTCTAAGTATTTATTTTCTTCTTCGCTCATGCTATTGTTCATTTATTCTTCCAGAAGTATACGAATAATTGTTTCTTTAGCCTTTTATCATTTATTTAATACATATGTCCAACAAAAGGTAACCTCACTTAACCACTCCGACTGATATTGTTTTCCATATTTTTGTAGGTTACATTACTACGGATTTTCCAAATGTCTGTACTTTCTCTTGGACCCATTTTCTTTCTTATAATCCGTCTATTATTCTTTTTGTGTCGTTTGCACATTTGATAAGGTGTATATTTGCAACATTTAAACTAATATTTAATATTCATTATAGTATTAGCATCACATAATCATAATGTATAAGAATTTATACAATGCTGGCACTATTTATAATTTTCAACGTCGTTTGTGCGGTCGTTACCTGTAAGGACATCGATCGGAGTTATGTGCTCAGTATTGTTGCAAACACAGAATATCAAACTGTCCAGTGTTTTTTATACCTCCTAAGGAGACCGTTAGACCCGTAAATCAGTAAGTGGCTTTTCCGACGAAATAGATATTGTTTTTGCGCATCTCCTATAGCATTAACGTGGGCGTTGTTCTGAGATATAGGGTGGTGCTGTGGCTATGGTTTGCGGTTGTCATGCGGGCGTGTGCAGAATGTCGTTATAATATGCAATGGAAAATTATTCAGACATGTGCTTTTGTCGTAGCAGTTGCATTAATAAACAAACTTTCTTCGAATATGAATTATATTTCTGGTAGGTAGTTAGAGTCTCACGTGTGTGGATAACATTTGCTTGAGGATACACTGATAAGGCACTTTTCCATCAAAACTTTGTAGAGAGAAGAAACATAGGCTTTTGCTGTGTAAAATTATACCATGAACTGGTACTCCACTTTACTGGGACGTTTCTTTTTGCAGGCAGGTTGAAGGTTTCACTAAAAATATATAAAGCAGGCAGCTTGCATAAGCCTAATGGAGAAAATATTTCGAGGGAAGTTTCTATAGAAATACAACATTCTGTTCTTCATCTGTTTAACGTGCCTGCTTTCACAGTAATGATCAGATCTGCGCGATTAACGTAAAAATTGATCGCTGTAATAATAATTTTTAAATTATTTTTCAAAGCGATAGATTGGCTGGCCAGTGCTTACCTGTGTGCTGTACCACCAATAGTGACACAAATGAATAAAAAAAGAAAACATACGAAACGGACAAGCTTTCGGAACACAGTTCCTTCTTCAGGCGGGAGAGAAGGGAAGAAAAAATGATGGGAACGGAAAGGGAAGGTAAATCACGATCTAGGTCATGAGGATGTTGTTAAGGAGTGTGGAAGTCAGAGAAACTGTATTTTAGTACTGAGTCAAGTCAGAGAGAATATATAAGCAAAGAGGAAAGAGCAATCAGAACACACGCGCGCGCGCGCGCGCGCGCGCGCGCACGCATATAGTCTACTCTGAGGAGAATTTCCATCATTAGTCAAATAATAATAATTTTTGGAATTTAAATAAACTGTGTTTTCGGGTATCAGCTGCATATTCCATGAAATGTGGACAGTACTCCAAGAATTGGTGTTTCAGTTACCTGTGCGACAAATTCTGTTCCTAATTCTTTTCTGGTACAGTAAACGAAAATGTCTAAGAAGATACTGCAATACATTCCGTAATAAACGGACTACACATTTGAATAAAGTCTGCTGTAATGATGGTGCTTCATTAAAGAAATTACTGTGTCTAAAATGACAATTTTTGAATAATCTTACACGACATAAACAACTTAATGATGTGGTGTGTTGTTGTTGTTGGTGTTGTTGTTGTATTCAGTCCGTAGACTGGTTTGATGCAGTTCTCCACCTCCACGCTACCCTATCTCGTGAATAACTCTTTAAGTTTTATGTCTTCACTACTCCGGGCATCAGATGTTATTTTACAATCCAAATAACAAAGCTCAGCGTAGCGAGGTAGGGCGGTGGTTAGCACACTGAACCCGCATTCGGAAGGATGGTGGTTCAAATCCACCTCCGGCCATCCTGATTTACGTTTGCCACGATTTCCGTACATCACTCCAGGCGAAAGTCAAGATGCGTCCTTTCAAAGGGCACGCCCGATTTACTTTCCCATCCTTAGCCGAAATAGGGATTGATGACCTGAGTCGTCTAGTGCCTCCAAACCACAACCCAAGCCAACCCTTCCCCCACACACACAACTAAAAAAACCTCATCTACAACTTTTAATGTCTCGTTTTCTAAACTATTACCTTCCACATCACCTGATTTTCTTAGAATAAATTTCATTACTCTTTCTTTGCTGTTGTTAATGTTTATTTCACACCCTCTTTTCAAGACACTGTCCATTCCATACAATTGCTCTTCTAGGTCCATTGCAGTCTCTGACAGAATTACTACGTCATCGGCTAATCCTTTTCTCCAAATTTCTCCTTTCTCTCCTTCACAGCCTACTCAGTGGACAGATTGAACAACATTGGGGAAAAGCTACAGGCCTGTGTTACTCCCTTCCCAACTACTGTGTCCCTTTCATGCTCTTCGGCTCTTACAAAAGCCGACTGGCGTTTGCACAAATTGTATACTACCCTGCGGTACTGCTGTACAATGATATGAGTAGCTTGTTATCAAAGGCGGACATCTGTCGTTTGTAAATAACTGAGATAAAACATTTTTATTTCGAAACGTGGAGTTAATACGTATACATGTTAGTCTGGTCATCACTTAGTTGCAAATGATCACCAAAGCAGCATGGAAATACACGTTTCGTAATTAAAATGGCGTTTATCTCAATTATTTGTAAACGACGGATAAGAAGCTACTCATATATTTATGCAGATTCTGACCTGAACTGTCGGCATGGTAACTTCGGACTAAAGCCGCTGCACTTCTGTTAGTTGCTTAATATAGGTATCACGTTAGTGGTATAGATGGTACGCAAAATACTTCAGTCAGACGCCTGGTATTCAGTAGAGGTTCCTCCAGGTTGGGTAACTGATCCGATGGTCTTCTCATCAGCTCCAAAGTGCATCGTTTGGTATGATTCAGCCAGCCATGCTCAATCTGACATGATGGACACGGAAATGTTTAACTGACAAAGGCCTCTTAGCGATATTTGAACCCGAATTGTTAGACAGCGTATACAAAACATTAATACAGTGCGTAAATTACAAATACGTTCTTCAAATATAAATAGATGAAGTAACTTGATACCTATTTATTTACAGCCCCATCCATGAAACCTGCGCCGTTGTTACTTGAATCAAGAAAACGGAAGCGACTATCGGGAAAATATAGAACATTCTTGGTGGCAAATAAACCACTATGAAACATTATCAAGGTAGTTAATAGTTTTATTTTAGCCGCGGTGGAGTAGCCGAGCGGTCTAAAGCGTCTCGCTGCGGAGCGCGCGGTTGCTCGCCGTGGAGGTTCGAGTCCTCCCTGGAGCATGGGTGTGTGTATTGTCCGCAGGTTAGTTTACCTAGGTTTAAGTAGTTTGTAAGCTACGGACTGCATACCACGCAGTTGAGTCCGATAGATTTACAAACATTTGAACATTTGAGTTAGTAGAGTCAGTTCCAAGACGCCTTAGAAAAATATTACGAAATGATGCTGGATGGGTAGGTATAGGAATAGTCACTTCTCAAAAAATCAGGCAGTGTGTGTGTGTGTGTGTGTGTGTGTGTGTGTGTGTGTGTGTGTGTGTGTGTGTGTGCGTGTGTGCGAGTATGTAAAAGACAAGCAACAATAAAAATGCATAAAATATCAATGTGGAATGTTTTAATGACTTCTAAAGCTACAAAATTCAAAATTACCCAAACATTTTCCTATAGATTACATAAAATGTTTGGCAAAGGCAGTGCATTCCGGGTGTAGAGACTCGCAACAAGTGCAGCTGTAAACAGCACCCCACTCCAGTACACGCCAAGACACAAAGAGGAAGACGTCGTCTTGGTTCTGAACGCAGTGTGCCGACACAATCTGCACAGGTTTCTCGTAACTAAAATCAGACTCTATTCCGATGTCTCTCTTCTTACCCGCACAGGAAGACAACCTATGTGAGACCAAAATTCATGCAACACACACGAAAATAATTGAGGAGCTTTCCTGCACTCGATAGTGGTACACAAGTAATAACCTGTTGTGAGAAGCATATAATAAATTTGCTTCTCTCGTATCACAGCCCTTGTGTCAGTGTCAAGTGATAAAATCAATATGCTAGGGTTACGAAGTCTGATATGTTGCCTATCCGTAATAGTAGTCTGGATCGTAAACATCATAAACTCCAGGACTTTCCTTTCTACATAACTACACATCACAACCCTTTATTTATGTAACTGCGGACATCAGATTTTTCTTGTGACTGAACGATGTGTTTCTTTACTTACTATGACACCAGCTGTACCCGTCCACGCGTTGCTGTGGCTTGTTACAGATTAAGTGGAAAAGAAAGACAAGAGGAACCATACATTTCTTATATACGTAATTTCCTACTGCCTTGTGGAAGAGAATTGGATATACGTTCTACATTCTCACCTCCCCTTATCTCTGTCGCCTCTCTCTCTGCCCCTATCCCCCCCCCCTCTTTGTCCATAACTTCCTCCTTCCCCAGTCCCGCCTCTCTTTGTCTATCCGATCCTCCTCCCTCCTCTTTCTGTGCATCTGCAACTCCTCCTTCTCCCTCTACATCTCATCATTAGGCTTTCCCTGTTCGTCTCCTCACTTCTATTTCCTCTTAGAACTCTTTCTAACCTAGAGCCATGTTTAGTGTTATGTTAAAAATCGTGTATTTCCGAAAGCTTTGAAATGATGACACAACGTTCTAATAAGATATGTGCATGTTTTCATATACCAAATTTTTCAATATGTGTCACATATGAATTTATATAAACATTGTAATTGGAAAAAGGCTTATACTAAAAATCGCAAAAGTAACGCATTTATAGTTTATATATAATATATCAAGTAATGTGTACCTAAAAACCTTCCTGGGCTAGAATGCAACGTTGAGTCAGAATTTCAAAACAATGGGTCAAGAACTTTCGGAGATTAACAGCTATACGCCTAACATTTTTATATATAGACGTGGGGACCTAAGACGGGAAGTACACCCGCCCCCTCCTTTCATCGGTGAATATCGCTGCGCATGTATTCGTTGATCACCGACTCACAGTTGCCACAACGCAATTGTCAAATCATTCAGAGACAGGAGATGGACTGTAATAAAATTGACGTTGCTTTCCGAGCCATATTCACCCAAAGATTGAATATTACTTAAATCAGATCCAGCAGTTACACTTGGATAATTCCTATACGTTTAATTTGATAGCTGAAAATGTTCGTTAGTGTGGAGCTGCCTGGAATTTATTTAGAACAAACTCAAGAATCGAGGCATGCTGAAACAAAAATTCTAATCTGTAAAGCGCTTCTCACGTTTCGCGGCAAAGCATCCGCAGCAGTTATATTGTAACCATCGCTATGTTGGACAGTAGAATTTCTATATCAGAAAAGTATGGATGCTTAGAGAGCGACACGGCGTCATGCTGTCTACCGGCTTTACAACGTGGTAGTCCTGTTGGGCTTAATCTAGCGCTGACATCGTAAGTGTCGGTGGTGTCTTCTCTTCTTATGACCATCAGACCATCAAGAACATGCAGAGAATGGAACCAAGAACCCTTAACATTTGAAACAAAACAATCGTTTGTCTGCTCCAGTCCAATATAGGATACACCTGTCTGAATAGGCATAAGAAGAGACAAAAAGTCGTATGGTAAATAATGAATTCTGCAAATAATTGCTTAGGCAAATTACCGTCTGCTACACAGTTGAAATGATAGCCATTACACAAGTTTATAAGTTACAATTAAGTAATCAGAATGCTGCATTATTTCCACTGTTAGGAAATGTATGACCCATTATTTATTTGAATAAATACACTTCCCACTCCGAGACACAAGTATTGGACATGTTTTGGCCTCTTCACAATCAACGCCTGACGAATGAATACTGTTGAAGTGCCATTACGTTTATTGTCTGACAAACAGTTAAATATCATTCGTGCATAATAATCAATAATCATAGGAAATTTACGTCTTCGTCTACAACGAGCTCATCTGAAGAGTAAATTACAATGTCTCTCGTAATTTACAGCATGGAAAACCTATTTTCGTAATTCGTTGTTGTGCCATGGATGAAGATGAAGTGTGAGATGTAGTAATCATGATTGATCAAGTGGCTTATAAAATGTGTATTATACGATGTCACGCGAAAATGAAGAAATTTACACTATCCGCTACCCATCTAGGCCATGATTTCAGTCAGGACACATGACGAGACATTTCTTTACGCTAGTGGAAGGCACCACTGGGCATCGATTTCTGTTCTCTCTCATTTTTTTCTTTTTCTAAAGCCTGTGAGAGTTACCTGCGGGTCATCAGTCCCTAAACTTACAAACTACTTATGAACTAGCTTATACTAAAGACGACACACACATACATGCCCGAGGGAGGATTCGAGCCCCCGACGGGGAACGGCCTCGGCTTTGTAGCATAGCGCCTCAAAATTCACTCAGTAGCACCGCTTTCCGTCTGAGACTAAAATAGCCTCACTAGAGGGGAGAGTGAACGAAACCGATGCTAAGACAATTTCTTTTACTAACGGATCAGAACGCATAAACGCCTAACGATGAGCAAAACGAGCTTGAAATGTGTTGTCGTATGTCAGGGTGTGCTGAGCTGCCAGCGATGGCTGACTTGCGTGGATGAGTTATGCCTGAGTGATTGTGTGTTTGAATGTATCTCTTTCTGAATAAGGCTGCGGCCTAAAATTTAAATTGTCCTAATGTGAATGTCTTATTTGTGTCTGCCTGTGACTCTGCGTTCGTCTTTAAGGCGAGTGGTTTCCTATCTTTTTTATTTTGTTATTATTATTGCAGAATGTTAAATTTGAGATAGATTAAATAGTAATGCGGCCGAACAATCCCGCCTGGGATGTCTCGGACAATAATGCTGTATGATCACTTCATTTCAATAATTTTAACAGCAGCTTCCTAACTTAGCCTGCACTAAAGAAATGAGAGAATCTTCACAGACCCGACAATATATCACCACCTGCGTACTGCTGCAACTGTAACCATACAGTTAAATCCCACCACAAAGTATGTTTACAGCCGGAAGCTTTTACTATTCCTGTATTTCAAATGGGTACGACCGCAACATCAACTACAAGAATCCTACGAAACACCAGAGTTCGTAATCGTCAGATGACTTATAGAATTCGCCACACTTGCCAGTTACTACTATAATATTGTTTCTCTGTTAGATACGAATTTATGTCAGTCATTGAACTGCATTTTGATTGGTGGAGCTGTGAGAATGGAGGCGTTTATGTCTTCAGAATAAAAGTACAATAACCTGTCAAAAAAAAAAAAAAATAAAAAAAATAAAAAAATGCAATTGTCCCTGTCTGGGAATGGAGTGTGTGTGAATTAAGGTGTGGTGGACTGCAAAAATCGTTTTTCACTTCTAAAACGAGGTGGCAAACTGCTGCAATACAGAAAATAGAAAAACCGAAAAGATAGTCGCTGCCAGAAAGACACGGTCATATTGCATTTCATTGCGATTAACTGGCATATTATTTGTCTGGTTATGTGTGTGGTACCAGAATGTCAATGCTTATTTACGCGCTACTGCAAAACTCTTTCACGGGCATAAAATATGTCCTACAAACCGACGTAGCTAAGTGTCAAGAACTAGTAGCGCATGGATAGTCTCTACAAGATCTGTCTGCCTGTCTGTGCCGTCGTACTAAACGCCTACAATAATCATTTGAATATTGTGACAGGGTGGAGGCATCGTTCGTAACTACACCGTGCACCGACTCAGAAGCGCTCTATGGAAAATGAGCTCAACGCTAAGCTAGTTGCACGTATTGAAATCTCGGTAAGTCTCTGTTTTGAGCGCTGTGCAAGTTTGAGAGCTCTTTGGCACCGGCGTGACCGCCGAGTTACTTCCGGTATGACACAGAAACATGATAAAGTCACTTAATATTTACCTGTCTGTTTGGTGAATAATCTCAGTTACTTTCTTTAACGGTGCGACGTCGGCGCATTACTTTCTACTTCAAGTGCAAGGAGGTCATACCATGCGTAAATTGGCGATTAGTTGTAACCACCAATGGAACAAGCAGAAAGTGAGACGTAGCAGCGCGTCAGTAGCCCTGAGATGACGTGTCTACGTCTTAAGCGAGAGCTGCTTTAGGTCATGGTACCAGCCCCTCTGTAGATCAGAATTTTAACCCTATTTTAGTAGAGCTACCAGCCATTTAAGAAGATAACATAAAGGCTACAGAATTACTCACTAATAACAGCATTACACTTAATGAGTGAACTAATGACGTTTATGTGCAAACGCAATAATATGGATTTTGTCGCTTTGAAAGTGTGTGTGCAATACTCCTGCTCCCAACTTTTGAATCCTGCCTGACCAGTGACAACGTCGCACGATGTTCAACTCATCATAGTCCATGACTTACGTGAGTTATCGAGTCTTCCTTCATGTGTAAAATCATGAATATCGGAAAGATCTTTCTTGAAACGGGAAATCTCTTTTGTGACGTGATTAGCACAAAAGTAATCGCACCATACATACGTTTCGAACTATCTCCACTGCTGTCATACCTATATGAGACTCAGTGACAACATGTTTTGAAACTCTTGAAGCATATTGAATATTATTTGCATAAATAGCCGAGGCGATTCTAGCAGCTCGCTCGGCCCTGAGGAGTGACCGCATCTGTAATTTTTTGTTGTTGTCTTTTTTAAGCGAGGGAAACTGAGATCAATCTTACCAATCAACATAGAACGAAAACTATCCAACGACAGCAGAGAATAGCTCTACTAGGAAAAAGAAAGCAGGGTTCCACTACCACTGCGGTAAAAATTTTTAATATTAGCGTTGTCTACCTGAATTCACTTTCCTGCAACTATCGAGAAGTTCAAAGAATTCGATTAATAAAATGACGTCGTAAAGCCCCTTTAATCAGACTCAAACAATTAATATCATACTGAAAGTGATTGTCAACTCGGTAATAATCGATGGAGTTGCAGGACCTGTAATACTAATGAAATATTCGCATGTATTATCCCTTCTCTAGTGCAAGTGAAATGCACCAAAACAAAAGTAGGGCCTAAGTAATTCATTTCTGTGAAATCCAAGAAATAGTATTGCAGAGGTCTGTAGGTCAAAAAAGTAATTCCATTAACTGTTATTTCATTTTTATTTATTTGCATACAGGCGCTTTTTATTCGCTTAATTCCACCATTTTTTGGTCTGTGGAACTGAAATCGACACCTCAGATATTAAGACAACTGAATATTACTATTAACGTTGAGTATTCATCTTCAGAACAATAGCAGAATACTGTCGGGAAAACTGACATCAATAGCCCCATTAATGTAGATATAAACCTGTACTTTGTGTCATTTATTAGACCTATACAGTGGGTGTAGGGGTGAGAGCAGGAAGTGGACGTGAACGAGTAGTGATAGACTCATGCTTTCAGTAAGTAATAACACGGTCGTGAAAGAAATTAAATCGCTCGTAGAAAGATCAAATTATAAACTTTATCTGCGTATAAATCGTATCTGATGGGTTCGTGTTACGTGCAGCGTAACTGTTGAGCAACAGAACTTAACAGAACTGTGATATATTCCGAAATAGTGACATTCTGGCGTTATCCATTGGCAGCATAGAGAAAGTCACTGAAATTTCTATAACAATCTGATCAACTGTTTCATATTACGGCCCAATGGTTCTCATATGAATATTGTGGGAGCTTGTATTCATATGAAAACGAATGGGGTAAAACATAATTAAAAATAAAACACGGTGCGATTGCCGCATACAATATCTGCACTGTACTCTGCTTCGTTAACCCATAGTTATTTTGGATTTAGGGGTCTTTCTGCCTGAATGTTCTGCACAGTCATCAAACGGTTTTCAGTATATCTGCTGCTCGCTTTTGTTAGGGGATTTGATGGGACTCTATACTACAGGTGATAGTATCATTTTTGCAATATTTGTAGACTGGATGAGAGTTTGGCTTAAAGATAATTTAATCTATACATTTTTATCCCTAATTATATGTTTGGATAACAGAAGCTCTTCTTATTTTGCACACCATGTTACGAAGCCTTCCCAGAAATGTTCACATCTTGAAAACAATGCTGCATTGATTTCTCTTCGTTTGTTTGCCTCTCTTCGTTCGTTTGTGCCTCTGACAGCATTATCAAGAAAGATACTTTATGAGTCTATAATTGTAAAGGAAACTGACTCTTACATCTAATGTTTTCAGTATAATCAATGGAAATGCTCGAAGAAATGTAAAACAGCACTGGTGAATGACTTTTGTTGTCATTGCGCTTAAGACAGAATACGCAAATAATTGAGACACTTATTACTATTTTAGAGGTCGGTGCATCTGTATGTTTTTATTAGTAACAACGATCGACTCATTAAAGCTAGTTACGGACTTGCGAGCAGTCATTGACATATACTGTAGGTTTTCGGCCCCCAGCAGGCGCGCGACGCGCGAGCTAAGTCTCTGTCGAGTTCGCTTGGCAATCACCTCGGCTCTTATTCTTCCTGTTGATAGTATGACTGAAGCTTGGTAACATTGGAGTGTAAGTCTGTCAACGCTGGTACCGAGGTCTTACTTCCTGGTTGGCACAGAACTATGCTCATAAATTCACTTGATGTTTCCTGTAATGTCAATTGCATAAACTGACAGGTTTCTCAGTCGAGAGGCGACAGAAGCTATTTGTTCATGCTTTTGGATCCAGAAAATTGTTTACACGGCGAAATTCCAACTAATCTCCTCTCTTACGTTGCGAGTTATATGTTCTACTGATGTATGTGGCAGTAGGAAAGAATAGGCATGCACAGCTCCTCGCTAGGTGTGAGGTAAAGTCGTCGACTGCCACGGAGAGGTGGCTTTGGTCACTGGTTCGGGTCCCATTGGAGTAGGATTTTTTTAGGTGTTTCCGTGACAGGAGTTGCACGAATCCACATCGAAAACAACAAGAAACCTCTTGTGGTTACTTGCTATGTTCTATCAGATTATGCGAAAGTCTGACAACTTTCTGGTAGTTTACCATATCTGTCCCTTTAGAATCGAACTGATTCCAGGCTAATTTTGACGCCGATCGATGTTCGACGTGTATTTTCGTCTGGAAATAATTTTTGTCGAAGGTTATTCGAGTAGGGCAGGAAAGATAAACATTTGAGGACATATGATCGAAAGAGTAGGTGCGGAATCGGTGACTTCCAAAGCACACTATTCGATGTATTCTTTGTGAAATCAACGGGAAATATTATGTTGTAGTACTAACACATGATGTTATTTTTTAGGTCGTTTGTCCTTACAGTGTGACTAAATGGTGTCTCAGTTGTTTGCAAAAAATGGGCGCACCCTAGCGTTGTGGTTGCATTTTGCTGAGTATAAAAATCTTTTAGTAGTCAGTCATTAATTTCTTCTTAAGATGTGAGCATGAGAGCATCATAACTCGTTACTAGTAACAATCGTGAGTAGGAATCCTAATTGAGCGGCCTGATGTCGTTCAAGAAAAATGTAATAGTCACCCCTATGACCCTATATACCGATTCTACTTTACGACGTTTAGATCACGTTCATATATGTCAGAAAAATTCAATACGTGACTGTAATATAAGTACCAGAACTTGAGGTAAGGATATAACAGCCGGTAAACAGACTCACAGCGGCGCGCCGCTGTCACTGAGTCCGCAGGCGGCAGCCGCGATGCGGCCGCTGGCGCGTCGCCGTAGCCGGGGCCCACTACTCCCGAGAGTAAACAGTGCAGTTTTGATGCAGCAGCGAGTTCTTTTGTGTAATATTTCTGGGACTTTTCGCTGTTATATTTGAGGTTCTTCCACACTGATAACGAAGACAGCCGATTTGCGGTTAAAAAAAAAAAAAATTTGAATGTGGGTGGATTCGATCTCGCGACTGCTTACACATACGCTTGTAAATGTGACTCTTACCGCCAGACGACGCGCTCACATATCACAGCAACCTCTAGAGAAGGACATAACACTTCCTCCTGACAGTACCGCATTCTACAGTGTTGCCAGATCGTGCACATCGGCGGACTTAGCATTCTGCGTCGGCCGGCCGGCGATCAATTTTTTTGTCTAAGACTGTACGTACTCATCCTGGCTGAAAACCTTTATCCATTCGTGCCCATTGTGCATTCCAACGGACCTGAAAAATTCCAGAAGAAAAATACGGCAGTTTCACGTCTAGAATTACTACAGAGTAACTCTAGGAGCATTCTTCTGAGTTTAAACATCTATACTGTTCACCAAACTCCCCAGATATGAACATTATTGAGCATATCTGGGATGCCTTGCAACGTGATGATCAGAAGACATCTCCAAGCAGTCATACTCTTACGAATTTATGGACAGCGCTGAAGGATGCATTATGGCAATTCCCTCCAGTTCTACTTCAGACATTATTCAGACCTCGCCGCGGTGGAATGGCCGAGAGGATTGAGGCGCTATGCTCCGATGCGCGAGGCCGTTCCCCGTTGGGGCTTAGAATCCTCCTTCAGGTATGGATGTTTGTGCTGTCTTTAATATAAGTTACTTTATAAGTAGTTTATAAGTTCAGGGACTGATTACCCCGCAGTTAAGTCCCACAAGCTAAACAAACATAATATTAGGCAGGTATACCAGTTTCTTTGGCTTATCGGTGTACTTTTTAAAGTAGGTTGTCTTTGTTCAAGCACTGATATGCATTAAAAACCTTTGTGACAGCTTACAGAAGTTCACGGACTCTAGCAGGCAAAAGTGTACATACGGAAGGATCAGAGTTACAGACGGATATCCAAGAACACAACATAGTAAGAAGCCATGAGATAGCACAGTATCACAGTGAGGGGTATCAAGGCGCAGCGTAGGGTAAATGTTAACAGCTGGCGGTTTGCTGTTGGCAACGTTGCCGATTTCAATTGCCGGACAATAGCAACCGATGACTTGAGTATAGTACCTGCGGAAGAATCTATTGTGGGCTATTTGTAGCGACTAGGTAGGGTGGAAGCAAGTAAATCGACCTAGATGCTCCTACTAAAGCCGATTAGGGGACTACAAGTGCCCCAGGTCATACTGATGGTGTACTGTGTTTCCGTTGAGAACATGCTTTTAATCAAATTGCGTGGTTATGGTATATCGCCCTAAATTTGCGATTGGGTAGGGGATTTCCTGTCAGAGATGACACGGTTCGTAGTAATCGGTGGTAAGGCATCGACTAAAACAGAGGTGATATCGGTCTTTCCACAGGGTAGTGTTATTGGTCCTCTGCTGTTTCTTATTTACATAAACGATTTAGGGGAAAATCTAAGTAGCTCTCTTAGGTTGTTTGCAGATGACGCCGTCATTTACCGTCTAGTAAAATCATTTGAAGATCAAAACCAACTGCAGAACGATCTGAATGAGATACCACTATGGTGTAAAAATTGGCAATTGACTCTAAATAATGAGAAGTGTGAAGTAGTCTACGTAAAGAAATCCGTTAAACTTTGTTTGCAAGATAAATCAATCAAAAGTGAAGGCCGTAAACTCTACAAAATACCTAGGAATTACTATTACTTTAGACTTAAAATGGAAGACACGTAGATAATGTCGTGGGAAAGGCGAACCAGAGACTGCGTTTTATTGGCAGAACCCTTAAAAAATGCAACATAACTACAAAAGAAACGACATACACTACGCTTGTCCGTCCACTTTGGGAGTATTGTTGCCCAGTGTGGGATCCTTATCAGGTGTGTTTGACGGAGGACATCGAAAGAGTCCAGAGAAGGGCAGCTGGTTTCGTATTGTCACGATGCAGGGGAGACAGCGTTACGGAAATGATACAGGATCTGGGATGGGAAACATTACAACAACAGCGCTTATTGCTGCGGCGTGGGCTACTTACGAAACTCCAATCGCCAACATTCTTCTCCTAATGCGAAAATATATTGTTGGCTCCCATTTACATTGGTAGAAATGATCATCAGAATAAAATACGAGAAATGAGCTCGAACGGAGTGGTGTTCTTTCTTCCCGCGCGCTATTCGAGAATGGAATGGGAGATAAATAGTATAATGGGGGTTCGATATACCCTCTGCCAGGCACTTAAATGTGACTTGCAGAGTATCCCATGTAGATGTAGATGTAGATGCTGTAGTTATTGTTACGCAGAACTCCTGGCGTTCTAGTTGTCGTCGCCTTGGCTCCAAGATCTCGTGGATCAGCTACCTGCGGTGCTGCCCTGTTATATAGTTGGGCTATGTGGCCAGACACTACTCCCCGACCTGTTTGTTCCTTTTTTATATTTCTGTTTTTATATTCTCTCTGTATTAATCTGAACTGTCGTGATATACCTTCAAGCCACTTGTTCATTACTTCATGCCATTCTTTTATCTCACACTCGTCTGAGGCCTCTTCGCGCCTCTATATTTTTCTTTTTGGCTCCTTGCGGACCTTTTTGACTTTTTTCTTTTTTCCTACCTCCAACTGCTTCCTTCCTATCTAGATGTATGCAAGAAATGTTGCTATTAAACCCGTTTTGTCTGTGCAGATTTCTTTCAGTTACCATCTTGCACTGTCTCCAAACTCAAAGGAAATGGATCCCACCCAGGTATTAATTCACATATTTCTCATTGAAATGAATATAATCTAGCAGTCCGTTGCGCTAAAGAGAACTGCTGACACAAACCCAAATCTGAGCTGTCTCCACCCTATGATTGTTGAAAACTGTTCTTCACTGACATGTATTTTTTACCTGTTTACAATTTCCCCCCTTCTTTAGACGATGGTCGAAGTCTCCAGTTAAGTGAAATTCTGTACAATGGCTGTAATCCTGGCATGTCCGCCAAGTGAAACGTTTCTTCTCATCCGCCATCACACAACTTGTGTGGCATATGATGAAGCCGCCCCTTGTCGTAGCCAGAGTCGACGAATCTTGCCAGTGTGAGGAGAGAAATCGTAATGGTATTACTGCACAGATTTCCTCCTAACTGTTTGTTGGCAAACCAGAATAGCTCCTAGTAGTTCTGCACATATACTGTGAAGCTAAAACACTCACATACGTTCTTTGAACCAAGAGACAGGATTAAAAAAGTGCCGGCCGCGGTGGCCGAGGGGACTGAGACGCTTCAGTGACGGTCTACACGACCACTACGGCCGGGGGTTCGAATCCCCCCTCGGGCATGGATATTTGTGCCGTCTTGGTTCGTAAGTAGTTCATAAGTAGTATGTAAGTTTAGGGACTGATGACCCCGTAGTTTAGTCCCATAGACTTTACAAACATTTTGAACATTTGATTAAAAAAGTGTTTTCCTCTGTACTACTTCATAACGCCTTGTAGCCATCCGACTACTTTCAAAAGTTCTTAGGTGTGATCACTGGACCAGAAAACGAAATCTGCAATGAGTCAGTAAGCAGACACCAATACATATCTTCCACTATATGTGTAAACAAAGCAGAAACGAAGGCTTCAACGATGGAGGGTATAAATTTATACACATTTCTTTATGGGCAAAATATTATCTTTCAATAACTCTAGTATAGATCACTTCTTTCATTTAACATAATCTCACTCTCCCTAGGTCCTCCTTACTGTTGCGTGACTCATTCCGACAGTATCCATTTATAATCGCAAACAGCAGGACCCATATTGTAAACAGACAGTTGACTAAGATTGTGGCCATGTCCACATACGGGAACGCTCATTCGAACACTCCTAAATCTTTCCACACAATTACCCTGGCCTATAACAATAAAATTCCGAAGTACGTGCTCCCCACCACAGTGGGCTTCGAACTCGTGTTCTGCACCCCAACGAGACTTTAGACTGACTTCTCAATTTTGCGTGCTACTCACAGATCCACAGATTACTTTTATGATGGAGGCGTTTAGGCCGAAGAAATTTCAGATCAGAAAGTAAGCAGAGGTTGGTCATTTCCTGTTAACGTTCGTAGTACTGCTGCTTGTCGTCATTTTCAGAGGTTACTGGGTAACGCCAGCCATTCTGTGGGAAACACTTGCCCTTATAATTTGCTGCCAGGACAAGCCAGCGACCGTTAGCTGGATGAAGCAGAGAGCAGACACTTTGCTCCAGCCGGCCGCGGTGGCCGAGGGGACTGAGGCGCTCCAGTCACTGTCTGCACGGCCACTACGGTCGGGGGTTTGAATCCCCCCTCGGGCATGGATATTTGTGCTGTCCTTAGTTGTAAGTAGTTCGTAAGTTTGGGGACTGATGACCCCGTAGTTAAGTCCCATAGACTACAAACATTTGAACGTTTTGAACTTTGCTCCAGACGTGATAACAGTCCCTGTCTTCAGAACACTAAGACGCCGACAACGTCAATCACAATACGAACAGCACTGGCTGACGGTTACAGCCCAGAAATGATCCATGACAGGATGAGTGCCTGACAACACATGATGAATTGCTTGCTCTGGTACCCTTTCACTTATTCAGCAGCAGTAAGAGTAAAACAGTCTAGTAGCGATCTCGACGGTTTTATTCTTATTGAAAAAGTGCAGATCGCGGACTCGTACAGGAAATTCGTTTCCTTTACACACACACACACACACACACACACACAGCAGGTTTTCGTGCAGGCAATCGACTGCTGGTCTGCGGAGCGTCCAGATATTTGCATGGGGGGCATACTGAGCGGTGACACCTCCTTTACTGTGTGTCTGACACGTACCTACATCTAGGTGTTCATTCATTGCACCATGTGTCGATTGGCTACAGATCATCCCTCACTTTGCTACCCCTTTCCAGTGTTGCCACTTCACGATAAACTACAGAATCATCCGCAAAAAGCATCATTGAACTTCCGGTGTTATCTACGAGGGCATTTATATATGTTGTGAAAAGCAAGAGTCCTATAACACTTCCCTGCGGCACGCCTGAAACCACTTTCCGTCTCAAGGCTTCTCTCCTTTGAGAATGATTTGCTGCGTTCTGTTAGCTAGAAAGTCCTCTACCCACTCGCACAGACGGTCTGATATTCCATATGCTCGCACTTTGAAGATCAGACGACGGTAAGGAACGGTATCGAACGCCTTGAGGAAGTCAAGAAGCACGGTATCTACCAGGGACCCTGTATCTATTGCCCTCTGGATCTCTTGGATGAATAGCGCGAGCTGTGTTTCAAATGAACGTTGCTTTCGAAAACCATATTGATTTCTACAGAGGAGATTTCCAGTCTCCAGAAATGTCATAATACTCTAACATAAGACATATTCCAAAATTCTGCAACTAACTGATGTCATAGATATAGGCCCATAGTTTTGCGCATCGGATCGACCTTCGATACACTGCTGCTAGAAAAGGGAGGGAGGGAGGGTGGGAGATCCTTCGCATACTCCGTGTAAAATCGAATTGGTATCCCATCTGCTCCAGCGGTCTTTCCACTTGACACGATGTGTAATGAGTTCTTTGACTCACAAGCATTGTGGAACGCGGTGTTTAGATGTGCATTTCCATCCCAGTCCAACCACGCTCAAGTCCTTGCCAATCATTGTACGCTTGTCCGCGAGGTATGGTGGGAATTAGTATCCGCATGTGAATGTGGTTTGGTTTAGCGAAGAAGCCAACTTTAGTTTGGATGGTTTCACCAGTATGCAAAATTGGTGCATCTGCGGGACGGAGAATCCACATTTCATTATCGGTAATTCTCGTCACCCTCAACAGGTGACTGACTGTTGTACAATTTCCAGTGACGAAGTCCGCCTCCGTAGCTCAGCGGTAGCGTCGCTGACTACCACGCAGGAGGCACGGGTTCGATTCCCGGCAGGGGACTGGGTGTTGTGTGTTGTCCTAATCATCATCATCTCATCATCATTGGCACGTAAGTCGCCCACGCGGCGTCAAATAAAAAGGCTTACACTAAGGCGGCCGAACAAACCCGCAAGGGTTCTCCCGGCCAAGTACGCTATACGCTCATTTTTTTCCCAGTGACGAAATTATCGATGTGATATTCTTGGATAGCACGGTGAGTACCGTGAAGGTGTTGGAAGGCGTTTTCATCCCCATTATCCAAAGCGATCTTGATTCCAATAAGATGTGGGACATGCAATACGAAGTTCGACCCCACCGAAGAAGGATAGCATTTCATGTACTGGAGGAGCTCTTTGCGTACCGCATTATTGCTCTCCGGATCTGAACACATGCGATTCCTTTTTAAGGGGCTATATTAAAATGTTTGTTTGTAATTCTATCGGACCAAACTGCGTGGTCATCAGTCCATAGCTTACAAACTACATAAACTAAGGTAAACTATCCTAAGGACAAACACACACACCCATGCCCCAGGGAGGACTGGAACCTCCGACGGCGAAAACCCGCGCGCTCCGCAGCGAGGCGCTTTAGACCGCTCAGCTACTCCACCGCGGCGGCTATATTAAAGACAAGCAATAATCACAAAACCACTGCAGAGCGGAAAATAATCATTCAGGAGGACATCGACAACATCTATGTTCTGACAGTTCAGCGGTTCGGGTAGAATTTCGCTATTCGTCTGCGTCACATCACGCCATGAAATGCAGGCATATAGAACATGTCATAAACTAATTCCGAATATGTGTAGTGACGTGTACATGTTGAATAAAGTGTATGCACGCCGTAGTGTGTAACCTATTTATGTTTTGTTCCATATAAATCAATAACTGTCACCCCCTAACTTCCACATTCATCATTACCATCATCCCTCTATATCACCAGAAACACCAACACACCATGGCATCACTCTCATTATCATCAGTGATTCAACTGTATCTGCATTTTAAAATCGTCAAAAATGTATTAAAATCTCCATCGACTACTGCGCATAGAGATTATTAGAATGAGGAAAGACATGTTAGGATGCATACAGCGTCACGTAGACGGTCATTTTTCCTTCATACGGTAAGGTGTTGAAGCTGGCGAATAAAGGCCAGAGCTCTAAATTTTATGTAAGGTTCGACGTGAATTTTATAATGTCATATTGGCACCAAAGTTCATCACAATTCTTCCCAACGCCACCGTGGACGTATCACACAATGGGAATGTCACCAGACCCCCCTCTTACTACATTTCACTATTTCTTTTGATGCCTCTGGTATGGAGATCAGAACTGCGACACCAGCGTTAAAACTGCACCTCCCTTTCAAGCGGCCGAGGAAAACACTTCGCCTCTTAGAATCTACACGCAAAGATCTCAGGGGCACCATAAATGGCTTCTCTGTGATAGTTGATTAGCACAGACTTGACGGTCGAAATCGACAGTATGCAGTGCAATCAATAAGAGCGGCGATCTAACTGATACTTGACAGTCTAGACACCTACCGGTCGAATCAATCCTTTTCTATGAACATAGTGGAATTGGAACCACATTGAACGTAATCTTTGCTCTATTATGCAAACTGAAGTACATATGGACCATTCAAAATCATTATACAAAATTTAAATTTGATCCGAAACAACAAAGGGTGTTTATGGTCTCATGTTTCGTGTCCTCATGTGGCGTGATCACAGGGGGATGGGGCATTGACCCATAAGCGAATAAAATGGCAAAGAGTTCCTGAAAGATCCCCCAGTATAGCAACACCCTCAATAACACCTGTCCGTTTTTGGGCTCTGTTAAAATTGTTCGTGTCTGATGCAGCCAGTCATTTATTTCTAGGTGTCAGTTTGACAGTAACTGTTTAGAAATGCTGAACTGCGTGCTGCATCGTCGCTCAACTTAGGTCTTATGGCTTTATGTCAAATCCAACGTTGTCAAAAGGGATGCCTTTCACAACCACCACTTAGGAATCAATGACCGGCTGCCTCAATACCCAAGAAAAGACGCAAAAGTTGTTCTCAAACTAGAAGGTCTTGGAGAAACACTTTGCCATTCTACCCAGTACGAAGTAGGAGATTTGGAAAAACATAAATATCTTTTGCTGCTTCGGATCACGTTCAAACATTGTACGGTGATCTTGAACCGTCCGTACTGATTCCAGCCTGCATAACAGAGCGAAAATTGCGGTTACACTGCAACTACACTCTAAAGGAGTCAAATAGCGTTCGGGGTTGTTGTATCACTAGGACGTCCTTACCGAAGGGTTGATTCGTCCAATTGGTGTTTCCTGTATCAAAGGTTGTTAAGAATGTCGTCCTGTTTCTTAGCTCACTCTGAACTGTCGTTATCGACTGCCAAATGTGTGGGAATCAACGTCCAAAGTGAATGAGTGGATCCACTGACTCAATTTAATATCACCCCCTGAAGCCCTTTCGTGTCGATTCTGAGTTGCCGTGGGTTTTAATATTTTCCTTGGCCACCTACAAGTAAACACGTGGTACTAACGCTAGATGTCTCAGATATGACATACATCGCAAAGGGTCAAAAACAAGGAAGGAAAGTGGTAAGAGGAAATTTGATGTGCTTCTCATTGTGGTAGAATTTAAGGCCAATGTGACACTAACCCACCTTAAACCGCACATGAAATTCTGCGCTCTGGCTTTTTTTTCCGCAAGCGTCAACACATTGCTATTTGAAGCGTCGTCGGGCCCAAGGGTCATATCGCAGGACGCCAAGCCCTTACAGAGGAGAATTGTAGGCACTTTGAGCCAAATTTCAATCATCTTTGTCGCAATGAGAGATAGATGGAAAACAGATCTGACACATATTACAGCAGTTCACCTGACTGCAATTTCCTGTCGCGAAAAGACCTAATGGAAGCTCCACATCTTGTACTGAAAAAATTGCAGTTGATTTTCATGTCAAATAAGGTAGAGCTAAGCAGTTAACGACTCATCTGGGTTAAGACATCCTCATGAAAACACCGAAATTGCTTTGAGGATATTTATGGCAATAGTAGTGACTGAAGCAAAATATCTTCTTAGTTTTACCAAATTAAAGATAATAAAAAGAAGTATTGGGAAAAATTGAAGGTGGCACCAATGTTAGCATGGAACAGAAGGTCGTGGAGGAGTTTTAAAAGGGGGACTATGTTCCAGAGTGAACACTGAAAAACATAATCAGTCTCGAATGATGAGGGTATTTTTGGTGTGTGTGGTTGATAAGATGTTCAGCCTCACTACTAAGACTTGTGTTCGCTAATCTTTGTATCCGTCGTGATGCTCTCTATTTGCTCAGGATTGTTTGTGGCTAAGAGATAAAGTGTGTTTCAGCAGACATTTACGGTTTGCGTGGACTCATAAACTAACTTTTCAAAATAATTTTCTGAGACACATTTAGTGCAGTTTCGAAAGATGATTTCTGCCTACCACCGAATTTGAAAATGTATTTCGCCAACACATCGATGGTAGACTGAAGTCGCTACCAATTATAATTTCATGAATGGAAAGCCTATTTGTAGTAACACATTTTCATTAAACCGTCTAGCAACTGTGTAATGGCCGGCCGCGGTGGCCGAGGGATGCCGGGCGCCGTGGCTCAGCGCGCCCGGTCAGAGGGCTGAACGCCCTCTGTAATAAAAAAAAAGCTGAGCCAAGAAAACAACGAACAACCATGATCAGCGTCCGCAATGAACAGAACTACCCATAGAACAAAAAAGACTGAGGCTCTTCAGTTACGGTCTGCACGGCCACTACGATCAGGGGTTCGAATCCCCCCTCGTGCATGGATATTTGTGCCGTCCTTAGGATAAGCTAGTTGATAAGTAGTTTGTAAGTTTAGGGACTGATTACCCCGTATTTAAGTCCCATAAGCTATACAAACATTTGAACATTTTTGAACTGTGTAATGAGTTCATTGACTTCATTTTAATATTTAATCGCTTTTATTAAACTTCTAACAAAAATGAAGTTTAGAAAATGAGATAAGAAGCAGTGGATGAAAGTAGTTTTCTGGGGAGGAGAAGATTTGGCTGTTCAGCCAGTGTTTAATGAACATGTGAGTACCGCTTTTTTTGTCCAGGCGTACCGACATTTACCACGAGGAAACGGAAAATGATACTCTATGTATTTCCATCTTTATGTGCAACAGGATCACGGTTACTCAGTTTTAATTAATAACACAACTCCGTGATTGAACAAGGAGATAGAGAGAAACATATGACTTTCGAAAACAAGGTGTTAAGAAAAGTCTTTTCACCTGTGTAAGAGAATGTAATCTACATCTACATCTACATCTACATGGGATACTCTGCAAATCACATTTAAGTGCCTGGCAGAGGGTTCATCGAACCACAATTATACTATTTATCTCCCATTCCATTCTCGAATAGCGCGCGGGAAGAAAGAACACCTGAATCTCTCTGTTCGAGCTCTGATTTCTCTTATTTTATTCTGATGATCATTTCTACCTATGTAAGTGGGAGTCAACAATATATTTTCGCATTCGGAGGAGAATGTTGGCGATTGGAGTTTCGCAAGTAACCCACGCCTCAGCGATAAGCGCCGTTGTTGTAATGATTCCCATCCCAGATCCTGGATCATTTCCGTAACGCTGTCTCCCCTGTATCGTGACAATACGAAACGAGCTGCCCTTCTTTGGACTCTTTCGATGTCCTCCGTCAAACCCACCTGATAAGGATCCCACACTGGGCTGCAATACTCCAAAAATGGACGGACAAGCGCAGTGTATGCAGTTTCTTTAGTAGTTCTGTTGCATCTTTTAAGGATTCTGCCAATAAAACGCAGTCTCTGGTTCGCCTTTCCCACGATATTATCTACGTGTTCTTTCCAGTTTAAGTCTGAAGTAATAGTGATTCCTAGGTATTTTGTGGAGTTTACGGCGTTCGCATTTGATTGATTTATGTTGTAAACAAAGTTTAACGGATTTCTTTTCGTACACATGTGGACGACTTCACACTTCTCATTATTTAGAGTCAATTGCCAATTTTTACACCATACTGATATCTTATTCAGATCGTTCTGCAGTTGGTTTTGATCTTCAGATGATTTTACTAGACGGTAAATGACGGCGTCATCTGCAAACAACCTAAGAGAGCTACTTAGATTTTCCCCTAAATCGTTTATGTAAATAAGGAATAGCAGAGGACCAATAACACTACCTTGTGGAACGCCCGATATCACCTCTGTTTTAGTCGATGCCTTACCATCGATTACTACGAACTGTGTCCTCTCTGACAAGAAATCCCCTATCCAATTGCAAATTTGGGGCGATATACCATAACCACGCAATTTGATTAAAAGCCGTTTGTGAGGTACGGTGTCAAAAGCTTTCTGGAAATCAAGAAATACGGAATCGATTTGCGAACCTTTGTCGATAGCACCCATCACTTCGTGTGAATATAGAGCTAGTTGTGTAATCGTCATAATAAAGGCAGATTCCTGCTCACTGTTGCTAACCTGAAGTGAACACAGGGACAGAATAACTGGGACATAGAGACAGTCCTACAAGGGAAACCACAAGGTACGAGACCTCTTGGAAGATTAAAACGGAGACGGATGTATGACGTCAAAAAAATGTTCAAATGTTTGTTAAGCTTATGGGACTTAACTACGGGGTCATCAGTCCCTAAACTTACAAACTACTTATGAACTACTTACGAACTAGGACGGTACAAATATCCATGCCCGAGGGGGGATTCGAACCCCCGACCGTAGTGGCCGTGCTGACCGTGACTGGAGCGCCTCAGTCACCTCGGCCACCGCGGCCGGCTGTATGACGTCACGAAAGACGTAGAGACACTGGGAGCATAGGAGAATATGACCAATTGAGAGCAACTGAGGAGGCTAAGGAGTGAGGCTATGCAGCCACCTAGGTTTGTGTGGCCATATAAGTAAGTGAGTAACGTAATACCTTCAGCCGTCTATTTTGATTCGCATTTAACCGTGCCGTATCCAGCCCTGACCAATGTAGAAGCGCGATGAATCTTGTAACTTTGTGAAGCCAGGCTGAGTTACTCCTATCCATAGTTCTGTGACGCAACGGCGCCATCGCTTCACTCATTAGCTGACACCTGATAAGGAAGTGATGGCGTCGTGGCACCAGAGGACAACTGATACAAGAGACACCGCCCAAGTGACTCTCGCAATTCTAATATGTTGAAGTCTCGGTCAAAATATGAGACACGTGTTTTTCATATCTACATCTACAACCATACTCCGCAAGCCACCTGACGGTGTGTGGCGGAGGGTACCTTGAGTACCACTATCGATTTTCCCTCCTATTCCAGCCACGTATTGTTCGCGGAAAGAAGGATTGTCGGTATGCCTCTGTGTGTGCTCTAATCTCTCTGATTTCATCCTCACGATCTCTTAGCGAGATATACGTAGGAGGGAGCAATATACTGATAGACTCCTCGGTAAAGGTATGTTCTCGAAACTTCGACAAAAGCCCGTACCGAGCGACAGAGCGTCTCTTCTGCAGAGTCTTCCACTGGAGTTTATCGATCATCTCCGTAACGCTTTCACGATTGCCAAATGATCGCAGCGCGCTGCTCTCCATTGGATCTTCTCTACCTCCTCTATCAATCCCACCTGGTACGGATCCCACACGGGTGAGCAGTATTCAAGCTGTGGGCGAACAAGTGTACTGTAACCTACTTCCTTTGTTTTCGGACTACATTTCCTTAGTATTCTTCCAATGAATCTAAGTCTGGCATCTGCTTTACCGACGATTGATTTTATATGGTCGTTCCATTTTAAATCCCTCCTAATGACTACTCCCAGATACTTTATGGAATTAACTGCTTCCAGTTGCTACCCTGCTATAGTGTAGCTGAATGATAAAGGATCTTTCTTTCGCAGCACATTACACTTGTCTACATTGAGCTTTGCCATTCCCTGCACCATGCGTCAATTCGATGCAGATCCTCCTGCATTTCAATACAATTTTCCATTGTTACAACCTCTCTATATACTACAGCATCATCCGCAAAAAGCCTCAGTGAACTTCCGATGTTATCCGCAAGGTCAGTTATATATATCGTGAACAGCAACGGACCCACGACACTCCCCTGTGGCACACCTGACATAACTCCTACTTCGGAAGACTTCTCTCCATTGAGAATGACCTGCTGCTTTCTGTTATCTAGGAATTCCTCAATCCAATCACACAATTGATATGATAGACCATATGCTCTTACTTTGTTCATTAAACGTTTGTGGGGAACTGTATCAAACGCCTTGCGAAAGTCGAGAAACACAGCGTCTACCTGAGAACCCGTGTCTATGGCCCTCTGAGTCTCGTGGGCGAATAGCGCGAGCTGTGTTTCACACGAACGCCCTTTTCGAAACCCATGCTGATTCCTACAGAGCAGATTCATAGTATCGAGAAATGTCATTATATTCGAACATAATACATGTTCCAAAATTCTACAACTGACCGACGTTAGAGATATAGGCCTATAGGTCTGCACATCTGTTCGAAGACCCTTCTTGAAAACGGGGATGACCTGAGCCATTTTCCAATCTTTCGGAAAGATACGCTGTTCTAGAGACCTACGATACACCACTGCGAGAAGGGGGGCCAGTTCCTTCGCGTACTCTGTGTAAAAACGAACTGGTATCCCATCAGGCCCTGCGGCCTTTCCTCTTTTGAGCGATTTTAATTGTTTTTCTATCCCTCTGTCAGTTAATTCGATATCTGCCATTTTGCAATCTGTACGGCAATCTAGGGAAGGAACTACAGTGCAATCTTCCTCTGTGAAACAGCTTTGGAAAAATACATTTAGCAATTCTGCCTTCGGAGTGTCATCCTCTGTTTCAATGCCATTTACGTCACAGAGTGTCTGGACACTTTCTTTTGATCCACCTACCGCTTTGACATAAGATCAAAATTTCTTAGGATTTTCAGCCAAGTCAGTACAAAGAACTCTACTTTCAGTCAGTACACCGACGCGTGACCATTCTCCCTGACCGTTTACTGTAAAAAGCAAATATTTTATAAGTCCAAGTCGTAGCTACATTTCTCCACACACTCTGTTTAAGCCTGGCTTACACATATGCCATAGCTTCGTCTTTCTCCAGCATTAGTTTGTAATCGTCCTTTATGGCAGTTGCTTTAGCCATATATTCTAGCTTCCTTCTCTTGGTCTCGATATCCTCCATTTCCAGTTATCTTTTCGCGCACATAAGACATTAACTGCACGTAGCGATGTAATTTCTTTAATGGGGGATGGCTTAAACAGTCTTGCACAAGATCAAAAACACTACCCATCCGGTAATCGTATATTGTAATACCCCTGCTGTCGACCCAACGACGAAGTAAGTGCTCAGATGTAGCAAATAGACCTCTATCTCTCTTTTTAGGGTAAATCAGGTCACGGATCACAATATTCACAGGATTGTGCAAGAAGATTGTTTAAGTGTTCTAAAAGAGAAGATACGGCCGATTGCTGCACCGCTTCTCAGAAGACGCCGCCTCCGCCGCCGACAGATGCTACCCCCTCCTCCTCCCACGCTCGCGACAGCTTCTCAAAGGACGCCGCCACCCGCCCTACCCGCGAGAACAAACAATACCGCGACGATTGTCTTGACCTCATCGACACCGCCCCCGCCGGCCGACCCCTGCGTACTGCACTCTTTTTACGGCGACCGCGCCCCGCCAGGTCAGCAGCCAACTCGACCGCAACCTTAGATCTATAAATGTATCTCTCCGATTAGACGATGCAAGCAACAGCCGTCGAACGTAATGTAACTTGTATGCCAACCACTCTTTCGATAAAACAGCAACAACAGCAGCATCAGAAGACGGCATATTGTTGTTGTTATGGTCTTCAGTCCGGAGACTGGTTTGATGCAGCTCTCCACCCTACTCTATCCTGAGCAAGCCTTTTCATCTCCTCATAAGAACGGCAACCCACATCCACTTGAATCTGCTTACTATACGCGTCTCTTGGCCTCCCTCTGCGATTTTTACCCCACACGCTTCCCTCCAATGCTAAATTTACGATTCCTCGATGTCTAAGAATGTGTCCTACCAAGCGATCCCTTCTTTTAGTTAGGGTATGCCAAAAATTCCTTTTCTCGCCAATTCTGTTCAGTACCTCTTCATTAGTTATGTGATCTACCCACCTAATCTTCAGCATTCTTCTGTAGCACCACATTTCAAAAGCCTCTATTCTCTTCCTGTCCGCACTGCTTATCGTCCATGTTTCACTCCCATACAAGGCAACACTCCACACAAATGCCTTCAGAAAAGACTTCCTTACACTTAAATTAATATTCGATGTTAGCAAATTTCTCTTTTTCAAAAATGCTTTTCTTCCCATTGCCATTCTGCATTTTATATCCTCTGTACTGCGACCATCGCATGTTATTTTACTACCTAAGTAACAAAACTCATCTACCACCGTCATTGTTTCATTACCTAATCTAATTCCTTCAGCATCGCCTGATTTTCTAAGACCGCATTCCATTATTTTTGTTTTGCTCTTGTTAATGTTCATTTTGTACGCTCTCTTCAACACACTGTCCATTCCATTCAACTGCTCTTCCAGGTCGTTCGCTGTCTCTGGCAGAATTACAATGTCATCAGCAAAACGCAATGTTTTTATTTCTTCCCCCTGAACTTTAATCCCTATTCCAAAATTTTCCTTGCTTTCCTTCATCGCCTGCTCAATGTACAAATTGAATAACATCGGAGAAAGGCTACAACCCTGTCTTACTCCCTTCCCAACTGATGCTTCCCTTTCATGCCCTTCGAGTCTAATAACTGCGGTCTGGCTTTTGTACAAGTTGTAGATAACTCTCCTTTCCCTGTATTTTACCCCTGCTTACTTCAGAATTTGAAAGAGTGTAGTCCAGTCAACATTGTCAATCGCTTTCTCCAAATCTACAAAGGCTAAAAATGTAGATTTGCCTTTCCTTAATCTATCTTCTAAGATAAGACGTGAGCTAAGTATTGCCTCCCGGGTTCCTACGTCCCTCCTGAATCCAAACTGATCTTCCCCTAGGTCAGCTTCTACCAGCTTTTCCATTCTCCTGTAGATAATTCGTGTTAATATTTTGCAACCATGACTTATCAAACTGATGGTTCTGTAATTTTCACACCTGTCTGCACCTGATTTCTTTGGAATGGGGATTATTACATTTTTCTTAAAGTCTGAGGGCATTTCGCCTGTCTCATATATCCTACACACCAATTCAAATAGTCTTGTCATGGCTGGCTCTCCCAGAGACTTTAGTAGCTCTGAGGGTATATCATCTACTCCTGGGGCCTTGTTCCGGCCTAGGTCTTTCAAGGCTCTGTCAAATTCATCTCTGAGTATAGTATCTCCTATTTCATCTTGATCTACTTCCTCTTCCCTTCCTACAACATCGTCTCTGACTTCATTTCCTTTGTAGAGCTGCTCTCTTTCCACGTTTCAGCCTTTCCTTCTTTGCTGAGAACTGGTTTCCCATCTGAGTTCTTGATATTTGTAGAATTGCTTTTCTTGTCCCCAAATGTCTCTCTGATTTTCCTGTAGGCGGTATCTACTTTTCCCCTTATTATACATTCTTCTACAGATTTGCATTTGGCTTCTAGCCACACCTGCTTAGCCATTTTGCACTTCCTATCAATCTCATTTCTTAGTCGTCTGTACTCCATTTTGCCTGTTTCATTTACGGCATTTTTATATTTTCTCCTTTCATCAATTAAATTTAGTATCTCCTGTGTTATCCAATGATTTTTTGCAGGTCTTGCCTTCCTACCTATTTTGTCCTCTGCTGCCTTCACTATTTCATCTCTCAATGCTACCCATTCCTCTTCTACTGTTTTATTTCCCCCTGTTTCTGTCAATTGTTGCCTAAATCTCCCTCTGAAATTCACCAGAACTTCACGTTCCTTCAATTTATCTAGGTCCCATCTCCTTATTTTCCTACCTTTCTGCAGTTTTTTCAGTTTCAGCCTACAGTTCATGACTAACAAGTTATGGTCAGAGTCTATATCTGCCCCTGGGTATGTCTTGCAGTTTATAACCTGATTCCGGAATCAATATTTTACCATTATAAAATCTATCTGATACCTTCCAGTGTCTCCTGGTCTCTTCCAAGTATACAACCTTCTTTTGTGATTCTTAAACCACGTGTTTGTTATGATTAAATTATGTTCCGTGCAAAATTCTACCAGGCGACTTCGTCTTTCATTCCTTCTGCCCAGTCCATATTCACCTACTATTTTTCCTTCTCCTCCTTTTCCTACTACCGAATTCCAGTCTCCCATAACAATTAAGTTTTCCTCTCCCTTAACGGTCTGAATAATTTCCTTTAGCTCCTCATATATTTCTTCTATATCCTCATCATCGGCAGAGCTAGTTGGCATATAAACCTGTACTACTGTTGTCGGTGTTGGCTTCGTATCTATCTTGACAATGATAATGCGATCACTGTGCTGCTCGTAGTAGTTTACCCGCATTCCTATTTTCTTATTCATTATCAGTCCTACTCCTGTGATACCCCCAACTGATTTTGTATTTATAATCCTGTACTCACCTGACCAGAAATCCTGTTCATCCTGCCACCGAACTTCACTAATCCCCACTATATCCAACTTCAACCTATCCATTTCTCTTTTTAAATTTTCTAATTTTCCTACCCGATTAAGGGATCTAACATTCCACGCTCCGATCCGTAGAATGCCAGTGTTGTCTTTCCTGATGATAACATCCTCCTGAGTAGTCCCCGCCCGGAGATCCGAATGGGGGACTATTTTACCTCCGGAATATTTTACCCGAGAGGATGCCATCATCATATTTTCATACAGTAGAGCTGCATGTCCTCGGGAAAAGTAACGGCTGTAGTTTCCCCTTGCTTTCAGCCGTTCGCAGTAGCTGTGTGGCAAAGCCACATTGGCTGATGTTACAAGGCCAGCTCAGTCAATCATCCAGACTGTTGCCCCTGTAACTACTGAAAAGGCTGCTGCCCCTCTTCAGGAACCACACGTTTGTCTGGCCTCTCCACAGATACCCCTCCGTTGTGGTTGTACCTACGGTACGGCTATCTGCATCGTTGAGGCACGCAAGCCACCCCACCTCGGCAATGTCTGTGGTTCATGGGGGTGGGACGGCATATTATTTATACAAAAATTCCAAATAACGAAAATCGGCAATGACATCTAGCACAAAGTCTCTAAACTTACATCTGCAAGCACCGTTAACAATCGTCCAGAACGCAGAGCGCTCTCTCGGCAGGCTACATAAAAGAAACCTATGCTAAGTGTTTAAAAGCATCTAAGTTACATCTCCAAATGATCAAAACCTTCTACGCAGACGCACCACTCTGACAAGGATAGCTCGCAATGCATTTATTTAATGGAGCTGAGCCATGCCGAAAGATCCGAAATTTAACACTCTAGCGATCTTGCCCTGTTACGATTCCTTCTTAGATTGAGGTATAGATGCGCCTTCCGAGAGTTCGGGTACTTTAATTTTACCTCTTATTTCCTTGCTACAGCAGTACATATCCGATCTAAGAAATTTCTATGTCCTGTTACGATGCAAACTACATTTATCTGACACCGATATTCCAGCACCCCAGAAGACACATAAACCCTATTGTGCAACGAAGAGTCGAAATAAAAGAAAAATACGTGAAATAATTTACCGATTTCCGACCTCTACACTAAAACTTTTCGAAATTATTGGCCTAACAACATTCTTATTCGACAATACAGCAATCACAGAACTGGGGTTACCTGCCCAATGCAACACCGATTTCCAGTTCGACCCGCCTTTTACCCACAAAATTCCTACTTCAAGTTCCTTTATTATGCATTCCACTAATCCGAACTAAGATTTATTATTTTAATTACAAGTAGGTGTCTACCGCAAACGAAGATGCTAACCAACACACCGCAACACATGATCCTATATAGGACATGGAATGTACTGAGTACATGCAACATAATGTTCGCAAACACTTACATCACAACCAATGCCCGCATACATCGATCATAATCTGCTCTCTAAGGAATGGATGGGAGTCACACACAGTACGAACACGTTTGTCGTGTGTTCCGCTAATTTCGGTCAATACAACGATTCCAGACCAATCCCCCCGGCTGTTTAGTGTAAAAGCAAATATTTCTCCCCACACTATCTGTTTAAACCGGGCTTGCACATATGCAATAGCCTCCTTTTAAAAGCCTATGTCTTCGCCATATAACCCAGTTTTCGTTTACCCTTCTTCTTAGGACATGGGGAATAACGTAGACGATATCTACATCTGTGGATAATAAAGTTCTGGAATGCTAAAAAAATATAGCTCCATGCCCGACTCTACAAGTAATTTACAGTTGAAACTAAAAAACATAATGTCCGAGAGAGTGGTCAGTTTTCGGGTACTCTTAATACCCAAGTAATCAAATCTAAAAGCGTTTGCACAGTACAACGGTGCACTTTGTAAATACCGTATCTTCTCTTTTAGAACACTTAAACAATCTTCGTGCACAATCCTGTGAATTTTGTGATCCGTGACCTGATTTACCCTAAAAAGAGTGATAGAGGTCTATTTGCTGCATTTGAGCACTTACTTCGTCGTTGGGTCGACAGCAGGGGTATTACAATATACGATTACCTGATGAATAGTGTTTTTGATCTTGTGCAAGACTGTTTAAGCCTTCCCCCATTAAAGAAATTACATCGCTACGTGCAGTTAATGTCTTATGTGCGTGAAAAGAAAACTGGAAATGGCGGATATCGAGACCAAGAGAAGGAAACTAGAATATATGGCTAAAGCAACTGCCATAAAGGACGAGTACAAACTAATGCTGGAGAGAGACGAAGCTATGGCATATGTGTAAGTCAGGCTTAAACAGAGTGTGTGGAGAAATCTAGCTACGACTGGGACTTATAAAATATTTGCTTTTTACAGTAAACGGTCAGGGAGAATGGTCACGCGTCGGTGTACTGACCGAAAGTAGCGGAACACATGAAAATGTGTAGCAATATCGTTTGGGTAAGGGACTACATTGTATCCAAATGTGGAGGACTGGGGGCCGTCATTTGCAGAGTTAAAAACGGATGGAATAACAAGCAATAGTTTGCAATAATCGTAAAACCTAGTGTTCCATACGGAAATTACCACAGGAGTTGGTACCGTACACACATAGCGACGCCTAGTGCTATAACCAGTAAATAATGGGAAAAGTTAAAATTCCCGATTGTTCTCGTCTAGAAGCATTGTCAGAAGGTGCAGAGCTATAAAGGACTTGGAATACAGGAGGAAACGAAGATACGTAATGGAGTTCGAGAACATACGTCCCCTGTACCTTCCGAACTTCTGGCTGGAGCGGAAATAGGAGACGCCGATATGGATATAAAACTACGAGTTACAGCGGAGAAAATTAAAGTTACACATAATAAGAATAATAAAGAACGAGTTGTATTCTGTGTCTAGATGTTAATAATCTTATTTCCTGTATGTACACATATGTGCTAAATGTACTAAAAGTATTGTGCTGTACAATTTGTGTTCTTATTTACTATCTACGGAAGCATGAGATTAAAGGTACTAGCTCTGTTGTGCAAGAGGATTAGTGTAGGATGTACGAATCTCCCAGTTTTTGTTTAGTATGTGCCTCATTTGGGCATCCACCGAGTGCGAGAAGAAGTGGTTAGGGTTAAGTGTTTACAGTATTGGTCGGTAATACGCATGTGTGCGGTTGTCTCTTTATGGCTTGTAAAGGCTGTCTTTATTGGGATGGTGGTGTATTAAGAGCTATGGTATAGCTGCAGCATTTCGATCGTTTTTTATTTTTATGTCTGTTGTTACAATCAATGTAATTCTATCTTCGTAAAAATGCTCTCGTGTATTCGGAATCTGGTGCGGCCGGGAAAAATTACACCGATAACTTCTCCAGGTCAGGTGCGAGCGTGGACAGGTATGTTTACGTACACACGCTCCAAACCGGAGTCTACGATGAGTCAACAGGTCCGCACTCGCCTGCAGCCAAAAATAACATGGAATGTGAGTATGCATGCTAGCTTGCGCGAAGTACCTATTTCGAACTGTTTAGTCGTGCGATACGATGCAACGCAGACGTGATCCACAATTTTGGAAATACATATAGATACTTAGTAGCATGGGTGTGGGGCATTTATATCTTTTTTTAGCTGTGTTTGCGAATGGACGTCTCTAGGTAGCGTATCGGAGATGATTTTCAGTGGTAAATTAATGTCCTTTGGTCGATAAGCATCGAGTTAGATAACTTAAGGAGGATTATTTACCTACGTTGGAGGTGCATTTAATCGTATGTTTAGTCTCTAAAGGATTACTCTTGGAGATCGTTAAAAAAATCTGGTGTTGCATTAGTTCGAAATGGTGTAGACTATTTTGCGTTGCTGCTTGTAAGGATTATAAGAACTTGGCTTTGATCTAGATCTTTTCTTGTTAGCTGTTCTGTGCGTGTACGTCGATAATTTTTTACACTGTGTTACAGATGTTTATCGAGAGTAATAATTTGTTAGAAGGAGTGGAATACGATGGTAGTTTGTGCGCGAATGCTCGAGGTATATAATCTATTGGCTGATGGAAAGCGTTCCAGAAATAATGTCTGCCGGGCTATGCATTGCAAACAAAGTTGTGGTTGGATGTTAGGGACGGGTCAAGCAACCAACGTAGTCATTGGGTGAGAGAGAGAGAGAGAGAGAGAGAGAGAGAGAGAGAGAGAGAGAGAGAGATCGAAACATTATTAAAACGCTGTGTGGCTGGGAGATCTTGTCTGTTACTGATCGTGGTTATAACACCATCTGTGGTAACTTGTTTGCAGTTGGTGCTAGTGACGGATGTAAGGATAGCTCTGTCTGGGTTGTTACGAACGTATACATAGCTTGCAGCATGGTAGTTGGGACAAAAACGAGTTGGAATGGCTAGATTCGTTTGTTGTTGTAGGTTCGTGTTGACTGCAGGTGTACTTCTGTTACTATGTTGGAAATGTTTGGCGCTTACAGTGTGTTGTAGGCTAGATGGGACGGAATGTAAGTAAAAGGTGTTGATATACCCTAAATATACGTCACGGTAAAGCTCTAAAGAAAACCGACTTTGGTGGTGCAGTGATATTTCGTCGAAGCATCGCCTGTTTAATCGTATGCTAGTGTTGTCTACTTTACGGCTGGTGTGCATTACGTTACGTAGCGGATGTGTCTGCTGCGGTAAATCATAATTCTTTCGTCGAAAATCAACGTGTTTTATAAAACTCCTATAGTTTCGTAACTTAAAGTGCGCTAGTTGTAGTCAATGGAGTGCGTGTGTGTGTAGTAAATTCAGCAAGTTCGATACTGCAAACGCTGGAGATAAGACGAAGTTACTATTTCTGGAATACATGGGGGAAATATGTACCTCCTGTGGGTATATATCTTATAAACTGCAGCTAATCGATGTTTTTTAATGGAGGCGCTCCCATCTATACTACAGCTGCAGCTTCGTGTAGATGGCTTCTATCTCCTGGATTTTTGGACAACACTTTAACCGAGTGGCTTTCGTATCCGAGCATGACTTTCGGATGGAAGGAGTAATATCAAAGTGGTTGCGGGCGAGGAAACGACTGCTTAACGTGGTTGGCGTCGAATTGTAGAACCAAAATAAATTTGTCGAAAAATCACGAGCCCTGGTGTAAGCAAAGATATCGATTTTATAAAGAGTCCAGGCAGTTGATTGTTAGGACTTTTATTTTTCGCTGGGTCGAGAAGATGGTATTACCAGGATGGAGGATTGTGCAAGAAGATTGTTTAAGTGTTCTAAAAGAGAAGATACGGTATTTACAAAGTGTGCCATTGTACTGTGCAAACGCTTTTAGATTTGATACTTGGGTATTAAGAGTACCCGAAAACTGACCACTCTCTCGGACATTATGTTTTTTAGTTTCAACTGTAAATTACTTGTAGAGTCGAGCATGGAGCTATATTTTTTTAGCATTCCAGAACTTTATTATCCACAGATGTAGATATCCTCTACGTTATTCCCCATGTCCTAAGAAGAAGGGTAAACGAAAACTGGGTTATATGGCGAAGACAAAGGCTTTTGAAAGGAGGCTATTGCATATGTGCAAGCCCGGTTTAAACAGATAGTGTGGGGAGAAATATTTGCTTTTACACTAAACAGAGACTTTGTGCTAGATGTCATTGCCGATTTTCGTTATTTGGAATTTTTGTATAAACAATATGCCGTCTTCTGCTGCTGCTGTTGTTGCTGTTTTATCGAAAGAGTGGTTGGCATACAAGTTACATTACGTTCGACGGCTGTTGCTTGCATCGTCTAAACGAAGAGATACATTTATATCGGTCGAGTTCCGAAACGGACCATTTCTTTTCGTTAGTTGGCTCTGGTTAGAATTGTTTTTGTATATCGAAAGAGTATATGTTAAGATGGATACGTAAGTTTGTGGCGTTTATTATCTAACCTGCGCTATTATTATTAAACACGCCTGTCGGCTGTAGTCTAAGCGAAGAGCATGGAGAGAGATGGGAGCGTTTGCGCATCGATAAATTCTTACTTGCAAATTTTGCATACGAGTTTAACGGTGCTTGCAGAAGTATATTTAGAGACATTGTACTAGATGTCATTGCCGATTTTCGTTATTTGGAATTTTTGTATAAATAATATGCCGTCTTCTGCTGCTGCTGTTGTTACTGTTTTATCTCAAGAGTGGTTGGCATACAAGATACATTCCGTTCGATGGCTGTTGCTTGCATAGTTTAATCGAAGAGATACATTTATAGATCTAAGGTTGCGGTCGAGTTCCGAAACGGACCATTTCTTTTCTTTTCGTTAGTTGGCTCTGGTTAGAATTGTATTTGTATATCGAAAGAGTATATGTTAAAATGGATACGTAAGTTTGTGGCGTTCGTTATCGTAACCTGCGCTATTATTATTAAACACGTCTGTCGGCTACTGTAGTCTATGCGAAGAGCATGGAGAGAGATGGGAGTGTAAATTCTTACTTGCAAAATTTGCATACGAGTTTTAATATTTTACTGCTACAAGCTGTAGTATACGAGACCAACTAAGCATTTCTGTTCTAAATTGTTTTTAGCATTACGCCGAAATTCTTGTTAATAATAATAAACGGCGGAAATTGTTACATAAATCGAGATCTGGCGTACGGATTGTTGCGGCGCGCTATATAATAAATATGCAATTTAATTGGCTGCTGACCTGGCGGGGCGCGGTCGCCGTAAAAAGAGTGCAGTACGCAGGGGTCGGCCGGCGGGGGCGGTGTCGATGCGGTCAAGACAATCGTCGCGGTATTGTTTGTTCTCGCGGGTAGGGCGGGTGGCGGCGCCCTTTGAGAAGCTGTCGCGAGCGTGGGAGGAGGAGGGGGGTAGCATCTGTCGGCGGCGGAGGCGGCGTCTTTTGAGAAGCGTTCCAGCAATCGGCCGAGCGGGTTGGGGTCGCGGGTGCGAGTACAGACATGTCGAGGGGTCTACAGGTCTGGACCTGTCGGAGGTGCCGCCTGTCTGGTGGCGGCGCCGAGGGGTGGAGGGGGGCGACGTGTGTGGCCGAGGGAGGTGTTGCAACCTGTCAATCCTTAAGTGCGTTATGGCGGCGTCCTTTAATTAGCGGTCGGACAAGTAGCGAATCAAAAGGACCTAAATGTAAACTGTCAATCATCTTTCGTTCTTCCGAGAAGACCTATCAATCATCCTGTGGCGGCATCCTTTGATCTGCGGTCCGGCAATTGGCCGAGGGAGGAGGGATGGGGGGTAATTCAAATTTCCCGTCAAAAAACAAAAGACGCGCGAATCTCAGTGGCGCTCAATGCCCATCATTATACTACTTCTGGCGACCAATCTGAAGAGATCCCGCGACCCATTAGCAAGTTACGACCTATAGTTTGGGAACCACTGACCTACACTGTAACACATTCCAAGAGTATCGGAATCGGAGAATGGCAGTTCGGTAGTGTTACTTGTGAGTGCTGGCCCATATCTTCACATCACAGCGTAACTGGATTGATCGCGCATTTACATTGGTCAGGGGGGTCTGAAGATAGCGTAATGAAATGCGGAAACTGCCATCCTGACAACTTGCGTCAAAATAGATGGCTGTAGGTGTTATATTGTTTATTCAGAAACTAGCTTAATTCCCGCTGCTTCGCACGTGTAGACTGGACGATCTGCATTGGTTGTTTCTACTTCTAAATATAATTTTTCATAGATCTAGCTTTAAAAATGCTTACCTTCTCAAGTATTTAATACAACTTGCCATCCACTATTGCACCACTGATGGCAGAATTGAAAACATTCCGAAACATTCTTTTTCAATTCTAACCATGGTTCCAAATCCAAATGTTCGCATTTCTAGCATCAAAGTAGTCTTAGTAGCACCTTTAAAAGATTTTTCCTTATTTCACTAACTTAATGGTTGAATTTCCAAAAATGTCGAAAGAAATGTTTTTAAAATTCCAATCAAAAATCTAAATCCGAAGTTTTGTATTTCTTGCTTCAAAATTGCCTGAATAGCAACGTATTTTCAAAAAACTGTTCATTTCGTATTTCACCCCCTGAGGGATGGGAATATCGAAAAATCGCTGATGTCTACAGTGTAAGGTAAACAATGTCTACAAATTTCAAGTTTGTATCGTGTGTATATTCACTTTTTAGCGCCATATTCTGTCTTTTAGAAACGGATCGCGAACGAGAAATTTCTTTCTTACGGTTTGGCATCTTTCTCGGTAGTTTTACTTTTCAAACTACAATATGCACAATTATTTCTTTATTCGTAACATTGTCGCAGAAAACCAACTGAAGACTGTGCATCACGTTTCGCTGACGAGGCGTTATGCATAGCAGTTTCAACTGGGACCGGAAGACCTGATTGGATGTTGGTAGGAGCCAATGACATGCTGCATATTTCTTAACCGGAGAATTGGGCGCTACGCGCCATCACGTACTGAAAAAAAGTCATCTTGTTTAACCTATACCTAACATAACTTTCACTTTAAAAAAATGTGATCTGTAGCGTAGCCTTAAGAAGGTTAGGTATAGGTTAAACAAGATTTTTTTTTTTTTCAGTACGTGAGCGCGCGTAACGCCCAAACCTCCGGTTAAGAAATATGCAGCATCTCATTGGCTACTACCAACAACCAATCAGGTCTCCCGGGGCCAGTTGAAACTGCTATGTATAACGCCGCGTGTTTCGCTGTATATAACCTCTTTGCTGTTATAGTGTCAAAAGTCATCGCTTATCTTCTGTCCAAATTTTATATAAGCTGACAACTTTCAACCACTATATTTTCCATCCTCTTATAGCTATCGACAGGGAACTGCTACGGTGTACAACGGGAGACTTTGTGCTACAACAGAGATTGATCGTCTCCAATGTGTCCGTATGTTTGTACGTGTTGCATACAAATCTACAGTTTTGTTCCAATCTTTATGACATTTTGTACACGTAAGCTTCAATCCATGAGGACGGTCGCCGTAAGTGTAAGAATCACATACGATATATAGTTCACGAGATATGACGTCATAAACAATGAGATGCGCGAAAAACTGCTGCATTTTACGACAATGCTGCTCATTTTCTCCTAAACCATTGGACCGTTTTCACCCAAATTTGGTACCCACATTCCTTAGCGTGAGGTAACAATTGCTGCATGGTTAAGAATCACATACGGCACATGGTTCAAAAGATATTACGTCATAACCGATAGAAATCGCAAAAAATGCCATATAATGCGGCGAGAATTTCGAAACGCACTGTATGAGAATGACAGTACTTAGCGACTGGCAACAAACTTTAAACATAATTTCAAACCTTTATTAAACTTTTTCTCGCTGGCAACCATAGGAAAATGATGAAAGGAAAAAAGTTTCTCGCGTATACTTTTCCGCTGTTTATGGAGTAAAACTACGGCTCTCGGAATGACGTTACAATTTATAATTTGAACACGACAAATTGTAGCGACATGAAAAATTTACAGACTGTATACACATATATAGTTGAATGTAGCTTCTAAATTGTATCACATTCCGAAACGTAGTTCATGAGATATGAGCACGTAAACAATAACGTTCTGCTGTTCATGGACTAAAACTCCGCAATTCGGTATGACGTTACAATTTATAATTTGTCCACTACAAATTGTAGCCTCAGGAAATTTTACAGACAGTATACACACATATAGTTGAGTGTACCTTCTAAATTGTATCACAGTACGACACGTAGTCCATGCTATATGAGCACATAAACAGTAGCGTTCATGGTAAACTGCCCCATCACGCACCAAGTTTTAATCTATTTCTTCTTTACTACTAATTGTATTTCCAAGAGATTTTACAGACATACAGCCCTTATACAAATGAATATATACCTGAGAAATGGCAGGAATAAATAGATAAATACCCGGACAACGCCGGGTTTTCAGCTAGTTTTATATAAATCGGTAAGTTTCAACTCCCTCATCTTCCACCCCCTTATCATTATCAACCATCTACCACCATACTGCACAATGGGAGACTCATATCTATTACCACATACAAACTATTTTTTTTTTTTGCGATGTGTAGTTTTGGCTGCATAGTGAAATATAAGCACAAACACCTCAATTTTATATATACTAACTGAAAACCCGGCTTTGCCCGGGTATTTATATATTTATTCGAGCCTTGTGTTACTTTTCCTATCCACTCTCTTTCTCTCTGTCCACCTCCTTTTTTTCTAAAAACATGTTACATTTATCAGAGAATATATAAGAAATAAAAAAAATCACACGTAAAAATGCACTCGTTTTGAAGAATCCAATTAGGAAATTCAACAATAATGATTGTAATAATATCACAGATCGATCACTTGATGTAATGCGCGAAAAGTCAAATGGATTTTTTTTAAAGAGATGTATCAAAATAAATTTCTTTTTTACTGCTTTATTTATTTATTCCTATATTTCCTTATTCGTATGCTTATCCTTACAGCGAAAGAGCAGAAGACATTGTAGCACACACAGACCAAAAATATGGTCTCAAATGTTCAAATGTTTGTATAGTCTATGGGACTTAACTACGGGGTCATCAGTCCCTAAACTTACAAACTACTTATGAACTACTTACGAACTAGGACGGCACAAATATCCATGCCCGAGGGGGGATTCGAACCCCCGACCGTAGTGGCCGTGCAGACCGTGACTGTAGCGCCTTAGTCCCCTCGGCCACCGCGGCCGGCAGATATGGTCTGTCGCATCACGTTTCGCTGTATGTGACCTCCTTGCTATAAAGTCGCAAACGTCATCGCTGGCCTTCAGTCCGAATTTTTTTTTATAATTTGACGACTTTCAACCACCATATCTTCCACCCCATTATAGCTATCGGCATGGAAGTACTATGGTGTACAACGGGTTGACTTCGGACAACAGTAGTTTTCGCTGCAGAGCGAAATATTAACACACACACACACACACACACACACACACACACACGTAAAATTTTATATACACCGATAACTTTCCATCCTAATACACCCCACCCTTTTATCATTATCAACTCTCAAGCAACAATGCAACCAATAAAACCATTTTAGAAGAGCCGCGGTGGAGTAGCCGAGCGGTCTAAAGCGTCTCGCTGCGGAGCGCGCGGTTGCTCGCCGTGGAGGTTCAAATGTTTGTATAGTCTATGGGACTTAACTACGGGGTCACCAGTCCCTAAACTTACAAGCTATTTATGAACTAACTATGACTAAGAACGGCACAAATATCCATGCCCGAGGGGCGATTCGAACCGTGGAGGTTCGAGTCCTCCCTGGGGCATGGGTGTGTGTGTTTGTCCTTAGGTTAGTTTACCTTAGTGTAACTAGTTTGAAAACTACGGACTGATGACCACACAGTTTGGTCCGATAGATTTACAAACATTTGAACGTTTTCGAAGAGTAAATATGATTTTCAAAGAGTAATTATAGTTCCGCATTTCGCGTTATATTCTTCAAATTACTAAATATCCATCAGATCGCCATAAAACCTTGCCTAAAACCTTCCTCAGGTATAAATTAGTAACTGTACAAATATTTTAAGTCTCTGCGTCTTGTCGTACGGACGTGATAAGTGTACAACGAACAGTCATTCACATTAATATATATATATATAATTTAGCTCTATATGTCTTGTGGTTCAGACGTGATAAACGTACACCGAACAGACATTCACATTTATAGATATAGACTAGCTTAAACCCGCGGCTCCGCTCGCGTGTTGGTTGATTATGATAGATAATGCGCAAAACGTCAATCGATTTTTTTTTTAAGGAGATGCATTAAAAGAAATTTCTTTTTCACTCCTTTATTTATTTATTCTTATATTTCTTTATTCCTATGGTTATCCTTACAGAGAAAGGGCTGAAGACATTGTAGCACGCATAGACCAAAAATATGGTCTGTGGCATCACATTTATATATAATTTGACGAATTTCAACCACTGTATCTTCCATCCCCTTATAGCTATCGACATGGAACTGCTATGGTGTACAACAGGAGACTTCGGATAACAATTACACACAGACCATTCGTTTGCTATCTGTAGTTTTCGCTGCAGAGCGAAATATTAACACACACACGTAGAATTTTATATACACCGGTAACTTTCTATCCTAATATACTCCACCCTTTTATCATTATCAACCATCAAGCAACAATACAACCAATAAAACTATTGTCAAAAACTAAACATAAGTTTCAAAGCGTAATTATTGTTGCACATTCCGCGTTATGTTCTTCAAATTACTAAATATCTATCAGATCGCTATAAAACCGTGCCTAAAATCTTCATCAGGTATAAGTTAGCAACTGTACAAATATTCATGTCTCTGCGTCTTGTCGTTCGGACGTGATAAGCGTACACTGAACAGACTTTCACATTAATATATATATATATATATATATATATATATATATATATAGCAACAACTAAATTTATGCAGTTGTGTAAGGTTGCATCGAGCCGAAAGCTAGATAATTGCAGAATTTATTAGCGATCGAGTAAGTGCTGTTTGCCCGGCAGACGACGTAAAAATGAAAATTGTCTCTGCACCAGTTTTGCAGCAGAGAAAGCAAAAGTACATAATGACACTGTTTAAATAAAACCGCGCCTAAAGCGTTCCCCGGGTAGACAATAGTATCTGTACAAATTTTTAGCTCTTTATGTCTTGTGGTTCATACGTGATAAACGTACACCGAACAGACATTAACATTTATAGATATAGATTAAGATATGATACTGATTGACCACGGTTTGAAAATACCCCTACCAAGAGAACAGTGTCGATCTGCCGTCGACCGACGCGCACAAATTTTGGATGGAAGCCAGTGGGATTTCGTGCCATTTCTCGCGAAGATGCTGACTTACGCGAGAAACGCTACGGGGCGGTAACTCGGACCACACAAAGAAGAAAAACAATTCTGGCGGACAACAAGCGCAAACGTGTGCTCCAGAAAGATAGCCGGCACTGACGTAAGCTCGTCTTTTAGCGAGCCATTTCGTAAAATAGTGTACTGCTAATGGATGCAAAAGCGTAGGAAGGTCAGTGGCCAGCGGGTTTATCGGCGAGCGCGGCGGTGGGGCGGGAGCGGCGCGTTTCGCCAGCGCGGGCAGCGCGAGGCGAGGCGACACTCGGCATGGAGCGCGTCGCGAGGCAACATCAGCAGCAGCAGCAGCAGCAGCAGCAGGCGGTGGTGGCGCACTGGCGCAAGGCTCCGCAGCCGCAGCCCGCCGCCGCCACGCTGCAGGAGCTGGCTGCGCAGCTGCACGCCGCTTTCCAGCACGACGCCGTCAACGTGGAGCACGTGCAGGGCCTCATGGAGGCCTACCGCAGCGACCCCGCGCACTGGAAGAAGTTCGCCAAGTTCGACCGCTACAGGTGCGTGCCGTGCCGTGCTTTCTCCGCTGCGCCGCTGCCAGAAACGTCGCCAGCGGAAGGTGCGTCCTTCTCGCACTCGTAGTCGGGACGCCTTTCTGGTGAGTGCGCACCACATTCACCCCGTTTAGGCCGGTATGACACTATCAAATTTTCTTTGACATAGAATTTCTGGTAAAAGTGCAGTTTATGAGTCCCGAGTTGTGCTTCATGCGTAGACGTTGGTAACGGCGCGATGAATGACGCAGGAGAAGGTGGCCAATCAGATTCCGCGTTTCCTGTTAAGTCCCATAGACTATACAAACATTTTAAACATTCCGCGTTTCCTGTGTTGTGAATTTGGCCTTTCTTCACGTGTCTTTTCGTTCAGATTTAATAATTTCTTGCAGTGTAAATTCAATTACTTGTTTCTCTCTCAAGAAATACGCCTGACGATTTTTACAGTGAATTGCAATACGTGAATAATGAATGTTATTAAAATTAGTGTTCACTCTCTTAAGAAGAAGAAGAAAAAAAAAATGTTGGTTACTTTGGAAGAATGCGTGTATCTCGAAGTTCCGGTTCTGAACCGGAGATTCGGGCGCTACGCGCCCTCACGTACTAAAAAAAAATTCTTGTTTAACCTATACCTAACCATCTGAAGGCTACGCTACAGATCACTTTTTTAAATGAAAGGATCCCTTTCCAACACACTTTCAGGCTATTCTTTAACACACTATTGATAACTTCAAAACCAACAGGCCAACGCAGCCTTAAGGTTAGGTACATAGGTTACACAAGAAGTTTTCTCATAGTAACGCCTGAATCTTCGGTTCACAACCGCTCAGTATAAGTAATTGCGCTTGTAAAGGCTGCGAAAATCATGCAATAACCACAACTAAAATCACTGGTGAAAATAATTTTGACTACATAGTACAGCCATTACGCACAACCTCCATTACAGAACGTAAATATAAATCTCACATTTATTAAAATGCAATATGATGATCTAAAGATCTTTACATCCAGAGCGCCGATTTGTTTACAAACGATAAAGAGAAAGCTATTTGTTATAGGCCGCGCGAACGCGATTGCTGATTGGCTCCGGGGCATGTGTGTGTGTGTGTGTGTGTGTGTGTGTGTGTGTGTGTGTGTGTGTGTGTGTTGTCCTTAGGTTAGTTTATCTAGGTTTAAGTAGTTTGCAAGCTACGGACTGATGACCACGTAGTTCGGTCCGATATTTACAAACATTTGAACATTTGATTGGCTCCGGCACCATCGCCAACGTACAAACATGAAACGCCACTCGCGGACTCATGAACTGCACTTCAGCCGAATTTCTCTCAAAGAAAATTGGGCAGTGTAACATGGAACTTTGACCAAAGTTGCCTTTCGTCAAAAATTCTTTGATCAAATCTAGCAGCTCACCGTAGATCTGATCAAAGAAAGCGTTCGTCTTATGTTAACTGCGGTGACAAATATGACCGCTTTAACCGCTAGCATCGCTGTAGCAGTTTTGACGTACTGTTTGAAAACGTGACCGCGTAATTCGTATTGCGAGTCGTCGCAACAACTAAATTTATGCAGTTGTATAAGGTTGATTATAAAAACCGGCTGCATCGAGCCGAAAGCTAGATAATTGCGGAATTAATTAGGGATCGAGTGAGTGCTGTTTGCACGGCAGACGACGTAAAAATGAAAATTCTCTGCAGCAGAGAAAGCAAAAGTACATAATGACACTAATTCCCTACATATATTTAGTCAGAGAAATACTATTTACACGATATATAATACGCAAAATTTTAATGTTTCAAAAGTTGTTTACTGTAAGCGCGATAGAGTACTAGCAAAACCGGAAACAGGGCACAGGCTGCTTCCAGCGACAAATGTACTGCAATATTTAGAGCAGAACACCACTGCAGACGCAAGCGTCACCATTTTCAGTCTTCCAGACGACGAGAAGAACCGTTTTCGAGTGGTACAGCGGCTCTCGCCTAAAGTGTATCGTGTAATGCAGCCTAATATTACATATTTGTAGAAAACGACGAAGTACTTTGACAAGCTACACTGTAGATGTCTGTTATGATTAACAAAAGAACTTCACATTTATTTTTTATTTTTTCGAATATGTCTTAAGAGTACAGCTTAAATTGTTGAGTGAACAAGGAGCGATAACATCTACAGTCTAGCTAGTGAAAAGTACTTCGCCCTTTTCTACAAATATCTGATGTTAGGCATTATACGATATACCTGAGGCGAGAGCCGCGGTACAAGTAAAAATGCTTCTGTGAATAAAGGCACGCTTCCAGATGTCTAGTTGTTGCAATTATTGTAGACGTACATGCAATCTAAGTGTGTAGTTATTTGTAATCTATGTAATCAACAACTAAGGTTAATAACAAATATTTATCCGCCATTTTCGATGCACTGTGACAGATTCTTTGTCAAAGAAAATTTGATAGTGTAATACCGGCCTTACGTGGGCTCCCGAAACCGGATTTCGTAAACAGATTTCGCAATTCCGCTTTTGGTTGATCGTGTAAACACTCCAAAATCGATTCTGGAAATCCACTTCTGTAAAGCGGTTTTCCAGTTCCACAATCGATTTTCGTGCCCATGTAAACGCAACTGGCTAAAGTCTCGCTCAGTGGCGTGAGAAGCGTCTCGGTGCGTCCGTAGCAGCGTTAGGTTGGCAACATATGATCTGTATGAAACAGTACTGAAATGCATTGTAATGTCCTTTTTACGATGCCAATTACTTTTAATGACTGGACAGGAGTACATCGAAAAATATTTTTACGAAAATGACATGATTTTCAAGGTTGTGGTTAGGCAGGAACGTAAGAGTACAGTTTAAATTGTTGAGAGTGTTATGATTTTTAAGAATAGGTCATATTAAAGGATGTGGTTAGGCAGGAATCGAAAAGTACAAATTAAATTGTTGCGTGCGTTCTACCAAATTACCAAATTGACATTTAAAAAATCATTTTAGAGATAGTTACGTAAATTGAAATGCGGCTGCCTAAGTGTTATATCTGAACAGAAAGACATTGCATGTGGAGAAGCGTAGTATTATAGTGTGCAATGTTCTACATTCCAATGCTGTGATTCGAAAATAAAATGAGAGAAACGTGATATTAACAAATTCATTTTCACATCTTGTAAACATTGTGTGCCGGCATTCATCCCAGTATCCACAGCGACTGTTGCCAACACTAGCGCACTACGTCACGTAATTACATTAGGCCATGCCGCCGGTCGAGACTTTTACCAATGCAACCGATTTTGAAGCGTTCTTGGCTTTTCTGATTGTGTTTTTTTGTTAAGAATTGTCACATATAGACACTGACATTTTCTACCTTGAAATAAAAGTATAAATATTAGTGAGCATGAATGTGTATTTAAGAAAAATAGCAATTGTGCTGACTAAATCAGGAACTGAATCAGCTGTTTTTCAGCAGCCATTTTATGTGGGCTAGGAAATCCGATTCAGGCTATAACATGTAAACATGCCAGCGAAAAACGCTTTACGAAAATCGTTTTTCGTCTTCCGGAAGATGTGTTGCATGTAAACGTAGTGATTCTAGAATGAAACTTTCACTCTGCAGCGGAGTGTGCGCTGATGTGAAACTTCCTGGCAGATTAAAATTGTGTGCCGGAACCGAGACTCGAACCTGGGACCTTTGCCTTTCGCGGGCAAGCGCTCTACCGACTGAGCTACCCCGACACGACTCACGATGCCGCCTCACAACTTCACTTCCGCCAGTACCTCGCCTCCTACTTTCCAAACTTCAGAGAAGCTCTCTTGCAAACACGCAAGACTAGCACTCCTGGAAGAAAAGATATGGTGGAGACATGGCTTAGCCACAGCCTAAGGGATGTTTCCAGAATGAAACTTTCACTCTGCAGCGGAGTGAAAGTTTCATTCTGGAAACATCCCTTAGGCTGTGGCTAAGCCATGTCTCCACCATATCCTTTCTTCCAGGAGTGCTAGTCTTGCGTGTTTGCAAGAGAGCTTCTGTGAAGTTTGGAAAGTAGGAGGCGAGGTACTGGCGGAAGTTGAGGCGGCATCGTGAGTCGTGTCGGGGTAGCTCAGTCGGTAGAGCGCTTGCCCGCGAAAGGCAAAGGTCCCATGTTCGAGTCCCGGTTCCGGCGCACAATTTTAATCTGCCAGGAAGTTTCGTAGTGATTCTAGTTCGTATACTCCATTGGAGGGAAGATTTAGCTTCCGGTTAGCGCTTTAGCTTCCGGTTAGCGCTTTAGCGATAAAGCGCTCGAATAGAAACAGATAGCTTGTGAGCTCGAAACCCAGCCCGATGACTAAATTTCCAGTCTGCGTTTTAACTTAGACAAGATGAGAGGAATTGTCAGAAATAACACGCGGTTCCGATCCCACGTTAAACTATAGGTGTTCCTTTCCCTGTTGGACAACTGGAGCCGTAATGGCAACTAGTTGATAAACTTGCACCCGGCCACTGAAAGGGACGCGTTAGTCATGTGTGTTGTGTGTGAAATTGTACTGGTAAACATCCCCCGTTACGAAAATGCGTAGGTTACGAGCTATAACTATTAATGAACAGCATATGCGTTTTGTATCCAATGTTATTTATTGCATACACCTTGTTTTTAAAGTTTTAAGCCAAGATTGCAATTTTTTCTATGTATTATTTTTGTTCATTGAAATTACCTGTTCGACAATATAAATCGTCATCTTCAGATTTCACTATTTTCCTGCTACATATATAAATTTACTAGCTGAAAACCCGGCGTTGCCCGGGTATTTATTTATTTATTCCTGCCTGGAGTTAGTACTTCTCCTACCCTTCTCTCTCTGTCCATCTTCTTTTTTCTAAACGTATGTTATTTTTATCTGAAAACATATAAGAAATAACGCTGTCTTGGATAATGTACAAAATTATAAGTGCATTATTCAAAGAAAGATAGAAATCAAAACATAAACGACGTTTAAAATTCGCACGATCTCATATTTATTCAGTTATGTGGTACAACTGTGTAATTTTTCAGGTATATATTCATTTGTATAAGTGCTGCATGTCTGTAAAATTTCTTGGGAATACAATTGGTGTTAAAGAAGTAATAGATTACTACTTGGTGAGTGATAGGGCGGTTTTCTATGAACGTTAGTTTTATGTGCTCATGAACTACAGGTCGCACAGTGCTAAAATTTCGGAGGCACATTCAACGATGTGTGTGTACATTGCCTATAAAATTTCCTGAGACTAAAATTTGAAGTGTAGAAATTATAAATTGTAACGTCATTCCGAATGCCGTAGTTTTACTCCATAAGCAGCGAAAAAGTAGTAAGCGAGAAACTTTTTTCCTTTCATCATTTTACTATGGTTGCTAGCGTGAAATAGTTTAATAAAGGTTTGAAATTATTTTTAAAGTTTATTGCAAGTAGCTAAGTACTCTCATTTTCATATAGTGTATTTGTGAAGTCTCATCGCATTAAGGTAGTTTCTTGCAACTCCTATCGTTTATGCAGTTATCTCTTGAACCATGTGTTGTATGTGGTTAGTACTACTACAGATATCTCACGCAAGGAATATGTGTACCAAATTTGGTTGAAATAGATCCAATGGTTTAGGAGAAAATGAGCAGCATTGTCGCAAAATGCAGTTTTCGCCCATCTCATTATGACTTCATATCTTGTGAACTATATATCGTATGTGATTCTTACACTTACGGCGACCGTTCTCATGGATTGAAGCTTACGTGTACAAAATTCATAAAGATTCGAACAAAACTGTAGATTTGTATGCAGCACGTACAAATATACGGACGCTCTGCTTTACATATTAGAAGAGACCTCGTAGAACCGCGGCGGAGTGTCAGAGCGTATTGAGGCGCTATGCTCCCCGTCGGGGGTCGGAATCCTCCCTCCGTTTTGGATGGTTGTGTTGTCTTTAGTATAAGTTGGTTTGTAAGTTTAGGGACTGATGACCCCGCAGTTAAGTCCCATAATCTTAACAAACATTTGAACATTTTTAGACCTCGTAGAAACAAATCTCTCGCAATAATTCAAAACCTGTAAAATATTGACATTATCTGTTTATACATCAAGGAGGCGATCCAATATTATGAAAGGTTCCAAAATGGATAAGATCGCTAATATATAATTTTATTCCAGTGACCGGTTTCGATTCTCTAAATATTTACAAAGCCGTCATCTTGCGATGTCAACAGATGTTCAAAATAAAGTACATCGATGCACTATGTCACTGTAGTTATGCATGTCAGTATAAGTGAGACTAAGATACTGTCACTTACACTGACATCTACATTTTAACTACAGTAACATAGTGCATCGATGTACTTTATTTTGAACTGTTGCCATCGCAAGATGACGGTTTCGTAAACATTTATAGACCAGAAGATGGCAGACACAATCGAAACCGGTCATTGGAATAAAATTATATATTAGCGATCTTGTCATTATCCATTTTGGAACCTTTCTATAAAAAATCTTGCCCTGTTATAATTTTTCACGCTAATGGTATACCGTTTCTGCTAGGGCAGTACATATTTTGCCTCTATACATGTGATTTCGCCTAATACACATAGAAACAAAACATGTTTTACTCTAGATTCCAGTAGAGATGGTAAATGTTGGTAACAAAAAATAATAAATAAAACAAAAAATGAAGAGATTTTTATCGATTTTGTTATGATTAAACATATTTTGCTTCTTCAGCGTCTCTAAAATGTATAAATGAGGCAGGAAAATGTCATCTTAAGATGACGATTTATATAGCCGAAATCGATAATTCAAATAAATTAAAAATTAAATTTCCAAACATGGCTTAGAAACCTTAAATTCAGTGTGTATACAATAATAATAAAAAAACTACGATCTTTCTGCAGCAGGCAAAACATACTAGGCTATTATGGCAGTGTTGTTCGCGACATACGCGCAGTATAAGCACTGTCGTGGTAAAAGATAAAAATAAATATGTCCGTTAGTGTTTAATGGTGTTTCTCTTAAATAGCGACTAACACTACTTTTTGCCTGGAAAATGAACACGTAATTCATCAATTCATAGCCTTATTGCTCCAAAACAATGCAGTTTCGTTACATGCATTTCCGTTACTGCATTTGTCGACTCGAAATTAGCCTGATCGGAGTTTCACCCAAATAAAACTCTCACGCTCGAAACACCTGCCTTGAGAACCACGCGATATTAATTAGCGTACCAATTCGTGATTTACCTATGACAGTTACTAACAGAATACAAACTTACCTCCATCGCTATTTTTAAGGCTAGCAAATAGGATTATTAATCCTCTTCCTTCATACCTCTCTTGTACAGTTACATTACTGAAATAAACGATTTAATGTTATGTTAGCAGTTTTTAATTTTAATTATTTTCATGACAGGCATAATGGTTATTCTTGGAAACCGGACGCAGTGAAATAAATGGGTAACTTAATACTACAATTAGTCTCTTCACTTTTCAATGTTATTTTTACTTCAGCATATGGGATGAAACAAAATTTGAGTGCTCTGGTTCCACACTGATTCCCTGCATAATAGCAGCACAAAATATCTCCAAAACAATTTCGTCACGAACGTGATGTCGGCAGAAAATGATCGTCAAAGAAAGATTTTGCAATACTGTGATACATTTACGGCTAGCATCATCCTGAAATTGAATAAAAATGCGCTGATCATTTAGTGTTCAAAAGCGGTCAGCGGAAACAAGATACAGAATGTATATGGAATTGCAACTTTATTCTGCAAAAAATAAACCCGACAAGGCAATCATGATAACCTCCGTCTATCCAGATTTAGGTTTGCCGTGATTTCCTTAAATCACTCCAGAAAATGCCTGATGGTTCCTTTGCAAGGGAACGGCCGAGTTCCTTACTCATCCCTGCCCAAACAATGAGAGCGTCAACTCAGTCTCTACTGAGCACGCAGTCGACGGGACACTAAACCCTAAGCTTCCTTCCTTTCTATGCCAAATGCCGAAATAGTTCGGCATCCCTAAAATCTTGCCACTTCGCCTAGATTAATATGTCACTCGTTGAAACGTCGCGGTTCGAAGACGGCCACCCGGCATGAGAATCAGAGACCGCAAGGTACAGAACTACGCATAGAGCACAAAAAAGAGCGCTTTCCCGCGAAAGGCAAAGGTCTCAGGTTCAAATCCCAGTTCCTGCACAATTTTAATTTGCCAAGATGTTTCATTTCAGCGCACACTCCGCTGCAGAGTGAAAATTTCATACCTTGAAACATATTTCGGACTACATTAAACTTTTTCTACCATATACATCATCCTGCTTTTTGGTCCACCATCGGCAATGCGTCTCTATTCCTGATTTATCTCTCTCTATTCGTGGAGGAAAGTGGGGGGGGGGGGGGGGAGGAAAGTGTGTGTGTGTGTGTGTGTGTGTGTGTGTGTGTGTGTGTGTGTTCCACATATTCTAAACTACTATACCAATTTCAACCAAACTTAGTACACATGTTCCTTAGTATCAGGCAACAGTTGCTGAAGGGGTAAGAACCACCTACAACACGTCAGGAGATATCACGTCATAAACAATGACATCCGAGAAAAACGGCCGATTTATGCGATATTAGACATCTGCTCCTGAATTAATGGACCGATTTCAACCAAATTTCGTAAAAATAAACATTAAGATCAGAAATAATTTGCTATGGTGTCAAAAACCACCTACGATACACATTTCATACGATAACACGTCATAAATAATGAAAACTGCCCCATCTTGCAGTGCGTGTTAGTGATTTTATTCGTCAACTATTTGAGAATGATAGCACTTAGCGACTTGAAATAAGCTTTAAACATAATTTCAAATCTTTAAGAAACTTTTTCTCACTGACAACCCCAACAAATTGATTAAAGGAAAAAATTCAATAGCTTATTACTTTTCAGATGTTCTTAATGTATATCTACGGCGTTTGACATGACGTTAAACTTATAACTTCTACACTGTAAATTGTATTCGCGAGACATTTCAGACAGTACACATACATACCACTGAATGTTCCTTCTATATCATAACACAGTTAGACATGTAGTTTATTAGATATGAAGTCATAAATAATTTGGTTAATGGAAAAACCGCTTTATTACGTATGAGGTTTCCATTTATGCGGCGGCGGTGGCAGAGTGGTTTGCGGCGTGCCAGTCACGGTCTGCACGGCCTCTGCAGTCGGGGGGTTCGAATCCTCCCCCTCTGGCATGGATGTTTGTGCCGTCTTTAGTATAACCTAGTCCACAAGTAATTTGTAAGTTTAGGGACTATGACCTCGTAGTTCAGTCCCATAAGCTCTACAAACATAATAAAAATATATTACGTCTTTACTACTAACACGATGCACGACTTATTTTGCAGACATTAGGCACATTGACCACTGAATGAACCTTCAAATTTACATCATATTGCGACACACATTTCAGGAGATATATTATAAAGAATGAAATTTCTGAATAACTGCTATATCTTGCGCTATTTTTTCCACATCTCCTCCTAAAATAATGGACCTATTTCAACTAAACTTGATACACGTATTGTTTACTATCAGACAACAATCGCTGTGCGTTAAAAACTACCCAAGACACACAGTTCAGGAGATATGACGTCGTAAACAATGAGTTAGGAATGTTTTTGTATCACGTGACGCGTCATTTACGTGACTTCATCCATCCACTATTCATTAGTCGCAGACGAGTTTCCTAATGTTATACTCGAAAAATCTGGAAAAATATATTATTGTAAGACACGTAGTCAAGCATATGTCATACGTACTGAGCAGTATGAAAACTAAACGTAAATGGAGATATAGTAAGAAGGTAGACTTCGTCAATTTCCCAGCAAAGCTCCTTAACTCACTTGACCCAGCTGGATTGCAACAACATAGACATTAACTGAAAGTTGGATCACCAGCTACTTAGAACGAAACTTCGATCTGCCAAAACTTTGCAATGGTACAAGGCTGTGTATTAGGAAGATGGATAATATGACTGAGCCAATAATTCTGCAAGGAAAGGATGAGAATGAAACTGTGTACATCCCACGAATACCCCTTATTCCGACAGATCTACCTTTAACTTAGTGACTGCAGTGTCCGGTGAGATTCATATTTTCTAGTGCGATTAACAAATCGCAGGGACAATGTGTTAAATACTGCGGAGTGAATTTGACATCTCCATGTTTCTTACATGGGCTCACCAAAGATTTTATTGCTCCTGGACAAGTAACAAATATTGTTGTATAGTCAAGGTTTGAATTGTTTACATCATTTGTATTTTACTACTTTTCTTTCTTTGGATACTGCACTTATAATTTCGTACATTATGCACATATCTCTGTTTTACTGTTTCATAATTTCTAAGATTTTTTCATTAATACAAGATGAAATATTTTCCGAATTTTCATTTTCGTTTCTAATATAAGACTGGAAAAAAGCATATACCCTGGCAATGCCGGGTTTAGCAGTTAGTATGTATAGAAATGAACTATGCTGCACAAATAATGAGCACAAAAATCATCTAAAAGAATATCAGCACAAAAACAGTGAGACATAACACACTGTAACAGGAAACCCTAAATATACAGGCCTGCTATTGTAAATTAAGACTTTGAAATATTTGTGTAGTTTATAAATATTGTATGTATTGCAGATGACTTGAAAATGGCGAAAAGCCGAAACGAGATCGTTGTCATAAATAACACATATAACAATTAGTGAAACAATGGAAACGAATACATATTTGAAATGCCATTTGCTGACTTGATATATGCTTCGGATCCACCTGATAAGTCAATGAGATACGTTGTAGTTCTGTATACCGCACGTCCAGTTCTTCTTATTGGTTTTAATGACTTGGAATTTACAGTGATCATCCCGAACACTATACTCTCCTTCCTAATGACCGTTATGTCCACCTTTGGCAAAGATAAGAACAGCTACAAGTCTTCAAATGTAAGCCTTCGTAGGCCGCTGGATGGAGTTTGCAGCATATCTGCACACTCAAGCCACGTAATTCCTGTAAATTCCTCATCCCAGATGTGTTAGATCCAGTTAAGATCTGGCGAGTAAGGTATAATTCGGGGTAACTCTTCCTGCGACGTCTTTTTTCATTAAATTTTAAAGAGATTTAGAAGAAATCTACAAGAACAGTCCGCAAATAATATCTTGTCCAATTCGATTTAAATCTTACTACGATTTTATTGCCTGTGGGTCTTCAGCCACTATAGTGTCTGAAAGATTCAACGTTCAATAGCAGGTTGATTATATAGCGTATTTTTATTTGTTGTTACTACACGTTTGGCCATTCAATCATTATCAAATGTCTAACGTACACCATCAGAAAACAGTAATTTTATCTAAACATTTAGCAAACTCTGTTCAGTAGTGTTTCATGGCAATTTGGTGATTTTATAAATGTATTTGAAGCTTGATGTCACTTCTTGATGTGGTTGCTTGCCTCCAGTCTTCGGTTACTGGCCTGAGGCTCGACTTCACTCTGCCACCAGCGATCGAGGCGGGATGTTTTGACAGTAGTAGCCACTTGCGTTTCTGAAACGTCAGTTGAGAACGTTTAAAAATCCATCGACAAACGATCACGTGACTACTAAAAATGTGTATTGGCCCACTTTAGGTTACGGTAGTAACACTAAAAGTGGGCCTTTGCGATCGTCTTTTGACAGTTCGAAATTTAAATGAAAGTAACGGCTTAACTATTCATCTGACACAAAAATTGAACAACCTAATTTGTAGAGGAGAAAATTCTCTATAACTTTGCTCTTATGTTTTTTTCATATCTCGTAGCGTTTAAAAGATATTTGCAAAAATAACGGCGATTTTGGGATGTCTGTCCGTAAGGTGTTCTGTTTTTAAGACGAACCGTTAAACTGATCAGCACCAAATTTTAGACATAACTGTAGGCCGCCAGAGACCAGAACCTCCCTTTTCAAATTCTTCGGACAAAAAATACGGTAGTAAAACAAAAAAAAGCCGTTTGTAATTGTAATTGCAAACGAACCGTTCATCTGACACGAAAATAGGATAACCTAATTGGTAGAGAAAATTCTCTACAACTTAGCTCCCTTATGTTTTTTCATATCTCTTATCGTTTGAGACATATTTGCAAAAATAACGGAGATTTGACACCATTTAAATAACGAAAACCAGCCGTTCGGAGATGTCACGTGACATTCCTCGCCTATTTCATGATTTTCTTATTGTAACTTACACGTTGTCATTTCGAAGCAACGGCACACTGAGGAATTAACAAAAACACATCGTTCTTCGTACGATAAATTGTAATCTAATGTCTCCAAATGCCATACTAACATCAGTTAACAACGGCCATCAATAGTGTGAGATTAAAGAACTTCTGTTATGATTTATAGCCGTAGCGTAGTGGGCAAAGTGCTGGACTGTGACGCGAAAGGTCGGTGGTTTGTTACCCGCCACTACCTATTTTTTTTTCTAAAAGGGTTTGACACTCTTATTATTTTGGTCCAAAATGTTTGCAAAAACTTTTTTTTTTTGTGGTCTTCAGTCCGGAGACTGGTTTGATGCAGCTCTCCACAATACCCTATCCTGAGCAAGCCTCTTCATCTCCACATAAGAACGGCAACCTACATCTGTCTGAATCTGCGATTTTTACCCCACACACTTCCCTCCAACGCTAAATTCACAGTTCCTTGATGTCTAAGAATGTGTCCTACCAATCTATCCCTTCTTTTAGTCAAGGTATGCCAGAAATTTTTCTCCCCAATTCTGTTCAGTACCTCATTAGTTACGCGATCCACCCACCTAATCTTCAGCATTCTTCTGTAGCACCAAATTTCAAAAGCCTCAATCCTCTTCCTGTCCGCACTGTTTATCGTCCATGTCTCACTGCCATACAAGGCAACAAATGCCTTCAGAAAGTACTTCCTTAGGCTTAAATCAATATTCGATGTTAACAAATTTCTCTTTTTCAAGAACGCCTTTCTACCCATTGCCATTCTGCATTTTAAATCCTCTGTAATGCGACCATCATTTATTATTTTACTGCCCAAGTAACAAAACTCATACCTCTTTTATTGCTTCGTTTCCCAATCTAATTCCTTCGGCATCACCTGATTTTCTTACACTGCTCTCCATTACCCTAGTTTTGCTCTTGTTAATGTTCATTTTATATGCATCTTTCAGCACACTGTCCATTCCGCGCAAAAACTTATAAAATTACAAATCTAAAGTGGGCCGTAAAACACGTCCGTGCGATTTTTTCTTCTGAAGATCGACATGCAACACCAATAAGGAGCGAAGACATCACAGCGAAATTATTTTGGGAGATAACGTCAGAGGTGCCGGCTCCGTGGGCACTCCGGCCATACTTTTGGGGGTGCTCAGCATTCACACAGAATGAGGAAGGAAAATAAAATAGAATAAATAATTAAGAACAGAAAGTTTGTAAGCTGTCACCGCATATTCTGACGTCGCGGTCTGTAAAGGAAGATCTAGCCGGTAGACTAGTGGCACGGAGCCCTCACTGCAGGGTTCTGGCGGCGGTGTGGAGGCAGAACTCCCTGCCCCTGACCAAATGAAGTCGCAATTGATGCAACAGTCAGTCCCGTTACATGTGGAAGCTCCAGTAATTCTATTCTTTGAGATGCATAGACATCCGCATTGTCTTGCGTGTCAAAGTATTTAATTCTGCTATAAGTACAACATACAGTGTCACTACACACGTCTTCACGCTAAAAGTGACGGGCAGGCAGAAGGCAAAGCACGCGGTGTGCTAATAGCAGGGATTAATGACACAGATATGGAAATGAACTCAAAAGTGAATTCGAGAAAGACGTTTTGACCTTTCATTGATACCTGTCTGCTGAAGCAGTGCAACGAGGTACAATTATGAAACGTTTCCAAGCGTGTGAATTTTGCGTTTCGTCAAGACAATTCGTAACCATCACTTCAAAGGGTCTAATAGTAGACATGACTGACCAAATCAAAGCGTTCCTGGAAGAGTTAACTCTAAGAGGCAAATGAATAGCGAAATTTAATATTCTCAATCGTCCTACTTTCTTAAGACTTAGTTTAAATTTCCTGAACGTACCATTCAGGATGATTTTTAAATTAATGAATTATTTTTTGGTTTCTACGATATTGAACCTACCTCAGCTGAAGCACTGTTAACATTTGTAATGGGTATCATCTAAATATCAAGTCATATGTTATTGCTACTGAGGGACAAATGAGTGGTGCGTTTGAAGAAAATCCGAAATTGAGGCACGTGTTCTTTATGTTCACTGGTTCGCCCATTATTTTAACCTTGCGATCCGAGACGCAATTATAAATGAAAATACGAGCACTCAAACGTTGCACGAATATCACATAATAGTCACATGTGAAGTGAGGAAGACGATGAAATCAGTACAGAAAATGAGACCACATAGATATAGGATATTCGTAATTTTTTTTTTATATTTATGGTTCGTTATATTCAGAGCTTAAATAGTAAACAGCCAATGCTATGTGAAGCAACTCTTAAATATTCTTGAGAAAATCGAATTTGAAGCTTTGAGGCCCTTTATGTACATACAGGGTGTCTTACCTAAGAGTCAAGCGCATACCCTCTGGTGTTTAAGCAGATATTGGCAATTTCGTTTTTACAATGTGTATCTGGACTCAGACCAAGTAAATTCTGCTCCTCGCGCCATTCCTGCGACTCCCGGTGTGGACGTGAAGCGAAATTTTTGTGCTCAGTCAATAGAGCAGTCCCCAATTAGTCTAGTGTGATATTCGGTTTATCGAAATATAAAACACAGTACTCCGGAAGCGGCTGTGTAGCACTTCCATAAGGCAGTAGCAGACGGTGTGTCACACACGACGGGGCAATAGAAGACAAACAAATCAGATACTCATGTGGTCTGAGTGTTCTGGCTGTATCGCTGCTCACGCCTCGGTATTTAAAACTGATCTCGTGTAGCAGCGAGTGATGTACCCAGCGCCCACAAATAATCGATCAGATGTTTCCGATAGGCGGGAAAACAGGGAGGCGAAGGCAGAATTCAATGGGCGGCGAAGTTGCGTGCCACGTGTGGTCCCGAGTCATCCTGTGGCAATGTGGCCATCGGAAAGTTCCAACAGAATCGAGGTCAACAGGCTCAGACACTTCGCAAATGTAGCGCCGTCTGGTTAGTTCAAATGTTTGTTAATCTATGGGACTTAACTACTCTGGTTATCAGTCCCTAGGCTTACAAACTACTTAACCTAACTTGTGATGAGGACAACAAATACACCCATGCCCGAGGGAGGACTCGAACCTCCGACGGCGAGCAGCGGCGCGCGCCTTGGAACGCTCGGCCACTCCTGTCTGGTTAGTGTAGCGACAGTGCGTACTGATGGGTGGGGACGGGGAATCCAGAACCACCTGCAAACATATGACGGTTGCAGGATAGGTATGTCGATGTGAGAGTTAACCGTCTCTAATCCTACCATCATGGTGGCACAGACAGAATCGTGATTAGCTGGTAGAAAACAGTGTGATTTCCTTCGGCTGTTCATCTCCACCGTTCCTCGTGCCGTTGCCGGCGCGGAAACCTGTGGCCCTGACTTACTGGTAAACACAGCAATTTACGCGAAGAGTCGACTCTTCTACAACCGACGTACGCGCGGACTCTGCCTGCAAACCTTATTTGTTGTGCCACGGTTCGTGACGTGGCAGAGCGCTCTATGCGCATAATACGCCTGTCATCACGTGTAGTGGTGTAACGAAATGGATGCGGTCGGTCCCTTCGGTCCGTCGTTCCCTCCTGCATACAGTGAGTACAGGATCACGTCACAATTCCTTTATTATGTCCGATACAATCACAGATTTCTCTAAAGGATAAGCCGCAATTCGTATATGCAATTGTTCTTCCTCGTTCGGACTCCAGTACGTGCTGGAAAGGCGCTCGCTGTCTTCTACGAAGCATCCTGAAGCTGCTTACGCAAAACATCCGCACGAAAGAACAACTTCAGTCCGTCCACACGGCCGTCTGTTCAGTTTTGTGGTGCTACTGGCGCCCGTGTTACCCACCTGCGCTAACACAGTAATCAAATAAACCTCTCGTCGCCTCAAACGCATGCTGGAAATGTCACCAGATTTTGCTACTTACTGCAGGGTGCTTGTGACCAGCAAGGTGTTTTATCGTCTTTCAATAATGGTTTGATGGTCGAAACTATCAATTACAAAAAATGACTTTAAAATTCAACCAGCTGCGGTACAATGGCCGGCCGCGGTGGCCGAGGGGACTGAGGCGCTCCAGTCACGGTCTGCACGGCCACTACGGTCGGGGGTTCGAATCCCCCCTCGGGCATGGATATTTGTGCCGTCCTTAGTCATAGCTAGTTCATAAGTAGTTTGTAAGCTTAGGGACTGATGACCCCGTAGTTAAGTCCCATAAGTTCTACAAACATTTGAACATTTTTTGCGGTACAATGTTATCTTTAAGATGTATTATGCTTCCGCAATCACATTTTTGCATCCATCAACGAACTTTGCTTCCAAGCATTTGTTGCTGTTTGTACTTTTTCGCTCATGTAAGGCTCTGTTACTTTATGGTCAACGGTGATCATGATCTGTCATTTATAATGGGTTATACCTTCAAATTAGCTACCATAAATACAAAGGATCATAGCTATTTTAGTTTAGGTAGTGGTTGAGTAGATTTGGTAGACATTATAAATAAAAATAATACTTGAATTCCGCTCTGCACCAGTATTTCCATTTTATCTTCACATCTTTCAGCCTTTTCTGTATTATCATGAGAGACTACACGTTTATTAACATTAGATCTTAAAATATAACACTGTTTTAAATGAGTGGTGTTTATAAGTCCACTGTAAACATGTCATTGTCTTAAATTGATAGCGCTAGTTCTTTAATGTTTACATATCTGCTGATGGACAACTATTTTAACACTTGTCAGACTGGACCATGTGAATTATCTTACTTCACAATTTCATTGTAGGTAATTGGAATGGTTTAATCCCTTAACTGACAGGAATTTATATAAGTTAATAGCCTAAGACGTTTTTATATTTTTTATTTGAAAACAAAATGCGTTCTCATACTGTTACATAAACTTAATAATACACTGGTCACATTTTACTCACTACATAAATATCTGTAACTTCTTAAAGATCATAAATGAGTTACCATCTTCAAAAATTGTCTATATACCTCCATTTTACAAAGATTGAGACCTTTATATTTTATTATTTTAAATTCAATACATAGTAACTTCACGAATACAGCACTGAAGGTACTTAGTTAAATATTGGTAAAAATAAGTAATAGATATTTAGTCACGCGTATTGTATAATTAACACAATTTTACCTTGAGAATACTATAACAAAAAACTACTGTTCTAAAAGCATGTTGCAGAATTATGTGAGAACTTTTTTGTCTAGAGAACACAAAAAGAGCTGTGTCCAAACGCCTGTTGAACAAAAGCTCTTGAAGATACCGTACTCATGAGACACAAAATTTCTTCTCAATGATCAACATTTGTGGAATCACTAGCTAGAGCAGCTTTAGTAAATTACTTGTATGTAGATCAAGACGGAACGTGTATGTCTAGCTCTTAATATTCGATATATTTCTCCCTGTGAGAAAAAAGGCCATGAACCGCAGTGTAGCGCTTTCTCGAGCCTTAATCAGAATGTTCCAGGCAGCTTTATTTTGTTCCACAGCGGGTGATAACCCTCAACCTCTGCCCTTTTCTGCCGGCCGCATTGCACAGCTTGAGGCATTAAGATTACTAGATGCGGTAATAGTTGCTTGTTCTACAAATTACCACAATTCATTAATTTAGTTTCTTATAAACAGAACAGTAAGGGTATTGATATTTCTGTTTTATAGCTTCAATGTAACGGATTACAGAGAAGAGACAGAACGATTTGTCACTGTCGAATAAAATAACGCAATTATATTAAACGTAAAATTATTTTATATTTATAATCGTTTCTGTATTTAACACTGAAAAAAAATTTAAAACAATTTAAATGTCAGAAGGATTCTTGTGTGGACAGCACAAAATATGAGCAAAATTTATATGTTCCCCGTTTTCTTCTGAATTTTAAATATTTTGTTCTCTTAAAAACAGACATTTGTAGAATAAATGTTATTTCGTCTTTCATAGTAAATATATATCTGATATCTTAGTATATTCGATGATACTTAAAAATAACTTGCTATCATGGTCAAATTTTAGATGAGGATGCTCATTTGATTAATGCGTATCTTACATGAAATTTCTGAGCTAAATCTAAATCTATATAGATACTCCGCAATCCACCGTAAGGTGCGTGGCGGAGGGTACACTTAAAACTACTAGGCATATCCTTTCCTGTTCTAGTTGTCTAGAATAGAAAATTTGTTCAGCGACAAACATTAGTAACGTTGAATGACCAAGTAATATCCTATGGAATGAGAAAGCAAAATAAGACTTCTGTAATTTTTCAAGAAAAATTAATGGAAGATGGAAATGGTTTTTTCTGGAACTCTAGGCGAGTGACTGAAAGAGGGGAAACTTTCAGCAAATCATCTAATTTGCTGCTTCCCAGGACAAGTATAAAATGTATTTTTTCCATAAATACTCAAGTCAACACAGATTTTCTCTTGTAATTTACATGACTATCGGCATAAAATTCTGTTCGTGATGAAGTTGCACCTATATATTGAGATTTCATTCTACTTCAGGAGGAGGATTACGTAGCCCTCAGCGTTCCTCGTCCACTAGCGAAAACTCAAAAGCGGTCTAAAATATAATTGCCAGTTATAGTTTGTCTTCGACAACCAAATTATTAGTCTTCCTAGAACATACATAAAGGATCTTAAATACTATCTAGAAAAGTAAGATGTGGCGTATTGACAGTTCTTCCGAACATTATCAAGCCCTATATTCTCTACCTATGGACACAAAAATCTTTTACTCCGAAGCCTTCATAGCTTCATAAACGATAAGACATTTCTTGTACATACACCAGTATGGTGATATTAACCATTTCCGTAAGTGTAATAAAGAGCCTTAAAAAGCCAAAGTGAAACAAATGTGTGATGCCTATAACTAGAGACATTATTAAATACGTCGTCACACGTAAGGAAGCAGGAATAATAAATTACTTTTGAATTTCAGAATACATTGGCATTTTTTCTAATGAAGTAATAGCTTAGTGAAACGAGCAAAGAACTTAAGGGAAGTCCTAAAAGCTGGTATTCAGTACCAAGAAATACTGGACTTAATCACAGAAAAAACGAGAATCGACCGAAAGACGCATTGCGATTCAACTAAGATTTCAGTTAGAGTACATAATGACCTTCCACAAGTGATAATAGCATTCTCTCCTCGGTTTACTCTTTGGAATACGGGCAGGCTATTTATAACAACGATTACGCGCATGCAGTTAAATCATGGCAAATTCCCAAGCCACATCTAACAGAAACGTAATGATCTCCCACAATGTAGTTTATGCAATGAATAACAAGACGTAAATCATCTATTCTCGTGTACCAGATACAGGACACAACAAAAATACGTTATCAGCGCACTGATTAGCTCAAAGGTTTCTCTTACAAAATCGTTAGATTTACTGTTGTCAACCCAAAAGAGTGAACTAGTATTAAATGCTTAACAGCATAAAGATGTGACCTAACTATCTAGATACATTGTGTACATGAAGTGTGCATTTTTGTATGACGCTATGCTTTCTTACGTATTAGCAAGGAAGGAAGGAAGATTGTGGGTTACGCCCAGTCGACATCGCTGTCTTTAGAGACAGAGCACGCGCTTGGGTCGATTTTTATTTTTGTCATGGATGGTGAAGTAAATCAGCAGTGCCCTTTGAAAGGAATTATCCGGCATTCGCTTGGAGTATTTAATGAAATCCCTAAACCAGGGAGGCCGGAGGCGGTTAGAGTCGAGTGCATCAACACTGGGTCATCACGCTCGCTTAATCATCAGCTGTACAGTATCACCTTTTGTGTTTCTTGAGTCATGTGTCAAACATTTATTCATACCTCTTTTTTTTTTTGTAAATGACAATGAGCTGCATAGGAGAATAACGATTAAGAAAATATTTTTTTAAAATTCGATTGATGGTGTTATAGCGGTGACAAAATGCCAACTTAAGATACGATATTAACGGGGTGAATGATGATGTATCCTCAACATCAGTATGCTTTCGCGCTTAAAACCTATAGAAGCTTTTTCGGACTTAGAACCGGACCGTGTGCTGCCGATAAGATTTCATAAAAGCATTTACAGGTTGTCTTGTATTTTCCTTGTTCAAACTTGAGGGACGGCTTATCGTTTGGCCTTTCCATTTGGCAACTCGGTCGTGGCAGATATTCTGCTCCTGGGGAGGCCTGCTGAGAAACATCCAGTTCCCCAGTATGGCTTCGTTCCGCTACTTCCACACGCCGTATCGGCGTCCGCTGGTTGTCCCCTTTTCTTTTTCCTGCAAGAGTGAAGGTAAAGCAAGAGACAATTTCCTCATTGCTGAGGGCAGCTTCTCAACGTGGACATGCAACCTTTCTTCACTACGTCTCACACTGCCAACTTTCAAATGATCTTACTTTCACTTTGTCACATTAGCTCATCCGCTTATCCGCTGCTCATTGACTTGTATGTAGACTGCCTGGGAAAATGTATAGCAAAAAGGAGACATAATCAAAAGAATTGTCTCCTTCCATTAACAATAATTTGTGTTGCAGAGAATTATCTAGGAGAGAAACTGGGGGTACGATCAAAAATATATCATACAGCAACTTCGTGTTATATCTATGATCACAGCTGTGACATCAGCTGAGAGCTTTCATTACTTTCCATTAGCATAGTAGTGATATGAATTCCACGTTTCTCGAATATATGAACATACTACGTTACAGTTACTGCTACGGGTTAAATAATGTGAATGTTTAGCTGTGTCTTATCCTTAGACTACATTTAGACTTTTGTTGGGTATCTATTATTTCCGACCACAAATGTTAACTTACGGTAAGAGAGCGCACACACACACACACACACACACACACACACACACACACACACACACACACACACACACACACACACACCTACATCTGATGGAGGACTTGAACCTCCGACGGGGAGCGGCCGCGCAATCCGTGGCAAGGCGTCTAAAGCTGTTATTTATTTTTTCGTTATAGGATATATGGACGATCTGTTCTTTAGTTAATAGTATTGTTACTTCACTTTAAAGTGATCTTGCAAACGCATCGAACTGCAGGTGCACAAGTTGCCAAGAGTTACTGTCCTCTAGTCGGTGTGTCACACACCTGTTTTCCTCCACTAGTTTCCGTAATGGAGCAACATTCTATTCAGTGGACGAAGACTATGGAGGTCAGCTTGTAAGGGAGAACGTCCTCGAGACAAATTATTCTTGTGAAACTATTTGAACCTTGAGGAAATGACAGAGAATGATAGTTCTTCTACGATTTGAAAAATTTCTTTGAATCTCTAAGTTCCCGAAATTAATAGTCTCAGAGCAGCTCACTAGTTTTCTTTAGTCCATTACAAAATGTCTTGACGCAGTCAGGCCAATAAGTATGGATGGTCGAGAGATTTTGTTTGAGAATGTAAAGATATATTCCACAATGTAATAGTTAGCAACTTGCACTACTCGAATTACATTATATCCTTTGAGAGTTCTCTATATTGAATGCAATATGTTCTTTGGATGCTCTGTAGTTGGTGTCGTGGGGTTCTGGAGGGTTGGTGTGTTGAATGTTTGCGTTTTATTTCTGCCAGTTGTTTAGGACCGTATAGAGTACAAGGTGTCCTTAGTTATCAAACGATCAGAGCATTAGATTCCGGTACTAGAGGTCCCAGCTTCCATGCTGGAGAGGAGCGGGAATTTTTCCTTGTTACACCGCCACAATATGGTCTAATAGCCACTCAAACTGCTATAAAATGTGTACCTAGGTCCTCTTGGCAGGAGTAAAAGGTGGCCAGGGCGAAGTTCCCGACACCCTCTTCTCCTAGTGCCTGAGCGAAGAAAGTCTTTGTATACAATAGTCAGCGCTTCAGACTCTACCTTTACCTGTGCCACAAACAGAGCACGTACCGCAACAAGTGTGCAAAAATGTCTCGATCCTCAGCCAAGAAAACGGTTTTGTCAGACATTTGCATACTTCTTACGCAACCAAGGAATCTGAGTCACAATCATAAAAAAGGCTGGGGAAACTATTCTTAGTTGAGGCTATCAGATCAATAATTTATGAACAGAAATATATGACGCCGTCTTTTACTTTGCATTGCATACCGTCTAAATAAACTGTGTCCAGTGTACATTAAACGTAAACAGTTGTGTGTCCAGCCTGCCCCCCCCCCCCCCCCGCCCCATATATAAGGTGTTTCAGAAGTGATGGTCAATAATTCACACATGGTCCCCAAATCAAATGATGTTGATCAGCACATGTTCTGGTGCGGTTCCTCAGTCTCTAGGAACAAATGGCATGTTTCAACGTTAAAGTAGGTGCTCTAAATATTCCCCATGCGTCTGAATGCGATATTGAACTCGTCTCTGAGCTGAGTGTCCTCCCAGAAAGGCCAGCGGAATTCTGTAAATGCTGGAAGGCTGCTTCAGTCCGCAACCAAAATTGCTCGAGGGAAGTGACCTCGGTAGCGTAGGCCAGGCTTCTGACACGACCCCACATACAGAAATACATAGGCTTTTCATTCGGAGGCCTCAGGCCATGGCACAGGACCTCCTCTACATTTCCAATGTTGAGCATCAGTCAGTCGCCGCACTCGCACTCTTGATCATGTGTGGAGCACCATCGTGCTTGAACTACATGTTCAGACGTTGGTTCAGTGGGACATCAACAAATAATCCTGGAAGTGCAGTCCACAGAAAACACATGTAGTGCTGTACGGCTAGTCTCTGTGACAGGAAGCATGAGCCAATATGAAGTTTCCGAGCAGGTCTGCCCATAGATCTGCTGCTGCTGTGATACGTTGCAATTACGTAAACAAATAGTCAAGCTCAAACCTTAAGATATAAACGCAAATACCACGATATCAGGGACGTTTTCAGTTTTCCCCAGATTGAATTAATACGATAACGCGGCAACAGTTGATTTGCGTACTCATGTTCACTGCAGCTTTTTAGCTATTTTTGGCATGTACTTTCCATGTAAGAGTTATTGAGTCTTTTGTAACTCCCCATATATCTCCTAGCCCATCCGTCCATCCCTTCTGAAACCGAGGAAGTCGTAGGAATGTAAAATGCAATACTTCCTATTAGTAAATGTACGACGCTGGATCGATTGGTGCCATTTGCAACTTCCGATTCCCACCAGTGGCTATTCATACCGGATGTCGATTTCTTAAATGTAATCGAATACTATTTCTTACCGATTTCGAATCTATACCGAAAAATGGAGAATGTTTTTAATTTTTACCTGAAGTGGGCCTTTGCGAGCGCCTTTTGACAGCTCGAAATTTAAATGAAAACAACGGCGAATAGTGGACAGCACGTTAGGTGGTTCGAAACCCGCCGCTACAAAAAAAGAAAAAAATACCCTTTTTTCCCTAAAAGGGTTGCGGGCAATCTTATTAATTAGAGCTATGTTCTGCAACATTTAGAGTTGTGAATATCTAAGAATGCTCTAATATGCGCGTTTCTTCTATTTCGTGAACATGCCGTGAAATACGTAACAGCGAATCGTACAATGTTCTTCTGAAGCGTATGCACGTAAACTGGGAGGAAGCTGTAATAATAAATATTCTGTAAAACGTGCTGATACTGGTAGTTTCATATATAAAGAATATCGTAGATTTCTGTGGCAACTTTCGTTCCTTAATGAAATGGAAGTGTGTACATTGCAAAGAATTATCTTGTTTCTTTTGTTTCTAAGCAATTATTCACTATTTACGAAATACATTGAAAGTCATTAATTAGAATCAATGCATCTACTAAAATGTTTGTCTGTGACATGGTTGCTATGGACGCTTTAACGTAGATTTTATTACCTTTTCTGTAGTTCAATTATGACTTTGTTCATGTTACTTTTTTCTGCTCTGAAATAAAGAGCAAATATTCTGTTTCAAACCATGATTAAGTTTTCTTTACGCAGCTAAAATAACAAACGGAATAAGTGTGGTAATAATGAATTCCACATAAATGTAATACAACAGTATTGTAACAGTATCTCTCCAATTTATGCACATGTGATAAAGAAGTCTGTGGTTTCAATTCATTTGCTGTAGCCTATTTCATGGTATGTTCACAAATTAGACCAAATTCACTTTTCAGAGAAAGCGCTGTTACCTTTGAACAATTCTGAATCTTGCAGAATAAAGCTGTGTTCAGTTAACAAGTGTGTGCGAAAACGTTTTAGGAAGCAAGAGGGAAAAATTGGCAATGCTGCTTATGTTTTGTCTTCAAGAAGATCGATGCTTTGCTGTCGTTCGTTCATGTTCGTTCTGTGTTGTTCATTGAGAATTTTGCTCTGTTTTTTATTACAGATACGTTGGACCCTCTTTTTCTCTTTTCATTGGTTCTTCGATTTGATCTGTACTTTGTGGACGTTGGTTTGTTTTGTTCTATTTTGATCGTTTCGTCGTTTACTCAGTTTTTTCGTTACAGAGGGCGTCGAGCTACCGTGCCTGCAACCCTCTGTCAGAGTGCGCCCTAGCAAGTTTAGACACCACCGTCCAACATGTTCGTACATCACAAACTAATTCGTCGCCAATTACGCTACGGCAAACAGCTGCGAGAGTAATCCGTAATTCTCGTACCATGGATGGCAGGTGTTAACTGGTAACATGGCATTTAAGACATTAGATTATAATTCATTGTCCTGAGAACGATGTGCTCTGATTCAGTGCGCCATTGCCTTGAAATGACAACGCTTGATATATATAATAAGAAAATTATCAACTACAGAAAGCAAGATACCGTATCCAAAAAGTTTCGGGCGAGGGATGTCATGTGGCTGATTTCCGAACGCCAAATGCACACTGTGTTCCATCCACGCTATAGTCACTCGACCAAAAGCCAAATGTACACTACTTTCCATCCAGGCTACAGTCATTCGTAACCAGTACAGGCAAAGAAAATAAACATTGAACAAACTACCAAGGAAAGACAGATAATATTTTAACGTAAAAATATAGTAAAGTAAGATATTAAAATAAAAAAATAGTGTTTGTCAAAGCTAAAATCAAATACAGATAATTTTGGTCTTTGTTAAAATACGGTCAGAAAGAATATTACGTGTTGGGTGCATATGACAGTAGTAGAGTCGTGATTGTAACGACCATAATTTATAATTTACATTTTTATTATTTTTGTCCCAAATGTTTGCAAATAATCAGAAAACTACAAGCAAATCTAAAGTGGGCCATAAAACGTCAGTGCGATTTTTTCTAAATCGATCTCCACTCCAGAATGGCTTCTGTAGTGTGATGGCCCATCTCGAAAGTGGGAAGCGCGCGCGCGCACACACACACACACACACACACACACACACACACACACACACACACACACACACACACACTTGCGCTTGTAACCTGGACTGAATCAGATCAATTTGAAGGCCATTTACTGAACACATCCTTACAGTAGGAACAACACATTTCGAAAGTGATTTGGAAGTGGTGGAGAATAAGCCTTCATTCGATCAGGCGTAGTATATTTATTACTAGGACGTATTGCATTTTACATTTCATAAGACTCCCAAGAGTTTTCAAGGGGTGGACCAGTGGTCTGAAACACCCTGTATACCGTTGGAACTGCAATAGATATTGAAGACTTTCACGGTTATGAACCTACGGCAGGGGCTTATGAAAGTTGATACTATGAGACAGTCTAAAACGTAAACAAATATTTTCAGCACAAACCTAAGTTTTTTAATGGACACCCCATATTTCTTACGCAATAAATAGCACGAAAAATCATAAAATCCTGAAAAGGATTGCGTCACAATGCGTCATTTACACCCGGAGAAACTGCGAAGCGAAGTTGTTTGAAATACATAAAGATCGCAGCCAGCACGTCCCGAGACATAAGCGAGACTCACGGCTGAAGCTCCGGACACAAACAGCACGCTTCATGCATTTCAAACGTCAACTTCGCTTCGCAGTTGTTTTCGGACTTAATTACCGCATTACGTTGCAACCATCGCCATTCTTTTTGTGATTTTTCATGCTATTGACTGCGTAAGAAATGTGGGGTATCCCTTAAAAAAAGGTTGTTTAGAAAGTATTTACGTGTTAGACTGACTCATTGTACTTACTTTCATAAGTAGCTGTCGTATGTTCATGACCGTAAAAGTCGTTAGACTCGCATTCGGGAGGACGGTGGTTCAAATCCACCACCGAAAATTCAAATTTAGGACTTCCGTGATCTCCCTTAATCACTCCAGGCAAATGCAGGGATGGTTCCTTTCAAAGAGCACGACCGATTTACTTCCTAATCCTTACCCAAGAATCAGAGAGTAAGCTCCGTCTCTAATGATCACGCTGTCAACGCTTGAGCTTCCTTCCTTCCTTCCTTTGCTTCAGTTGTGTATGTGTGTTCTTCTTTTTGGCGAAGGCAGAGGCCGAGAATTTAAAATTTTGTAAGTTGTGTATGCCTGCGATTTTTTGTACGTGCATTTCTGCTACTCGGTAGTCGTCTTTACGATGAACTACCATCTATTGTTGTGGTTGTTGTTAAACTGAAGAAAGTATTTTACACTTCTATTACTGAATCTCAACTGTTAAAACCATAAACCTCAAGTAAGCATGCTACAACAGATGTCCTGTCATCTACAAATATCGTGTATGGGTCACTGTAAAGCGCATGTCAGAAGGTACTTTACTGTCGCACATTCCCTCCAAGTTCCATTCGCGCATGTCTTGAACTGTTAGCAGTTCTCGTGAAACGTACGATGCCCTCATAGCGAATGTGAACCTTTTAAAGTTTTTCGAAGTTTCTATTACACTTAACAGTAAAAAAAAGTAACTTAAAAAAACTTCCATATTGCTCGACCGTCTACGTCTTACGTCCGCCTGCACTTCGTTCAAATGCGGTTGTTTCTTCGCTTTTGTACTTCATAATACCTGTGTGATGAGTAATAAATCCAACTCCCTTCCAATGACTAGTCCACGTTCAAAGACAATGAGCTCTCTTGCCTAATCCATTCTGGTCTTACTGCTTTTATACTGACAACACAGTAGACTCCATTTATACTGTTAGATCCGCCAGTTGTAGCATGTAGTTTCCGGAACGTATGTCTACTTCCATGAAGGTCATGTTATTCCGAGTAGGTTTGAACTGAGAATAATTTCTTGTTATGCCAGAAAAATTAGGCCTATAAAACGGTGGTTCCGAGGTTCTTTTGTTTTTTATCTTTCGCAGATAGATTCAACCTGGTTTTGTTAAACCGCGACGAACGTTTCTGGAAACTGAGATATCAAATGTTCGTATAGCTTATGATGACCCATCTGGAAAGTGGGAAGCACAGTCCCTAAAATTACAAACTAGCTAAGACTAAGGACGGCACAAATATCCATGCCTGAGGGGGGGGGGGATTCGAACCCCCGACCGTACTGACTGTTCAGACCGTGACTGGAGCGCCTCAGTCCCATCGGTCACCGCGGCCGACTCTGAGATATCAGATTAAAATGACAAACAGTAACCTTGACGTTCGTAGCAACCAATTTATCTCTTCGCATAAGCACTCGTAAAGGAAAACACTCGGTCGAATTAAAGTGTCGTTATCTAAAGAAGAGGGAGAATTCTTTGCAAATCTCATGAGAAATACAAATCTTATGAGCAATGCAACACTTGTGTCGAGTGTGTTTCAGTCGGGAAGTCTTCAGATAAGTCAGTTGATACCATAATCACTGTAATCTCAAATCGTGTAACTATAACGATATATTACATAATGTATTTTGCGGTGCTTGTAAGAAACTGCGATAAAAGCGTAACAAATGTGCTTGTGCTAGGAATATAAAAAAATCAAAGAGAAATAAAACTTTTACCTAAGTGGTGTTAGTTACTTTAGATGTCTCTTGTTTCTCACTTACACCGTATTGTGTTTGGGAACCTGTCATGACATAAGTAATGGCTTCGGCTATTTTTATAAAACAAGAATTGAACTATTACTTGATACCACAAATAGCATTCTCAGAATAGCTTCTCGATTGAACATCTAATAAAGAGCAGAATGATGAATTTAGACTTACTCATTCCTCAAGAAAGGAATATTGTGTTAGGAATATTGTCGACCCAAGAAAAGTGACAGAACATAAATTCTTACAAATACGGTGAACTCTAGCCATTTAGGTTGTAAATTAAATTGGTTTCGCGGAATTATTTGTCCTAGCGCGTTTGTTTTCCAAAGAGAATATACTTTATGGAGAAAGAGCAGCCGGCCGCGGTGGCCGAGGGGACTGCGGCGCGCCAGTCACGGTCTGCACGGCCACTACGGTCGGGGTTCGAATCCCCCCTCGGGCATGGATATTTGTGCCATCCTTAGCGTTAGCTAGTTCATAAGTAGTTTGTAATTTTAGGGACTGATGACCCCGTAGTTAAGTTCCATAAGCTATACAAACATTTGAGAAAGAGCATTAACTTTAGAGTGTTGCCACACATCTGCATGTCCATACACTAGATAAAATCACTAACCTGTATTTTTCTCGACTTTATGGTTAGATAAACTAGAAAGATAGGGAGAAATTATGAAGATATTGAAGTAAACAGATATATCTGTTAAATATAGGTGTCTGTTGCTGGAGTAAAAACTGAGCGACTGATTTTCCAAGAAGACATAAACTCTAGAGTCTAGATGAATAACAAAATTTTGGAAATTGCAAGAGTCGGAATCAAGATCGATTTGAGGGATAATATGGGCAATATCCTCCTCTAGGCACCCCTTTCTGTATTTAATTCATATTATATAGGGAAAACATGGAAAAATTGAATCAGGATGTAAGCCGTCTTCTGTGGGTGGGGAAAACCAAACGTAACGGAAAAGGTGCTAGTTATTGAACCTTTCAAATATAGCACAGAAATGCCATACAGAAATTATAATAACGTACCGTACTCATCAATGCGTTGAGCTACACTTCAGAAAAAAGGTTTTGACACTATCAATCGATGCAGTGAGAACATTAAAGTTCTTCCACGTAAGACATAACCAGGTGATAAGGAGAACCTGTGCTGACAAAATGGAATTTCCGTACTGTTTACTACAAAAGATAAAATTCTTAAATTATTTTTGCCTCGAAAGTAATGAAGGTGGTGCAGCAGACATAGTTTTGAGACTTCACTTCTGCGATCATTTTATTCCAACTATTCTATGCCATTGCGAATTATTGATAAAGGAAGGGAAGGAAGGAGGATTAAGAAGGAAATGATTGATAATGGCTGCATTAGGGCATTGAAATTAAACCATGGCTACAAGTGAAAATGTGAGCCGGGCCGGGAATCGAATCCTGGTCTCTCACGTCGGGCCAGCGGTCGCATTAACCACTTGGCCACCCGTGCTCACCTCCCGTCTCTTAAACTTCCATAAATCGCACGCTATGGCTGCAGCGCCCCCCCCCCCCCCCCCCCTCGTCCATGCCCTCTTACACTCGCCATTACGGATTTCCGTGCGAGGTCGAACGTTTGACCGCATCTGCGGTGAAGTGAATCTACCGCCGTCTTCACGTGTAAATATTTATTATATTTGTGTAGTGTCCCTTCTTTCGGACATACAATGATACAAAAAGTATTCCATGCAAAGTGAGAGACCGAAATGGGTGCAGATTTTCATATAACTGTAGCACCACAATACATGCCCACACGACTCTATGAATAGGTGATAGTTCGTAGAGCGTTTAGTATTGATATTTGAAATCCAATTATCCGTGTGTTCCAGACGAGGAAAAGACGGAAATTAGGTACAAAATGTTAGGTGAGAAATGTTTTGCTGACTGCTCGATAGCTTTCTTTATATAAACGAGAACGCGAGAAACGTGAAGATACGGGGGTGAAAAAATGCAAATTTCCCAGTTCTCGTACGTAATACGGTGTAGGAAAAATATTGACATCAGAAACAACGTCTATTCTTCTATGAATGGATAAAACTAGATCCTATATGGTTTTCAAGGGAACCATACACAATTCTTCCAGCAGAATCACGGCAAGTTCAGGAAATGTTGCTGGCAGTGGTTAGATATCACGGAGCCTTCACTCCAAAGTATACCGTACCAGCCGCGGTGGAGTGGACGAGCGCTCTAAGGTGCCTTGCTGCGGAGCGCGTGGTTGCTCGCCGTCGGGGTTTCTTTGCCATAAGTTAAAGTAGTTTGTAAGCCTAGGTACCGATAACCGAAGCAGTTAAGTCCCTTAGATTTAAAAACATGTTTCATATCCGACAGTTCTTAAGTTTGCTCACAAAACCAGCCCTGGATCTTGCGAGCTGTGTTAACGAGGTTCCTGTTGCTTTGCGAAACAACTTTACCAGTGCGGAACAAATATTGAACCACGGGATTGACTTGATAAGTCAAAATGTTCAAGTGTTTCTGAAGCTTATGGGACTTAACTGCGGGGTCATCAGTCCTTAAACTTGCAAACTACTTATATACTAACTTATACTAAAGACAACACAAACATCAATATCCGATGGAGGATCCGAACCTCCGACGCGGGAGACCGCGCGATCTGCAACGTGGCGCTTGATAAGTCAAATTGGTTATATAATCCTTGTCATTTGCAGAGTAACCAGGGGGCGCTTGGAATCATCCAATGAATCCCCGCCTTAATTCACTCTTATAACATAAACTCGGCCAGAAGTTAGCAAAAGTGTGCAAGTCTCATTCAACCAAATGGCAGTCCTCCACTGCTCCACATCTAAGGTTTTACTGCTTCGGCACCACGATTTCCTGATACAGCCATTTGAATAATTGGTTATTGGTTCTTAAATTCTAGCTCGCCATACCGTTCTGTTAGGAGTGCCCTTTCACGTTGTTTTTGGTTTCTCACGGCTAGCGAGTGCGTCATTCGATTCTGCAGGGATTATGTAATAACGATTATACACGACTCTTGTTTTGTCCACGACCGATACTTCTAAAAATATGAGGGCACTGCACGTATGCCGCTCGCGGTCAAATGAAATGGCGCTACAAAGCGGCTAGCCTAGCATTTGTATTTATATTCTACCACTCATGAATGCTTTCTCGCGATGTTTCCATATTTTATAGAAATGTCCATTTATGGTGTCAATTCAAGGTAGTTTCAACTACGACAGCTGTTCATTATCTCTGAAGATGTTTGTTGTTTAATCTCTGGCGGTGATGTGCAGTTCATTGGCCACTTGATTGCCCAATGCTTACATCTTCTGGATGGTAGTAAAGAAATCTGTTGCCATTAGGTACGACGAAGTTTTTCTCATTATTATGAAGTGACGTGTAGCTCACCCTACCATTACCGGTTAGCTCTTCTCACATAAACTGAGAGATGTTACAGATTGTGTTTACTGATGAGTTCCATGTAACCGTAACGCCCCGCGTGTGTTAAACAAGAAATGTGACAAATTCGTGTTCTTTGTCACCATAGGTCCTATATATGCAGGTAGTTAAGCAGGATTCCCGTAACCAAACTTAGAATTTCATTTCGTATTTCTCCGCGCATACGCTTGCATAATCACATTTTGCTGCAAATTTGGTGATGCGGGTGTAAAATTGCAGTAGCGTCACTCTTACAAGATATAATCAATGTTGAGCAGTAGAACTGCAGGTCTAGCTGAAGCACTTCTACCATAAGACCAAAGTGGACAGTGCAAGAAATTAAGTCAAGCTCCAATTAGTAGTACATCAGCTAAAATATATATGTGCAAAACATAACACTACAAATCGCATTGCGTAAGACGAAATTTATGGCCCTTTAGGGTAAATACCCTGTCGCTATTTACGATTTAATGGAATTTCTAGACAACGACACGAGATGTGATAAAGATAATGAAATAGATAGCTACACTAACCAAATTAAAAAAAAATAGTTTGCTGCTGGATGGGACCGAAAGTAGTAGATAGAAAAATTAAAGAAAATGACGAATTTGGTGGTTGAAGTTTTCCAGGAAAGACCTAATAAGATAATCATTCTTCATAGTGAGTGTAAATTCTTTTAACGTGGAACATGCTTACCGCCGTATGTAAGACGAAGGCGATCTTGAGACACACAGCATAAGCGTATCACATCAGGCTATTAATGGATCCTCGTACTTAGCACAGTGTTAATTATATTGGCAACTACACTCGTCTCTCGTTCACTGTTACTATCTACCACTTAATTAACAAGATTATTGTCCTTGAAGTGTCCCAACTACTTTAAAAGGGCTTTCTTTCCCAGAAGATTAGACATCATCTAGCAACACCCAATGTTATCAGCAGATTGGATAATCGACGGGCAAATCTAAATCACAAGAAAGTAAAAGGGCTTCACGACAACAAAGTAAAAAAGATACGGCAGACAAAAAAACGTGACGGACTCCTCCAATTTATTTCTTTAGATTCATAAAATGCCATTGGGGATGGTTCACACCATGTCGTCAAAGTATTGTGAACTCAGCATTAGCCTGCACTGTATTTTTCAGTGGACTTTGATTGGAGACAGTGTGCTACCACCATGTCTAAAACCTAGACAGGCGGCAGAAGAGCCTAAACTGAATATTTGCCTGATACGGTACCAATAGTTGAAAATGAACGTTTGAAGCTGTACATATTTTTGGATACCGCTTCATATTAAGAAACTGCCTGCAGCATCGACATTGAAACGTTTCCTTCAGACACAATACAGTCGGATGAAAAGTACAGGGACTTCTATCAACGGACACTGATGTAGGCCGAGTCTGTTAGTCTTTGACAGCTTGAACTCTGCTGACAACACCATTAATGAAACGTCTGAACGTCGGTGGAAGAATGGCGGCCCGTTGTGCCTCAAGAACGGAAACCAGATAGGGTATTGTTGTTGAACCCATAACGAATACCAAGCATTCCCACTGCGTGGTAACTCGCCAGTTGGCGAGTAGACGGCAGTACATCGGACCGTTTGATGTGCAGACCATACGGTACATCACTCACGATACTCAACGTGACATAACACAATAAAATTGCGACGGGAAGGGCCGGATGAGGAATCCCATAATCACTTCCCCTGTAACTCAAAGTCGTGAACAAACAACGTTTGATGACCACATTGGCACCCTTCCTTACAACCAAAGCTACTGTTATCTCCTAAAAACGTCTTAGAAGATAATGTGAACAGCTCTTACACTGTTCGAGGATTATACTGTCATTTATCGGTTAGTAAAGTCATCAGAAGATGAAAAGCAACTGCAAAATGATGCCGCATAGTGCAAAAATTGGCAGTTGATTCTAAATAATGAAGTGTCAAGTCATCCGTATGAGCACTCAAAGATATCCGTTAAACTTTATTTACACCATAAATCAAACTTATAGTCCGCAAATTCCACTTAATACATAAAATAAAAGTTATAAACAATTTAAATTAGAAAGAATACATAGAAAATGTCGTAGGGACAGCGAACCAAAGGCTACGTTTCATTGGCATAACACTTAGAAGATGCAACAGTTCTACTAAAGAAACGGCCTACACTATTGTGTGTCCAATTTTGGAATATTGCTGCCCATTGTGGGATCTCCACCAAGTGGGACTGACGATGTAGAGAAAGTTAAGAGGGCAGCTCGTTGTGTATTATCGCGATATAGGGGGGAGACTGACATGGAATTGATGCACGAGTTGGGATGGAAATCATTAAAAGGTGAGATTTGCGAAACTTTTCACCAACTTTCTCTTCAGAGTGCGAACACATTTTCGTATCGCCCACCTACATAGGGATACATGATCATCGTAATAAATCAAATTCAAAAGGTATTTTTTCCGCGCGCTGTTAGTGTGCAACGGTAGAGAAATATAAGTGGTTCGATGAATTTTCTGCCATGCAGTTCAATGTGCGTTCCAGAGTATTTATGTAGATCTTAAAAACTCAGGAAGATTGGGACAGTTAATGAAAAGAATCAGTGTATATATGCGGATTCCGTATCTGCGAGCAACGATTAATGTAAATTTTTGTCTCATGCTTCAAACCAGCAGTTTATCGTCGTTTGTGCAGGTTGGCCCTTTTTACAACCCCTGCAGAAACTATTGCTCACTGACAATCGTCACACAGGTACAACAGTGACGGCTGCGACTTCTAGTTTGTTAGGGTAGATGTAAGTCCCTGACAGTGGAACCCCACAAGGGATCGAGCCTTTGAATGCATTTGCATTGAAATTATCATTGCCTGTTGTGGGCATATTTACCATTATTGATATGGTGTCTGTTCTTTTCCCTTGCGGAAATAACGTATATGCTGCGAGCAAGAGAAACCAATGAGTAGGGCGCACTACAAACGTAGTGTGCTGCAAGTCAAGAATTTGGGTTGGAAGGGTAGCGTGCCTGGAGAGCCTTATTGTTTAAGGCGATCGCAGGTCCAAAGCGGTAAATCCGGGTTCTAATCCCGGTCCAGCACAAATTTTCAACTTCGTCTTTGAATTTATTTCAACGCCCCGAAAACTTTAGAAATCTTTAATTACAAATTACTTGTGGCTCAAACTACTGGATATACATTACATGACAAAAAATGACTTTATTTCGATTCTTTACAAATACTGATGAACACGCCAATACATTTCAGCGTCTGGAACATAAATGACAAAGTTTTCGTATCCTTTCTAATAATTATTTCACCCCTCGAAGAAGTCATCCAAATGGGTCTCTCTCTCTCTCTCTCTCTCTCTCTCTCTCTCTCTCTCTCTCTCTCTCTCTCTCTCCTGTTCGTCTCCTCCTTCCCCTTAGAATGCATAACTCCACCCTTCCTTTATCTGCCTCATCTGTGCGTCTAACTCCTTCTCCACCTCCTCAGCTTATTTACTCGATTTCTCAGTGAAAAATTAAATAACTCTTAATTTTAATGGTGATCAGCAAAGTGTCTCTAAGTTCACTGCAAGTTACTCTCCAGATGAAATCTTAAGTAGTCAATGCAGTGTTGTTTTGAATGTGTAGTGTGCCAAATTTTATCAAGATTGGAATAAAACCGCAGATTTTGTCGGAGTCCGTAAGTAAAGCACCCTCCCCCGTACACCATACAAAATATTATGACTGCAATGACCTTCCTCATAGTTTGAAACTCAAGGGTGCAAAATGTCATAAAGATCGGAATACAAATGTAATTATCCATTGGTTAAATATCCTCTGCGAAGTACCATGCGAAATTTATGTAGACTCTGACCTTACTCTTGTTTTAGTCACGTGTGTAAAATTGCACAAGGATTTGTGGATGAATTAAGTCTAGTTATTCAAATTTGCTATTATGCGGCTTCAATATTATGCAAACTAATCCTTCAAGAATGTCCAAGCAATATGTTGGCAAAGATTCATCGCAACAGAATTGACGGTACGGACTTGGATTAGGTAGGATGGTGGTACAAATCCACCTCCGGTCATCCTTATTTAGGTTTTCCATGATTTCCCTAAATTAATCCAGGCAAATTCCGGAATGGTTCCTTTGAAAGGGCATGGCCGATTTCCTTCCCTCTCCTTACCCAAATGGGACTGATAACCGTTGTAATTTAGTTCTTTAAAATCTCATCCCATCTCAACCACCCCCTCCCTCCAAACCAACCAGTCATACAGTATATTAGAAGAAACTATAGAGTGGATGCACGCACCTGCAGACTAATATCTCAACGCCATACTATTGCAGGGTCCTGGAGTGTACTTTGTTTGAGGTAGCTGGCACCTGGCAGCGTTGCTGCCGCGAAAGAAATAACTATTTCAAACATCCACAAAATTATCTTGCTTAATAACTAACTATAAATGATTGTAGGTAATCTGAATGTATTAATACTGCACTGATAAACTGAATTGTTCAATCATATTTAAAATTTTCATAATGATCGGAATAAAACTGTAGAATTTGACGAAGTCATATGTAAAATATCCTCCTTCATCCACCATCCAAAAATTTTATGTGACAGTGACCTTCCTCTTGTTTCGAAGGTAAAGTGTCCAAAATGTCATGAAGATTTTAGGATGAAGAAAGTTGCCGCGCATTTCATTGTTTATTACGTCATACCTCCTGAATTATTTGTCGTACAGTCATTTAATGGGGCCTAGGACCACCGCGAAAGTGCAGGAAATATGTTGACAAAGTTTCATCACAGTCGGTTGAACGGTACGGCCGCCCATAAAATACGAACACACATTCATTTTCATATATTAGACTAAGAGCTTCAGATATTGAGCAAGTCAATAACACAATGGTCTACCTCTGAAGTTGTGCAAACAGTTATTTGGCTTGGCAGTGATTGATACAAATGCTAAATATTCTCCTGAGGGAAATCGTGCTAAATTCTATCCAAATAGCGCAAAATATGGTCAAAATCCTGAGCCCGGCCGTAATGCTCCAAACGTTCTCAGTAAGGAGAGATCCAGCGACATTGCTGTCCACGTACGGCTGACAAGCTTGAAGGCAACCAGTACAACCTCTCCCCGTCTGCAGACGGGTATTACCTTCCTGAAATGAAAACTCAAGATGAGCTTCCCATAATAAACAACAAAACGAATCGTAGAATATCGTCGATATTCCGCTATGCTGCAAGGGTGCCGCGAATGCAACCAGCGGCGTCCAGTTATGAAATGCCATCCATAACTTCTGGTTATCAGACCGTAAGGCGGACGTGGGTCAGTTTGGTATCCCACCGCTCTGGAGCGTTTAATCGTTTTAATTTCAAAACGGGACTCATCATTGAAGATAAAACTGCTCACTAGGCAATTGCGCCACCCCAGGCTCACGGATCAACACCCCTGCACTGATTATCCAAGCACTTAGCCCGCCAGACCAAATGGTGGAAGTAGGGAGAAGTATGAAGCTTTGGGTCGGCCGGGCTACTTGTTCGGGTAATTTCCGAAGGGGTGTTAGGCCGGTGCGCCTGGGGTAGCGCAGTTGCTTAGCTAAACTGCATAGTGGGCAGAAAGTCCTGGGTTCGAATTCCGGCCACGACACAAAAATGTCCATGTTGTATGATTACAACACCTACAAGGAGCTGAGACTGAAAAACCCCAGTTAAAATCCGTTTGCCTTTAGTTTTTTACTACTATAATTCCATTAAGTTTACCGACATTTCTGGTGCTTCAATTCTATTTCAGGTAATTTTATTACCAGAGATTGCTGTTTTTTATACTGTACGGAATTACTTTGCCTGGTGAAGTAAAAAGATCAAGGTTACTGAATAGAATTTGAGAAAAATGTTTAATGATACACCGCCGCTGAAGGAGGAGATAGGATAGGTTGGTTGGATAAGTCTTGAGGTAACGAGCAAGCAAAGCTCAACGATCTGTCCCTCTTTGGGTAGGCTGGACCGACTGACGGGCGTATCATTGACGACAGTGTGCGCGCGGAAAAAAGCAGAGTGGTTGCAGAACGTCGCCTTTCGTCCGTTGTCTGCTTTCATCATCTAGGACTCTACTTCTCATTCAAAAAGAGCGTCAGTTGACATCACGAGACTGATTTCACCTTGTTTCAGTCCTCCCAGCGAGAAAAATCCCTGGCAGGACCGTAAATCGAACTCAATCTCCCACACAGCAGCTAGGCAAACTGACTTCTGAGTTACACAGGTAGACCCTGAGGTAACAAAGCTAATTTTGATACGAAGTACTCTGCGGAGGGTAGTCATAGTACAGGGAGGCGAAGGTTTCAATACAGCGAGCAGGTCCAGTCGAAAACAGGATACAGGAGTTACGTAGATATTAAGAGACTTCCCAAAGATAGACTAACGTGGAGAGCCTTATCAAGCGACTATTGCGACGACACTTGGACAGCAACACCGCGCAGTTACTTAAATGGTTCCGTTATCTGTTGAGGTTAATGTCTCCTAGAGGTACTGTTTAGCCCACTGCAGGGCAGCTACCGGGGCGAGAAACGGTGGCGTAATGACAGGAGATTCCAGCCATAACAGCCTGTTGTCTGTGCTTAGGGAGCAGCGAGAAACAGTCCTCAAAGTAAATTCCAACTGCCCGTCGTGTTATTTTTATTGCGCTGGTACTGTTTGGGCGATATGAGGATCAGTCGCACATTTGTCGTAGACATCACGGCTATCTATACCACGTTCAGCGATCACTTCGGCTGAGTGCTATTAATTTCCCCGTGCCGGCCGCGGTGGCCGAGGGGACTGAGGCGCTCCAGTCACGGTCTGCACGGCCACTACGGTCGGGGGTTCGAATCCCCCCTCGGGCATGGATATTTGTGCCGTCCTAGTTCGTAAGTAGTTCATAAGTAGTTTGTAAGTTTAGGGACTGATGACCCCGTAGTTAAGTCCCATAGGCTATACAAAAATTTGAACATTTGAATTCCCCCGTCATGGAGGCACGGCGTATGTGCTCTGACAAGTCAACAATACCTATTCTGCGTAAAAGCGTGGAGATGTGGAAAAGTGATAAGGCAATTTAACAGATATTTCGCCAATAACTTTTAATTTTCATTTATTTTTGTTAATCTAAGTGACTTAACTACGTTGAAGTCACTAGGCTTACAAACTACTTATACCAACTTAAAGTAACTTATGGTAAGATTGTAAAAAGATATAAAATAGCCAAGATCGCTTATCATCAGTTTTTATTAATGACGACCGGTTTCACTGAATTATGTCAGCATCAGGTCAAATAAAGTATTTTACAAGGCCATAATCTGTTAAAAAGGAAAAACGGAAATTTAAAACATGCATGTCATTATAATAAAACGTAATTAATACAATGAGTGACAAAAGCAAACTGATACATGATAAAAGTCAAGGGTAAAAAATATGGTGCCAGATGGCAGCACACACCAATGTAATGTTAAAACACAATGAGGTTAAAAGCGTGTTGTACAGATTATAAAAATAGTCATTTGAAAAAATAGACTACTATCTACATTGATGGCGTAATTAAGTTTGTGCATAACACACAAATATCTGTATAAACTGACAGTCATTTATAAACGAAAAACTAACACAGTTAAAATGTAGCGGTCATAAAATATTGCTTTGTGCATACCATAGGAATATCTGTATAAAAAGACTGTCGATTAAAAAGTATACAATAGTGGCCACAATGCAGCGGTGATGCAATATCAGTTAATGCATATCACAAAACACTTGTATAAAACCACAGTCAAGTGTAAAAGAATATACAACGTCTACAATGTATGTCATAAAATATTGGATAGTACATAAAACACAAACATCTGTATTAAAAGGCAGTCATAAAAGAATACATGATAGTAGACACAGTGCAGCAGTTACGAATTATAGACATGGCTGCAACAACACAATAGGTCAGCCAACACAGCACAAGGTTGTAAAGAATATACAACAGTAATTATAGTGTAGCAGTCATATTATACTGGCTGTGCATAAAACAATAACGTAAACCAACTCAACTTATGGTAAGGATAACATAAACACCCACGCCCGAGAGAGGACTCAAACCCCCGACGGCGAACGGCCCCGAGCACCGCGGCTATTCTGCCGCGAGTCAATAACTTTCATTTGCTACTTTCTACTGGCCTGTTGATATTAAAAACAGCAGCAAAACTTTATAGATTCCACACCGCTTAACACTTGCGTTTCTCACTTCATGTGCTGTTAAATGTTGCTCATAGTCACTGATGAGCTAGAAACACTGTCCCGTATAGTAAGGTAAAGCGGGCTCGAACACCAAGGTTTCTTTGAACGCTGCAGTGTTTTACTGGGTCTGGTGTCCATAACTTTCTTTCGATCTTCTCATTGACTTTACCTGACAGCTATCGACGCACCTACAGTATGTGGACTCAGAATCACGATTAAACTAGGTGCGTTCCTCACAAACAACAAAGAGAGATAAGTGGCATAACTATTGTGTGGGTGTTCTTTGGTAAGGAAACGTAGGTACTGTTGTCGCAACGCATGGGAGTCATTGACTGCGTCCAGACTTCCTCTAGTCGCGTCGCAAAAATCGGCTTCCGTGTCGCATGTGTGACTAAGACGAGGCAGGCACGAGCTTTCCTTTCACGTATTCCGGCAGGTTGTCACCCCCCGATCACTTTATCTACACGGTGTATGCGGCGACTATCTAACAATGCTTCGGCCAATCAGTTTCTCCTCAAGTGGTTTAGTTGGTGATGCGCGTCCTCTCGCGGGATTGTTGTGTAGGAAGCCAAGTGTCTACCTTCCGGCCACCCTATCAGTATTGATGTGTGTCTTTGGTTATCTCACAATGCACGACACTGTAATAACAATTCTGGGATCAACATCATCATAAATAAAACTATAAAATTTGCTGGTCCTGACTGACAGCCGGCCGCGGTGGCCGAGGGGACTGAGGCGCTTGTCACGGTCTGCACGGCCACTACAGTCGGGTGTTCGAATTCCCCCTCGGGCATGGATATTTGTGCCGTCCTTAGTGTTAGCTAGTTCATAAGTAGTTTGAAAGTTTAGGGACTGATGACCCCGTAGTTAAGTCCCATAAGCTACACAAACATTTGAAACCTGACTGACTTGTTGGAAATGAGAAAATCACTAATCTTCCCAATTATATATTGATATTTAACCAAATGTCACAAGCTAAATATTGTCTATTTATCAATTGCTAGTCTAGTCATGACACGAAATATAGCAGAAAATACATGCGTTAACTAGTTACCTAACAATGTGTTTCACACGTTATATTAACGATGTAGATCAGGATGTAAGCGTCATTTACATATCCGTTAAACAAGGTTGTTACAAATTTATTTATACTCCTTTAATTTTGGTCTTTTTCAGGTATGCCACGAGTTACATACTTCTTTTAAAGACTCATAAATCTTCAAAAATGCTGCACGTTAATGTAAGTACGTGAAAAAGTGCCCATTTACTTGTCCGTCTTTTGTATGGAGCTTATCGTCAATTTAGCTTCTAGAAACTAATTTTCCCTCCACGAAAGATCAGTTTCGTATCTACAGGGTGAAAAATGTTCAAATGTTTGTAAAGCTTAAGGGACATAACTGCGGGTTATCAGTCCCAAAACTTACAACTTATGAACTAACTTATACTAAAGACGACACAAACATCCATGCCCGAGGGGGATTCGAACCCCCGACGAAGGACGGCCGCGCGCTCCGCAACACGGCGCTCCAGCACGCGCGGTTAATCTGTGGGTGACAACTATTGAAGTATATAAAACAAAACGTAAATTAAGATGGTTGTAACTTAGTGGCAACTATTAGTGTCCTTCAAAGTAGTCACCAGCGTTGTGTAGAACTCGTTGTCAGCGACGTCGAAGGCGTATATTCCGTTACCAGAGCCTGTTCTGTTGATGGCGCGAATGTAGCGGTCTACTGCCTGTCGAATCTCTGGAACAGTTCTGAAGCGAATGCCACGAAGTGGGGCCCTTCATCTTCGGAATCAAATAGTCACGAGGACTGAAGTCCGGAGAGTATGGTGGATGGTACAGTACTTCCCAGTCACATCGACCAAAGAGAGCAGCCACAGCTTGTGCTGCATGTGCACGCGCACTGTCGTGCAAAATAATGAGTGGGTTGCGCAGAAAGTTTTGCCGCTTATTTTGCATTGTTGGTCGCAAGTGATGCTCCAAAAACGAACAGTAATACTGGCACATTCACTCTTCATTCAACTCCCTTGTTTCTGTTACGAAATACTGTGACACCGTTACGTTAGCCCGCCCGCTCACAACTGACTGTTTCCATCGACTGTGCGCACGCCGGTGACGTGGGAGGTAAGGTATGTACGTCAACAACGTGTGCTGTCAGCGACATTGGTAGATTCCATTGTATAGTTTCTCCACGGCAATGTTGACACTAATTTCCAACCCTCGTAGTTACAAATTACAGCGTGCACACAATTTACTCAACGTGTAAACGTCAATACAGTGTTTTGGATTTAGGTTATCGCATGTTCGATGTGCTTCTCTTCCGTGGTGATAATGTGGCCCAGACGAACTGAGAAATTCTGCGTGACCCGCTGAAATGTCGGAACATCGATGCTATCTATGACCTCACGAATGGCTGTTTACAGCCCAGCAGTGGTTTTCGGGTTATTGATGTACACTTTGCCTTTAATATAGCTCCTCAAAAAGGAGTCGCATGTGTTCAGATCCGGAAAAAATGGCGGCCAATTGAGACCTTTAGCGGTGGCCTCTGGATACCCCGGAGCCAGGATGCGATCCCCAAAATTCTCCTCCAGAACTTCACTCTCCTGCTTCGATGGAGTTGAGCTGCGTCTTCCATCGACCACACCTTGCCGAAATCAGGACCATGTACCGTTCGGTAGTTACCGTGTCATCAAGGAATAACGCACCGATTATTTCATGACGAAAATGTCCATACGTCTGTAATTCTGTGGGACCAAACTACTTGCGTCCTCATCAGTCCCCAGACTTACAAACTACTTAAACTAAATTAAACTACCCTAAGGAGAACACATCAATGCACGAGGGAGGATTCGAACCTCCGACACGGGAGGCCGTGCGGTCCGTAACGTGGCGCTCCAGACCGCTCGGCTACTCGTGACGAGACACTGCACACCAGTCATCTGTTGAATGTGAAGATGTACGTTCTCCGTTCCCCAAATGCGCCAGTTTTGCTTATTGATGAACCCACCCACATGGAGAAATTCAGAATTAATAATTAACGAGAGATGTGTTGAAAAGTCAAGAGGCCTCAGAAAATTGACTGGGCTTGCCTTTTCACAAGCACTTAATCATCAAACTGAGAATGTTAACTGATGGTTTCAGGTGGTATAATTACGACGGAGTGATTATAGGTGGCTTTCCACCCAGCATTAGCTTGCTCGACAATTATCGTGTAACATAACACAGTAGTACATAGCATTGCGCCTTTACTCATATTGGGAGACTTGATCCTTATTTGCTCCCCCCCCCCTCTCTCTCTCTCTCTCTCTCTCTCTCTCTCTCTCTCTCTCTCTCTCTCTCTCTCTCTCTCTCTCTCTCTCTCTCTCTCTGTTACGTTCAAGTTCCTGTAATTATCTCTGTACAGTGTATAAAGTATAAGTAGCTTCTCAGATTCACAGATTTTCGTAAAAACGTAAGTTAATTTTCGCCGCGCCTTTCTAGGCATCATGTCAGGAATTGGGCGGCCGCTCCCGTCGGAGATTGGAGTCCTCACTCGGAAAGATTAAAATATATATAACTAGCTGAAAACCCGGCGTTCCCCGGGTATTTATTTATTTATCCCTGCCATGTTTCAGGTATATATTCCTTTGTATGAGGGCTGTACGTCTGTAAAATCTCTTGAATACCATTAGTAGTAAAGAAGTCATAGATTAATTTTGGTGCATGTTGGGGCGGTTTTCCATGAACGTTACTGTTTTTGTGCTCATATCTCATGGATCACATGTCGTACTGTGATACAATTTAGAAGGCACATTCAACTATATGTGTGTATACTGTCTGTAAAATTTCCGGCGGCTACAATTTGTAGTGTTCAAATTATAAATTGTAAGCGAATTATAAAGTAGTAAGCGAGAAACTTTTTTTCCTTTCATCTTACTATGGTTGCCAGCGAGAAAAAGTTTAATAAAGGTTTGAAATTATGTTTAAAGTTTGTTGCAATTCGCTAAGTACTGTCATTCTCATACAGTGTATTTCGAAAGTCTCGCCGCATTATATGGCATTTTTTTAATTTCTATTCGTAATGGATTACTATCTTTTGAACCTTGTGCCGTATGTGATTCTTAACCATGCAGCAATTGTTACCTCAGGGTAAGGAATGCGTGTACCAAATTTGGTTGAAATCTGTCCAATGGTTTAGGAGAAAATGAGCATTGTCGCTTAATGCAGTTTTTCGCGCATCTCTTTGTTTATGACGTCATATCTCGAACTATATACCGTATGTGATTCTTACACTTACGGCGACCGTCCTCATGGATTGAAGCTTAAGTGTACAAAATTTCATAAAGATTGGAACAAAACTGTAGATTTGTATGCAACACGTACAAATGTACGGACACTCTGCTTTATATATTAGATTTTGTGTGCGTGTGCGTGTGTATGTTTTGTCATTAGGTTAATTTTAGTTGAAGTGTTTCGTAAGCCTACGGACTGATGACCACAGCACTTTGGTCCCATTCATAAACATTTGGACATTTTTGTTTTACTAAAATTGACACCGTATTTTCATTTCCTGATTCGTCAATTTGGTGTTAGTATAAATTACTCCAAAGCTGAAAACTGAGATGTGAAAAGTGCAACAAAACTATTGTAATTCAATTTTTGCTTTTAAATTATACATCTGTTCTCGTCGGCTAGGCAGTCTACATCGTTCAGCTTCAAGTGACCTACAGTACACCAATGTTGTTAAAGTGTTTCTCAGAACATAAGGAAAACACAAAGTATATGTATTTAATTCAGTTTCTCTTATGTTTCAACATGGTAGATGATTCTTTACTCCCCTTTCGTACTTAGACACAGCAAATATTTTTATCTAATCATTCCTGTTTTGAAAACTACATTCAGAGATGTCATGGTTATCAAAACTTGACCAGTGTTTTCCAACAAAAAAACAGGAAGAGTGTATTAAAATGTGCGTTTGTGCTGACTGTAGAGCTCACCTTCAGCTGATTATCTCAGCCAAGGAGATGCAAGATGCGTGAACGGAATTTTCCGTTGGAAAAGTTGGTACCGCCACATGGCCGACCCGCGTTTCTTAACGCGCACCACCAGCCATTATTCATCTGTGTGAACGTTTTAATTAGACCTGGCATACATGAATATGCGTACAAACTGAGAACTACTTTTTGAGTGTTCCTTGGTTTATTCTTTAGTTTCTTTACTAAAACCAGTTGTTTGTGACTACTTTCGGACTTAAAACCGTCTGTTATCAAACCTGGCCTCATTCGTAAGCGTATTTACGTCGCTACACTGGTCTTACACATGACCACAACTATTTCAACATAATTATTATATTTAAAAAAGGCAATGTTTTTTGGTGAAGGGTAGTGACTTGCGATCGAACGCATCCACTGCGTGGCATTACATTCCATCAAAACGCAGTGTACAATTTGTTTATAAAAATTATGCCGAAATGCATGCTGTTAGGTATGGGCAGCTGTAGCGATGAAAATGCGCCTACGATTGAGACCGGGTTTGATAATGAACGACTAAAGACCCGAAACTATTCACAAAGACACTCTTACCAGTCTCTTAGGAAGTTCATTTTTTGGAAAGAAATAGTTGGGAAAATACTGATATAGGCCCTAACACTCTAAGAAGTTGTAGGGCATGCCATACGAATTAACTACAATCTAAAGTAATACGTATTGGCCTGCATAAAAAGAGCCGATAAAACTGTACAGTCACAAATACGAACGTTTTTATGTCGCCGGCCGCGGTGGCCGAGGACACTGAGGCGCTCCAGTCACGGTCTGCACGGCCACTACGGTCGGGAGTTCGAATCCCCCCCTCGGGCATGATATTTGTGCCGTCCTTAATATAAGATAGTAGATAAGTAGTTTGTAAGTTTAGGGACTGATGACCCCGTAGTTAAGTCCCATAAGCTTAACAAACATTTGAACATTTTTTGTTTTTATGTCCTATGTATTCATAAACCATTCATTCGAGTGCAATGAAACTTTGGTGAACTGTTCGCCGTACGCCCACAAAGGTTCCTGACCAAAGAACAAAAGAGCACGACACACAGTTCAGGACATATGACGTCGTAAATAATGAGACCACTGCGTGAGAATACCCAGATTTATGCGTAAATTATTGGAAAATGGTGGTAGTTATGGACCTAAAACGAAGTTTGCATGTAATTTCGGACTTAATGATGGTTTTGTAACTGACCCCCCCCCCCTCCCAACAAAATGATGAAACGAAAAGAAGTCTACCGCTCACAACAGTTTTGCTGTAGATGCCGTAAACCCGTTGCATCAGGCATGACTTTGTATCAAAGTTAGCATTACAGATTTGCATGTTACTATTTATTTTTGTCCGTAAGTCTCCCTTAACTCTCTTGCATCCAAAATTAAGCAACCTGTTTTCTTAATATCTATATAAAAGCGAAAGGACACTCACTAACTAAACACGAAATCTCGAAAACTACTTCACCTATGAAGCTGAAATTTGGCAGGAATGTAGTTTAAACGTAGAAAACGTCAGCCAAGGAAGTATTTGTGATAGGTGCATGGCGGAGCATACATCTCCTACAGACTCACGAAATATACAGTTTCGTTCCGATCTTCACGAAATTTCGCACGCTTGACCTCCAAAATAAGAGCAAGGTCACCGTCTACCTTAAGTGTCTTACGGTTCATGGGGGAGGGTACTTTGCAACATAAAAATGGATTCGTAAATACCTTGGTCGCGCCATAACTTGAGAACGGCTCGACCAATTTAACAGATCTTTTTTGTTGTTGTTGTTGTTCTCAGAACAAGGGTTGTATGAAATAAAACTGGTATATTTGAGAACAAAGTGCGTTTTTTAAATGTGACCCTGAGTTTCTATTGCATATAAATCTATAGTTTTGTTCTGATGATGAAATTATGCACACTCTATCTTAAAAAGAAAAGGAATGTCACTTTATAAAATTTCGTTCGGTGCATGGTGGAGGGTACTTACGGAATTTTACAAAATGCATAGTTTTGCTCCAATCTTTATGAATTTTTGCGCACGTGACCTTTAAACCAAGAGAAAGATCATTAGGTACAGAAATATTTGTATGGTGCATGACAGAGGGAAAGGTGGAAACGAACAGACATGGGAGAGAAAGGGGTGGATGTGGACTAAGTGTAGAATAAACAAACACACGGGCAATGCCGGATTTACAGCTAGTAACATATAACAATGAATCTGAAAGTGCACATAGTGCTTTCTATTTGGATATAGATTCCGATTTTTATTTACAAAGGTGCGCCATCCTTTTATAAACTTACAGGCAGACCATAACGAGCGAGCTACTTATCTTTGGCGATGCAAAGAAAGGAACTGGTCGCGCACAACTGTGATGGGAAGTCAGTCGCGTCAACAGATCATTAGAGCCTGTGGCTTTCCCGGCGTGTTTGTGTTCTCTCGCGACGACACTGTGCATTCCTACTTCTCACACTCGTAAAACCGTTTACAACCTCGAAAGCTCCAGTTTTTGGCCCACTTTACGTTACGATAGTACTAGTAACACTAAAAGTGGACCTTTGCGATCGCCTTTTGACATGAATTTTAAATGAAAATAACGGCTTAACCGTACATCTGACACAATTGAATAAACACATTTGCAGAGAAGAAAATTCTCTACAACTTTCCTCTCTTACGTTCTTTTCGTAACTCGCAACTTTACAGAGATATTTTCAAAAAAATAACGGCGATCTAAGACCGCCTCTTGATTTTACGTGTACTCGGCGGTAGGAAATGTCGCGTGACATTCCTCACCCAGAACTCTTTGGCATACGTCGTCTTGCTTCCTGTATTTTAGGATTTTCTTATTATAACTTAAGTTTTGTCATTTCAAAGCAGTGGCGCACTGAAGAATTAACAAAATCACGTCGTTCAAGGTACGATAAAGTCTAAAAATGTAATTTTAGCTGTTAGCTACTACCAGCAAAAGTTGGCCTTACGCGGGCAAAGGTCCCAGGTTCGAGTCCCGGTTCCGGCACACAATTTTAATCTGCCAGGAAGTTTCATATCAGCGCATACTCCGCTGCAGAGTGAAAGCTTCACTCAAGATTTCTCATGTCTGTTTGTCTCGCCGGTTAAATGAGCTTCTGACAATTGCCACGACCCATCCTTGAATTCGCTCAATCCCTGATAAGTCTCTCACATGATTCAGCATTATTACAGTTTGAGCCCTGTCACTTTTCTATTCAATCTTTCTTGAATATGAATTGCAGTTTTCCTATATGCTATAAATGATTCGTAGATCTATATATTTACATTCAATTAAGGCTTCGGTCTAAGGCACCTCGCTGCTCGCCGTGGTTAGTCCTCCCTGGGCATGGGTGTGTGTGTGTGTGTGTGTGTGTGTGTGTGTGTGTGTGTGTGTGTGTGTGTGTGTGTGTGTGTGTGTTTGTCCGTAGTTTAGTTTACCTAGGTTTAAGTAGTTTGTAAGCTACGGACTGATGACCACGCAGTTTGGTCCGATAGATTTACAAACATTTGAACATTTGATTTAAATTAAGGCTTTCATGAGTGGTTGTCGTAGTTGCTTTTAAGTCTTCAGGATGTATGGTCATGATACATGAACAAACAGGATTCTCCAACAATTTACATTTACATTACCTCAAAGTATTGTAGCTAAGATGATAAGCGTGGTCTGTTATTATTTGGTGTCTCTTGCAAGTTTGAGATAACTGCCTGCCTTAGAGCTTACTCAACTTCTACAGCTGAAATCGAATAACGTTAACAGAGTTGGTTCAGTGTTGATACTAAATTCAAATAGTAAAGGGATTGTTCTTGCCTTGAGTGCATGGCTTCTTGCACACATTCTTTCAGTTAACATGCGAAGTCTGTTTACAATGAGTTATAGGTAAACGAAAAATGGTAGCAAATGTGACATTGTTTCGTTCTTTCATGCGATGATACACGATCGACTGACATACATAATATTTCTTTTGAAAAATACTGCAGCAAGTTAATATTATGAAACTTAATTATCTACAAGGAGCAAAAACAATAAATTCCTAATGTCCAGGTACTTCACCAATAGAGAAATATCATTTTTAAATCGTTGATAATACTGGTATGAAGTTCCTAATCAAGACACAAACCACTTACTACACATTAAAAATGGAAGAAGACTTCGAAAACTTCATATTGCACCCGACTTATTCCGTTTTTTTCCGGCCACAGATGACAGTGAATCTTTAAGACTTCTTTGTCGACCATTGGATTGCATTGCTGCCTTGACCTCCATTTTCCCGACCTGTCACCTATCGGAAACATCAGATCGATATAACCTAGAAAGAACTGCAACCACTCGCATTTTAGTGCTTTTCTTTGTCATTTATTTACCAGAGACATAAGTAAATGAATAACCGATAAAACACTAACATGCAAATGGTTACAGTTTTTCCTGGAATTCACGATAGTCGTAGGTTCCACATTCGTAATGGTTAAAAATCTTTTCAATGATTGCGGAACGTCTGCTCAGATACATAACACCCGCTGCTGCTGCTGCTACTGATCAAATTCAGCAATACGTGGGAACAATATTGTTTTCTGTACCTCACCAACTCATTCAGAGCCTCTTTGATTAAATGCTGAGATTGTGACGAGCTTTTGTTAGTTAGCTCGCTTCACATGGGGCTGTATTTTCAATTATGTCATCTTTGTACAACTTTTTTGGTTAGCTCATCATCTACGGATACTTTGATTTCAGCTTATCAAGTAATAAGTTTTAACAAACGTATGAAAGATATACCTTTCTTCACTGGATAATTCACAAGTCACAGACACCTTTCTATTATTCGTCTTCTCGGACTGAACCCAAACTTATCTAGCTTTACCAAGTAATTTCCTCCGCCAGACTCCTCATTTCAGAGCATCACTTGCGCCATATTTCCTCACTGATGTGCAATCTTTGTCCTTCGCCACAGTTTTAATACTGCGCAACTCCCTCTAGTATAATAGACGTCATTCCCTGACCTCTTAACACAACACCTATCATTCAGCCCCTTCTCCTTGGCTGTATTTTCCAAGTTAGTGTTTAAGCTTACGGGACTTAACTGCGGGGTCATCAGCCCTTAAATTTACACACTACTTATAAACTACCTTATACGAAAGACAACACAAACATCCATGCCCGAGGTAGGATTAGAACCCACGACGGGGAACAGTCTCGCGCATCGGAGCATAGCGCCTCAATGCGCCAGGCCACTCCGCCGCGGCAGTGTGTTCCATATGTTACTCTCTTCACCGATTCTACGGAGAACCTTCGTATTCGTTAGCTTATTAGTCCACCCAATTGTTCAGTCTTCTGTAACACCACATCTCAAACGATTAGATTCTCATCTGTTTTAATTTTCCCACTGTTCATCACATTAAGGCCAATGCATAATAAAAGTAGTTTTTTGGCCATGAATGCCCTCTTTGACTGTGATAGTCTGTTTATGACCCCACTGCTTTGTACGTTGTTGCCGCCGTAGAGCGGCCGAGCGCTTCAAGGCGCGTTGCTGCGGTACGCGCCGCTCCTCGTAGTCGGAGGTTCAAGTTTTCTATCGTGCATGGGTTGTGTCGTCCTTAGCGTAAGTTAGTTTGTAAGCCTAGGGACTGATGACCAAGTAGTTAAGTCCATAGGATTTACAAACATTTGAACATTTTCGTTTCCAAGCTCGCAGAATTGCTTAACTAGTTCCACTTCGTGATCACCAATTTTGATGTTAACTTCCCCCTGTTTTCATTTGTTACTTCTCTCTTTTTGCGGTTTAGTCTCAATCCATATTCTGTATTCATCAACTTCAACATTCTCTAATTTTTGTTCACACTCACTGAAAATAGCAAATCATCGGTGAATCTTAACGATGATACCCTTTCACCCTGAATTTTTATTCCACTCTAGAACCTTCCTTTTATATCCGTCATTACCTCTTCGTTGTGTATACTGAACGGCAAGGACGTCACGTTGCATCCATGTCTTAGACACTTTTTAATCCTAGCACTTCGCTCTTCGTCTTGCAGTCTTATCCAAATGTTAAAAAGTATGTATATCAGTGCGACTTAACTACTGTGGTCATCAGTCCCTAGGATTAGAAACTACGTCAACTAACTTACGCTGTTGTTTGTTGTTGTTGTCTTCAGTCCGGAGAAAGGTTTAATGCAGCTCTCCACAATACCCTATCCTCAGCAAGCCTCTTCAACTCCACATTAGAACGGCAACCTACATCTGTCTGAATCTGCTTACTGTATCCATCTCTTGGTCTTCTTCTGCGGTTTTTACCCCAAACACTTCCGTCCAATGATAAATTCACGATTCCTTGATGTCTAAGAATGTGTCTTACCAATCGATTCCTTCTTTTAGTCAAGGTATGCGAGAAAGTCCTTTTCTCCCCAATTCTGTTCAGTACCTCATTAGTTACGCGAGCTACACACCTAAGCTTCAGCATTCTTCTGTAGCACCACATTTCAAAAGCCTCTATCCTCTTCGTGTCCGCACTGCTTATTGTCCATGTTGACTCCCACGCAAGGCTACACTCCACACAAATGCCTTCAGAAAAGACTTCCTTGGTGGCCGAGGAGACTGAGGCGCTTCAGTCACGGTCTGCACGGCCACTACGGTCGGGAGTTCGAATCCCCCCCTCGGGCATGATATTTGTGCCGTCCTTAATATAAGATAGTAGATAAGTAGTTTGTAAGTTTAGGGACTGATGACCCCGTAGTTAAGTCCCATAAGCTTAACAAACATTTGAACATTTTTTGTTTTTATGTCCTATGTATTCATAAACCATTCATTCGAGTGCAATGAAACTTTGGTGAACTGTTCGCCGTACGCCCACAAAGGTTCCTGACCAAAGAACAAAAGAGCACGACACACAGTTCAGGACATATGACGTCGTAAATAATGAGACCACTGCGTGAGAATACCCAGATTTATGCGTAAATTATTGGAAAATGGTGGTAGTTATGGACCTAAAACGAAGTTTGCATGTAATTTCGGACTTAATGATGGTTTTGTAACTGACCCCCCCCCTCCCAACAAAATGATGAAACGAAAAGAAGTCTACCGCTCACAACAGTTTTGCTGTAGATGCCGTAAACCCGTTGCATCAGGCATGACTTTGTATCAAAGTTAGCATTACAGATTTGCATGTTACTATTTATTTTTGTCCGTAAGTCTCCCTTAACTCTCTTGCATCCAAAATTAAGCAACCTGTTTTCTTAATATCTATATAAAAGCGAAAGGACACTCACTAACTAAACACGAAATCTCGAAAACTACTTCACCTATGAAGCTGAAATTTGGCAGGAATGTAGTTTAAACGTAGAAAACGTCAGCCAAGGAAGTATTTGTGATAGGTGCATGGCGGAGCATACATCTCCTACAGACTCACGAAATATACAGTTTCGTTCCGATCTTCACGAAATTTCGCACGCTTGACCTCCAAAATAAGAGCAAGGTCACCGTCTACCTTAAGTGTCTTACGGTTCATGGGGGAGGGTACTTTGCAACATAAAAATGGATTCGTAAATACCTTGGTCGCGCCATAACTTGAGAACGGCTCGACCAATTTAACAGATCTTTTTTGTTGTTGTTGTTGTTCTCAGAACAAGGGTTGTATGAAATAAAACTGGTATATTTGAGAACAAAGTGCGTTTTTTAAATGTGACCCTGAGTTTCTATTGCATATAAATCTATAGTTTTGTTCTGATGATGAAATTATGCACACTCTATCTTAAAAAGAAAAGGAATGTCACTTTATAAAATTTCGTTCGGTGCATGGTGGAGGGTACTTACGGAATTTTACAAAATGCATAGTTTTGCTCCAATCTTTATGAATTTTTGCGCACGTGACCTTTAAACCAAGAGAAAGATCATTAGGTACAGAAATATTTGTATGGTGCATGACAGAGGGAAAGGTGGAAACGAACAGACATGGGAGAGAAAGGGGTGGATGTGGACTAAGTGTAGAATAAACAAACACACGGGCAATGCCGGATTTACAGCTAGTAACATATAACAATGAATCTGAAAGTGCACATAGTGCTTTCTATTTGGATATAGATTCCGATTTTTATTTACAAAGGTGCGCCATCCTTTTATAAACTTACAGGCAGACCATAACGAGCGAGCTACTTATCTTTGGCGATGCAAAGAAAGGAACTGGTCGCGCACAACTGTGATGGGAAGTCAGTCGCGTCAACAGATCATTAGAGCCTGTGGCTTTCCCGGCGTGTTTGTGTTCTCTCGCGACGACACTGTGCATTCCTACTTCTCACACTCGTAAAACCGTTTACAACCTCGAAAGCTCCAGTTTTTGGCCCACTTTACGTTACGATAGTACTAGTAACACTAAAAGTGGACCTTTGCGATCGCCTTTTGACATGAATTTTAAATGAAAATAACGGCTTAACCGTACATCTGACACAATTGAATAAACACATTTGCAGAGAAGAAAATTCTCTACAACTTTCCTCTCTTACGTTCTTTTCGTAACTCGCAACTTTACAGAGATATTTTCAAAAAAATAACGGCGATCTAAGACCGCCTCTTGATTTTACGTGTACTCGGCGGTAGGAAATGTCGCGTGACATTCCTCACCCAGAACTCTTTGGCATACGTCGTCTTGCTTCCTGTATTTTAGGATTTTCTTATTATAACTTAAGTTTTGTCATTTCAAAGCAGTGGCGCACTGAAGAATTAACAAAATCACGTCGTTCAAGGTACGATAAAGTCTAAAAATGTAATTTTAGCTGTTAGCTACTACCAGCAAAAGTTGGCCTTACGCGGGCAAAGGTCCCAGGTTCGAGTCCCGGTTCCGGCACACAATTTTAATCTGCCAGGAAGTTTCATATCAGCGCATACTCCGCTGCAGAGTGAAAGCTTCACTCAAGATTTCTCATGTCTGTTTGTCTCGCCGGTTAAATGAGCTTCTGACAATTGCCACGACCCATCCTTGAATTCGCTCAATCCCTGATAAGTCTCTCACATGATTCAGCATTATTACAGTTTGAGCCCTGTCACTTTTCTATTCAATCTTTCTTGAATATGAATTGCAGTTTTCCTATATGCTATAAATGATTCGTAGATCTATATATTTACATTCAATTAAGGCTTCGGTCTAAGGCACCTCGCTGCTCGCCGTGGTTAGTCCTCCCTGGGCATGGGTGTGTGTGTGTGTGTGTGTGTGTGTGTGTGTGTGTGTGTGTGTGTGTGTGTGTGTGTGTGTGTGTGTGTTTGTCCGTAGTTTAGTTTACCTAGGTTTAAGTAGTTTGTAAGCTACGGACTGATGACCACGCAGTTTGGTCCGATAGATTTACAAACATTTGAACATTTGATTTAAATTAAGGCTTTCATGAGTGGTTGTCGTAGTTGCTTTTAAGTCTTCAGGATGTATGGTCATGATACATGAACAAACAGGATTCTCCAACAATTTACATTTACATTACCTCAAAGTATTGTAGCTAAGATGATAAGCGTGGTCTGTTATTATTTGGTGTCTCTTGCAAGTTTGAGATAACTGCCTGCCTTAGAGCTTACTCAACTTCTACAGCTGAAATCGAATAACGTTAACAGAGTTGGTTCAGTGTTGATACTAAATTCAAATAGTAAAGGGATTGTTCTTGCCTTGAGTGCATGGCTTCTTGCACACATTCTTTCAGTTAACATGCGAAGTCTGTTTACAATGAGTTATAGGTAAACGAAAAATGGTAGCAAATGTGACATTGTTTCGTTCTTTCATGCGATGATACACGATCGACTGACATACATAATATTTCTTTTGAAAAATACTGCAGCAAGTTAATATTATGAAACTTAATTATCTACAAGGAGCAAAAACAATAAATTCCTAATGTCCAGGTACTTCACCAATAGAGAAATATCATTTTTAAATCGTTGATAATACTGGTATGAAGTTCCTAATCAAGACACAAACCACTTACTACACATTAAAAATGGAAGAAGACTTCGAAAACTTCATATTGCACCCGACTTATTCCGTTTTTTTCCGGCCACAGATGACAGTGAATCTTTAAGACTTCTTTGTCGACCATTGGATTGCATTGCTGCCTTGACCTCCATTTTCCCGACCTGTCACCTATCGGAAACATCAGATCGATATAACCTAGAAAGAACTGCAACCACTCGCATTTTAGTGCTTTTCTTTGTCATTTATTTACCAGAGACATAAGTAAATGAATAACCGATAAAACACTAACATGCAAATGGTTACAGTTTTTCCTGGAATTCACGATAGTCGTAGGTTCCACATTCGTAATGGTTAAAAATCTTTTCAATGATTGCGGAACGTCTGCTCAGATACATAACACCCGCTGCTGCTGCTGCTACTGATCAAATTCAGCAATACGTGGGAACAATATTGTTTTCTGTACCTCACCAACTCATTCAGAGCCTCTTTGATTAAATGCTGAGATTGTGACGAGCTTTTGTTAGTTAGCTCGCTTCACATGGGGCTGTATTTTCAATTATGTCATCTTTGTACAACTTTTTTGGTTAGCTCATCATCTACGGATACTTTGATTTCAGCTTATCAAGTAATAAGTTTTAACAAACGTATGAAAGATATACCTTTCTTCACTGGATAATTCACAAGTCACAGACACCTTTCTATTATTCGTCTTCTCGGACTGAACCCAAACTTATCTAGCTTTACCAAGTAATTTCCTCCGCCAGACTCCTCATTTCAGAGCATCACTTGCGCCATATTTCCTCACTGATGTGCAATCTTTGTCCTTCGCCACAGTTTTAATACTGCGCAACTCCCTCTAGTATAATAGACGTCATTCCCTGACCTCTTAACACAACACCTATCATTCAGCCCCTTCTCCTTGGCTGTATTTTCCAAGTTAGTGTTTAAGCTTACGGGACTTAACTGCGGGGTCATCAGCCCTTAAATTTACACACTACTTATAAACTACCTTATACGAAAGACAACACAAACATCCATGCCCGAGGTAGGATTAGAACCCACGACGGGGAACAGTCTCGCGCATCGGAGCATAGCGCCTCAATGCGCCAGGCCACTCCGCCGCGGCAGTGTGTTCCATATGTTACTCTCTTCACCGATTCTACGGAGAACCTTCGTATTCGTTAGCTTATTAGTCCACCCAATTGTTCAGTCTTCTGTAACACCACATCTCAAACGATTAGATTCTCATCTGTTTTAATTTTCCCACTGTTCATCACATTAAGGCCAATGCATAATAAAAGTAGTTTTTTGGCCATGAATGCCCTCTTTGACTGTGATAGTCTGTTTATGACCCCATTGCTTTGTACGTTGTTGCCGCCGTAGAGCGGCCGAGCGCTTCAAGGCGCGTTGCTGCGGTACGCGCCGCTCCTCGTAGTCGGAGGTTCAAGTTTTCTATCGTGCATGGGTTGTGTCGTCCTTAGCGTAAGTTAGTTTGTAAGCCTAGGGACTGATGACCAAGTAGTTAAGTCCATAGGATTTACAAACATTTGAACATTTTCGTTTCCAAGCTCGCAGAATTGCTTAACTAGTTCCACTTCGTGATCACCAATTTTGATGTTAACTTCCCCCTGTTTTCATTTGTTACTTCTCTCTTTTTGCGGTTTAGTCTCAATCCATATTCTGTATTCATCAACTTCAACATTCTCTAATTTTTGTTCACACTCACTGAAAATAGCAAATCATCGGTGAATCTTAACGATGATACCCTTTCACCCTGAATTTTTATTCCACTCTAGAACCTTCCTTTTATATCCGTCATTACCTCTTCGTTGTGTATACTGAACGGCAAGGACGTCACGTTGCATCCATGTCTTAGACACTTTTTAATCCTAGCACTTCGCTCTTCGTCTTGCAGTCTTATCCAAATGTTAAAAAGTATGTATATCAGTGCGACTTAACTACTGTGGTCATCAGTCCCTAGGATTAGAAACTACGTCAACTAACTTACGCTGTTGTTTGTTGTTGTTGTCTTCAGTCCGGAGAAAGGTTTAATGCAGCTCTCCACAATACCCTATCCTCAGCAAGCCTCTTCAACTCCACATTAGAACGGCAACCTACATCTGTCTGAATCTGCTTACTGTATCCATCTCTTGGTCTTCTTCTGCGGTTTTTACCCCAAACACTTCCGTCCAATGATAAATTCACGATTCCTTGATGTCTAAGAATGTGTCTTACCAATCGATTCCTTCTTTTAGTCAAGGTATGCGAGAAAGTCCTTTTCTCCCCAATTCTGTTCAGTACCTCATTAGTTACGCGAGCTACACACCTAAGCTTCAGCATTCTTCTGTAGCACCACATTTCAAAAGCCTCTATCCTCTTCGTGTCCGCACTGCTTATTGTCCATGTTGACTCCCACGCAAGGCTACACTCCACACAAATGCCTTCAGAAAAGACTTCCTTGGTGGCCGAGGAGACTGAGGCGCTTCAGTCACGGTCTGCAAGGCCAATACGGTCGGGGGTTCGAATCCCCCCTCGGGCATGGATATTTGTGCCGTTCTAGTTCGTAAGTAGTTCATAAGTAGTTTGTAAGTTTCGGGACTGATGACCCCGTAGTTAAGTCCCATAAGCTTTACAAACATTTGAACATTTTTGAAAGACTTCCTTAGGCTTAAATCAATATTCGATGTTAACGAATTTCTCTTTTTCAAGAACGCTTTCCTACCCATTGCCATTCTGCATTTTATATCCTCTGTGGTGCGACCATCATTTGACTGCCCAAGTAACAGAACTCATCTACCTCCTATGTTTCGTTACCTAATCTAATTCTTTCAGCACCACCTGATATTCTTAGACTGCACTCCATTACCCTTGTTTTGCTTTTGTTAATGTTCATCTTATATGCACCTTTCAGTACACTGTTCATTCCGTTCAACTTCTTTTCCAGATCCTTTGCTGTCTCTGACAGAATTACTATGTCGTCGGCAAAACGCAAGGTTTTTAATTCTTCACCCTGACCTTTAATTCCTTTTCCAAATTTCTCCTTGCTTTCCTTTATAGCTTGCTCAGTGTACAAACTGAATAACATTGCAGAAAGGCTACAACCCTGTCTTCCTCCCTTCCCAACCACTGCATCCCTTTCATGCCCTTCAACTCTGACAACCGCTGTCTGTTTTTTGTAAATAACCTTACGATCCCTATATTTTACTCCTGCTTGCTTCAGAACTTGAAAGTTTATTCCAATCAACATTGTCAAAAGCCTTCTCCAAATCTACAAAAGCTAGATATGTAGGTTTGCCTTTTCTTATGTTAAGGACAGCTAATACAGCCATGCCCGAAGGACGACTCGAACCTGGAAGGGCGACAGCGCGCGCTCTGCGCCTTGAAACGCTCTGTCTCTAGACAGCGGCGCAGTCTTAAGTCTCTTGGTTCTTGTACATACTGTGTATTGTCCATATATCTCACAACTTACATTTCCTCATAATTTCGAACTTCTCGCGCCACTTCTCTCGGTAGAACGTTTTTTCTAGGTCAATAAATCGTATGAACGTAATAAGTTTCCTTCAGCTTTCCTTCCATTACCAAGAGCAATTTAAAGTCTGACTATAGTGCCTTTACCTGATCCTCGCCTAACGGCTTTTAAATTCTCTCTTCCATGTTCATTATATTTTTATCATCAGTATCTTGAATGCATGGCCAGTTAAGCTAATTTGCAGTAGTTCTCACACTTGTCTACTTTTGCTTTCGTCGGAAGTGTTTATATATTTTTCCGACAGTCTTATTGATAGATGCTATATATCAGCTCGAATAGTCGTTGGGTTACCATTTTATCCGATGATTTTTTTTTAAATTGCAGGGGAATGTAGTCTGTGCCTTCTGCCTTATGAGGTTTTACTATGTCTAGGAATATTTTAATTTTGCGGGATACAAGGGAAATGCTTCATTAATTTCTTTTATTTTGAATGCCATGTCTGATAAAATATTCATAAATCTGCCCTTTCTCAAGGCGTTCACTGGTGATCAAGAACAGAGAGAATTAAAAAAGCTATGATAATGGGGACATTACTGAAATCATTATTGGACCGTAGAGTCCATCTGGGCCACCTAGTGCAAGTTTGTTATATGATGACACTTCGTTCACTTGTGTGTCAACATGAGGAAATCGTAACAGAAAAACATATCTCCTTAGTAGTCGGGAATAAAGTCGGGTAGCCCCTGATCTAGAAGACGTTGTTTCAGTGAGTTCGCTAAATATGGATCTATAAATTCTAAATTAATACACTTCAGACCAATTTAGAAACGGTGAAGCTTTTCGTAGCATCTTAAACTGCAAAATAGCAAGACGCTATGTGAAGGTTAGCACTTCTCGCCACAACTTTTTAATGCAGTCGCATTTTCACGCAAGCACCCTGGAAGCCGTGCGATATGTATGTAGTGCGGACGTACCTGCGTCGTTAGCGGAGATATGAGATCTGTGTCCGCTAAGCGCCGTCCCGTTACGAGGTCACCGCATTCTGCTCCAGGGACTGCAAAGCAAACTCCTTTATGCGTCATGGATACGATAATGAAGACCGCAACGCGAATGCATCAACGCAGTAGTCGTGCGCACACGAAAACCTGTGTGCGCCAGTCCGAAATTTGTCGCTACGAAACTTAAATTACTTGCCGTATTTCATGCCAAATTTCATACATGTACATTGCTTGCAGTGGCCATTTTGAGCAGCAGCTGAATTGTATTTCACTGTAAGGTTTTTAAATAAACGCCTTTTGCTACTGCGAATGGTTTTATTTTTATATTTTTAAGTCGCCCATACGCGTTTCGCCTTTCTCTCAAGGCATCAGTGGGTGTCATGAAATATTTAAATCTTTTTGTTTACACATATAGGTTAGGTCTCTTACATATCTACAAAACATTTCATTTCTGATTTAAAACAGTTCGTTTTTAGTTTTTTGTACCAAAAAACGAACTGTTTTAAATCAGAAATGAAATGTTTTGTAGATATGTAGGAGACCTAACCTATATGTGTAAACAAAAAGATGTAAATATTTCATGACACCCACTGATGATGCCTTGAGAGAAAGGCGAAACGCGTATGGGTGACATATAAAAATAAAACCCTTCATTTGCAGTAGCAAAAGGCGTTTCTTTAAAAACCTTACAGTGAAATTCATACATGTATGTTCGATAATCGACCGGCTAGTACCGACAGGAAGGTCATTGGCTCAAAACTTAAATTTACGTCACTTTTCAGTTAGATTCTGCCTGCACGAAAGATAATTATGAGAAGACCTTAGTTCTATTAATGACTAGCTGAAAACCCGGCGTTGCCCCGGTATTTATTTATTTATTCCTGCCTGGAGTTAGTACGTCTCCTACCCTTCTGTCATTCTTTTTTCTAAAAATGTTATCTTTATCGGAGAACATATAAGAAATAACGCTGTCTTGGATAATGTACAAAATTATAAGCGCATTATTCAAACAAAGAAAGATAGAAGTCAAAACACAAATGACATTAAAATTCGCACGATCACATTTATTCAGATATATGTGGTACAACTGTATAATTTTTCAGGTATGTATTCATTTGTATAAGTGCTGCATGTCTGTAAAATTTCTTGGGAATATAATTGGTGTTAAAGAAGTAATAGATTACTACTTGGTGCGTGATAGGGCGGTTTTCTATGAACGTTACTGTTTTATGTGCTCATACCTCGTAAACCACAGGTCGCACAGTGCTAAAATTTCGGAGGCACATTCAAAGATATGTGTGTACATTGCCTATAAAATTTCCTGCGGCTACAATTTGTAGTGTAGAAATTATAAATTGTAACGTCATACCGAATGCCGTATTTACTCCATAAACAGCGGCAAAGTAGTAAGCGAGAAACTTTTTTCCTTTCATCATTTTACTATGGTTGCCAGCGAGAAAAAGTTTAATAAAGGTTTGAAATTATGTTTAAAGATTGCTGAAAGCCGCTAAGTACTCTCATTCTCATATAGTTTATTTGTAAAGTCTCATCGCATTATTGCAGTTTCTTGCAACTCCTATCGTTTATGCATTTATCTCTCTTAAACCATGTGTCGTATGTGGTTCGTACTCCTACAGATATCTCACGTAAGGAATATGTGTACCAAATTTGGTTGAAATCGGTCCAGTGGTTTAGGAGAAAATGAGGAACATTGTCGCAAAATGCAGTAGTTTTTCGCGCATCTCATTGTTTATGACGTCGTATATCGTGAACTATATATCGTATGTGATTCTAACACTTCCGGCGACCGTCCTCAAGGATTGAAGCTTACGTGTACAAAATTTCATGAAGATTGGCACAAAACTGTATTTGTATGCAACACGTACAAATATACTGACACTCTGCTTTATATATTAGATTTCTGAGCTCTTTTTTTCCATACATATTAAGTGCAAACTAGGGTCGATCTACTACACACGCTAATTTCTCAGTTTTGTGTACCCACTAATAATTGGAAATCAGTGACATAAGATAGTAAGAAAATACATCGTTTTACTGAGCCATCGGATCTGATATTTGGTGCTTTCTATTGGTCGTACTCCATTATAGTGATTGTATCACACACTACCGAGTGAGGTGCCCCAGTGTTTTCACCGGACACGCATTCTGGAGGACGGCGATCAAACCACCCTATAGGTATAGGTTAATATTGGAAAGGTTCCTTGCAATGGGTACGGCCGATTTCCTTCACCATCTTTAACAAAAAGAATCCAAACTTGTTTCGTTTTTCAAATCAAATGTTCAAAGATTTGAAAGGCTATTGGACGAAACTGCTATGGTGCTAAGTCTCTAAACTTACAGAATTAAAAACTTAAAAGGACAACACACGCACTCATGCCCGAGGGAGGACTCGAATCTCCGGCGGGAACGGTCGCCCAGTCCGTAGCATGACGCCTTGGTCGACGTGGCCACTCCGCGCGGCGCTCCGTTTCTATTGACCATGCTGTCGACGGTACGCTAAACACTAATCTTCATTTCTTCCTTCTTTTGTCTCACTTATCACAATGGATCAATAATGGGCTTTCACTCTGCCCCGGAATGTACGCTTCCTACAGATTAAAACTGTCACACCAGGATTCTTTGCCTTTCGTGGGCAAGTGCTCTGCCAGGCCGAGCTATCACGAATCATTCTCTCAGATTTACTTTCGTCAGAACCTTCCTATAAAATTTCTCAGTATTCCTCAGAAACTTGCAGGACTATCCCGGATAGTTCATTTGATGTCACGTGCCTGCGAAAACCGAAGTTTTCGGGTGGAAGTTACAGTCCGGCACGCTTTTACCAGGAAATTTCATAACAGAATGAAAGATCTAGTGCAGATGTCGCAGGATGTTTAACTACCTCAGTACAGGAAATAGTGCAAGTAACATGACGTATTTCTGTTACTAATAAGAGTAAAATGCTTTTGTTAATAAAAAATTAAAGTAGTCACAATATATCAAAGGTTCAAAGGTTTGTTAAGCTTATGGGACTTAACTACGGGGTCATCAGTCCCTAAACTTGCAAACTACTTATGAACTACTTACAAACTAGGACGGCACAAATATCCGTGCCCGAGGGGGGATTCGAACCCCCGACCGTGGTGGCCGTGCTGACCGTGACTGGAGCGCCTCAGTCACCTCGGCCACCGCGGCCGGCCACAATATATCAATATCCTTATGAACATACATTAAAGGAAACGTTTAAATAATGGAAACTCTCATTAGGCAAAAGTGAAAGTGAAAACATGGGCCAGTAAACTATTTATACAATTTTGTTACGAGAAAAGGCGTCTTTCAAGTCATCCATTTTACCTTATTTCAACTCAGCTTCAGCCGAATATAAAAAAGTAAAAATTTCAAACAAATACGTGGTTCTCTTAAAATTGCCCCTTAGTAATTTGTTTGATTTGGTCTGAAGCTAGAAATGACCGTAATTAATATTATTAATTAGTCATGATTAATCGCTATGTGTCCACTCAGCTAGAAGATAGCGGCGTCGTCAGGAGTGCCCCAGGGAAGTGTTACAGGACCACCATTATTCTCTAGATAAAACGTAAAAGATGTGACGGATAGGTTGCACAGCAATCTGTGGCTGTTAGCTGATGATGCTGTGGTGTAAGGGAGGGTGCCTGTAGGAGTTGACATACACAAAACGTATAGCAGTTATGATGAACAGCAGCTAACAGCTGGCCCTAAATGTATAAATATATAAGTTCACGTATATGAGTAGTGGAAAAATCTTATAATGCAAGAGTAGAATATTAGTATAGGCACAATGATTAAATATCTAGGCGTCACTTTGCAAAGCGACATGAGACGAAAGGAGCATGTAAGACAGTTGTGGGGAGAGCGGAAGATAGACTTACATTATTTCGGAGAATGTTTGGAAGGTATTAAGGACTTGCATCTTACACTCAAATGGAAGTCCTTGAGATGGCCATGTTCTGTCCTAGAAACACTGTTGCGAAAATGTAGAGAACCGGCATTTGTGGTTGACTGTAGAACGGTTCCAGTGCCGTCATCGTACATTTCGCATAAGGGTAATGAAAATAAGATAAATAAGGATTCGCTGTATTTGCGACTGGACCAGGAAATGACTGGTTGTAAATGGTATGAAGTACACTCCCCACGCACTATGTGATGGCATGCGGAGTACCTATGTGGATGCAGAAATAGCACTTCCCGCTAAACATTCGTCAGAACTAGATGTGTGCCTGCTTCTTCTTGCTGCTTTTAAATTGTCCACATGTTAGCTACGCTGCTTTGGATACCAGTAGGATTTTGACTTTATTAAGAAAATTAAAATGTTTTAATCTGACAATGTTTCTTTGTATTAAAGATATCATTCATTTACCGAGTATTTCTACAAACAATGAAGCCAAGAATATTTAACGTAGACGTAGGGGAATGCTTTCGCTTTTCGAAATTTTCGCTTCGCTTTTCGAAATTTTCGCTTCGCTTTTCGAAATTTTCGCTTCGCTTTTCGAAATTTTCGCTTCGCTTTTCGAAATTTTCGCTTCGCTTTTCGAAATTTTCGCTTCGCTTTTCGAAATTTTCGCTTCGCTTTTCGAAATTTTCGCTTCGCTTTTCGAAATTTTCGCTTCGCTTTTCGAAATTTTCGCTTCGCTTTTCGAAATTTTCGCTTCGCTTTTCGAAATTTTCGCTTCGCTTTTCGAAATTTTCGCTTCGCTTTTCGAAATTTTCGCTTCGCTTTTCGAAATTTTCACACACACAACCTGACATAACAAGCCAGAAACGTTGTTGGCTTCAACCTGTACTCCAATAAGAAATATTTATATTGTGAGCAACAGTGTACGATATTGTCACCAAAGACTTAGGGTTGTTGTTAGTAGGAGCTGAATTATAGACGATTATAGAGCATGTATCATAATTAGTGAAAAGTGACACGGAGTCGGTACACGATAACAGAAGCAAAAGGTTCTAGTGAACGAGCCGTTTGCGAGATAACTGTCTTCAACATGATGTATTGCACTCGTTTGTAAATACACACAAGACTTAAAAGGAAAGTACTTGGGCTCGAACAAACACAAATAGACCAAAATTGTATGAGAGATAATGTAAAGATCCCTTATTGCACTGGTAATACTCCCGCATCTGCAAAACTCTGCAATCGTCCGTTAGAGGCCTCTGCGTGTGCCATGCCACATTGCACTTTGACCTGTCGGTTCGCCAGTAGGGACGGTGCAGTGTGCCTCTGAAGTTGCGTTTCGTGACGTTATTTGTGTGGTGAAGCGTCAGATGGGGGCGGCGATTGGTAATCAATCCTGCTGATGTATTGCGACTGGTTGAGATGAAGTTACAAAGAACCCTTCTTCGTGAAGATATTAGTGTAGAAGATGAATCATTCGCATGCTTTCTCGTATCTGTAATGGTACAGAAATATGAGCATAAGTTAGATACTGTTGTAACACTAACACATAATGGTGATAATAGGGATTATAATTACGAACAACTCATTGCAAGCGGTAGTGCTACGGTAAGGGCGGGAAGAGGCGATGGAAGCAGTGGCAGTGAATACCAACAGTCTTCCGAGAAGGTTAAAGTTGCAACTATTATCACGGCTTTTGATGACAATACGCTAGAGAACATGTACGATGATTATTACATAAGTTATAGTTAAGATATCTGCATTACGTATAGCGTCTACAATTACATCTACAGTGCTATCTAGAGCATCATTGCAGAGTTCTGCATAAAAACGACACCCATCAGGACATTAAGGTGTACGTAGAGATCCTGTAAGCAAACGTTCATCCAGATATGATTGTTCGAGACCATGTACTTTCCTTGTTAGTTACACGTTATTGTAGCAGGTCAGTTAAGTTTCATTGAATTCCACACTACATTTCAGGTTGATAAAGATGCATAACACCCTTTTTCATTATAATCATCACTCTGGGTAAAAAAAAAAACTTTTGAACTTGGTACCAGTCATTCAGCTATGATACGAGTCCTCTAGAGACGCGGCGATTCGAGAATCAGTGCGTGAGAAAGCACATTGTCGAAAAGCCTGCGACTGCTATGAATCAGTTCTCTACTGCTTGAACAATGTATTCTGTGGTCGATGTGGGTGGCCTTCCTACTCGATAAGCATCACCTACGTCCTTGCAGCCTTGGTCATAGCACCAATTCACTGTAACCATACTATCCCGTGAACTTAAAGTTTGCAGATCGTTTCCAGCCGCCACGCCTTTCACTCCTAAACTGTGACACATCTGTTCATCATCAAGGAAGCAGAACAATACTGTGTCTTGTAAGAAACCCGGAACAAACGCTCTCTTCTGAGAGCTTTAATTGCGCAATGGTCTCCGACTGGGACATGTGCAACTTTTTTAAATGTAAACTTTTTAATCCTCACAAATGGATTCATACCGCACACACTCGTAGTTGTTAAAATTAGATATTTCGTGCTCGCATGTCGATCTAACCCAACACTCGCCTCTGCAGTGAGTCATGCATTCTTTCGAACGCCGGCAGATCTATAAAATTTTGACAATTCTTCATAAGCCGCTGCCCCAGTTTCTTATCAACGTGTGTGTTGTACACTTCACTTCTGCCTGACCTCACACAGAAAAAACTAGAGGACTGTGGTCAGCTGATCTAGAAGAAAAATTTCAGGCTGTAATCAACTTAGACCGTATCAGAGCGTTACACGTCGTCTTAAGTTGGCAGCTAAAAGACGCCACTGCTCAATCATTAGTGTACCACATTCCCCAGGCAGGAACCGAGGGAGAAATTAGAGCCCAGTTAAATACGAACTTAGCTGAAACGTTTAAATTTCAAATATGATTGTGCGAACTCTGAAAATATTTAAAATTAAGACGTAAGCAACTCATAACCACACTTTATAAACTGTCATGAAAATGCGTCGTATGATTACCCATCTTTATTGGATTGCTTTTTCTGTTTTAATTCGTGACAGTTTTTGCTACGCATTGTGCTAAACCTGACAGAATAGATAGCACCAAACTGTAGCTGAGGTCGAAGAGCCGCGCTAAGGCGTCCTGATTAGTTAGTTTGTAACTTTAGGGATCGATGACCACTGCAGTTAGGTCCCATAAATTTACAAACATATACATGAGGTCGAAGAGTGACGACCTCCACTTGCATTTAGATCCTCGATATGTCTGTGCTCTGCAGTTTCTTTAGCGCGGATGTCACGTGTATACAGTATACCGCCACTAGATTGTGGACCAATGTCCTGAATTAAATTCCAAAATACTTCCCCTTGTCCCATTCCCTAGAAGGTCGTTACAACCATCCAACGGAGGGAAGGTTTATAAAAGAAAAAAAAACTGTAAAACAATTTCTAACATCTTTACGCACTTTGCCCTTGCCAGCCACTCAAGTTAAACTTGTTTGCGTGTCGCGTCAACGAAGTAACTTCACAGAATTCAGTGAGTCTGCCAGTGCTCGAGCAGTGTTGCTCGCCACTTTGGTTTCCCTTCCATCCGGCCAGTGGATGATAAGTTAACTGATAATTGGCAAAGTTATCTAACGTGCAATTGACGGCTTGCAGTTAAAATTATACATCATTACAACCTATTGTCACCTGTAGGACGTTACCGTTCCTCGCCGCCGGAGGTTAGAGTCCTCCCTGGAGCGTGCGTGTGCGTATTGTCCTTAGCATCAATTAGTTTAAAAATTAGTTGAGTATGCACGAAGGTAGTCCGTAATCAGTCCTTGATAACGAAGAAACGTGCAGCTATAAAGGCATCCGCTTGTCCGCAATAAACTGATCAGTACCCCCCTTCCTGCAAAACCACTGTGAAGTACCTGTCGCCCAATTGTATCAGTGTGTAGTCGACAAAACCAAACTGATCGCGTGTCTTTGTGTGGTCGCTGTGTACTGCTCACTCCAGTGGGAAAGCAGCACTCACAGCCAACGGTGGCAACGTTACATTTAACTACTTTTTACAGTATATTGGTTCCCTTCTGAGCGTAAATGTTTACGAGTACATAAGTCCATTTTGACTGTTTGCGTGTAACTAAGGCAGTTTTAATTTGCATATAAACTAAACACTTAATTGCATCTGACACGCGAACATGGTTCTCCTTCGAATACACAGTATCTGAATGGTAACATTTCAGGGTCTGAGTTTCCACTGATGTCATAAAAGTTCGCATCCTGTCAGTACCTTTTTCCCCCTTACACCGTACCTTCTTGTGCGCTGCAAGCGTAATACGAATATAAACGGGTTAGGCGATGCCTAATAAACTGCGCCTCAGACGGGTATATCACAAATAGAAACTTACTGAGAAGACGTTTCAGCATATGCAAGCCACAAGATGTTGCGCCGTGGCACTCATCGGGTATGATGTCAATGCTGTCCCAATGAAGTGATCCAGTTCTAGCAGGACCACTCATTGACACGATTGATATCATTCAGCAATGTGCTGACGTCGACCTGAGCGTCTGGCTTGTTCAAGCGTCTGTTTGTAACCCACTGAAAATTAGTGGGCCAGAATAAATCTCCAAATCAAATTAGCCGACATAGGCCCCCGTAGTTCTGTTAGACGAGTCGTCTCGACGATGAGACATTTCCAGAGGCTGACCGCCTTCATGCCTCGTCGGATGAGGTAGGCAGTTGGCACCAGCTTCTCCCTGCCGTGGAACTTTCGTCTCACATATTACTCCTTTATATTAGAACTTTTTATACAACTGTATGTTAATTTAATAATTTCCATGAAATCATCGCACTTTACATATCATTTTGGAATACCCGTTATTTTCCTATATTGGGCTTCAGAGAAATGGCCACTGTAAAATATGCATTCAGTGCTTGCTTCTTTAAAGTGCATATCTGAAGGATTGTCCCCAATTAAATTTGAATCAGGCAATGAACTTGTGAGGATACAGGGTTTTAGGTTAGTAACCTCTTTGGTACGTGTTGGTCGAACGGTAGTTATCGTTGGCGTGCAGCGATAGCTGCTGGCAACAATGCTTAGGTTGGAATGTTTTTTTGTTTGTTGGCCGGTGTGCGGCAGTCTCCCGCCGACCGCAGAGCGAGGCAGTAGCATGTTGACAGTGCGTCCGTAACCCGCGTTTAGCGGTGCTAAAGTTTTAGCCCTTCAGTCGTATCGCATATGAGTTTCGGTTGCAGTTGCGTATTGAAATGTTTCAGTGTGGACTTGTAGACATTCATCGTAGTGGCACGCGGTTATTTAATCAGTGTATTTAAAGAAAGTTTTTAACATTTGTCGTTCGATAATAAAGGTTAACAAAGTTTATTATGGATCAACCTAGTAATTGTCCGCATCCCATACCGTCAAATCATTGGAACAATTATTAAATGATTAAGCCGCAAATAGAACATAATGGCAACTTCGCCCATCGACGATTAAGTGGACGCAGCTGTGACGTTACAAATTATTGTAAGATTTTTCCATACTTTTCTTTCCTTTCTCAAGAACGAAATCTGGCTTTTGTCTCCTTTGATTACATCTTTCGTATCTTTGAATTGTCACACGTTCGCTGTACGGAGGAGTTATCCACTTCACAGATTCAAAAAAAAAAAGTCTATTGAAGTGGCTTGCTAATATTTGGAACTGACCAGATACTAATAATTGGATTCATTTACTCTGTTTGAAACTTGAATGGCAAACTTCTGGTGTACTACAAAGTCACTGTCTCTAATTATATGCCTGTTTTCCAGAGGCCGATTATATAGTGTCTTCTATGTTAACAACTCTCAAGTAGGACTACAAATAAACTCAAAATGAAAAATCGTGTTTCCATCTGGTATTCCTACCAGGTTTCTATTTTTTTTTTTTTTTTTTTTTTTTTTTTTTTTTGGTATTATGAAATGTGAATACTCCCATGAATTCCCATGAAGTACTAGCAAAAAGGCTACACAAAATTGAACTTGTCAAACTACTTATTAAAAACATGAGTCTGCATCCAACTACTGGGGTATCAAGATGAAGTTACCCTGATGTGAGATCCCATGTCGTATGTGATACTGTCACGTGTTAGGATACCCACTGTAACACAAATTAGAAATCAGCCGTCTTAAGCTAGCCACATGATTACGCTACTGGGTTTGAAGAGCAATTCATTACAGTAAACTAAATATTATCCTATAAAAATACAAACATGTTGTTGCTACAGCTACTGCATTTCAGGTAATCAGTCCTGCATGTACTTAAACTTTAAAGGTGTTTAATTTCTATATTTTTTAATCAAATATTCTCAAAATTATGCAGTTCCGTAAAGGTTGCGTGTTTATTACTCCGCACTACACTGTGAGAACCAATTCTAATACCTCCCAATAGAATTGTGCACTTTAGTCAAAATCTAGCTTTCTCGCGTTAGTCACATTAGCGAATTCTCCCTGCAGTAGTCACCTGTCCTCCGCACTGAAAGATTTTCAGTGACGATAGTATCTTCTGGATAAATTAAAACAATCTGACATTAGAGCGTAGTCATTTTCCCATATTAAGCTCTAACTTCAGTAAGGCAAAGAGTAGCGCATTCCGTCATCCGGCATCAGTAGTTCCATACCCGCAGACCACTGACGTTACTGAGTTCTATTTTCCTTGAAAATTACGGAGAAACGAAGCGTAATTCTCCGTCGGAAAACAGTATTTTGCACTTGTCTGCTCAGTTGGATTGAGGTTCAGTAACTGAAGTTCGTAACTGCTCATCACTTTTCAATCATTATACATCTACAAACGGATTTTAATAAACATTTTCCGACATTTGAAAGTAGTATTCAGACCTACTCCTCTATTGAACGGGTTTTTTCTACACCGGTTTTACCGCTTTGTCTGCTATTTCTGCGAATAGTTTAATGTATACAAACGAAACACTCTATGGCAACTTAATCTGGATATGATTGTTTTCTGAACTGAGAGTGATAGTGATTTTAGTGTTCTCGCATAACAGGGCAAAAGTATTGCTTCTGAGGATGGTGCTTACATTTGACTGCGTGATTTAATAAGTACATCACTAGCCATTTCGTTCGTGACAAGGAATTGAATAGTTATTAGAGTAGTTACTCTACTGCCGACCGTGGTGGCAGAGGGGACTGAGGCGCTCCAGTCACGGTCTGCACGGCAACTACTGTGCCGCCCTTAGTGTTAGCTAGTTCATAAGTAGTTTGTAAGTTTAGGGACTGATAACCCCGTAGTTAAGTCCCATAAGCTATACAAACATTTGAGTTACTCTACTAAATTTAAAATGTTTCATCTTTTATCAAATTTAGCTATATTTTGACATAAATTATATCTCAAATAATATTAACTCCTATAAATCGAATAACCCAAAACTAAATTTGGCTAACTTTGTTAGAAATTCTTGATACGATTTTCTTAGATAAGATAAAACAGTTCTGATAAAGACTGTAAATAATATGCACCACTTCTGTTCAATACAAGAGGAGTTAAGACAAAGGTTGCTGGCACTCGTCACAGCAGAGCGCTCGATCGGAGGCTCAACGCCCTCTGTAATAAAAAATCTGAGCCAAAGCATCGAGACAAAAATAGAAAAATAAGAGCTCTCTAAGGCGCCTTGCGCGCGTGTGTGTGTGTGTGTGTGTGTGTGTGTGTGTGTGTGTGTGTGTGTGTGTGTTGTTAGCATAAGTTAAAGTATATATATACATATGGCGTCTGTTCCGAAAGAACAGACATCACTTCTGATCCTGCAGTTATTATTTCATATCCACAGAATGACATCAACTGCGAATGGACAAAGCTGAAAATGTGTACCCAGCCGGGATTCGAACCCGGGTCGCCTGCTTTCTAGGCAGTTGCGCTGATCACTACACAACTGGGGACACAGATCACCGCACCTGCAAGGACTACCTAAGCACACCTCCCGTCAGATACAAATTCCCAACCTTACCCTCCCCACAATACTCAAACTCGTAGTTTTGAAACTAATTCCCGTAATCTGATGGGAGGCGTGCTTAGGTAGTCCTTGCAGGTGCATGGACCCCTGTGTTACCACTGGTGTAGTGGTCAGCGCGACTGCCTAGAAGGCGGGAGACCCGGGTTCGAATCCCGGCTGGGTGCATATTTTCAGCTTTTTCTTCAGGTAAAACTTCAGGGCTGATATGCCGTGGCCAGGTATAAAACTTCCTCCCTACGTTTCGTCTCCAAATGCTGGAGACATCTTCCAGGGTCTTCCGGCAACTGCCACTGTGGTCTGAGGGGGCTCTCGCGTTTATAGAGGGCACCACCATACGTCACGTGAGGCTGACTTTGTGGCTATGTTTGGATGACGTCATTCTCGATTAAAAGTAATAGTGTCATCTTGTTGATGCAATGTCGACATACATTTTTATGTAACTTCAGACCACCTTCTCTATTTAAATTATTCAGGTGTTTGTGAATCTCTTGCTTGTCTATACATGCGTGCATGGTAATGTGCTGTTCTAGGTAAAAGTCGGGAGGAAGTTTTATACCTGGACCACGGCCTATCAGCCCGAAAGTTTTACCTGAAGACAACGCCGGCCGTGAAAGTTTACATTGTTTTATGTTTACAGCTTTGTCCATTCGCAGTTGTCATGTATTCTGTGAATATGAAATTAGTTTAAGTAGTTCGTAAACTGCGTGACTGATAACCGCAGCACTTATGTCCCTTAGATTTACAAACATGTCAACTTTTTTTCTGCATCTATCACAATGCTGACATGAAGGAAAAAAAATGGTGACACCGAACTTAGATTCAAAAAGTGTCCACCAGGGCACTCCTATGATAACACTTGTATGTCGACTCTGACAGTTTTTTTCGGATCACGTCCAGTGCTTCAAAACAAATCAGTACTGTTTTAACAGTCGCTGTTGATATTCTTTACTTCCTTGTAAAATGTTAAATCGTAATATTAATACGTGAACACGAAAATTAAAGTACCTATTTTTAATATTACTTGTACGAAGAGGACTTCAGTTCTTCGAAAGGTGACTTAGCATACATGGCCAAAAATTAAAAATGTGCCTTCGTTGCCGTATTGAGTGATAAAAGAAAGTAAATGTCTTCGTATTTATACCTATGACGTTATCTGCTTTCATTAAAATCTAAGACGGTCATTATAATCATGTGTGAACATCGAAACGCTAAGTTATTCATTGCGGCGTGATCAGTTTGCTAAGTTTCAATCACCGACTTTTAGTTCTGAATGTGAAAATATTTTGCTAGCACCCACCTACTTAGGGAGACATAACCATCCCAATAAAATAAATCAGCTCGAAAACGGAACGATTTAGGTGTTCTTTCTTCCCCCGCGCTATTAGAGAATGGAACGGTAGAGAAAAGTTATGAAAGTGGTTAATAAACCCTCTGCCAGGCACTTGAATGTGATTTGCAGAGTATCTATGTAGATGTAGATTTTTTGCTCTGCGTGGCGATCGTGAGTGTTGGGGAAAAATGATACGCTGAAGTAACAAAGTTAGGTACAATTGCATTCTAGGGACTTCATTAATGTTTAAAGTGCAGTAACACACGCATACCGGACACACACAATACTAGTTTGACGTTGTTGCCAGCAGTGAAAATCAAAAGACCACAGACGAAATCTGTAGAAATGACGTTTTCTGTAAGAGTATCTTTCTGGTCATACCGCCGTTACCAAGAAATTTAAAGTTACTAATTTTTTTTTTTTTTTTCATTTTGAAATTGTTACAACGTAGGAAAAAGAGACGTCTCTTATATCTATGCAGGAAATGATCAAACAAAAAATTTTGTCAATACAGTGGATTTACAATATGTAATAAAAGGCTTGCTCAGGATAGAGTAGGGTGGAGAGCTGCATCAAACCAGTCTCCGGACCGACGACGACGACGACGACGACGACGACGACGACGACAACAAAAATGACGACGACGACGACGACGACGACGAGATAAAATGTTTCTCTAATTCTTTCATTTCACGTAGCCACGGCAGTGGTATTTTTTTGATGAATGAATTGCTTCGGTGACTCAATTCTTCTGTTTTCTTTCTCACTCATTCCATACCAGACGGAATTACAACGAAACTTGGTCGGATTTGGCTGATTCGTATCAATGTCCAGAAGTGTATTACGTTAAAATGTTTGTAAACCTATCGGACCCGACTGCCACCAATCACTAGACTTACAAACTACTTAAGCTAACTTAGAACACACACACACGCACGCACGCGCGCGCGCGTGCGCGCCAGGGAGGTCTCGAACCTCCGGCGGGACTGGCCGCCCAGTCTGCAGCATGATGCCTCAGACGACGCGGCTTCTCTCGCGCGGCTCTCGTAGTATAGAACGTCTCGCTGGTATACACTGACATTGTAACGCAGCAGGGTGATTAACTGAACGAAACAGTTGACTCACTGGGACATGGCTGAACAAGCCTAGAATGCCTGTGTGCCTTATCCATTTTCCGTAGTAACATTTTTGTTTGTCGACTGCACCTTGTTTAAGGGTTTCTCTTTTCATAGCAAATGAAGTGCAGGAAGAATGAGCAAATTAATAATTGTATGCGAGCAATGATTGAGATATTTTCAGGAAGAAAAGCTCATAAGTTCACACGGAAAAATGACTGAGACCGCACAGCTTCAATACACTCATACACAAAAAGTGGTGTACCCGAATGGGACGAAATCGTTAGATATATGTACAGACAATAAAATGATTTCAATATAAAAGAAATTAATGACGTATTCAGGAGAAAGGATTTCACAAATTGAGCAAATCAATAATGCGTTGGTCCAACTCCGCCACTTATGCTTGCAGTTATTTCACTTGGCATTGATTAGATACAGTTGCTGGATGTCGTCCTGAGGTAGACCGCCTTCAAATTCTGTCCAACGGAAGCGTTAGTGAATCAGACTGCTCGAGGGGCCTGCACATAATTCTCTAAAAGTTCACTGTTGGGGAGCTATCAGACGACCTTTATGGACAAGGTTGGTTAAGGCAAGCAATAAAACGCACAGTAAAAGCTTAACAGCGAATGGGTGAAGATGAAAATGTGTACCCAGCCGGGATTAAAACCCGGGTCTCCTGCTTTCTAGACAGTTGTGCAGACCCCTACACCACTTTTTTTTTCTTTTTCTTCAGGTAGAGCGATGCTTTCCGGTCGTTTGTTCATGTTAGTTCTGAGTATCTGGCTCAGTGTTTCTTTTATTACAGAGAGGGTTAAGCCCTCTGACGGAGTATGCTGAGGCATCGCGCCTGGCTTTTATCCCCCAGACAGGTACTTGATCACCAGTGGGGACACAGCGATCACACACCTGCACGGATTACTAAAGTACGCCTCCAGTCAGATACAAATTGTCAACTTTACCCTACCCACTATTACTCAAACTCTTAGTTCTGTAAAGGCCTAAGAGTGCCTCCGCACTGAAGAAACGATAATTGCCCGTCAACGGCATATTCTATAAGTTACACCACATATGTTTAATTAAAATAACAGGGCGTAGAATATCATCTTACGTACCGCAGTGAAGTGAAAGTGCCGCGGATGACCACCAAAAGGGGTCCAGCCATGAAATGAAATGGAACTCCAGACCATCACTCCTGGTTGTCAGTCCGTATGTCGAGCAGCACGTAGGTCGGAAACCACCCGCTGTCTGGGACATCTCCGGTCACGTCTTCACTGGTCATCGTGAATAATTTGGAAGCGAAATCATCACAGAAAACAGTTCTACTCCAGTCAATGAGATTCAAGGCCGTTTGTGTTGGACACTACTTGTTGGTGTACTGGAGACAATATAGCCAAAGCAAGGACCGCCGACGGCTCAACTGCCTTTATTTCGGACGCCTATTAATGAACGGTCTTTGTGGTCTTTGAAGTAGCAGCTTCTCGTTGGATCGATGGTGGTGGTGAATCTGGGGCTTTGAATGCCTCTGACGACTGCTCGATCCTCACATTCTGTCGACCATTTCATTCTTGACGCGTTCCAGTATAGCTAAAACCTACATCCACTGTTTGACACGATGTACGGTCTCCTTCATACCGATTTTTTTTATACAGAAGACATAGCTTTTATTTATTTTCATTGCTGACAGGTTTATTTCAAGGTGAAAACCTCTAGTTTTATGACTTTCGAGCAAGTATATTTGTAGGTGTTTCCTGATTTTCGAAGGGATTAATAGTGCAGCAATAAATACCTGTAGTTACATTCTTAAAATCACCATACTGAATTCTTTTGGTCTAGAAAGCAAATAAAGTGATTGTCAGATATCCTTAAAATTTTAGCTTTCTGCGTCAAAAAAAGCCTGAAGTTTACTGTCTTATCTACCTATTAAATTTAGCGTAAAACAGAAATCTTTAATCATTTGATACTATGATGTATTTCAGGTAATGGTATCAATTTGCAGTAAGCCGGCCGCGGTGGCCGAGGAGACTAAGGCGCTCCAGTCACGGTCTGCACGGCCACTACGGTCGGGGTTCGAATCCCCCCTCGGGCATGGATATTTGTGCCGTCCTAGTTCGTAAGTAGTTCATAAGTAGTTTGTAAGTTTAGGGACTGATGACCACTTAGTTAAGTCCCATAAGCTATACAAACATTTGAACATTTTCAATTTGCAGTAATATGACGGCTATGATTTGTGAGCTAAAAATTATTACTGTAAGATTTTACGATAACAATGTGAATACGCACGGTTTTAATGTAATTTTGATCAATGTTTTAGAATAGAATCATGCACTGTTTCCAGTCACAACGATAAATAATTCTCTGGATAGAAGAAATTTTATGGAGTGTGCGACTACAGGAACGGCCGATTTCTGGTCCGCCGCGCCAAGCCGTATGCTAATGGCTTTGACACAAGAAGCTGCAGTTTCCGTTAGGCCTCGGTGTATTTCGGAGGGCAGCCTCGGTTATCATTATTGGCCGCCGTGTACTTAATGTGACATTTAGACTTGAAATTATCTCGATGTCACAAACACAGGCTCTGATTTCGTACCGAATGTCAAGAGCAAACGATTAACGACATTTTATCGCATTGCGCTGGGCATGACTGATTATGTTCCGTGGCTGGAACTTTGAGTTTTACGTAAGACAATTTGCTTCTCAGATTGCAAACATTTGCATGTACTTACTGTGTGAATCATTGTCATCTTGCAAATGTTTCAACATTTTCTTTTTATAATGCTATGGGACCAAACTACAGCGGTAATCAGTCCATATACTTAAAACTACTTAAAAATTTGCTAAGGACAAGACACAAACGCATGGCCTAGAAAGGACTCGAACCTCCGGCGGATGCAGCAGCACACTCCACAGCAATGCGCATTAGAGCTCTCGACAATTCCAGAGCGTCTCTTGCATATGCAGCTGGAACTTTACAATCGGAAAGTAATGAAAATTACTAAAGACCAATGAGTTGAAAATTTTCCCGTGAGGACGAAAACATTATGAACCTCACGAGAATAACTTCAGCAAAGAATCTATCGGAAAATAGAAAGATTATACATAAACAAGAAAAATGTTCAAATGTTTAAGCTTCTGGAACTGAACTGCGGGGATCATCAGTCCCTAAACTTACAAACTACTTATCAACTACCTTATACTAAAGACAGCACATTCATGCTTGAGGGGGATTCGAACCCCCGGTGGGCAACGGCCTCGCGCATCGGAGCATAGCGCCTCAATGCGCTTGGCCACTCCGCCGCGGCATAAACAAGAACTTACAATTTTTTGAGTGGAAGTTAGTTAATTCCCAGACACTGCTTTTTTTATAATATAGCAAACAAGTACCTTCACAAAATCTAGAGTATTCAGCTGTAACTATGTTGTTGTTGTTGATCAGCCCGAAGACTGGTTTGCTCTCCGCCCTACCCTATCCTGAACAAGCCTCATCATCTCCTCATAAGAAAGGACACCCGCAACCTTTTGAATCGATTTACTGTATTCGTCTCTTGGTCTCCCTTTGCCATTTTTACCCCACATTCTTCCCGCCAAAGCTAAATTGACGATTCCTTGATGTCTCAGAATGTGTCCTACCAATCAACCTCTTCTTAGTCAAGGTACACAAGAGATTTCTTTCCTCCCCAATTCTTTCGGTACCTCCTTATTAGTTAGGCTATTTATCTACCTAATCTTCAGCATTATTCTGTAGCACCGCATTTCAAAATCTCCTATTCTCTCCTTGTCTGTACTATTTATCGTCAAAGTTTCAATCCCGTACAAGGCAACACTCAACACACATGCCTTCAGAAAAGACTCCCTAACAGTTAAATTAATATTCGGTATTAACAAATTTCTCTTTTTCGGAAACGCCTTTCTTCTCATTGTCATTTTGTATTTTATCATCTGTACTGTGACAACCGAACGTCATTTTACAGTCCAAGTAACAACTCGTGTAGCACCTTTATCGTCGCGTAACATAATTTCGTTCAGCGTCGCCCGATTTTCTTACACTACCTTCCATCATGCATGTTTCGCTCTTGTTAATGTTCATCTTGGGCGTTCCTTTCAAGACACTGTCCATTCCGTCCAATTGCTCTTCTAGGTACTTCACTAGGGTGTCATCGACCAATCTATCTCCTACGGTAGGTCGTAACGTATTGCCTCATGTTGTTCCTACATTTCTCCTAAATTTAAATTGATCTTTCCCGAAGACAGCTTTTGCCGGTATTCCATTTTTTTAAATAATTCGTGTTAGAATGTTGCAACCATAACTTATTAAAATGATGGTTCTGAAATTTCCAAACCTAACTGCACCTACTTTCTTTGAAATTGGGATTATTACATTTTTTATCAAAGTCTCAGGTTATTTCCCTTGTCTCAAACATCTTACACAGAGTGGAATATTTATGCCATGGATAGCTTTCCCAGAGACTACACAGTAGCTCTGAGGGAATGTCGTCTACTCTAGGGGCCTTGTTTCGATTTAGGTATTTCAGTGCGCTGTCAAATTCTTCTCTGTGTAGTGTCTCCCATCTCCACCTACTTCCTCTTCCATTTCTATAACATTGTTTCAAAGCTCATTTCCTTTATAGAACCACTCTGTATATATTTTACGTCTTTAATCTATCTTTTCTTTGGTTAGAACTGGTTCTCCATCTGAGTTATTAATATTCATACAACTCTTTCTGGGGTTCAAATGTTTTTTTTATCATCCTGTAGGCGGTATCTATCTTTCCCTTGTTGTACCGCACATTCTTCAAAAGACTTAAATTTGTCCTCCACCGCTCCAGTTTAACCATGTTGCACTCTTTCAATCTAATTTTCCTTGGACTTAATTTACACGCTTCATTTACTCATTTATTATATTTTCTTCTTTCATCAATTAAATTCATTATATCCTGTGATATCAAAGGGTTTTTGTAGCTATCCAAGCTACCCATTCGTCCTCTGTGGTACTTCCACCAGAGTCGGTCAATTGTTACCTTAAACTCACCTCTGAAACTCTAAAGAACCTCAGGTTCTTTCAATTTATCCAGGTTCCCTCTCCCTATTTTCGAACATTTTTTCTTTTTGCAGTTTTCCTATTTCAGCCAACAGTACATAACCAATAAGATATGGTCGTAGTCTACTTCTGCCCCTGGCTATATTTTACAGTTTAAAACCTTGTTCTTAAATGTATGTCTTATCATTATAAAATCTGATATCTTCCGGTGTCTCCTGGTCTGTTACACGTATAATACCTTCTTAAATATAGTACTTATTATGTTATGTGCAAAGTTCTATCAGGCGTCTACCTCTTAGAATACTTTTCCCCAATCCATATTTACCTACTATTTTTCCTCCCCTTCCTTCTACCGAATTCCAGTCCCCCATCACAATAAAGGTTTCTTCTCCCTTAACTGTGTGAATAATTTTATTTTCCTCGTCATACATTTCTTCGATGTCCTCGTCATCGACAGAGCTAGTTGGCAAATAAACTTGTACTACTGTGGTCGGTGTTGGCTTCGTTTCTGTCTTGTCTTCAGTAATGCGATCAGCGTACGGTTCATAGTTTACCAACATTCGTATTTTCTTGTAATTTTTGACCTACTCCTGCAATATCCCGACTGATTTGGTATTTTTAATCCGGTACTCACTTGACCAGAAATGCTGTCCATCTTTCCACCAAATTTCACTAATCCCCACTATATCTAATTTCAACCTATGTTTCCCTTTTCAAATGTTTCTATCCTCCATACCCGATTAAGGGATCTAACACTCCACGCTCAGATCCGTAGAATGCCAGTGTTGCTTTTCCTAATGACGACACCCTGAGTAGTCACCGCCTGGAGATACGAATTTGGGACTATTTTACCTCCGGAATATTTTACCCAAGAGGATGCCATCATATATTCATACAGTAGAGCTACGTGTCCTCGGGAAAAGTAAAGATAGTTTGCCCTTGACTTCAACTGTTCGCACTAACTGTATGGCAAAATCACTGTAGATGAATGGTACAAGGGCAGCTCAATCATGCAGACAGTTGCCCCCCCCCCCCCCTGCAACTACGGTGAAAGCTGTTGCCCCTCTTCAGGAACCACACTTTTGTCTGGCCTCTCCACAGATACCCCTCCGTTGCGGTTGCACCTACGGTACAGCTATCAGTATTGGTGAGGCACGCAAGCCACCCACATCGGCAATGTTTATAGTTAATGGGGAGGGGGAGGGAGGAAACAATCACGATAGCGCAAGTATTGTTTTCATCTATTTCCTGACAATTTCATATACTTAATGGCTTACATAATATGAAATTTACCCATGTGCGACAGAGGATTGATCATACGATAGGTTCCACGAACTGATAGCAGGTGAAAAAAAGTTTTCAGTTTGTATTTCTGCGAACTGTTCCCTCCGCTTTCGTCCTGCAGGTCTTGCTACAAATGCGGGGAAAAGCTGAAGCTGTAGACAGTGTTCAGACCCAGCCTTGAGCATCAGCTGTGCGTGTGTGGCTGCAATACACCAGCGCAAGGTCGTTCAGCCTAGTTACTTCTTTGTTGTTTTCCTGAGCGACAAGCCTGTCAAAGCAAGTTCCTTCTCTTTTTTCCATTTCATCCTTTCAAATCCTACATTATACACACACTGAACGAAAGCAGTGCCTCATTATGTACGTCCATAAACACATCCGTTATCTTCTGCAAAATACATAGCTCCCTGACTTTCCACATTACACATGTTATCAATTTTGAATGATCCGCAGAACTTTCAGAACGACAGCTATTACAGGTCAAGCAGGAAATTCCAGTGACTCAAACGAAATGAGACAAGTATTATTGTTTATCGAAAGTAGTATTTTGCTGACTGAGACTGTGTGCCAATTAAACCGTTTACCAGTCAGCATTCACTGTTTTTTGCGGGCAGAATGTATCCCCAGATCGATTGTATGGCCCTTTAGTATTTGGAGTACTTTTAAATTCCTGTATAAAAATGACTAGAATACAATAATAATTCCAGAATCTTGTTTTAATTTTACTTGTGGTCAACGTCTTTCTAGTCACCATTGCCTGAACCCGTCTGAAATTTCTCGTTTCATCTTGATTATCAGGTTTTATTACTCCTTGCTCGTCAAATGTTTTTCGAGCATTACATCATGAGGCATATGTATCGTTCAGTGACAATTTATAACTATGGTTAATTTCAATTACCTAGCAACACATTTTACAGAAAAAAACAGATAACATTATTCCCTCTGTTGTCATAATGTTACAAAGGGTTTAAAGACCAATGTTATAAATATACAGGTATAAGAGTAAAGTTGGAAATTCCATGAGCGGATGCTGCCGCTGTACAGTGAAGTCGCTGCACTAGATATAGTAGATTAACGCAGAATCACTTCCAGAAACTACGTTTGCAGGGAGCGGTAATTCACCCTTCATCATAAACAAATGTAACATGTGCGAATACATAGACAAGAAACAACTTTGTACTGTTACACGATTTCAGAACAATCACTGGAAGCAACAAATTACTTCCATAAAATCTGCAGGAGCGATTTAAAATGGAACCAACACACAAAACTGATCTCGTGTAAGGTCTTGAATGAATTCTCAGCTAACTTAATCCATCTACAAAGGAAATAGCATACAAAAAGTTCGTTCCATCAATAATTGCATATTTTTCGTTATGCTGGAATCCGCATCAGATAGGATTGACAGAACAGACGCAGAAGATCCAAAGACACGTTTCATTACAGGCTCATTTTACATGTGTGTAAACATCGCGGAGATGTTCAATCAACACCAGTGGTAGACGCTGCAAGAGGGGCTTTCTGTATCACGGTATGATCTACTTTTAAAAAAAAATAAAAAAAAATAATGCAAATGTTTGTAGAACTTATGGGACTTAACTACGGGGTCATCAGTCCCTAAGCTTACAAACTACTTATGAACTAGCTAAGACTAAGGACGGCACAAATATCCATGCCCGAGGGGGGATTCGAACCCCCGACCGCAGTGGCCGTGCATACAGTGACTAAAGCGCCTGTCCCCTCGGCCACCGCGGCCGGCTTTTAAAATTCCGGGAGCGTACATTTCTAGTAGTTAGTGGGTATATAGTCCTACGTATATCTCGCAAAAATAATGAAAATAAACTGCAAAAAATTTAAAAAATAACCTGGAAAGACGATGTCGATTTCGATCCGGTGACGGCAGTTTCCATCTGGGGTATAGTAGATATACTGATAAGTCTCACCGTCTTCTACTAACAGTTAGCGTAGTGGCGTAGCTACGAGAGCTCAATCTGAGCGTACCCTTTAATAGGGAATGTTTACAACCAACCGGCTGAGTGCGATATCGACGTGTGAAGCAAAGAGGCGCCATGCCAAGGAGACGCGCGCATGCTTCCTACAGCCAACTGAGCGAGTTTCAAAGCGGACAAATTGTGGCCTTCCTAGCGGCGAGAATTGCTGCACAAGCTGGCCGTGCAATGATGCTGGCCACTCAACATTCGTACACCACTAGACGACGTTCTGGACGCCCACTCAGCAAATACGTCTGCCAAAATCGTATTTAAGGGCAGTAGTGGCAGATGGTACAGCTAACACAGCACAGATAAGAGGGTTTGTGAGCCCAGAAGTGTCGCCAACGGTTACTAGTAGCGCGACTACGGGCGCGCGCGCACACTTCTAGCCCGTCTTCGTCTGACGCCAGAGCATCGACCTGAATGGCGGACAGCGGTCTACATCTACATAGACATCTACATGGGATACTCTGCAAATCACATTTAAGTGCCTGGCAGAGGGTTCATCGAACCACAATTATATTATTTATCTCCCATCCCATTCCCGAATAGCGCGCGGGAAGAAAGAACACCTGAATCTCTCTGTTCGAGCTCTGATTTCTCTTATTTTATTCTGATGATCATTTCTACCTATGTAAGTGGGAGTCAACAATATATTTTCGCATTCGGAGGAGAATGTTGGCGATTGGAGTTTCGCAAGTAGCCCACGCCGCAGCGATAAGCGCCGTTGTTGTAATGATTCCCATCCCAGATCCTGTATCATTTCCGTGACGCTGTCTCCCCTGTATCGTGACAATACGAAACGAGCTGTCCTCCTTTAGACTCTTTCGATGTCCTCCGTCAAACCCACCTGACAAGGATCCCACACTGGGCTGCAATACTCCAAAAATGGACGGACAAGCGCAGTGTATGCAGTTTCTTTAGTAGTTCTGTTACATCTTTTAAGGGTTCTACCAATAAAACGCAGTCTCTGGTTCGCCTTTCCCACGATATTATCTACGTGTTCTTTCCAGTTTAGGTCTGAAGTAATAGTAATTCCTAGGTATTTTGTGGAGTTTACGGCCTTCTCATTTGATTTATGTTGTAAACAAAGTTTAACGGATTTCTTTTCGTACTCATGTGGACGACTTCACACTTCTCATTATTTAGAGTCAATTGCCAATTTTTACACCATACTGATATCTTATTCAGAACGTTCTGCAGTTGGTTTTGATCTTCAGATGATTTTACTAGACGGTAAATGACAGTCATCTGCAAACAACCTAAGAGAGCTACTTAGATTTTCCCCTAAATCGTTTATGTAAATAAGGAATAGCAGAGGACCAATAACACTACCCTGTGGAACGCCCGATATCACCTCTGTTTTAGTCGATGCCTTACCATAGATTACTACGAACTGTGTCCTCTGACAAGAAATACCCTATCCAATCGCAAATTTGTGGCGATATACCATAACCACGCAATTTGATTAAAAGCCGTTTGTGAGGTACGGTGTCAAAAGCTTTCTGGAAATCAAGAAATACGGAATCGATTTGCGAACCTTTGTCGATAGCACCCATCACTTTGTGTGAATAAAGAGCTAGTTGTGTTTCGCATGAACAATATTTTCTAAATCCGTGTTGACCTTGGGTCTTCAGCTATGTAATCAGATTCTAGCTCTACGCAAGTTATGGTCGTTTGCGAGTACGAAGTAAGCGTGTCGAGCGCTGTCGCGTAGAGTGAATTGGTCCGAATGACACTGGATCTACCCCCAGGTCTTATGGTCAGGGCTGCGACAAGCAACATCTCTGGGTCACCTTTTGCGTATATGGAGGGAGCGTTGACCTGCGATGGTTATGTGCAGAATGTTGTAAGACCCGTTCTGATGCTAATTTTTAACAGGAACGTGACGTGTTGTTCCATCAGGGCAATGCCCGCCCATACACCGTACGTGAAATCTGACGTGTTTTGCGTAACGTGCAGTAACTGCCCTGACCAGTGTGTTCTCCGTACTTGTCTCCAAACGAGCACGTGTGGGAAATGTTGAGACAGCTGACACGTGACTTCTACCCACAACTCTTGCAGAACTACGTCAACAGGTCGAGCAGGTGGGGAATTAAGTATCCCAAGGCAGTATTCATCTGTGTGGCCAGAATCACCACCTGCATAGCCGCCTGAGGAGGCTAACCACCTACCCGCATGGGTGTTTCAGGATATATCGATATCTGGTACCTCATTACGACTTGAGCTCAAAAACGTTCAAATGTTTTTAAATCTAAGGGACTTAAGTGCTGCTGTTATCAGTCCCTAGGCTTCTTATGCTAAGGACAAAACGCACACGCGCGCGCCCGCCCTCGGGAGCACTCTAACCTCAGACGACGAGCAAACGCGCGCTTCGCAGCAATGCGCCTTAGGCCTTGGGACATTCGGCCACTCCACCGCGACGTAAACTTGTGCTACAGATCTGTAAATGTGATCATCAGATGTACTCCACGTGTACTGTTTCAATAACAAATCTTGATTGCAGAATGAAACTTTCACTCTGCAGCGGAGTGTGCGCTGATATGAAACTTCCTGGCAGCATATCCTTTCTTCCAGGAATGCTAGTCTTGCATGGTTCACAGGAGAGCTTCTGTGAAGTTTGGAAAGTAGGAGGCGAGGTACTGGCGGAAGTAAAGTTGAGGCGGCATCGTGAGTTGTCGGGATAGCACAGTCGGTAGTGCGCTTGCCCGCGAAAGGCAAAGGTCCCAGGTTCGAGTCCCGGTTCCGGCACACAATTTTAATCTGCCAGGAAGTTTCAAATCTTGATTGGATTGGTAAACTCTCAAGGGGGTGTTATAATTTTTATTTCTGATAGTGTAATATTAGAGAGATTCGAGCCAAAAGGAGGCTTAGACGCAGTCGGTCTTCCCGCGAACGACACTCGGAAAGGGGAAGAAGAAGAAGGAAAAAAAAACCGGGAACGGGGGAAATGACCGTGGTACACAAAGTACTCTCAACCACACACCTCAAAAGGCTCGGAGTATAATTTGTATGTATATGTAGGCAATGGCAGTCTGGTAATTCAACCGCATTCACGTCAATTTTGGCACACGTAACAAATGGTCACAATTCTAATATAGAAACGCACTTTAGTTGACAACGCGCTTACTAAAGTGCAGACTTTCAACATGATTTTTAAGAATTCCATTTCAAGCGACAAAAATATATTAATAGTCTGAAAACAGGAACGGCCTAACGAAGTTTTAATCCGGTCGGCGGATTAACGCCGTGCGTCGGTGTGTCAGCCAGCGTGAGCGTGGTTGTTAGGTTGTTTTCCACATTCCTCGGCAAATACGGGCTGGTTCTCCTGTTCCGCCTCAGTTACACTATGTAGGCACTTGCTGCCCAGACAAGTTCTCCAGCGTCACACAATCCACGATTTACAATGCACGCAGATGTTTGGGGGTATGCGTTTGAAGATGTCCCAATGCAACAGGGAAAAAGTTCTCTCGCCGACTCTCTCTCTCTCTCTCTCTCTCTCTCTCTCTCTCTCTCTCTCTCTCTCTCTCTCTCTCTCTCTCTCTCTGCGTCGGAATAGCCGAGCGCACCAAGGCGTCTTTCTGCGGTGAGCGCGGCGGCTCTCCGTCGGAGGTTAGAGTTCTCCCTCGGGAATGGGTGTATTTGTCGTCCTTAGTTTAAGTAGTTTGTAAGCTAGGGACTGATAGCATGAGTCGTAGACTACCATACAATTGAAAACTTTGGAACGTTTTTCTCTTTATTTTTTCACACATGGACCTGTCTAGGCACTGCAGGTCAGAAATAACTATTTGCAACTTCTTGTGCGATGGCATTGATGTTTTCAGAGCTCGTACAGGACCTAAGAGTTTCGAAAACTACGTTTCTAGTGGGAAATGGTTCACATCATGGAGATGTCTCAGGAGAAATTAGTTACCTGGATAGTTAATCTATTCTTATAGAACAAGGAACTAAAAACTATTTTTTTACCATTAGTGATGCTGAAGAAAGGTTTGTAGTATGAGAATTGATATGTAGTAGTTTTTTCCCAAATGATCGACATGACTAGAGAAAACTGCGTTGATGCGTATGTTTTTTCTGGTCATGATGAAAGGACCATTGTTCAGTTCAAGGTTGAATACTTCACGCATTAGTTCGAAACGTTTTGTTGTTGCTTTGCTACATACATCATTCCAAAATATGGAAAGCAAAGAGAATGAAATTTCAAAGACAAATCAGTGTTCATCGGGTCACTGGATGAAATTTCAGGACATAGTTTCGTTATCATAATACTGTGTACTCAGTCTGCCAAAAAGTTTCTCGAAGTTTGTAACGGGAATTTGCGAAAGTCCCGAATGTGCTCGGCTGTAGTGACTGATCACCGAAAATTCAATCAAACGAAAACAGGTCATTTAAACGGCCAACGCACATTAAAATAAACTTATCTATGTCGAAGGGCAGCATGCAATCTTTGAAGCAGGTGCTCAATATTTGCAACTTTCTGTGCATTTCGAAACAACTTCCTAACAGTGTTACGGACGAAGGTGGCAGAGTGCTTAGCACTCTGGATTCGCATTCGGGAGGGCGATGGTTGAAGTCGCTAAGCGACCATCCAGACACAAGTCTCACGTCATTTAAATAAATCGCTCCAAGAAAATGCCGGGTTGGTTCCTCTGAAAGGCCACGCCTGATTTCCTTCCCTCCTTCCCTCCCTCCTTCCTTCCCTCCTTCCCTCCCTCCTTCCTTCCCTCCTTCCCTCCCTCCTTCCTTCCCTCCTTCCCTCCCTCCTTCCTTCCCTCCTTCCCTCCCTCCTTCCTTCCCTCCTTCCCTCCCTCCTTCCTTCCTTTCCTTTCCTCCCTCCTTCCTTCCTTTCCTTTCCTCCTTCCTTCCCTCCTTCCTTCCTTTCCTTCCTTTCCTTCCTTATGTTCCGTGTTAATGACTAGGTTTCCGTTCGGACGTTAAACACGACTCTTCCTTCCCTCCTAAAAATGTCACTTCCATAGGCGCCACTGTGTCGCCAGAGAACATTCTTAGCAAATAGCAGATGTTGTACCCCAGGTTATTTAGGATCACGATGACAGGCTCGAACTCATTCCATAACCATACATGATCTGACTATTTTAAATATTAAGTTAAATAATTGAATGAGTTTTCTCACCAAATGCAGTTAAATGACATCTTTCATAACAACTTTCAACTAAATTGAGCCTCAGGTAAGTCCGATTCAGTCCTGCACTCACTGAATGTTTCAAGCAAAATTAATTACACGCAGAATGTCAGATATAGATTTACCGATATCAAAAAATGTCCAATCAGCATTTTTACAAATGGAGATTCTTCCCATACAGCTTAACACACTTCCAGAAATCCGCAAATCGCCGAAAGTTACCATAAACAATCTCGGAAATTATCTTCAAATTACAAATCAGAGCTATTCAGTAATAAGAAACACGATAAACATCCATTTTATTGCCTCTTGATGAACAATTAAAACTGTGTATGAACATTTATCACGTAAATTAAGTCATACATTCATGTGTCTTCTGACAATTGGATCATAAGACTGCCCTTTTACAATCAAGAAAAATTTACAAGAAATAACTTACTATTTAAAAAAAAAATTATCGCAGTCGGGAATCGACGCGTGAAGCATCTTCTCTTTGGCGCAGCTGTCGACCAGGTTGTCACCAGATTTTTCACCTGCTGCGGGTGGTTGAAGACTGCCGCCATCGAGTCTCTCGTACGTTGGTGTTACATGAATCATATTTTTTTCGGCCCATAAACACATCTTTAACATACAAAATAATAATTAACAAATGGAAATAAATTTTATTCACTTATCTGTTAAGGTCCGTGGATCTTTCCTCGGTCAGAGGACACTATGTAATGGGCTACCCCTTTCTCATTACAACTGGCGTGCAAAACTGAAGGACTAACGTATCTTCCGATTAATGTAACACTGCAAAGCGATACAGATCGTTGAAACTTGTCCGCAAGATGTACTGCCACAGTGTACTACGGAAGGCAACTGAAACAAATACGCAAACAAACGAAGAAAAAGTGGCACGTTTATTCAAAGACAATGAAGTCACTTTGATGTATGATAGCCCCTGCACATTCCAAAGGCAAGGTACGGTTTTTCTTAAGGTGTAAAGTCACCGCTGATGCAATACTTGTTCTGCAACGTGCTCTCCTTCTGGAAGTAAGGTAGGTAACGAGTTTTTGTGGTAGGGTATTCTACTCGTCCAGTAGCGCGGTTCTCAATTCCGGGATGGTCGTTTGATGCGCACGAGCTGCAGTGGCTCTGCTCACATGTGCCGCATGGGGTAGCGGCAGGTCGGACCACGTGCGCTCACGCAATGCCGTCCATAAAAATGAAGTCACGATCGAATGCACCCGTTACAAGACGCACATGTGCGGGAAACAGACGCAATGACGCTGGCCTCTTATTGTACCTTGTCCACATTTGGGATGTTTCCAAGACAACAGGGACTGGGCTAATGAGTAAGTAGAGTCGTGTGCTCATCAGTCTGCTTAATGACTCTGAACGCACTATCATATTGCGAAGGATTAGATTAATACTTGTTCCATAGATCAAAATGACATTTCATATTGTGGAACGTGTCAGTTTACTAAATAGTGTCTATACATGACAATATGTTAAGGATGTTTTAATTTTTATCTAAAAATTCATCCAAATGGTAGCAGTAGTTGCCATTCAGAAATTCCTTTAATTTCTTTTTAAATTCCAGTTAGCTATCTGTTAGACTTTTGATACTATTTGGTAAGTGACGCAAGACTTTTGTGGCAGCATAATTCACCCCTTTCTGGGCCAGAGTTAGATTTGACATTTAATAATCAATGCACTCTTTCTCGTTATTACTTTTGAATTGGGTCGGATTGTTAATAACAAATTTCATGAGTGAATATGTATGTATGTATGTATGTATGTATGTATGTATGTATGTATGTGTGTATATATATGGTGCGACCAAACTTTCAAGAAACATTCCTCACACACAAAGAAAGAACATGTGTCCGGAAGCACTTAATTTCTATGTTAGAGCTCATTTTAGTATGTCTCTTTAAACGTAAATTGAAATAATTCGTGCAGACAATTGTAAAATACCCAATTGATTCGTTAGTATGTACTGTGCTTCCTCGATTCACCGTCAGTTGGCCCAATTGAAGGGAGGTAATGTTGACTTAAGTGCTTCTGCCGATATGCAACTCATTGCTCTACAGTACTAGAATCAAGCACATCAGTACGTAGCATCAACTGGTTAGTGTTCATCACGAACGTGGTTTTACAGTCAGTTCAATGTTTACAAATGCGGAGTTGGCAGATGCCCAATTGATGTATGGATTAGCACGGGGTAATAGCCGTGGCGCGGTACGTTTGTATCGAGACAGATTTCCAGAACGAAGGTGTCTCGACAGGAAGACGTTCGAAGCACTTGATCGGCGTCTTAGGGAGCACGGAAGCCGGCCGCGGTGGTCGAGGGGACTGAGGCGCTCCAGTCACGGTCTGCACGGCCACTACGGTCGGGGGTTCGAATCCCCCTCGGGCATGGATATTTGTGCCGTCCTTAGTATAAGGTAGTAAATAAGTAGTTTGTAAGTTTAGGGACAGAGGACCCCGTAGTTAAGTCCCATAAGCTTAATAAACATTTGAATATTTTTGGCGCACTGAACATTCCAGCCTATGACTAGTGACTGGAGAAGACCTAGAACGATGAGGACACCTGTAATGGACGAGGCAATTCTTCGTGCAGTTGACGATAACCTTAATGTCAGCGTGGTAAGTCATATATTGGACAGACGGTGCGTACCGTCGAGGATCGATGCCATGAACACCAGAGGCACACACGACTGATGTATCCGAGCAAGTCGGTGGTCGCTGAACATTGTCGGAGAATCACGCGATGGAGTATGAACGCACTAGGATTTTAGTACAGACGTCTAGATACTTGGACTGCGTCGTTAGAGGCCATTGAAATTCGCACTAGTGACGACTTCGTAAACCGTGACTGTGGCTATAATCTTAGCTAAGCTTGGGAAACAGCGATCGGGTTAAGAGTAAATCTAGCAAACGTAACATAGTGACGACCACGGCGGACAGAGCCCTCACATCGACGTCCTCTCAAATGCCGTCGCAATCAGTTCCATTGCGCGACCGCGGCGCGCGGCGCGGACCACGGAGGGGGGATTTAAATCGCCCGCCACCGGGCTAGAACCCAGTTCCCTTCGAGCCGCCGTAGCGTGCGGATCTCCGTGCCGGCACGTTTCCAGGAGCCCAGTCCGTCAGTTCACCTGATGATGGCGACATGTATGATCGCCGAAATATTGTGCCCGTTGGACACTATAGACCGGCAGTACACCCGTGGATATTTTGATTATCAAATACGCCGGGAGAAACTCAATCATATTGAAAATGTGTTACTAAGTAGTAGACCTCTTTTTTAACTAAAGTGCTGCTTTTGAGTCCTTGTGTAGATCGTTTTTTGTTCCTAGTATGTATAAACTGAGTTATTTGTTGGAAAATGGATATATTATTTACGACAAATTTCATATACTGAGAGGTAGTAGTTACTATATCCAGTTCTTGGAATAGGATTCTACAGGATGTCCGTGAAATTACTCCATAAATAATACGTAATACACGCTTTTAGACTGTGCAAACTTTTGTTTGACTTGAAGAGTTACCCTAAAATATTATACCATATGACATTATGGAAAGAAAATAAGTATGCAAGCTGTTTTTATGTGATGTCTCGCCGGTTGCTGTAAACATGCAGCTCCAGCGAACCTCCTGATGACCTCAGCCTCTGTAACTGTACTCCTGTCGACAGCAGGTGTTCCACAAGACTTTGCACAACTGTTGTGAAGGTTCCCCATAGCTTCTTTCTCTGCAGTGAGAAATTCAGTGAAGGTACATCACTTACAGGCGCCATTTTGAAACGGTTAAGCAACCACTCTATCTGTTGGAAGAGGCAAGAAACCTCAAATTCCTACATCACGTTTCGTACTTGCAACATTGTAATCGGCTGAGAAAAATAATGCGGCACTTTCTGGCCAACCCTCGTACAAGAACTGACATTCTGTTGAGGCTGGCAGTTCGGTTCCGTATGAACTTTCGCAATTGTCAATAAATGTGCTTTCAGTGGAAAATGTAGGTTTCGTTGACTACCCTGCTTCCAGAACTGCTACCTGATACCAAATTGCACGTAACATTGTCTGCGAAAGTGTAGCTAGTCGCGCAGGGCTAGTGTGAGCTGTAAATATCGTACGGCAGAGAAACTTTGCAGCTGTGCTAATGCGTTAATGAGGAAACCTTTTTACGCTAGAAAATAATTAGCTCCAATTTTCGCCACCAGGTGCAAATCTGGCTATGTGCATGAAAGAACGATACATATAAATGTTGCCAAGTGTATTGGATTAGAAACGAAACGTCAGCAAAAAAAAGTAAAAGTGAGAGGCATAAGGTTTTTCATTATTATTAAAATTGGCTAACAATCTTGGCACAATATTGCTTCATTGATCTGGTAGCTCGCATCTGGAACTATTTACGCATCCAGTCAGTAACCAGTTCGACCGATTAGCCCAACAGAATGACCAGGGCAGCTCTAGATAAAAGCGGCGGCACTACAAAGGTTCAAGAACACATCGTCTCCAGATAACCCCTCCGCTTTAGTACAACCAAGGTTAAACCTCGATAATTTATTTAAAAAGACAGTCGGAAGTCATGTTTTGAACTCCGTAACCTTGCAAATTATTCCAGTTAACGACGCAAAAGTAATGGAAAAATCGTGTAGTCGTAAATTTATGCACAGTGTTAGGAGGGAGTGTTTGAGCAAAAATACAAAAAATCATGAGCAATGGGGTGTGATCGTTGGAGTGTGTGGGCATTTAGAGGTAACGATTTTCGTTTTTCTCGAATAATTCGAAAACAGCGGTTTGTAGCGAAAATGTTTCCTGGCACTAAATTAAATTTCCTACGATAACACAAGACACGCATATGGGCGGAATAGGCCTAAGTCTCTGCACACAGCTGGAGGGAAAATTCTTAGTCCGGTCGGGGGTTCGATTGCCCCCCTCGAGCATGGATATTTGTGCCGTCCTAGTTCGTAAGTAGTTCGTAAGTAGTTTGTAAGTTTAGGTACTGATGACCCCGTAGTTAAGTCCCATATACTATACAAACATTTGATTTGAATAGCTCCAGTCTTTAAACACAAGCTCGCTGAATTTATTTGGAATAGTCATATAATAAAGGAACTGTTTTGTGGAAAGTACGAGCCTTGGACAAATGTCTGCACACTGTTGGAGGCCGGTATAACTTTAGTGACGTTGTGGGGTACAAAACGCGGAGAATCACCTACAGACCAATGAAGGAAGAAAGTGAATGACAGTCGATCGAGCTATCTTCCCTTGTGCTTAGCTCTTTGCACTCCCGCTTCCTCCCCTGGAACACAATATATTTGCTTAGACATCGTACTCATAATATTTTGAACACATTTCATTAGAAAATAAACTTTCTACCGTTAAAACAAAGTTATTAAAAATCTGCGATTTTTTGCATTACCTAGAATCCACGAACTATTAGTGCTACAGAAAAAGTTAATAGGCACTTTTTTGTAGAAATTTGATATGGTTTAATTTTGAGACAGGTGAAATACCCTCAGACTTTAAGAAAAATGTAATAATCTACATTCCAAACAAAGCAGGCGCAGACAGGTGTGAAAATTACAGAACCGTCATTAACTCATGGTTGCAAAATGTTAACACGAATTATTTACAGAAGGATGGGAAAGCTGCTAGAAGCTGACCTCGGGGAAGATCAGTTTGGATTCAGGAGAAATGTAGGAACAAGGGAGGCAATACTCGCTTTAAAGTTATCTTAGAAGATAAAGGAAAGGCAAACCTATATTTCTAACTTTTTAGATTTGGAGAAAGCTTTTGACAATGTTAATTGGAATACACTCTTTCAGATTCTGAAGTCAGCAGGTTTAAAATAAAGGGAACGGAGCGTTATTTACAACTTGTACAAAAGCCAGGCCGCAGTTAGGATCAAAGAGCACGAATGGGGAGTACAACATGGTTGTAGTCTCTCTCCAATGTTATTGAATTTGTACATCGAGCAAGCTATGAAGGAAAGCAACGAAAAATTTGGAGAAGGGATCGTTTTACTGATGACAATATAATTCTATCAGAGTCAGCAAAGGGCCTGGAAGAGCAATTGAACGAAATGGACAGTGTGTTGAAAGGAGAGTATAAGATCAACATTAACAAGAGAAAAACAAGGGTAATGGAATGCAGTCTTAGAAAATTAGGCGATGCTGAAAGAATTTGATTACGTAACGATACAAAATTAGGTGACGCTGTACGCAATAAATTAAGAGACGATAAAGGTGGTAGATAAGTTTTGTTTCTTGGGCAGTAAAATAACAAACGATGTTCGCAGTACAGAGGATATGAAATACGGAATGGAAATGGGAAGAAAAGCGTTTTTGAAAAAGAGGAATTTACTAAAATCGAATATTGTCAAGAAGTCTCTTCTGGAGGCATGTGTGTGGAGTGTCGCCTTGTACGAGAGTGAAACATGGACGATAAAGAATTCAGACAGGAAGACGATAGAGGGATTTGAAATACGGTGCTACAAAAGAATATTAAAGATTAGGCTGGTAGATCGCGTAATTAATTAGTAATACTTGACATACCTTGGGATCGGTTGGTAGGACATAATCTTAAACAACAATGAATTGTGAATTTAGCATTGGAAGGAAGTGTGTGGGGTAAAAAATCTGAGGGAGACGAAGAGATACAGTTAAGATTCAAATGGATGTGCGTTACTATTTTTATGAGGAGATGCTTGCTCAGGATAGTGGGGTGAAGAGCTTCATCAAACCAGTCTCTGGACTGAAGGCCACAACATAATTTGGTACCGGAAGATATTTTCGATAAAGCCACGGTTTTCGAGTTGTTGGAGGAAACCTTAAAAATCGTGACTTTCAAATGCCTCCGCTCCTCAAGATCACACTCCACCGGTAATGGTTTTTAGTATGTTGTTCAAAACGCTACCTCCTAGCACAAAAGGTGCCACTTAACAATTCTTCCTCCCCTCCCCCCACCCTCCCAAATCGATCTTTCTTGGTGTACGTCAACTGGACTAAACGACACCATCAGTAATTCACGAAGAAGACCAGGAGCAAGTATCCCTCGCAGCCAACAGCTAGCACTTAGCACCATAAAGGTGCCAGACTACAGTATCAAGAACTTTCTTCGCTGCCACTTGAGATTAAAGCACATTATCTGCGACACTTGCCGTTTCGGCGGCGGATTTCCACGAATTGAGGTATATGCCGTTCAGTATTGACACGGTGGCATGTTAAAAGTGAAGTGCTTGAAAGACGTTTGAGATGAAGTATCACATAATCCGGCCGCGATCAAATGCGATATTGGGCCCCTCCGTACCCGCCATTCTCCACTTCACTGCCACGCAGACGACTTGAGTGTAATCTCGTGATATTTTTGTCACTGAATCACCCATCTACTTCATTTGGCTTGGTGACAGGAGGACCTTCTCTCCAACGAAACACTTTTCTCTGATTTATGTACAAATGGATTTATGCCTACTATTTAACTTCGACCATAGTGACGGCCACACGTCGAATAGAGTAACATATGCTGAAGTTTGTGGCGCAATTCCGTGATCGGGCTATTGGCTTCACCAAGGTTAGCATGGATGTTTTCTTTTTCTTCTTTCGCTGGGAGGGTGTTCGTTTGTGGACTACCGGCTCAACCAACCACATTTCACCGCCTGGCAAGATCTTACACATTCAGTTAACAGCAGGCTTAGTGGAACTGTGGCAGTTCTGAAGGAACTGAAACGAGGAAGAATCCCCGTCCCTCTCTAGGACTGAACCTGGGATTTCTCTACTGTTGGAGCCTACTGCTTTATTCGCTAAATCACAACAGCCACTAGGGTAGCATATTAAGAATAAAACTGGTCACTTGAGAGTGCCAGTACAGATAGACGTCCTGATATTTCTGATACGAATGAATATAGATATTTTTGTACTGTACCATTTGAATTATTTGCATATACAGTATCTGCAATATATAAAGGGTGTTTTGAATAAAACGTTTACAAACTAACATGGCACACTGGCATACAGCAAGGATGAGTAATCACAAAGAAATCACTTGTGGCAATCGCCCCAAAAGGGTACTAAGACCACTGGCATCGTGAGTGTCTAATTGGACCGTAGACTGATGACAATACGCATCTCGTATTCCTGCGAGACGTTCTGCCGAACATGCTGAAAGATGTTCCCACACCTATGCGATACCGCATTCGATTTGAGCACGCGGAGCCCCTGTCATTTCAGCCGGCAAGTGAAGGCACATCTGCAGCAACTCTCACCAGTCTTTGGATTGGTCGTGGACTACGGTCGGGGGTTCGAATCCCCCCTCGGGCATGGATATTTGTGCCGTCCTTAGTTGTAAGTAGTTCATAAGTAGTTTGTAAGTTTAGGGACTGATGGCCCCGTAGTTTAGTCCCATAAGTTGTACAAACATTTGAACATTTGAACATTTGAATTTTCCTCTGGGGGTATCTGATGGACATTGTGTATTAAACGGCTGTGACATCGCCGGAGAAGCTAGTGTCCAGGATTGTTGCGGCATCAGGTTGTCTTCGACACATAGCAGGTATCTTCCAGAGGGTGCAGCGTCGTGTTCATGAGCGTCTCCTTGCCTCTGGACAAAACTTTGAGCATCTCATATTGTGGGCGTCCATTTGCAGCACGTTACAGAATAACTGCAACGCCATTTAGTAGCCCCGGATGACCTTTGCAAACCCCGGTTTCTATGTGATTACTAATCCTTGTTCTTTGACCGATGTGCCATATCATAAATAAATAAATAAATAAATAAATATGTGTATACATAATCAACTTGGAATTAAAAAGGAGCAGAGAATCAGGGTGAAGTGTCTGGCTTTCGCGGACGATCTTGCTATTCTAACAAACAATAGGGAAGAAGCGAGACTCGCACTGGAGAAGCTTCATGAAATCTCACAGAAAACTGGGCTACAAATCTCTTATGAAACGACTCAATACATGGAAAACAAGCCTGCAGATAGTCTCCCCATCACAACTCAGTATGGAAAAGTGGCACAAGTTTCTCACTTCAGATATCTAGAACAAATGATCCAACCATCAGGACTGAACTCAATAGCAATCAAGAAAGGGTCTCAAGATCACAAACAGCATATAAGCTAACTTGGAACGATTATAATAAGAAATCTATTCCTGTCAATGCAAAACTAAGGCATTACAACACAGTAGTCCTACCAGAGGCATTATATGCTGCAGAAACTACAGTGATTCATGGTCATACGAAGATCAGAGAGATTGAAAAACAGGAAAGAAAAATTTTGAGGAAAATATATGGTTCAGTGTTTCGGGAAGGAATTTGGATAAAGCGGCCAACTAGAGAGATTTACAAAGACATGGAAACAATAACGGACACCATCAGAAAGAGGATGAAATTTTATGGACATATCATCAGGATGAATGAAACCAGGCTCACAAGGCAAATATTTGAGATAGCAAATAAGATCAAAAACAAGACTAAGTGGATCACTGAAACAGAAGAAGATATTAAAGAACTGGGAATCACACAAGACAACATAAACAATAGAGAACAGTTCAGGTGGGTTTGACGGAGGACATCGAAAGTGTCCAAAGAAGGGCAGCTCGTTTCGTATTGTCACGATACAGGGGAGACAGCGTTACGGAAATGATACAGGATCTGGGATGGGAATCATTACAACAACGGCGCTTATCGCTGAGGCGTGGGTTACTTGTGAAACTCCAATCGCCAACATTCTCCTCCGAATGCGAAAATATATTGTTGACTCCCACTTACATAGGTAGAAATGATCATCAGAATAAAATACGAGAAATCAGAGCTCGAACAGAGAGATTCAGGTGTTCTTTCTTCCCGCGCGCTATTCGAGAATGGAATGGGAGATAAATAGTATAATTGTGGTTCGATGAACCCTCTGCCAGGCACTTAAATGTGATTTGCAGAGTATACCATGTAGATGTAGATGTAGAAAGAAACATAAACTTAAACAAGAACACACGGAGAACAGAACAGGAAAAAAGTGGTCAGAAGAACGCAAGAGAGAACACAGTGAACGCATGAAGAGAATTTGGGAAGAACTAAGGAAGAAGAAGAAGAAGAAGAAGAAGAAGAAGAAGAAGAAGAAGAAGTCGTAATTACTCAAGTTCAATCGCTCTCTTTAAAAGGAATAATCGAAACTAATAATATATAATCACTATGTTTGGTCTCTCTTGGGCCTGCAGCACCATAAATGTCATTTAAAGAAATTATGCAATGAAATCCCAATTACTGCTTTAAAAACAAGTACATTTATTGCACTATAGGACCTATTCCGGCTTTAGCGCCATCTTCAAATGGTCAGCTGGATGACATCCACAAACATGAATAGTTTTCGTATTTTCAATTTATTTCTTGCTTCGTAAATTTTATTATAGCAATATTTGTTCTGAAAGTACTTAAATTTTCTTCTTGATGTTTGACAGCTTCTTAACAGATAACCAGAGGTGTATTGCTTTAATAAAATTTACGAAGCAATAAATGAATTGACAGCACGAAAACCATTGATGTATGTGGATGACAATACCATCTGACGTCACCTAACGATGGCGGTAAAGCCGAAATAGGGCCCTATTGTGTAATAAATACACCTTTTTATTTAAAGCAGCAATTGTTATTTCATTCAATAAGACTCTATGTGTAATTTTAAGAACTCGTGTAATCTCACGCAAAAGTAATTAAAGCATTTAAAATAATCAAGCTCAACAAAGTCAAAACACAGCTTATCTGAAATAGAAGGCTCAACTCGATATGAAGTTTTTCTAAGAAGATAGTTTTGGTCGTAACGATTACAGTGTGCCTGTCATTAAATTTACGTCGGGCCATGAATTTTTGTTTGTATTATCAAAAAAAAAAAAAAAGTTTGTAAAGCTTAAGGGATTTAACTCGGGGTCATCAGTCCCTAAACTTACAAACTACTTATGAACTAGCTTATACTAAAGATGGCACAAACATCCGTGCCCGAGGGAGAAATCGAACCCCCCGACGGGGAACGACCTCGCGCATCGTACCATAGCGCCTCAAAGCGCTTGACCGCTCCGCCGCGGCTTGTATTATCTGTCCTTCACTGCTAACTTACGCCTTATTTCATCATTATTTTTCCTTGAGAAAACATGAAAATAAAGTTTTAATATTACGAACTGTGTAAAGGTAAAAAATATATTAAAAACAATATATATCTCTGAGAAGTGTCGGTATCGACACAGTTGTTCCATGTTCCAATATTATCGAAATACCAATGTAATTTGGGGTATTGATATCAATAAAAATGGATCTAATCTGGTATTGTAGCGTTCCTAAGCACAGGACACGAGGTTCAAGATGCGCGTATTTGAAATGTAAGTCAAGCCATTTCATACGACTTGGTTATAATCGAATACTGTATTCTTTCCTAGTGCAAGGATTCTGATCAAAATGACCCTTCGCTTTCCAGACTCTAAGGCGCCTTGCTGCGGAGCGCGCGGTTGCTTGCCGTCGGAGGTTCGAATCCCTACTCGGCCACGGGTGTGTTGTGCATAGGTTAGTTTAACTTAAAGTAGTACGTAAAGTCTAGGTACAGATGACCAACGCAGTTTGGTGCCATAGATTTAAAAACATTTGAACTTTTGTTTGAACGTACACATGCCCCAGGGAGGACTCGAACCACCGACGGCGACCAACCGCGCGCTCCGCAGCGAGGCGCCTTAGACCGCTCGGCAACTCAACCACGGCGAGCCGCTTCTATCGAGACAACGCAGGAAATAAGATACATTCAAATTCCAAAGTAATTACAGTAAAACAGTAATCCATTGAGATACTGCCGGTAGTCACATCGTAAGTGCACAAAATTTAGACGATGTGTCATGTCACCATCTTTGTTGGTGCTGAGGAACTTCGAATCTTTACAACGTAGTACGTATTTTATAACTGACTAAATTTTGTTGCTAGTATTACTATTAATTACAATAATTATAATTGTGAAGAACGTGAAGCATATAATAGTAACTTAACTGACTGCATGATGCTATAGATTCATTGCTTCAGGATACAAAAAATTTTACATATTTAATAGTTTTAGATATAGTGTCACAACAATTACTCTAGTTCGTGTCTTATTGTTCTAGAATAGGAAGCTAGTGCCTTAAGATGACTGTAGGCTACAGGAAATCGTAAGCTTTGTATTAGTGTTGCAGTCGAGTGACTCCTTGAAAAAATCCCAGGCATGTAGTAGTTGTGGTTTCCAATGTCTGGTGTAGGTATAGTACAGTCATTTCCTTCCAGCCAGTTTCTTAACTATCAAATGTTGCAGGACATGGCGACAGGAAGAGCATCCGGCCACCCGCGTTTAACAGTGTCCCGACCCCGCACGTGCGGGAGAAGGGCCAAAGAGATAGACTTGAATGTTGCAGGACAAGTTCAGAGCTTCTGTGCATATGTCTGCCCTGTCCACACTTTGTGACCGAACGTTCAGCTCACTTAGCACACTCCGCCAGCTCCCATAATTCTTTACTATTGTTTTGTAGTCTCGGATTTTTCTCGTAGTTACCTCACATGACTGTATTTATGTGAGCCCTGTCCAGAAACGAGTGACATACACCTACACTGCTCGAGACAGTTAGGGGATCAGGTGAGATGACACGAAATATACATTTGGAAACGTATTTTATTCAGATATAATTCTAATTTTGTGCAATACACTACGATATTTTGATGTCTCAACTCTTTACTTGAGGTTTATATGGCGTTTACTTAGAGCGAGGCACCATGAGGCTACCATTATAATGACAATGTCTTTCTCGTTGTCATCTAATATGTTGTGTGATCACCTCGGACGGCCAGTACAGTTGCACACCTGCATGGCAGTATGAAGTTATCAGTCAGCTCTTGATGGATATTTGTCCAGTCTTCCACGAGTGCAATATCAGCTCTGCAACTGTTGCGGGAGGTGTTGGTCTAGCTGAAAAGCATCTGCCAAGTGCATTCCAGACATGCTCAACTGCGTGTAGGTCCGGTGAACAAGCTGGCCACTCTATTCGTTAAATTCTCTCAGCTTCGAGCATGTTGTCCACCAGTGCAGCTCTGTGGGGACGAGCGTTACCGTCCACCAGAAGGAACCCATCTCCTTTGGCACCAGCGTAGGGCACAAAAAAAGTCTAAGGATCTCGTCTTTATACTCCTGAGCAGTCAAAGCGCCATTCTGTACGATATATAGATCCGTACGTTCGCCAATACTGACTCCAGATGAAAGAAGGATTGTTCGGGCAGACACAAATCTTGACTCATCTGTAAAAAGAACCCGGCGCCACTCTTTAAGACTCCAATCGTGATGTTCCTCCACCCAGTTTCTGCGGACTAAACGGTGTGACGGTTGGAATAGAACACATTCACGAAGGCTATTTCGGACTGATATTGCGCGTCCTGTTGCTGCCTTGAGGGTGTGTTGTAGCTTAATTGCATTCAGCCTCTTCTCTCGACGGGCTGTTAAGCGGAGATAACGCTCATCTGTTGCTGATGTTACCCGTGGATGAGCTCGGCCTTGCCTTCTTTTAAAATGTACTGGTAATTACACTTTGAGACACTCCGACGGCCGCGGTGGCCGAGGGGACTGAGGCGCTCCAGTCACGGGGTGCACGGCCACTACGGTCGGGGGTTCGAATCCCCCCCTCGGCCATGGATATTTGTGCCGTCCTAGTTCGTAAGTAGTTCATAAGTAGTTCGTAAGTTTAGGGACTGATGACCCCGTAGTTAAGTCCCATAGACTATATAAACATTTGAATATTTTAATAGTAATCATACAGAAGTTGCGGATTACTTAATAATGAATTCCTTCTGGCTCCATAACATCGAAGATGTTTACTTCAATGGAAAAATGTTTGTAGACCTAAGGAACTAAACTGATGAGGCAATTGACAAGGGAGTAACGAAAAATTTGAATTCAGCAATAGATAACTGAGTGCAAGTGGACTATTATTGAATTTTGGCCAGACTCGGTGAGTTGAGTTCTAAAACTCTCGTAGAAATGCATAAGCTATATGTTGAATAAAAAATTCAGTTGCTCCTGACGAGGACGATGGATATAGTCGTCGAAAGCTTGGGATTTTATCAAGAATTGACGCGGAAGAAGCACAATGTTGTATTCAACAGTGACGTCGCGAAAGACTTCGTTCCCATACAAACATAAGTGTTGTCTGTATGTCCGAAAGAACAGACACGATTTTTGATCATGAAGATTGTAACCCTTTCAGTCACACCTTATGAAATCAGCTTTGGAAAAAACTGGCATTTAGGTTTTCTGTATTAATACAGCGCAGTAAATATCAATGTGATTTAAAATTTTTGGTATCACTATTGATTTTTTGTCATGTATTTCATGCACAATACAGACGTTTATATCAATGTATTTTATTACTTAGACGTTATTTTGTTGATAGTTAACATGCCAGATAAATAATGTTAGCATAATCTTCTCCACAGCACCAAAGACAATTCACTGCTGGAATAAAAGGAACCACAATCAGGCTCACACTCTCAGCCACGTACAGACGGCAACGCAACACGACCTCCAAGAGGAACAGATTAATGCCTCAGAAGTGGATACACGCCGTACCAAGCGGCAAAATGTACTAGAAGCACAGTGTTCATAAAAAAAAGTAACTTAAGAATTGATGCACAAAATACTTTTTCCTTTATTGAATTTTTAATGCCCGAAGGCAGACTGGCAGCAGCCAATGATGCTGCTCTACAGCCGAGCGAATGTAAACAATGGACAAAACAGAATATAAAATGAAAGATGATAAACGGCGCTTTTACAATATCAAGATGAAAATTTGGGAGAAAGTTAAGACTATGACAGCGGACAGAACATAAATCATTGTTAAAACAAGACATTGCCACGGTGGCTAAAAAACGCTCACTGCAGACGACGAGACATAACAAGACAGCGACATTGAGGTAAAAAACACTGAACACTGGTGTACGCAACGTTAAAAAACACTGGGCGATGAAACACTATACACACGAAGCACTGAACACTTAAAACACAGCACTGTACTGGCCCTGAAGGGGAAGGAGGTGGGGGAAGGGAGAGTGGGAGAAACCGGAAGGAGCTCCCGGGTAGGTGGAGAGAGGAGGGGGCGGCAATCCAGGGAGGTCAAAGTTGCACAAAATACGGTATAAATAAATTTTTAATACGATGTTGTCCAGGAACAACACTGGGAATGAAAGGGTTAAGCCGAAGAGGACGACTGATCCTTTCTTCAGTGCGAGCGCACGTGAGGCTGGAACTGTTACGGGGACCTGTGAAAAACTGCGGGTAACGAGTAAATAGCAAGGGGCAAAGTCCGTCAGGCGTGCTAGGGTAATCCGTGCAGGGCGTGGCGCAGTCGACAGCGCACCTGCCTAGTAAGCGGGAGACCGGGATTCGAATCCCGCCACGGAACAATTTTCAAATTTCCTCATTCATTTCATTCAATGCCGACTAGCAACTAATCTCGTTAACTACTTTGTGTCACGAAGTAAGTTGCCCAAGTTAACGGAAAGTAGAACTGTTCTTTACAGAAAAAGTCCTATGCGCGCGAGGATGGCCGCGTGGTCTTAGACATATCAGATTACACGGTCGCTCCCACAGGAGATTTTCCTCGGCCATAGGTGCGAGCGTTTTCTCCTCAGCATAAGTTACTTTAAGTAGTGTGGAAGTCTAGGGACACAGATTACCTTAGTAGCATGGTCCCTTCGTTACACAAACTTTGAACTTTTAAACTTTGTGCTTCTCACATTCTCCAACACTTCTCACACTGCGTTGCGACTGCTCCGATTGCTAATGATTACGTTTGCTATTTAGATAACATCTGAAGATGCCGTATACATTTTGGAGGTCAGTTCTTTTTGGCAACCTTCAAGTTGCCTTGATTAGCCAATGGTATGCCTTAAATGTCAAGGGGGGGGGGATGATATAAAGAAGAGCGGCACTTAGCTGTTCTGTCGAAACAAGACATTGGAAAAACTTTTATAACTGACAGGTATCCACGCATGAACAGTGCACTTAGTGACTGACACTGAATTCTGAAATACACGCCGTTACGCAAGATTCCACTGTAACAAAGGGTAAACACAATTTCCCATAACAGTAACGAGCAAGTTTAATTATATTTTGTGGTTAGAAGAGTAGCACCTTCCTAATTCAGATCAAAAGTTCAAATGTTTGTAAATCTGAGGAACCAAACTGTAGTGTTCATCGGTCCCTAGACTTACAAACTACTTAAACTAACTTGAGCTAAGGGCAACACACGCGCGCACGCGACGAAGGAAGACTTGAACCTCCGACGAGGCAGCCGCGCAATCTGTTTCATGGCGCTTCAGACCACGCGGCCATTCCCGCACGGCTGTTAATTGATACGAGCTTCCCCTAATATCACATAAGAAAACCTACACAGACTAATTTCCAAAATCTTCAACCTCAACAAAAATGTTCAAATGTTTGTAAATCTATCGGACCAAAGTGCGTGGTCATCACTCCGTAGCTTACAAACTACTTAAGTTAAACTAACCTAAGGACACACACACACACACACACACACACACACACACACACACACACACACACACACCAGGGAGGACTCGAACCTCCGACGGCGAGCAACTGCGCGCTCCGCAGCGAAGCGCCTTAGACCGATCGGCTACTCCACCGCGGCCATCAGCCACAAAAGGGCTTTTAATGAGGGCGGGATAATTAAAGGATAAAAAATATTTTACTTTACCCGGATGCTGAAAACACTGCTTGGTTTTCCCCTCGGGCATGGATATTTGTGCCGTCCTTAGTGTTAGCTAGTTCATAAGTAGTTTGTAAGTTTAGGGACTGATGACCCCGTATTTAAGTCCCGTACGCCATACAAACATTTGAACATTTGAACTGCTTGTTTTCTTTGCTCGGTTTTTACTCTCTGCGGAAAAACATTGTTGCATAACACATGTAGTGAAAAGCAGTAAGACCTGCAGAGGACTGAAGTCTAGTGCTGGAACTTGTGGAAAGTAAACATTTAGAGATACATAAAGTGCGTCGACCACATAAAACTAATTGTAGGTGGATTCATTGGAAAAATTCCAAAGAAATGTGCCTTAGAAAGAACTGATGTGTACCATTCGTTTGTCTGCGACTTGTGTGATAGGATTAATAGAGGAGATAGGAAAGATACAGAGAACCACCGCACGTATCCGCACAATTAGTTCAGTAAGCGCGGAGATTGTTGAGGAGAAGCTCAGCGAACTGCAGTAAAGACACAAGACAGGCATCGTGCTTGACACAGAGATCTACTATTAAAATACTGTTGGAAATGAGGAAGATGAAAATTTAACGTTAAGTCGACGACGTCATTCATTAGTGACTGAGCACAACCTCGAATAGGATACGGATTGAGAAGAGCGTTTAGAATGACCTACGTAAGGAAGCGTCCTGTTACTATAGTTGTACAAACAACAAACACAAGTTAAGTTTTGCTTTTTCAAAAAGAAAAACAAAAGGACAGTGTAGTTACATGTTTAAACTTATGGGGCCTAAACTCTTACAAACTACTTAAACCAACTTATCCTAAGACCGACCCCCCCTTTCTCTCTCTTTCTCTCTCTCATATCCTCTGCCCGAGGGAGGACTCGATACTCCTACGGCGAACGGCCGCGCGCACCACAGCAAGGCGCCTTAGTGCGCTCAGCTATTCCGCTTCGGCTGTAGTTACATACAAAACTTCATTAGCAACATGTACAGCAAAATTTCAGCTACTTTTCGACATAGTCACCAAAAGAATTGAGATACTTTCCATACCGTGGTGTAATGATACATAATTTTTTTATTTTATTGATTTTTTGCTGTGATTTAGATCTCCAGTAAGAAGCTACAATGGGTACTTTCCGTAAGTTTTCTCTGTAATGTTACTTTTTGTGTGTTGCCTCAACCCCCAATCGGTATTCCGCTTTCATTCTATTTAGTCATTTCGTGTATTAATTTCACCCACCCTTTTCTAAATTATTTGCTCAGATTTATATCCGACTTTTCTCTGAACGAAATTTTAACAAAAATCCTTAATCTTTTAATCGGTGAGTTCCTCAATCCATACAGACAAAATCACAAGAGTAATGTTACAGAGGTATCAACTTCTGTATTCCTGTGTCGGAGAAGTCTGCCGCTTGTGCAAGGAAGCAGCCTGTGAGAGTCGTCTTGAGCTCTTCGTCGTTGTTGAGATGTTTTTAAATCTAAGGGAACAAACTGGTCAGGTTATCGGTCCCTAGACTTCCAATCTTCATAGACTAACTTATGCTAAGGCCCGGAGCGGGCGCGCAGTCCGTGGCTTTGACAATTTGTTCATCTACACTGATGGCTCAGACAGACCAGGGTGTTGGGTGTGCCTTTGTACTTGGCAACGCCTCGTTTAAATATCGTCTCCCTGAGTGTAGTTCCATTTTTACAGCTGAGCTGTATGCATTATATCAAGCCACCCAATACGTCCGGCGAAACTCGGTCAATAAGACTGTCATTTACTCGGACACTCTGGGTGCTCTTTGGAGCCTTCGCACGCTATATCCTGTCCATCCCCTGGTACAAAGCATCCGCAATTGCCTTACCTCTCTTTCAGCGAGCGGAACTACTGTGACGTTTCTGTGGGTCCCTGGCCACGTGGGAGTGTTAAGGAATGAGTCTGCGGATATGGCTACCAAGGAGGCAGTTCTCCTTCCTCGGCTATCTACTTTTTCTACTAGCTCTGACCTTCGCGCTGGTGTCTCCTGGCGTATCATCTCCCATTGGTTTTTACATTGGTCATCCCTGTCAGGGAACAAATTGCGGGCCATTAAACCTGTGCCTGATCTTTGGTCAAAGTCATTTCGACCCTCTTGTCGAGAGGAGATTGTCCTGGCCCGGTTTCGTATTGGCCACTGCCGTTATAGCCACCAGTATTTACTTCGTGGTGATCCTGCTCCCTTATGTGAACACTGTGATGAACCTTTTACTGTGTACCACCTTTTAGTGCAATGTCCGTTTTTTACTCGTCTCCGTCATGATCTATGTTTGCCATTTGAAATGTCTGATATTTTAGCTGATGATCCGCATTCTAACAGTTTTACTTTTTATACATCGTGCAAATATGGCGAAAGCCATTTAAGTTCTAACCCCTGTTCTTTTTTACTATGGCAGTGTTGGTCGCTAATGACCTGAGAAGTTGTGCGCCCTAAAACCACAAAAAATATCCGTGGCTTGGCGCCTTAGACCACGCGGCCATTCCCTCGTTGTCAACACGCTACCCGGAGGACAGTAATTTCCTGAAGAGCAAGGAAAAATTGAAATTTCTGGAAACAAGACTATATGCTGGATTATCAAAAAACTTCCGACCGAATGGCTGAAAAAATAGTTTATAGGCACTGAGTTGTAAGAAGACACACATTGCATGGAGCAGCCCAGCAGCTGCAGTCAGCATTCCACGCCTCTTGTTCTACATGACACGTGGTCTGGCCAGCGTTTTGACAATGACGACTGCCACAAGCTGGCTCCATTCACTGGCGACTGATTTCCATGACACAGGAATTCAAAAGTTGATCCAACGCTATGAAAAGTGTCTCAATTCTTTTGGTGACTATGTCGCAAAATAGGTCAAACGTTGATGTACATATTGCCAATAACATTTTTTATATAATTGTCTTGGTTTTTGAAAAATGAGAACTTTCTTGATGCTTAAGAGTGTTGCTGAAGCATCTATGCAATGTAGCGTGACTGCGATACAGGTATAAACACACACACACACACACACACACACACACACACACACACACACACACACGAGGAATTAGTGTGACATTCGTGTCTTCCTATGTTGGCAGTGTCTGTGGTTCATGGGTATAGGACACTGACGAGGAGGAATATCGATCGTGCCCGCTCCAAACGGACCATCGTTACAATCATTTTCATGGATACCATGAAAAACCTTAGTGACAGTTGCCGAATGAGAATTAAATTTCGATCCCCTCGAACGCGAGCCCACTGCCTCAACCCTTTGCCTCAAAGTGGTTTCACTGTGAAACCACTTCTGGCTGTGCTGTATCCCTTGTGGCATAGGTGACTCACTGTGAAACCACCGTGACACCCTAAATCCCTAAAAAGACTTTCATTCTAAAAGTCTGTCACATCTCAGAAGCCAATGAACCGCATTTTCCTGTTCATAACAAATCGAAACAATGTGAAAATTGCAATATTGGAGCAAGCCACAGAGGTCGAGAGGGTCATGCAAAGTGTGTGACGTTAGATTGTACGCCGCGGAGGAGCGGCCGAGCGCATTGAAGCGCTATGTTCCGATGCGCGAGACCGTTTCCTGTCGGGGGTTCGAATTCCCCCTTGGGCATGGATGTTTGTGCTGTCTTTAGTATAAGTTAGTTCATAAGTAGTTTAGGGACTGCTGACCCAGCAGTTAAGTCTCATAAGCTTTACAAACATTTGAACACTTTTGATCAGATTGTGCCTAACTGAGAACTTTTTAATTTTTTTTAATATCATGAGAAATAAAGTTCAGTATGTAATGCACTTACAAAATTCTACATAAAACGAAAAAATTTTTTGGCTTCAGTTTGGAAAAAATATGAACCAAACTGTAATATTAATGTAATAATAAATGTTAAAAATTCAATATTAGTGTACTCGTTGAGAGACATTGAAAAATCCCTTGTCTCAGTGGTTTCTCAGTGCAACCACCACTGATATTATTTATAAAAATTGCAACAAAAAATAAAAATAAAAATTGTAATGTGCTCCATACAGGCAATAAAAAAGGAAAAAAAGGAATTGAAATTTGCCTATCATGTCCAGAACTATTTTTGTGACTCAAGGGGTTAAACGCTGAGCTACGTCGCTTCAAAAACTGTTCAAATGTTTGTAAGGCCTTGTAAGGGACTTAACTGCAGGGTCGTCAGTCCCTAAACTTGCAAACTACCTGTGAACTATCTTAGACTAAACACGGCACAAACGTCCATGCCCGAGGGGGGATTCGAACCCCCCGACGGGGAACGGCCCCGCGCATCGTAGCATGGCGCCTCAATGCGCTCGGCCGCTCCGCCGCGGCCCGTCGCTTCCTATTATTACTTCTGTGAAAGCAGTTTTCATTCCACCATTGCACGCCGTAAGGGCGGAATATATGCCCAAAAATACTACTAGATTCGACAAAAACTCAACAAATCCGCGCTCAACACACTTTCATTGCAAGGTAAAATGCATTCTTAAATATACCAAGAAGCAGGATCGTAAGAGCGGGGTTCATATTCCCATCTAATCAACTAAATAGAGGCTTGCCTTGGATTTTTTTTGAGTTGATTAAGGCGAACTTTAGGGTGATGTCTTTGAAAAGGACACGGTCAGTTTCCATTTCCATCCTTATCCTCAAATGACAGCCATTGCATATCACCGAATAAACTGACACACATTTACGGACGGTCGTAATTACATACATTCAGTTTAGTAACTGTGATGTGTATCGTCTCACATTTCGTATACTGTGGCAGATCCGTATTGTTTGATTCACTTTATGGTATCAAAAAAAGAAATAGACGAAAGACGTGTTAAATTAGATTAGTCGTAGTCCAAGCATCCAGTGGATAGGGATTTCTCCGCATTGAAACACGCCAGTGTTTTACACTTCATTTATGTGCAGTTACATTAAATTGCTTAAGGTAATGAATCAGTGGTAATGTCGATTACAGCATAAAATGGAAATGAGCGTATGGCTTTCTTGGCCGCCTTAGTGTAAGTCTTTTCATTTGACGCCGCGCGGGCGACTTACGTGCCAATGATGGTGTTGTCTTAATCATCATCTCAACACCCAGTCCCCTGCCGGGAATCGAACCCGGCCCCCTGCGTGGTACTCAGCGACGCTACCGCTGAGCTACGAAGGCGGAGATTAATTTGAAGAGTAATTGGAGATACTCTTCTGTAACGTAGAACGAGCCGCCCCCACAGAAAGATATTTGATTCAGTTTTAAATAGAAATTTTACCCACACGTGGTTTAATATAATCTGACGCAAGTAAATACTAATTGTGTATTTATCTGCTTTCGGTACTCTTGAAGTCTCTTTATAAATTGTTCTTAGTTTTCGTATTACATTTATTCTTTGCTGAGATAAGTACTGGTAACAAGGATAGCAAGTAATTTATGTACAAGAAACAGTTGACAAAATACCATGCTTTAAAAACACGCGCTGCGTGGGCTAAGGCATCATGCTACGGACTGGGCGGCCGTTTCCCCCGGAAGTTAGTCCTCCCTTGGGGGTGCGTACGCGCTGTCTGTGTGTGTGTGTGTGTGTGTGTGTGTGTGTGTGTGTGTGTATTTTTGTCCTTCGTGTAAGAAAAGTAGTTTGTAAGCCTAGGGACTGATGACCATTGCAGTTTGGTCCGTAGGTTTACAAACATTTAAACTTATATGAAAGACATACCTCTGGATGCAACAATTATAATCCTAACAACCTTCAGCGATTTACCCTGCACATACAGCAGATGACCTCGTCTGAAATATCAAAGTTCCGCCTGAATAAGGCTGACCACTACGAGGAAATTTCTTGACGCCATTGGTGGCGTTATCATATTTTCGTCGCTGGAAGTCGTGGCTCCATTCACCCATGTTAGCGTAAAATAAACATATGCCCTTTTCTTAACCGTCACTGGGTAAACCAATGAAAATAACTAGAAACTGGAAAAGTGTAGCGTCATCTTTACTAACAAAGTCCGTATGCAGTTCACTTGCGCATGGTGCAGTTCTATAACTCAAGTCTCACAAGGGGAGGCCGCCAATTGTGAAATTCAGATTCATGCTGCGCACAATGAAAGCTCATGGCCAGAGATGTAATTTGGCAAAGCACCAAGATGTACTTCTCAGCCGTTGTCGAGAAAATCGACAATTAAAAAAAAAAAAACCGTTGTGGTGAAATACTCTCTACGATTAATAATTTTCTACAGCGGCGTGGCGCTGCGGTAAGATCTCGGGTTGGTAATCCGAAGGTCGCCGGGTCGAATATCGCGACATGCAACATTGTTTTATTATTTGTGTAACAAAACTCACGTATGCACTGATTTTCGACGATAAGTTGCGCTAGGGACCGCGTCTACCTTCTTTCAAAGTTGGCAGGCAACTACGCTGTTATGCGGCGGCTCGTTTCGGCCCATTCAACATGTCCTTAAAGTGTAATGAGCGAATAACGGAGTTTATATTTAATACCTGCCACAGCAAATTTGTGTTCGGGGAGTCTATCAAATTCGAACGTTTGACATAAACTATACGTATTCGTTTCGGAATATCGTTTATACTACTTCCGTTAACTATACGTGGTAAACATTATGAACACAATTAACAACACTTGTGAAATACAAATTTGTTTGCGGAAAACATAATGATGTTCGAAGTTGCCAGTTTTTCCACGACAAACAACATATTATTTGCATAATTGTTGAAACTGATTGCCGGGAATTACACACACACACACACACACACACACACACACACACACACAGTACTGCTGTGTGTGTGTAAGAGAGAGACCTTCGGATTACGAACCTGAGCGCTTACCGCTGCGCCACGACGCTATAGAAAATTATTAATCGTAGAGAGTATTTAACCGCAACGGTTTTTTTAATTCCAGAATTTCTGAACAACAGCTGAAAAGTGCATCTTCGTGCTTTGGCACATTACGCCTCTGGCCATGAGCTTTTATTATGCCCAGTATGAATCGAATCTGAATTTCACAATTGGCGGCCTCCCCTTGTCAGTCCGACAGTGCTTGTAGGAGAGATACTACCGCCCGGTAAGAATTGTCACTGGATGACTTCCAAACCGCTTACACGGCAGCTAATAGGGCTGTTCGGTGCGCCCTGTGTCTGGCCGCAGGTGGAAACAGGGTGCTCAAGGTCACCGGCTGAACCACCTGCTGTCGCAAAATCAGCGGTTGCTCCGCCTCGGAGGCACCGCTGTCTATAAACGCAGCCTTAACTAGAACGGTCGGGCTGGGTCTGAGAGACCCAATAGTTTCTATTTCAATGAATTTATATGCTTATAGTCGCTGATCTGACTCGAGCACTCTGCTAGCTTCCTGAAACATGCAAGAGAAAGCGTTAACATCATGAATAAGTTTTTAAATTGTTTAGACAATGTTCGACAGTTCTCCAAAAATCGGGAGGGTCTGTCAGACCCAGTCCGACCGTTTACGTTATTGATTTCTATCAGAACGGGTCTATTTTTATTTGGTGTTTCATCCAGTTTCAAATTACTTTGTGAACTATTTCTGATGTCAATGATTTAAAATATAAAATTTCAAGAGAAAGTGTTTCAAAGTGTGAAATTTGCAACATTTTTTTCGATGATAATGAAATTGACGATTTTGACGCGGACTCAGGCTTCGAAATAAACAGTGATCACGATAGCAATAGTGAAATAAGTGGGGATGAAGGGGAAGATGGTGTAAGTGGAAGGAAAGCAAAACTAAATACTTCCGCAAAATTTGCGAAATATAGTTGTGCTTGGTGCATGCAGAAATGGTTTGTGTCGTCTGTTACGAAAAGTGACGATTTTAGAGGACGATATCACACAAACTATTCATTATATGCAGAATTTCGATTTATATAACAAAAATTCAACAAGTGTACTTCTCAGTTCTACAAATTCTCATTTATATTTGTATTTCAATCCAATTTACCTGTACTTCCAGTGTGGTTACATTTATTACTACAAAGAAGTATATTTTCTACTTTTTTTATTTTACAGCAATTGCGAAATTCAGAACGTTGAAATAATGTCCCTTCAGCATTTGGTAGGACCTTAAAAAATATAAAAACTCGTCATTTGATGTAAATACTGTTTTGGCACTTGTCATAAGCATTTTAATTGTTGGGTCCCACAGACCCAGCCCGACCGTTCCTGAAACTATTTTTCGGCCGACCGTTCTAGGGTTAATTGCACAGGGAGAACTTGATTCGTCACTTCAAAGCAGTGGCGTAACTAGGACTTGGCTTTGAGGGGGGGAGATAGATCTGCTTGACGAGCAAAATTTTAGTCAGTTTCCAGACAGACTACCTTCTACTACTCCCGCTGAAGAAACTAATTCACTCCCATCCAATGAAAGATTATGGTAAAACACCCCAAGTTTTCAATCTTTACCTTTACTAGATTGCTGTTATAAGATATTTTTTTTTCGGGTTCTGGGGGAGGGGGAGGGGGTTCTATCCTCCTCATCCCCCCCCCATAGTTACGCCACTGCTTTAGATCACTCGTTTCCAGTGGCGACTCTCTTGTCAACGCGTTGCAGCGCTCCTGCTATCCTGGGTTCTCTGAAATAATCTGCGAAAAGCGGCAAGTTACATGCAATAATTTTGCGCTGTTGAAGTTCCACTTACTATACTGTTCCCAACCGCTTCCCAATATTACACAAAGTAACCCCCCTCTGAGAGGATTACTAATGGATAATGGCCTCAGACTTTGTTTCAACTCTCGAAGACTTTATACTTGGGAAAACTTTATAAACTAATGAAATGCTGATGCGAAAATTGTTTACTTGTACTAAAATACTAAGTAATTTATTAATAATTACGGTCGCCAGGCTATATAGTCTAACGTTTCAAGTGATTTAATAAGCAGTAGCATCAACTACGTGAATAATTTTGTAACTTTGGAATAGGCACACACAAGAGCAAATGGGTCTGTCAGTACCCAAGCATTCACTCTATTATGAAAGTAACTTTGAAAAAAAAATTGATATTGCAAATTTTGTAATTAGAAAGTGGAAAAGTATCCCACAGTAATATAAACTGCTCCTAAGATATTGTGCCAAGTATTTGACTGTAAGTCTAACTAGTTTCTAAGGAATATTACATCTTGTACATTCTAGGCCTAAACTGGCTGCTTTCATAAACACTAGCAAACTTGTTTGTATCAACAGTGTGATAATTATATATTTCGATATAGGCTGTGTACTTCTAATATATAAAGCAGAGTATCCGTATGTTTGTACGTGTTGCATACAAATCTACAGTTTTGTTCCATTCTTTATGAAATTTTGTACACGTAAGCTTCAATCCATGAATACGGTCGCCGTAAGTGTAAGAATCACATAAGATACATAGTTCACGAGATATGACGTCATAAACAATGAGATGCGCGAAAACCTGCTGCATTTTGCGACAATGCTGATCATTTTCTCCTAAACCATTGGACCGATTTCAACCAAATTTGGTACACACATTCCTTACCGTGAGGTAAGAACTGCTGCATGGTTAAGAATCACATACGTCTCATGGTTCAAAAGATATGTCATAACCACTAGAAATCGCAAAAAATGCCATATAATGCGGCGAGACTTTAGAAATACACTGTATGAGAATGACAGTACTTAGCGAATTGCAACAAACTTTAAACATAATTTCAAACCTTTATTAAACTTTTTCTCGTTGTCAACCATAGTAAAATGATGAAAGGAAAAACGTTTCTCGCTTACTACTTTTCCGCTGTTCATGGAGTAAACTACGGCATTCGGTATGATACAATTTATAATCTGTACACTACAAATTGTAGCCGCAGGAAATTTTACAGTCAGTGTACAAGCATATAGTTGAGTGTACCTTCTAAATTGTATCACAGTACGACACAAAGTTCATAAGATATGAGCACATTAACAATAACGTTCATGGAAAACCGCCCATCATGCATCAAGTTTTAATTTATTACTTATTTACTACTAATCGTAGTCCCAAGAGATTTTAGATATACAGTCCTTATACAAATGAATATATACCTGAAAAATGGCAGGAGTAAATAAATAAATAAATACCAGGGAAACGCCGGGTTTTCAGCTAGTTAGCAATAAAATACAATCTCTACATTAATAATGTACTTACATGAAACAAAGCTTATCATTTCATTCCAATAAAATGATTTCCGAGTTACATAGTTTTTTTGCGGTATAAGACAGTAGTTATCTTTAGCTATTCTTGCACCCCTAAAGAAATTCAAATGACTGCAGAATAATTAATTGAAAAGCAGAAAAATTTTCGCTGATATACAAAATCTGAACAGAGCACGAAGTACAAAAAATTCTGTTGTTCACTTAGTCAGTTCAGACTATTTAAAACAATCTGCTGAAACAGTAATCAGTAAAAATCACACTGTACAAACTAAGATGCTGAATGGTCACAAACCTAACACTGTCTTTGAATACTTTATATGACAAGATTATTATGAAAAAGTCGCCAGTTCTAGCTATCGTCTGGTTTCGTAATTTGAACTAAAACCTGGTACTGTAAACTTCTATCCAGACCGTCTAAGAAACTTCACACTTACTTTTTATGAAGTATAAACATCAGTCGTTATAAACTCCACTGAATAAAAATTTTAGGACACTCGGGTAGTCTTCTTTACTTATGAGGTTGGGACCCTACATTGGTCAGTGACTTAGGAAAATGACGGGTGGAACCCAGGTTAAAATGAAATAAGTTTGTTATTCATAACACACACACACAAATGTCTCTGGCTGTAGTTACAAAAACAATGTTTGTATTGCCTGTGTTCGCAGAGAAGAGTATGTGCGTGGTTTGCCGTTGTGCAATCGTGCTGGTTCATACACTGCTGTGGCTTTTGCAATCCTCTCGGCGTCGGGAATTGAAAACAATTAAGCCGCCAATATTTGCGCCATTGCCCACAATATGCAGCGTTCGTCATCCGAGGCCATTTCGATAAACTCCTTTAATATTGGCCTTGATACAATACAGCCTCAGCTGCACGCTGTTAAAAGCTCAGATACTGCTCTGTTCAACTAGAACCTTCGTAGTGTGCAATAGCGCTGCTTCGGCGAGCTTTCCACCCTTTCCATTCACGCACGCTCTTTCCGTTTTTCAGTTCGTCCCACAGGAGTTTACATTACACTAATATTTACAAAATCCCTAAGCGAGATTCTGTATAAAGCTATTAATCACAAGATTATTTACATTACAATCCAAATAAGATTAAAATACATCAAAAAATGCTCAAAGATCTTAAGAGTAGAAAGACATATCTACATACATTTATCCATAGAACATTACGTTACATACATTAATATAATTGTGGGGGGAAAAATCGATATGCAATAAATTTATACATATTGCCGCGAGAGACCACGAACACCAACTGCCGGCGTGGCGCAGGGATAACGTCACGGACTGCGGAGCAGAAGGTCACCGGTTCAATCCCGCCCACCGGCAAAAATTTATTTCTTTGTAATTTACAATTCCAGAAGGTTCTACATCTTTATGTTCACTTGTAAATTCTACTTGTTTCTTATGTTAACTGTTCTTCTAATTTCTGGTAAATTGTCTGTGTATAAATAGCAGAGCACTCTGCCTGAGAGGCAGTCAGTGCTGCGTGTATGTCGAATTCGTAATAAACGTGCTTTCAGTATTAGTGCTGTGTTTAGTTGCCTTCGAAGTCAAGCCTACTTCCATTGCAACGCGACAATATCAATAGCAATATAATAGCAATGATATAACAATATTAATACATTATCGTCGTTTATGGTGTGACATCAATCGTCGCTTAGCACTGACTACAAAAATGTGTGGCTTATGAGGAGCTCAAAGTACAAAGGCATTTGCGACATTAACTGAATCAAAGGGAGAAGTTGAAAATTTGTACCGATCCGGGATTCAGCTCTTCCTGCTTACTAGGCAGTAGTTAAGCACTACGCATTGCCGCTCGCTGCCAGTTATCACTCGTTACTCGCGAAATTCCGCCGACTCCTGTAAGAGTTGCAGCCTAGAGATTGTATATAATATTTCGTCCTGCAGTTTCAGTCAAGGTATTGAGGAATTTGCCACATCACTTGCCTGTGACTATTAAATTAAATCAACGAGGAAACTTGAAAATTTATCAAGAGCTGTAAGACAGTTACATGCTTATTATTTTAAACTCCCTGCCCACAGCCATTACGCTAGCTGCATACTGATACTAATTTGCGGTTTAATGAAAGTCCAGCTCCAGTTGCAATTAGTTGTGCTTTATTTAAGCCCACACTACCGGTTTCGGCCTCTATGTTAGGCCATTTTCAAGTGTGACAGACCTGCATATAATGTGTAGCAATAAGTTTACAAAAATTACATGGTACAATATAGAATGTTACATATGTAAAAAGGTACTGTACAGAAGCAGAAGGAAGCTTGCGTTATGCCGTAGAGAAAGCAACGTAAAGTAATTAAAACAATAGAACTTTAATTTTTTTAATTTTAAATTGACGACACGCCCACTTTTCACATAGCCTCATTGGCCGCTACATGTTCCGTTTTTTTTTATTTATCCTAACTGACAATTGTAATATTTTACTATTGACATTTACATTTTATCAACTAATGTTTATAATTTTAAGCATGCAATGATGTAATGTTTATATCAGAACATGCAGATTATAATGTTTTGGAATGTTAAAAATGACACGCCCATTTTTCTCATGTCGCCATTGGGCGCCAAAAGTTTTCAAATCTGAGTTCTATTGGTTTAATTACTTGACGTTGCTTTCTCTACGGCATAACGTAAGTTTCCTTCTGCTTCTGAACAGTACCTTTTTACATATGTAACATTCTATATTGTACCATGTAATTTTTGTAAACTTATTGCTACACATTATATGCAGGTCTGTCACACTTGAAAATGGCCTCACATAGAGGCCGAAACCGGTAGTGTGGGCTTAAATAAAGCACCAATAATTGCAACTGGAGCTGGACTTTCATTAAATTTGAACCACGGTTGCGGCAACAGCAACAATCCAGTGATGGAGAAACTAATACTAATTTGGGGCTCGTGATTCATTCCTTTCACTGATTTCACGCAATTTTTTTGCAGAACAATTTTCTGGGTGTTTTACCGCGACATAATGCAAGACGGCTATTACTTTAATAATCAACGTTTCGGCCAACGTTTTGACGCGGTACAACACCCAGAAAACTTTGTCAACTGACTTTGACCGCGGAAGCCTACTCACTTATAAATATATGGAAAGTTTTTATTGTTAAATACGATTGCATCCCTTAAATATATATTACTAATTCTGATAGCCATGGTATTCAACCAAGAAACCTACTCTGAAGTATTGCTGTATTCATCACATTATTCTCCTAAGTCAGATTGAATGTTTTCGTGTTGGCCCAAATGACTGAATACACTGTTATGAAAAAACTCTTAAGCAAATCAATGAAGCTCATGAATGAAAACAAACTTCTAATTGTACGTTTACAACATTCACTGCTAACTCATAGTGACCCATATGTTAGATTATACCGCAACTGAAGAAGAAAACATCATTCTCTGATAGCAAAACACTTTCGATCACATCCTGTGGTATTCCTTACATATTTTCACTACTGCGAATCATTGTCACCTTCTGAATGACTGTCATCCCTCATCAAAACTGAATAGGGCTGCGAATTTTGTTAAATCAGTATCTGTATACTTCCACACACAGTACAATAAAAACACAGTACACTTGGATGATATAGCAATTAAAACTTCCCTGAAAATGAATTTCTTTAAATACACATTTAAGAAAGTCTTTGATTTCTCATACAGTAATTTTCAAATTCTAATCAACTGAAAATAAATTGTTGTATAAAGCATTTCGAACAACTCATTCTGAAAACAGCTTAACATTTTGCTCATGTAAATACTAAACATACCAGTAATCATAAATATCTCAGAAAAGAGAGAAAAATGTTAAGATAATGAAACATTCAACAGAATAGGATCATGCAAACTTTTCTTCTGAGGTAGAATTACTCTTAGCTTTAACTTGCATTGCTTGGGCGTGTAAAAAGTTTACTCCTGAAAAACGAAAGGTTGTACGATCCTGTCAGGCGTTTGTTTCAACCTAACATTCACCTCTCAACCATGTCGGGAGTCGCCAGAAGTGGTATGTGTTTGATTCCACGGTAAAGTTTCGGTCCCCTTTCTCAGGGTGTCTTACTGGGGTAAAAGCAATCAACAATCCGAAGATTGGTTTGAACACCACAGTGCTTTACTAGGCATGGTCCTGTTTGGAGGTGGTATGCCGTTGCCTTCCTCCGACCTTCGAACTGACTTACCCAGACAGTTATAGGGGGACCTACAGTTTAACGTGGGTTCCGAACCACGGTACTACTCGGTATTTTTCACATGAGCAGTACTGCCAGAGGTAAAATAAGTGAAAAGTGACAGATAAAAATCCTAGGACTGGCGGGGATCGAATCCGAGACCTATGGATTTGTAGTCTGGCACTCTACCACTGTTCAACCAAGGAGCCCTTACTGCGGTAGGATATGGAAATTGTCGAAGTAGCGCCCCTTAAAAAGAAAAAAAAAAAAAAAAAAACAACCTGCACCATGCAATAGTGCCACACGAATTTATTATTATAGTGTTGAAATACTTATGTATATCTAAAGTAGAACGTGAAGAAACGCAGAACAAATTATACAGTAATATGTAAGCAAGTTATCATAAACAAATTGCACCGTTAGTTGCGTTGTTATATAAAACCCGTTTCTGACCTATTTAGCTTAAATTTGTGTCACCTGCTACTTACTGTAAAACTTTCCTGTAACATCTTGTAAAACCTCGTGCATAAGACTATATAAATCATTTATGTAGTTGCAAAAATTTCTTAACGTGTGCAGTCTCGATTTAACCAATTCGTTATTACAAAATATTTCCATGCCATGTGGTAATTTGTTGAATCGATATGTAGATAAATTTTATGGACGTCATTTTATGAAGCATAAAATATTTACATAGAGAAATAAATATTTTAGGGAAATAATTTTGTTACAGGTACACAAGGAACTTAGTGGATGAAGGAAATGGTAAATTTAACTTAATGATCCTCTGCTGGGGTGAAGGACATGGTTCAGCCATACATGACCATGCAGATGCACACTGCTTCATGAAAGTGTTACAAGGTACACTCAGTGAAGTCAGATTTGCCTGGCCAGAAAAAACCCTTGAAGATGGTGATGAAATAATGGATGAAGATGGGGGAATGAAAGAAATTTCAAGAACCCAACTTGGTTTGAATGAAGTATGCTACATTAATGGTAAGTTATAATAGTTATTAATTTATGTAAACATGTAACTCAGTACACAAATAACTGTCCCTTATATGAAACAAATAATCATTCTATGAGCTGTGGAACTATAATGATGTTGCAAATATTACAGTCTTTGTCCTACTACTAAGAAGTAGAATAGTATACATGTAACAATTAAATGTTCAAATTTGAATCAGTTATCACAATAGTCTGACACTTGTCTTAAAAACTTCATTACAGATTGATAACTTTTTAATTTGGTAACATATAACTAATATTTGGGCTACTTTTTGCCTACTTCATAATTGTGCTTCTGGTGAGAATAAAACACAGGCAACTACATATTTATTCCAGTATACTTAAATCTTCTCCCAGTTAAATTGTTTAGTGATATAACTTAATATTTGGGTCTCTAACAGAGCCATATGGTAAACATATTTTTCTGTGTGCAGTGCTGTATTTCACATATGTTGTTAAAGTTTCTGTGAAAGAAAGTATTCACATGAGAAAGCTATATAATAAGTCTTCTATTATAGCTCCAATGTAGCAACATAAAAAAATACTTATTTGGTACCATATTTGAACAGAGGCCCTTGTTTGTCAAAGTCCTATTACATTATGAAGAGATAATGCCGCAATAAATCAGGACATATTACTGTCATACACAAAATACATTTATGAAACCTAAACCTCTGCCCAAATTTTTCTCTGTTACTGAGAATTCTTAACACTAAATGAGTTACCAGAGCACTATTTGCTATTGTTCAAGGTACTAAATTTGAAGTTCTTATAGCTCCCATAAAGAAATATTTCAGCTATTACTAATGTTCTAGTATTTTATTTTGTTATATAATTAGCAGATATGACTAATAGTTCTGTATAATGAAAAAAGAGTGCTTCAGGAAGAAGACGACACAACACAACGCAATGAATGGAACTGTAAGAACTGCAAATTGGAAATGGAGACAAATGTACAGGGATGGTAAAAATGAGTACAGTGTATACAACGTAAGAGACATTGTGTATTAAAGAACCAGGATCGTGAAAATTGTGGGAAAACATGTGAGCGACATCATGTAGGAATACAGGAAGTAAAGGGTACAGGATTTATGCAACTTCAGCTTCGTGAGTCCCAAAAAGAATGTGTAATGGAAAGCAAGCCCCGCCCCCCCCCCCCCACCTACTTACTTCAAAGGTATTGGTGGCAGTGATAAGAATATACATATTCGAAGCAATTAAATGGCTGTTATTATTTTTCTAAGGAAAAGTTTTATATACTACTTGTTTAAATTTTGCCTCGGAACGTTTTTACTCCGTTCACTTACCCAAGTTAATAGTCGTCTGCGCGCGGTTCCTCGCCGTGGAGGTTAGTCCTCCCTGGGGCATGGGTGTGTGTGTTTGTCCGTAGGTTAGTTTACCTAGGTTTAAGTAGTTTGTAAGCTATGGACTGATGACCACGCAGTTTGGTCCGATAGATTTAAAAAAAAAAAAAAAAAAAAAAAAAAAAAAAAAAAAAAAAAAAAATAGTCGTCTGGTTGCGGTATTGAAACAAGAGACTAAGCTGTAATTCCAACAAAATTGGTCGGGCTAACCAACAGATGCACCACATCAATGGAAGAGAGTTCCCTTTAACATTTTCCCTTTAACATTTAGCTCCCGGAGCTTAAGTAGTACCCTTAGTTTCACACAAATATGTATGCAGGAAATTTTGTCCTCTGGAAATAAAACCGCTTCAGCTGTAAATCATTTATTATATATGAGGGAATACTAAAAAACGGAATAACATTGCCGTGGGCGGAGCATGTATGGTAGAAATGTCTGGAAATACCAAGGAGGTTAAAATCTCTCCTTGGGCACTGCGCGAACAACGTGCAGCTGTAAAATTTTGTTTCCTAGTCGCTGAAAGTGCTGCTGAGACTGTTTCATTGTTGCAAAATAGCTAAAGAGGACGTTATATGGCAAACTCAAATGCACGAGTCGTTTAATCGAAATCAGTGGCGCCATGTCGACTAATGGCAGACCTCGTTCAATTGACAGATTCGACAAAACTATTGAAAAAATTACTGAGCTTGTGTTCACAGGCTGTCGCCAGACAATTGATCAGCTTTCGGAGATTTGTGAGTCATCTTGGAGCTCGGTTCGACGAATTTTAACGGAAGACTTGAAAATGAAAAGCGTTGCTGTCAAGTTTGTTGGTCTAGTTCTGACACTCTAAAGGAAAGTCGTGTTGGAACAACTTGAAACCCAACCGGACTTTCGGTCGAGGGGGTGCATTACTGGGGATGAGTCATGATGCTATGGTTACCATCCATAAACAAAGCAAGTCAAGCCAGAATTTGTTCCCCGTGTCAGACCGTCAGTCACACATTTAATTTGAAAGTTTTAATAAGATTGCACAGCAGTGTTAGTCATAAAAGAACCAATTTGTGGGAGAAGGGAGACTAGTTCTTCCACCAGGACAACATACCTGCACCTGATCGACAGTTTTTGTCAAAAAAAAAAAAAAAAAAAAAAAAAAATGGTAACGCTGCCCCACGCAGTTCACTCACCTGACGTGGCTCGGCGCGTCTTATTTCCACACATGAAAAGGGGCATCAAAGGACACCAATTCGACAACTCTGAAGAAGTCGAGGAAATAACAGGAGGATTTGTCAACCATTTCTAAAGATAAATACAAAAATGTTTCGAACAGTGGAAGCATCGGCAGGGCAAATGTATTAGATGCAATGAAAGTATTTTGAAGGGAATAAATAGTTAGGTATATATTTCCATTCAAAATAATTCCAAAGTTTGCACCTCCTAGTACAATCGGTTTCACAGAAATTCGAACAGCATTTTTTGGTACAATAGAGTGAAGTCAGGATGTAGCAGTGTTGTATTGTGAAATTCCAGACAGGGGACTAGGAACGCTGATTATTCTAAATGTAACCTTGCTACATCATGACTTGACTCGAATTGCACCTGAAGATATTGACCAAATTTCTCTCAAACCATTTGTACACCATTTGTAAATGGATTTACATCTTCAGAGGTTTTATTTTTCAAAGACTATGTACTTCGCAAGGTTTCAACGTAGGCCTACATGCGAGTAGTTGTAAGATATATAGGATACTGCAGGAAGAAAGACTGTATCAGAAGGTGACAAATGGTCATGTTTATCAAGAATGTTGAAATACACATTCTATATTTGTACTGTTTCCGAGTTAGTGTACATTCTAGGTAGATGTTGTTCTTCAGTTGTTGAAAAAATGTTCAAATGTTTGTAAATCTATCGGACCAAACTGCGTGGTCATCAGTCCGTAGCTTACAAACTACTTAAACCTAGGTAAACTAACCTCACCCCAGGGAGGACTCAAACCTCCACGGCGAGCAGCCACGCGCTCCGCAGCGAGACGCTTTAGACCGCTCGGCTGCTCCACCGCGGCGTGTCAGTTGTTGAACATCGTTTGTATTTTGTCCATGTATCATTATTGTTGCGGACGCGTGTACTGAATATCTTTGCTGCTATGAGTATGCATCATTGAATTCACAGTTAACTGATGTGGTTTCATGACTACTGAAAAATATGAGGGTATCAAAGTAAATCAACATAGTTTCATTGAATAAGTGGTCGCTAAAATTCCATACGTTTTCACTAACATACAATAGATATATATTCACAACTTCTGGAATTAGAACTATATCAATTTTCTGATCAATCAACTACGAGGTCGTCAGTTAATAGTCTGTCGAGACAGGAGTCTGATTGCAACTCAGCTGCAACACACCAGTCAGGCATCAACAGGACGCGCAAATCAACACAATCAATCTGAAATCGCTTTCGGGAATGTGGCCTCTACGCAAGGAGGCCTTTGATGTGTCCCCAATTAAAACACGCCACCGTTCAGCCCGAAGAAATTGGGTGGAGTAACATCAGAATTGGAGTTATAACGCCAGTTTGTTCACAGATGAGTCTACATTTTGAGTTCAGACGGACAAGCGACGTACCCTCATCTGGAGAGAACGTGAAAATGTATCATATCGTGGTGGACGACTGGTGTGGGCAGGAGTCAGTGTTGATGGACGTACGAATCTCTGTCGTTTAGAATGGCGCTTTAACTGCTCAGAGGTATAAATACGAGATCCTTAGACCTTTTTGTGCCCTACGCTGGTGCCGTAATAGGTGGGTTCCTTCTGGTGGACGAAACCGCTCGTCCCCACAGAGCTGCACTGGTGGACAACATGCCTGAAGCTCGGAAAATTGAATGAATGGAATGCCAGCTTGTTCACCGGACTTAAACGGGATTTAGCATGTCTGGTATTCACTTCACAGACGCATTGCAGCCAGACCATCCCCTACCATAACGGTCAGAGAGATGCATATTAAACTCGTGGAATAATCGCCAAATATGCCTCAACACATGAATGATAACTTCATACAGCTCGTGGCACGCAGGTGTGCAACTGTACTGCCCGTCTGAAGTGATCACACACCATATTAGAGGGCAACGAGAACGATTTTTTTAGTGTTGTAGCCCCCATGGTGCCTCACTCTAAGGTAACGCTATGTAAGCCTCAAGTTAAGAATGGAGGCACTATAATATCTTACTGCATCACACAAAAATTAAAATTGTAACCAATAAATTACTAAATATTGTGTATCTCACCTGATCCAGTAATTGGTTTGAGCAGTTTAGTTTGTGCTTTCTTTGCGTGTTACAGGAATTTATTGCGGTGTACGTAACACAGGCCACTTAACTATGCAAGTTGGCAAATCATGTTGATAGTGTAATTTACTACGTACAGTTCTCTACACAAAGTGCTCACATTGGTTACGTCGATCTGTAGTGCAGGCGTCTATGCTCCGCGTCATTTACTGTCTCACTCGTCTCCATATTCCAGATGTCTGTCTTTGCACCGTTGCTATATATGCTGACGCAGCAATTAGACGATAGGAATACGTGTGGCACACACAGTGGCTTCAAACTACCCCCACAAGTAGGTGTCTGGTGGTTTGGAGTCGGGAGAACGAGCAGGGCCTGGTGTCGGTCCCTAACGATTCCTTTGGGAATCGTTAATCTAAACTTTTACGAGCAAAATGAGGCGGCGCTCTATCACGCATGAACCACATGAGTTAAAATAAATCCAGAGGAATGTCTTCCAACAAACCGTGATTAACGTGCTTAGTGAAGTAGCTCGTGTTATGTACACTACAATAAATGCCTGTAACATGGTGACAAAATCAAATAAACCATGTATTTAGGGGACATGTTATACCCGTTGTGCGGTCCTCTATCGAATCCTCAGAGCTTACCTCATATATTTAGACACATACTGTATAATTACGCAATAGCAGGACAAACCCTGGGAGCAGTAACTTCCATAAAATATCTGGCAGTAGGCATAAAGAGCGATTTGAAATGGAACGACCACATAAAATTAAACGTTGCAGATCGCAGACAGATTCATTGAAATGAATGTTCAGGAAGGTGTAGTACATCAACAAAGGAAGTAGAACGCTTGAGTATTGCCCATCAGTCTGGGATCCGTGGCACGTAGGGTTGATAGAAGAGCTTGAGAAGATCCAGCGGAGAGCATCTCACTTCGTTACAGGTTAATTTCGTACTTAAAGCCTCCTGGAGATGATCGGCACACTCCAGTGGCAGATGCTGCGAGATAGACTTTCTGTATCGTAGTACGGGCTTTTGTCAGCGTTCCTAGAGCATACATTTCTTGAAGAGTCTACCAATATATTGCTTCCTGCTATGGATATCTTGCGAAAATTCCACGAGGATAAAATTAGACTGACTAGAGCCTACGTGTAAGTACACAAAGTATCCTCAGCCATACATGTTATATGGCTTGAGGAGTGTGGGTGTAGCTGTAGATGAAAATAATAGTCTTCCGCACATCCTTGAAGGATTATTCATGTCTCTGGAGGCGGCTTGATTTTCAATGCTACGCTTAATGATAGTGCAACGGCGCAACAAAAGCTATTCATGTACTTACAACACTCTGCAATTATACTGTTCGTCTACGAACAGCTACAGTACGAATAATGTAACTACTCGTTTCAACAAACACAATCGTAGTGTCACGCTCTGAGAAGATTTCGACAGTGTAGGAATTCTAATGAATAATATATATATATATATATATATATATATATATATGTGTGTGGCGTCTGTTCCGAAAGAACAGACGTCACTTCTGACCCTGCAGTTGTTATTATTTAATATTCAGAGAATACATGACATAAACTGCGATTGGGCAATGCTGAAAATGTGTACCCAGCCGTGATTCGAACCCGGGTCTCCTGCTGTCTAGGCAGTTGGGCTGACCCCCCTACACCACTGGGGACACAGTGATCACCGCACCTGCAAAGACTCCCTAAGCACGCCTCTCGTCAGATACAAATTCCCAGCTTCGCCCTGCCCACAGTTGTCATGTATTCTGTGAATATTAAATAATAACTGCAGGATCAGAAGTGACATCTGTTCTTTCGGGACAGACGCCACATGTATATATATAATACGCCGGTGACGGGCAATGATCCTATCGTTAGTGGGGAGGGGTGGGAAAGTTTGAAGCCCTTACTCTTACGGGAATTAGTTTCATAACTAAGAGTTTGAGTACTGTGGTCAGGGCGAAGCTGGGAATTTGTATCTGACGGGAGGCGTGCTTAGGGAGTCCTTGCAGGTGCGGTGATCACTGTGTCCCCAGTGGTGTAGGGGTCAGCGCAACTGCCTAGAAAGCAGGAGACCCGGGTTCGAATCCCGGCTGGGTACACATTTTCAGGTTTGCCCAATCGCAGTTGTCATGTATTCTGTGAATATTATGTAATGAATAACGTATCGATCTGAAACTACAGTAATGTAATCGGAAACCAATCTGTAATCAGTAAAAAAATCGGTCGCCAGCCTATTGAGGCAAAATCTGTAATATTGTGGTGTCTGTTTTAGGCCTACACCTGAAGTTGAAATTATTTAATTAAACATACACTGTATCTTAAACTGTGGTATGAAATGAGCTGAACATTAATGGAATTACTGTCATTAACAAAAAATACAGGATTAAATATAGAAAAATGTAGTTTTCACAACTATAGATAGGCCTACAATTTGTCAGTATGTAAAAACTACATTAATAAACTAGCTATAATCTGATTCTGTGAAAGTAAACATTACATACCGTTCTTAAATGTGGGATAGCAATATAACGATCTTGTCTTAGTAAATTATTAGGCCTACTTACTGAACTGATATTGTCAATCACTTTTGCAGAAAGGTAAACGTTTAAACAGAATCTGATACTACAATTACAAGTAAACAGCAACTGAATATTGTTACACCAACACTTTACATTACCTTGACATAAGTCAATATCCAGCCTTTTTGGAAATGATAGCAGCAAAATTTGGCTACTGCACACTATATAACTGTTTTCAGAGCACTGACAGCATATTTTATACCGATTTTCAGATTATATACTAATGGTTTCTGATTTGAGTAAATTTCAAACCTTACCTTTGTTGCAGTTATGCAGTTGATAACTATCAGTAACATATATTCAAGATGCACCACAAATGTTGAAAGTAGACTGAACTGATTTTAATTGCAGTTATGTTTTCGTTGTTAAAGATAGACTTAACAGTGACTGCCCTTGATCTAGGCTTTTATTAACAAGAGGCCTAACTGTAAACTGCTGTTATTTTTCAAACTGCGAGAGACAAGCTAAAAACATTTTGTTGTCTTAATAAACAGATAATGTAGCTGTCATTATTCAGTTAATTTAGGTTACAAATAAGCTCTTCGTCTCTAAATAACCTACGCACTTCTGTAAAACTTTCACATCTGCAAATTTCATACAAATGTGCACTAGATATTACTTTACTATTCCTTTATTTTATAAACAGGATACTCGGAACGTTCCCGTACTAGCGAAGGAGCCCTGTCTACATAAAGACGTATAGTGAAATAGGATAAAAGCAGTGTACCAAATGGTGTGCAACAAACCACTCTCCCCCCTCCCCCCTCAGTACTTGCCACCGTTCTGGACTATCCTCCCGCCAATACACCGCCTTTTACATTCCACACACAGAATTCCGCTTTGCTTACACCTTTTACTTTCATACGTTTAACAAGACCTATGCATGAACCAGCTTATTACAATAAAAGGATTACAAAACAAGCTTCAAAATTCTACCAATTTAACAATAACATTTTCATAGTAATAATTTTATAAAAGTTAAAAAATAATTCTATAAATACAATTAATACATTAAATACATAGCATCAAAGATTTCAGTACAGATATTCCACTACACACAGTCCTTACTCCTAGAATCGATACATAAGATTTCAAAATTATAAGTCTAACAAAATTAATAGGGAATTGACCTATAGTGTTACATCCTACGTAATGTGATTATATACAGTAGTGTCCTAAAGTTAACCATAATCACTAATTGAAGACATATCTCCTTACCACAATGTCAGATGGACTGCTGAACACACTAACTAGGTCAAAACAAAAAAGAAAAACCACTGTTAGGAAGGTTCTGATAGGCACTGACCTAGCCTGCAGTTACGCCGCTAGTCAAATGTGGTGGTTGTTAGGTAAATAATGTGTGCCATTATCGGCGGTCGCTCACATTTCCTCCATTTTCCGGTTTTTCTGATTATGCTCAACTTTTACACACTGTCGTATGTCATGGATGATGATGATGATGATGATGATGATGATGATGATGATGATATTAAGCACTACCTTGTTCAAGTGCAGAACATTCATTCTGGTTTACTCTCCCATAAGAGCACCTGGAACAGAAACATATTTGTTTGTTACTACTGAAAGAATGACAAAATCTTTGTCAGTAATTGTAATATATGGTTATTAAGTCACAATTTACTTTCTCATGCACAGATTCCAAATTAAGTTTTAAAATTATTTGTGATATTTCAGATTCACTTGGTCTTCATCGAGTTGAAAACCCAAGTCACACAGAGCCAGCTGTTAGTCTTCATCTCTATTGCCCTCCATTTGATTCATGTTCCGTATTTAATCAGAGAACTGGAAAAAGGTCGCAGTGTAAAGTTACTTTCTGGTCAAAGTACGGAAACAAAACCAGCAAGGTAAGAACTAACATATTAATATAAATAGTGACATCTCAAATATGTAATACGAGCTAGTTGTATAATTAACTAATTAAAGTTATTTGTAGAATATTTAACCGCCATATTGAACTCTAACAGCGGAAAACTAACTGTTACAGTTGTGACCACTAATGTAAATATTAATGTTAATACGTAATTTTTACATGTCATCCATCAACATAGTGTAAGACAGATCATACGTTTCAGCGTTCAGACTGGAGCACAGTCTACCTTATAAAATACCTCCACAATCTCGTATTCAACGCTTATATTGAAGCCTCGTCTTATCTCAAGCCTGTTAATTCAAAATCATTATTGACAGTATCTAAGTACATTCTTCTTGGTGTAGCTCGTATCCTCCTACCCTCTACTGCCAAACCAATGAATCTCTTGGGTAATCTTTCTCCTCTCAGACATTTAAAATGACCGCACCATCTAATCCTGTTAGATCTAACAGCTTCATCTATGGTGTTATTTTGTTTTTCTTTGATTTCCTCATTATGGACATCCTACCATTGTTCCTACCTATTAGTACCTGCAATCACCCCTACTACTTTCATATCTGTAACCTCAACCTTATTAATAAGGTAACCTGTATCCACTGAGCTTTCACTGCCACACATCAAAGTTGGTCGAAAGATAGAGTGGTACACTGCTAACTTGGTACTAACTTCCTTCTTGCAGAAAAGAGAAGATCTTAGTTGAGTACTCACATTAGCTTTGCTACGCCTTGATTAAAGTTCTTTCACTCTGTCGCCATCCTGTGAGGAAATACATCCTAAGTACTTGTCGAACTATTCTAACTTTGTTCCACCTATTTGGCACTCAAATTCTTTAACTCTTTCCCACAGACATGGCTTTTATTTTGAATATGCCGACCTCCATACCATAACCCTTAAATCTCTGATCTAACCCTGAAATATTAGACGGCAACCTTTCAATCGAATCTGCCATCACAACTAAGTCGTCCACATATGCGAGACTGCTTATTTTGTTTTCGCCTATTTTAATCTCATGCTGCCAGGTTATCGTTTTTAACATATGATCCGTAAATAATATCAACAGCTGTGGTGACAGGTTACATACAGGCCGACCGCGGTGGCCGAGGGGACTGAGGCGCTCCAGTCACGGTCTGCACGGCCACTATGGTCGGGGGGTTCGAATCCCCCCTCGGGCATGGATATTTGTGCCGTCCTTAAGATAAGCTAGTTGATAAGTAGTTTGTAAGTTTAGAGACTGATGACCCCGTAGTTAAGTCCCATAAGATATACAACCATTTGATCATTTTCATCATTCGTCTGTAGTACCACATTTCGAAAGCTTCTATCATCTTTTTTCTGAACCACTTATCGTCCACGTTTCACTCCCATACAATGCTACACTTGTGAGATTACCGCCCATTAGAAATATTGGTAATTAATAGCATTTGTAACTAAACAGTATGAAGTTCAAACATTGACCATGCCAATGCACCAAATGTTACACAATTTTAATCTTAATAATTATGGTAGCAATGTATGTACGCAGTTGGGTGACATTTATAGTTACGCCATAGGCAGAAATTCTCCACGTTGAGATTTGCTGTGTGCTTGTAGCTGAGGGGAGGCGGCGAGTAGGCTGATGTTGGTGGCTTGTTCCAGCTTAGTATTTTCCAGGCTCGTTTCCGGTGAGGAGGGGGGGGGGGGGGAGGGGAGCGACAATGACGATTGCCAGGCGCTGTGCAGTGTACAGCGTGAAATAAAATATTCTAATACTACTTGCATTTGAAGTAATACGATGCAGTTAGGAACCTTTAAGGCCCTCACTACAAAATAGCCTGTTGACAAACAATACATTAGCTGATATAGTCACATCTGGCGTAATGTTTGACACTGAAAACATAATTTCATTATATGAAAAGTAATGAATTACCAATGAATAAAAGACAGTTACACAACTAGCATGGCAATGTTTGTTTATAAAAGTAATATATTAACTATTTCTCATTTTATTTTCAATTAATCTTGTGTATTTTATCTTGAAATATTCAGTTAAATCACTTATCTGTGATATAAGAAATTGCATGATTATAATAAATAGTGCAAAGGATGTTTATACCAATATAAAAACATAAGAAATTTGTTTAATGTGTAGTGTAATTATTTTGATTTTAAGTAAAGTTTTAGAAATGTATTGGCTGAGCGCTGTACGTTGGCAAGTCGGTTAGAACAGCTCACATGGGGAAGTTGATGACGTAGGGAAAAAACCCGGCAGTTGGGCTTTTTTTGTTGATACGCCTTCTGTTTCCTTTTACAGGCTGCCTTGACTTTGTTATTCCACCAAGCTGTCTGCTTCTTCCTGCTTTTACACACTACTGTTCCGAGACGTTCTCTAGCCTAGCCATTACTGTACTTTACCGTACGGTCTCCATTCCTTTTCAAATGTCTGTAACTAACAGGTACCTTTCTAAGATCACTGTTATGTACATGTGCCTGATTTCGTTGTCTTGAAGTTTCTCCACTCTTACCCTCCTGCATATGGACCTGACTTCTTGCACTTGTGCCTCACAAAACCTATTTCGCTGCAGACTAAATAATGATCAGTGTCATCAAGGAATCCTCTGAATACACGTGTCCCTAACTGCCTTCCAGAATTCCTGAGCCGTTATTATGTAGTCAATGACAGATCTGGTTCCCCTGCCTACCCGAGTATACTGGCGATTGTTCTTACTTAAAAAAGAGTTTGGCATTAAAATGCAAGAGCTATTTTCCGATCCTATTGCCCTCATATCTTCCTCAAACTTTCCTGTATTTCTTTTTCATACCCTTCTGTAAGATTTCGCATCCTGCCATTGAAATCACCCTTACGTCAATGTAACAATATGTAACGTCACAGCTGCGTCCACTTAATCCTCGATGGGCGAAGTTGCCGTTACATTCTATTTTATGCTTAATCATTTAATAATTGTTCCAATGATTTGACGGTATGGGATGCGGACAATTACTAGGTTGATCCATAACAGTAAACTTTGTTAATTTTCTTTATTATGGAACGACAAATGTTAACAAACTCTTCCCTTTAAACACACTGATTTAATAACTGCGTGCCACTACGATTAATGGCTACAAGTTCACACTGAAACATTTCAATATATAACTGCAACCCGTATGCGATACGACGGAATGGCAAAAACTTTAGCCACCACTAAACGCAGGTTACGAACTCGCTGCCGAAATGCTACCGCCTCGCTCTGCGGTCGGCGGGAGACTGCCGCACACCGGCCAACAAACAAAGAACATTCCAACCGAAGCATTGTTGCCAGCAGCTCTCGCTGCACATCGATAACTATCGTTCGACCAAAAGAGGTTACTAACCTAAAACCCTGTATCCTCACAACTACGTCACTAAGTGCGTCATAAAATGTCTCTCCCATCTCCATATGTCCATTCACAGGACGAATAAACTGATGCGATCCTAATTTTCTTTCTGAAGACTCAAAATCTATCCACATTAGTCGTTAAATTACATAACTTATTGCAACTATGCCGGGTTTAACTGCTCTCCTGATGTAAAGACCTACACCCCATGTGCTCTTCTTGCTTTGACTCCTGACGTGTATATCTTATATTCTCCTACTTCGTCTTCTTTCCCTCCCTTTACCTGAATCCCACTAACAGCCAAAACATCTAACTCCATCTTTCTTGCAGCTTCTGCCAGGTCAAACGTCTTCTCAGTGTAACCTCCGTTGATGTTAATAGCTCCCCGTTTCACTCCAGATCGTTTTCCAGATAGTATCCGAGGAGTCCCTGATCTGTCAATTAAAGGTGGGACTCCGCCTGCAAATGTCCGAGAAAATTTGTTCCGATTGTTTGCCAGCATCAGATCGAACTACTTGGGAGACAGACCCTTAACGGTTGGGTTGAGCAACCAACTGGTGGATTTGGTAGTCTTTGCCGTGTTAGGACATACGTAGCCACGACTCTGAATATGCCAGGGTTGTACAACCTTATTCTAGATTAACTGGTATTCCGACTGTCATGATCCGTTACTTGGCCACTCATACGTTGCCCGTCGTTCATCAACTAAGACATGCTACAGGACCCCACACCATTAACCACTAGTTAATAAAAATTGTGAAAGTTAACGCTACATCTTCATTTCACATAGGAAGGGTTGTATGGAAACGATTAGGAAGACACACACTTCGCACCAATCAGTGTTTCTATAAGATTAACAATTTTTACAATATTCCTCTTTGGCTTTGGCCTTACTGAAATGTGTTGCAGCCTAAACATAAAGACAGCTGAACTGTTGGTGCAACCACGACGAAGGTATTGAGAAGTCAGACAAACGTGGAGTTCCTGAAGAGGGGCAGCAGGCTTTTCATTAGTTGCAGGGGTACAACTTGGGTTGATAGTCTTATCTGGCCTTCTGATATCACCGACCAAGGCCTTGTTGTTCTGGTACTGAAAACGGCTGAAAGCAAAACAAAAAAAAAAAACTGTCATTATCTTTCACGCGGGCTCTGCTGTATGTTTACCTCTAGCGTAAAATATTCCGGAGATTAAAAAAGTCCCCCAATGGGATCTCCGGGCAGGGACCACTCAGAATGACGTCGTTATCAGGGAAAATAAAACTGACTACAGATCGGAACATGGAATGTTAATCCCTTCATATAGTGGGTAGATAGATTAGAACACATGAATAGGGAAGTGGGTGGAGTGAACTTAGGCATAGTAAGGATTAGTGAAGTTCGCTAATGAGCAGCAGTTCTAGTAAACTGATTAAAAGATCATAAATACAAAAACCGAATATGGGCAGGTTAGTAGTATGAGTAATTATGAATAAGAGAACTGGCAGAATGGTAAGTTACTATGAACAAAATAGTGAACGCTTTATCGGAGACAAGAGATATACGAAGGCAACATTTCCACGCTATCACATCCACATGACTTTTCTGTATTTCACACTTAAGTGCTTGGCAGAGGGTTCATCGAACCATTTCTGACTATTTCTCTACTGTTCCACTCGAGAATGGTGCAGGAAAATCGAATACTTAAAATTTCCCGTTGGAGTTTGTTTTTCTTATTTTATTACGGTGATCAGATTTCTTTATCTAAGAAGGCTTACCAAATATTTACACATTCGGAGAATATGGGTGGTGACTGAAATGTCTGAAATAGATTGTGCTATAGCGAAAAGTCCTTGTTTCAATGATTGCCATTCCATCGTATGTATAGTTTCTTTCCTATATCGTGATAATAAGAGTAGCTCTTTCTATGGACTTCATCGATGTTCTCCGCCATTCTTATCTGTTGAGGACCCAACACTGCACAGAAAATATTCCAGAAGAGTCGACAATCGTGGTGGAGGTTATGTTTATTGCATCTTCAACGAGTTCCGCCAACAAAGCGAAGTCATTCGTCGGCTACCCGACAATGTTACGTTTGTGGTCCTTCCAATTTAAGTTGTACGTAGCTGTAAGTCTTAGGTATTTAGTCGAATTATTGATAGCCTTGAGGTTTGTGTGACTGAAATTTAACATCTTTAAGTAGCCCTGTGAATGACCTCGCACTTTTCTTTATTTAGGGTCAGTTATCACTTTTCGTACCATGCAGATATCTAGATGGTAAATGACAGCATTATCGGCAAATAACGTAAGAGTGCTATGCAGCTTACCCCTTAAACCAGTAGATGGCCTATGAAATATCCTTGCGGAATGCCAGATATCACTTCTCTTTTTCCCTCGATGATTTTCTTTCGTTCCTGTAATCTTTGACAGGAATCCAGACGGAAATTCCCTAAATTTCTTAACATATTTCTAAAAACCTAATTTTCAAACCTGAAAATTAAATACAGATCTTTTAATCCATAGCAGCATATTGCAGTTAAAATGACTAATAATTTCTCACTCGTGAAAATGAAGTAAATTAAATTCATACTGCATTTGTTTACAGGTAGTGCCACATACAAATTTAACGTTTAACTGCCGCCTCAAAGAAACTTTCCGTATTGTACTTAGTTGCTTGATGTAATCATCATCATCATGATCGTATGCGCTTAAAACATCTGGCTTCATTTTGTTTTTCTTGATATATAATACATTGTTTCATTGGTCTGCCTTGGAATCTTCTACAAAGTGTTACATCATCTTATCTGGACAGATAATCTTTCTCCACTCATTCTTTAGAGAGTTTCTTTCCAGTACCTCATGTGTTAAATTTTTGATGTATTAAATGTATACAAGACCTCACATACCACAAGCAACAGATATTTTCGGTTGATTATAGACTCAAGTTTGTATTCCATCCTGTCGATTGTGAGCCACATGTCGTTTTTATGGTTGAAATAATTCACAAACTTGACACCGTATGCAGGAATAGTCCAAACAAGTTCAGAGTGTTTAAAAAATCACAGTAAGCCGTCTGGAGTCCATTTAACAATAAAATACAGTAAATAACATTTTTACGCATTTCTTCGAAAATTTACATAATCACCATCTATGTTCTTAAACAGAAAAATCCTAATAAGAAATAATCCATAGCAGGCTGTCAATTTATGTGCAATTTCTCAGAAACACAATTTGTAATAACCATGATTATATACATCTACATCCATACTCCGCAAGCCACCCGATGGTGTGTGGCGGAGACGTCCGCGGTGGCCGAGGGGACTGAGGCGCTGCAGTCACGGTCTGCACGGCCACTACGGTCGTGGGTTCGAATCCCCCCTCGGGCATGGATATTTGGGCCGTCCTTAGTATTAGTTAGTTCATAAGCAGTTTGTAAGTTTAGGGACTATGACCCCGTAGTTAAGTTCCTTAAGCTATACAAACATTTGAACATTTTGGTGTGTGGCGGAGGGTACCTTGAGTACCACTATCGGGTTCTCCCTCCTATTCCAGTCACTTATTGTTCGCGGCAAGAAAGATTGTCGGTATGCCTCTGTGTGGGCTTTAATCTCTCTGATTTTATCTTCATGATCTCTTCTCGACATATACATAGGAGGGAGCAATATACTGCTAGACTCCTTGGTAAAGCTATGTTCTCGAAACTTCGACAAAAGCCCCTACCGAGCGACAGAGCGTGTCCCTGCAGTGTCTTCCACTGGAGTTCATCGATCATCTCCGTAACGCTTTCACGATTACCAAATGATCATGTAACGAAGCACGCTACTCTCCGTTGGATCTTTTCTATTTACTCTATCAACCCCTCCTGGTACGGATCCCCCACCGGTGAGCAGTATTAAAGCTGTGGGCGAACAAGTGTATTGTAACCTACTTCCTTTGTTTTCGGATTGCATTTCCTTAGGATTATTTCAATGAATGTCTGGCATCTGCTTTACCGACGATTGATTTTATATGGTCCTTCCATTTTAAATTAAATAAATTTCTACATATATTTTACTTTTTTGCGGTGATTATTGAAATACAAATGTTTCTACACGATACTTTAAGCAGAGAAAGACCCAAGCAAATTTCTCTTTTCTTGCGCTCTGTGCAATTACTGCTAAATTTCCAAACCCATAAAAGGATGCCAAAAAAGTGAGAACATTGCTATAAGCAATGTACAGTTCCTGTAGTAAGCATGCCACTCAAAAGCTTAACGAAAACTAAATAGCTTTCAACAATCTGGGGGAAAATGTTTTAATTTTGGTATGGCCCTATATAATGAAACCCAATACAGCTTACAATTTTTAACAAATGAAGCCGTCACAACAATAACCTTCCCTTATAAATCAGTGACTAGTGTGCTGTTACTTGTAATTTCCAACTTGTGAGCAGTAGAACACAGAACACTGAAATTCCCAAGTAGAAGAGCAGCAAAGCTTATTTGCTTTGAGAATTGATTGTTCGGAACCCGCCTGCAACAACAGATGGAAATATAGGTTTCAAGTGTGTGAAAAACAAGTAATAATGGAATTTCCAAGTTGGAATTCAACAATATGACAGTCCACAACTCATGACGCACAAAAAGACACACATGCAACACCCAAGCCATCGGCAATTGGCCTTCCCCACAAATAAGTAGTCCACGCTACTGGATCTAACTTATAATTCCCCAGTACAGTATCTAAATTTCTATGGTAGATTGTTAGCACCCTAGTTTCCTAAATGACCGCAACATCAGGCCAGGAACGCTCAGCTACTACTCCAACCACATGTTGGCAATCAAAGACTTTTCCTCATATTCTTTTCAGTCCGTTGCATTTGGTTTTCAGCATTTCTCGGAATTCATCAATTTTTTCTTGCGCATTAACTAATGTCGTCAGCTCTGGCTTGCCCTATATCAAATAAGGCATCAGTGATTGGGAAAATATTTGAAACTGTATTGTATAATCTTCTAACACCCATGAGAATCAGTAGAGACTTCTTTCCACTTACGTTGATTTGTTAGCTTGCCATAAAGTGAAACCATTTGACTCTGATCTAAAAATTTCATGGAAAAGTAAAAGCACCATTTGATAACAGGCAAACATTTCTTCAACACCTAGAATCTAACTTCATTTGGTTCACATTGAAATCAAGTAGCAAACCCGTTTAAGGCACGGGAAAAAATAAGGCATAATTTTTTCATTCCTTACACTACTCACAATTGTACTGAATGCAGTCAAGAGTAATGGTGGATGAACATTACTGGAGAAAACGTGTTGATTTTGATTGCGATGTAACCAAATGAGCAGTGATGACTGCAGCATGCAAATGTATTTTCAAAATTTACAATCGACTTGACCAACTGTTTTGACATAGGGAAGTACTGAAGGGATTTGCGAGAAATTAAATTTCTTACATCATTCTCTTCTCTATCTTATTTTATTCGTGTGTGTGTGTGTGTGTGTGTGTGTGTGTGTGTGTGTGTGTGTGTGTGTGTGTGTGTGTGTGTGTTTGAGACTTCTCCCGGCATTGCAGCTGTTACTGGTGATTCAGTGCTTAAGGAAACCAAACAGCTAAATTGATTAGTTTCCTGTTCATTTACACACATGTAAACTAATCTGTCTGCACATAGCCACACGGGGGTGGCTATGTGCTCTAAGGCGTCTTGCTGCGTAATGCGCATCTACTTTCCGTAAGAGGTTAGTCCTCCCTCAGGCATGGGTCTGTGTTTCCTCAGCCTACGTTACTTCAAATAGTCTAAGTCTGGGAATAGATGACCACTGCAGTTTGGTCCCATATCTTTGCAAACATTTTAACATTCTCTTCATATAGGTTACATTCTGTGCGCAAGTGTTCTAAATATTTGTCTAGCATATATCCGAGGGGTAAACAATATAGTATTCACATAATGGGATGTGGGGGAAACTGGTTAAAAATCATATCCAGGCTCACAGACACTTCATTTTTCAATCCTCTGGGCCGATTCGATAAGGAGTCAGTGCACCTTTTCATCCCAAAACCAGCTGCCACTCGTAAACCCATTCCGACAATATCCCTCATTGCCTGATTCGTAATTTTCAGCAAGTGCGAAATACAAACTTAGCTGAGACCATAAATTCTAAGTAGCGCTAATCCAAAAATATTTTACAATGTCTCTTGTCAATCAGTGTAACGAATAGTATTATACTTCATTTCCAATAGTTTAGCCTTTGTTTCACATTTATGCTGCGTAAGCAGTACCTGATTTGTGCCCATTGTTTGTATTCAGCTTTCTTGGTTTTTAACTAGTAATCCCTTATTACATCCATACACTTTAACAATGCTATGTTATAAAATGTCACTTACTTGTTTCCTCATTTTGTCTTTCCAAAAAGACCATGATTATATATTTTTTTTCTTTTTAGGTAAAGTTCTAAACTTAAATTGCAATTAGCCAAAGCCATTTGATGTAACTCTCAATAATTTTAGAGAAAATCGACTTTGAAATTTCTCTAGGTTCTTTAATGACATATCGGCAAAGTTTCTAACAGTGAGTGTGGCTTATGTGAAGTGTTGTAAGTTGATAATCAGGGAATCGTAAGGTCAAAGATTCAAAACCGTATTTTTTTTCGTTGTTCTAATACCTATATCATTTAAATTTAAAATTCAGCAAATGTTTGGTAATAAACACAAATGTAATCGTAATTTTTATGACCAATATTTTCAAATATTTTATAAAATGTTATTTTTTTAATGAAATAGGCATAAGACATTACTGTTTTGGAGCAATACTGCAAAACTCTCCGCAAAGTGAAAAAGCAAAAACAACAATCGCCAATTAACAATGAAGTGCATACAATAAAAAATTTATTTTTTAATTAACGACATTTAATAAAATATTGAAAATTAAGAATCAACAGAAGATGTGCATTTTTCATCAATAAATTAAGATTACACATGTCATTGATTGAATGTTCCGTTGGTGCTTGGTAGAATATTTGATACATGATCACTAAAAACACACAACAGTGATGTAATATTCTACAATATTTTACGATTGACACACATTTATCACCTCTTTTTTAATGTTACCCAAGTTATTCCATGTAACCTTCTTCACTGCATACAAATAACCTCATAACAATTGTCATGTAATTTTTTCAAATTATCGCTTACTTTTCTTAGCTACTTAGTACAATAGGTAATAATTTTGCACCACGTCTCTTTATACCTTCCTACACACCGTTTATCATTCGCCTGTTTGTGATTCTTTGATGCAAACGTTCCCATAACATTTGTTTATAGTACTCTTTGCACCTGATGATGGCATAAAAGCCACAAACTATTTTAGAATATTACACCATTGCCATGTGTTTTTAGTGATCATGATTAAACATACATTATTTCCTTACATAAGACTAATTATAAATTCAAGTGGTGTAGTTATTTGACAACAGTTAAGAAAATATAGATGACTGGCAGGATTCGAAACTCGTGTGGTCTACTTGATAGAAATCTGATCATATTTCCACATATGTTCCTAAAATTTGCTTCTTTTGTAGGTCTCCATCATACTGATACATTATGACAATCTGTACATCCAAAATCTTACCTGTTCCATTATTCTATTAATAACTACACTTTTTCATACATGGTGTTTTTCTTTAAACGTAATCGATTTTGTATTCTTTTATGAATTCAAGTGGTATTTTTCACAGATTTACCTAAGAAATGGGTTAAACTTGTAACCTCATCCTCATTTTTTGCCAGCAATTTTCGGATAAAATGCAATTAAAGTGGAAATTTTTGTTAATCTCTCTTTCTCCAATAAAAATCTCCTTCCATTTCCAGATAGTATAATCTAAATCACGGTTAATAAGTGTGAGTGAAATGTTATAAGCATGTATATTTCTTAATTTATGGCTATTGACTTCGTTAGAGCATTGTTTACTTCTATCAGTACTGAAAACCGTTGATAAAGACTCTTTCAAATGTTTGTTGGATGCTGTGGCTATCCTATTTCCCATTCACAAAATTTTAAATAAGAAACTCTCATAAGCCACAGTTAAAAATACAAAATTGAAAACATTTCTATAGTTTATTGAAATATAGCTGTTATATTCAATTTGTTTTTACCATTTACATAAATGAAAAAGGTTCCATAATTATAATTAAAAATAACCAATGGTAAATCAATTCTTAAATTGTTTTGATCTTTTTCAGGATGAGCAAGGGCATTTCATCGAAGACAACTGAAAATGCTCTTTTTATCTGCAAGATTTGTTATTCTGTATGGAAATTCAATCAAAATTTTTCGAATGACTTGGAATAAATCTTGTAATTTGTTGTGACGAACTGTGTGTAGTAAGTGAACCAAACATTATAAACTGAATAATTGCTGAATTTTACATCCAGACATGGAAGTCTTATTGAAGCTGTACACTACACAGATGTAAATGTAACTGTATATACATATTATGTCAATAAATTAAATTTATATCTTTTTTCTTTAGTTATTCTTTGTGGGCAAACTTATTTTAATTTCATACTCTCCAACAAATATTCTAAGATGCAAGGGGTTTGTTTTATGTACATGTAGGAAAGTCATAAATAATCGGATGAGAATTACAGTGCATGTTCTGATACCCACTTTTTGGGTTAGATCAGATATACATTTTACCTTCATAGATCCATGACAATGAGAACTTCAGGGATGTGAAGCACTCACAACTTACATTCATTATATATATTTGCATTAACAATACACATGCTAGTGTTTCTTCTGCAGTTCCCAAGTGAAATTACCTTCATAGATATGGACTAAGTCATAAGAACTATAATTTAGTCCTATTTTAAAAAGTATTGAGAAACTTGTGAAGAAATGTGAAACTGTACACAGCAGTTCTTAGACTGTTACAGCCACACATCACACAGTAAATTAGTTTACAGCACCAATTTTCACTAATAACATTGTATACATATATTAATGAGCTATATAACATTAGTGTCCCCTTTGATCTTTACTTTCACCTTACTCTCATGAACGAATTATTAAATAACCATCAGTGCTAAGTGTTTGAGCTGACATGTGAAAGTTAGTTCTGGGGTTCTACACAGCCATTGTGACATGGATTTAGTGGGGAGAATGTAGTGGCGTGGGGATTGGAGAAATAAACGAGATTATTCAATTTTATTGTAACGTTTGTTAAAGGTACAGAAAAAATAGAAGGGCAGGAGGGGAAGATTAGAGCCCTTCAGGCTGAAGTAGATGATACCAAGGAGCAACTGATGAGGTTAAGTGGTGAAAAGTGGGAAGTGTTAGCAACAGAAAGAGGACAGCATTAGAGAGCATCATTATCGACACAAGCAATAGATTTAACCTTCCTATCACAGCAAAGTAAAAAGAGGCTCCAGGAGTAGTAGGTGCAGTTAAGAGACAATACTTTCAATAGGTAACAAAGTGTTAAAAAAAGTAGGATACTTCTGTTAGGTAGTAGTCATGGAAGAGGTGAGAGCCACGTATGACACATACTAGGTGAAAAAACATTTTCAAGACCAGTCCAAGTCTAAGCCAGGTAGTAGAAGACATAGTTTCCTTTTGCAGATGCTTTACTAAGCAGGATCATGTTGTGATAGTGGGTGGGATGGGAAACAGTATTGATATGTATCAGGGCTACAACATTGAAAGTGACCCTGTAAAATAACTTCTACAAGAATCATACAAATTTTAGGCCTAAGACTGTATTAATGCCGTACGATCGCCCGCAGTTTAACAACTCTATGTAAGGAGGATCAATATGGAGTTAGATCAGCTGCTCTTGAATCTGACATGGGTTGGCTTCCTGTGTATGTTATAGGTAGGTGGGACTTCACTAAACATGACCTGCATCTCAGCAGGTACCGTTGCCAGCTGCCAACTTTCTTCCTAAAGCCATAGTTGTCCAGATGTGAGCCACCTACTCATCGACCCAGAATAGTGCTTATCCATACCTGGAATCATGGAGCCCAGGTACATCTTTTGTAGGTGATGTACTGATCTGTCCAGCTGCATGTACTTGACTCCAAGGGCGAAGCGTCTGAGCCAACGACTCCTGGTTGTAGTCTGGGTGGTGACTTTACAGCTTGTCATACAGCAAACAGATGCATGTTGACCTCGGAACAAGGACCAGTGTTAAACTACATTTCCGAGAGCACTTAGGTTGTTACACGTGCCAGATCATTCTGGACAAGAGCTACGGTCTCGCACACCAACACAGACAGCACAGAAGGTGCAGCTGCAGTAAATTCTGTGCCGACATCATTACGGTGAGCAAAATGTCAACTCTGTTGTTGCAGTGAACAAAAAGCCGAACTATACCATGACAGAAGGTTGTGCATAGCTGTACACATACTGAATAAATGCCATAGAAATAAACACTGTTTTACTTGGCGTCTTGGCGCAGTACAAGACCACTCCCACTGCCTTTGTAGATATCTGGACAAACAGCTTCCTACAAATTTGGAGTAAGGAGTGTTGAGCGCTTATGTTGTTGCCGTCGAGATTCCACATCTCCGAAGCAGCAATGGTCACCAATGCAGTAGGATGAATAACTTTTGAGGCAACTTTTCCTTTATTTTTGTTTGTGGCCATTTTGAGAAGGAATGATCTGCATATGAACTTGAAAGTGACACTGTATAGGCCATAGTAACGTGCAGATCCTTCTGTTTTGGGGGAATGGTGGTGAACGGTATTTACATCCAACTGGCTATTATTTATTTTATTTATTGTTCCATGAGTTATCTTATACTCAGATGTTACCAGTAAAGTGTGAAACTACTGCTCAAAAATATGAGCTGTAAAGATGTTTCTAGTGTTCATGGCATGAATATATGTAATATATTTTTCATGTTTGAAAACTGATTTCATCTAAAATGTCAAATTAAACAAGTCAATAATAAAACCATGGATTACACAAGAAATCAGACAAAAAGGTAAATTTATCTCTCAGCCAAGAGTAGGTCCTCTGATGATTTAGCTAAATATAAGAAATACTGTAAAATATTTTTAAAAAGTAATTTAGACATCTAAACAACTGGACTATGGGAAAAAGATAGCAATATCAGGCAACAAAATATAAACAATATGGGATATAGTGAATGAGGAGACTGGTAGAACCAGAAAGGAACAGATAGCATTAAGAGTAGATGATACATTAGTAACTGATGAGCATAGAGTGGCAAATCTATTTTAAAAGTACTTTATATCTGTTACTGATAGTATGAGATTGTCATGGTCAGTAAATAAAGCCCTTGAATATTTGAAACTAGCTTATACAAATACCTGTTCAGGTACACCAATGTCATTCACTTCACCACAAGAAATAACTTTCATAATAAAATCTTCAAAAACAAAGCATTCTAGTGGTTATGATGAAATATCGACAAAGTTAATTAAAGCATGTTCTTGTGAATTTAGCACATTTTTAAGTTATTTGTGTAACCACTCTATTATAACTGGAACATTTTTGATTGGCTAAAATATGGGGATATTATACCTCTGTGCATCAAAGGGGTAAAGAAATACCATCGAACTACAGACCAATTTCACTTTTGCCAGCATTCTCGAAAATTCTAGAAGAGGTAATGTACAAGCAGCTTCTCAACCACCTGACCACAAATGACACATTGCCCAGAACACATTTTGGATTTCTGAAAAGGTCCAATATTGAAAAAGCTATTTAGCCTACTGTGATAATGTACTTCATTCATTAGAAAATAAATTACAAGCATAAGGTATTTTCTGTGATTTATTAAAGGCATTGCTTGTGTGAATAACATCCTTTTCAGTAAATTAGAATTCTATGGTGTCATGGAACTGCTGCGAAATGGTTAAAGTTGTACGTCACTTTCAGGAAACAAAGGGTGTCACTGCAAGGGAGTAGTGTACTAAGCTGTCATTGGATTAGGAAGAAATTACGTGTGGTGTTCGACAAGGATCCATCTTAGGGTCATTGCTTTTTATTGTGTACATTAATGACCTCTCACCAGTTACTGCCAAAATGCAAGTTTATTTTGTTTGCAGATGATAAAAGTATTGAGATAAATAACATGGGGAGCATAGTTCTAGAAATAACTGGTAATTGTATTTTCATAAACAGAAATAAATGGTTTAAAGCCAACTCATTGACATTAAACTTTGAAAAGCCTCGATACAGCTGGGTTGCCCTTCATAAAAAATTCAAGACATGCAGTTCAGAACATGTAAGAGATTTCCATCCAGGATATGCATAAGGTATGAAGAAGAGGAGATAGAAGTTGTCGGTATTACATTTCTTATTACAGTTTGATAATTCTGTTGGGAGGAGCACACAACAGATCTGCAGAAATGACTTAACGAATTTGTATTTGCAGTACGTGTGTTATCGGACATAGGAGACATGACTATAAAGTTTGCATACATTGCATATGGTATAATATTTTTTGAGTCCAAAAAACGTGTAATATGTATTGTTTGTGGAGTAAATTCACGGACATCCTGTAGAAGCCTCTTCAAAGAAATGGGTATACTAACTACTGCCTCTCAGCGTATTTATTCCTTAGTGAAATTTGTCATAAATAATGGCCTTTTCCCAACAAACAGCTCAGTTCATACATGTATTACTAGGAACAAAAATGGTCTACACAAATACTTAAAAGCACTTTCATTACTTACAAACGGTTCCACTACTCAGGTTTCACACATTTTCAATTTACCAGCAACCATAAAAAATTGCTAGAAATAAAGATCAGTTAAGATGAGACTAAAAGACTTTCCAGTGGTCAGCTCCTTCTACTCCACTGACGATTTTTTAAATAGAACAAAATTATGTATGTATCTGTTTTCTTACTATTAGTATTATCACCTTATAAAAATATTGATACGTTCCACATCCACGAGGATCTCCTGAACACGGATCTAACTTGGAGATTCAGCGACAATGCGCATCAGTGCATAATCTCATTGGGCGATGCTTCAAATGAATTCGAGTAACGTAACATCTAGTATTAAAGTCTAATGTGCTAATCTCTTGTTTCAGCCTTAGTATACACTGAAGAGCAAAAGAAACTGGTACAGTTACGTAACACTGTGTAGGTCTCCCACAGTACATACAAGTGCAGCATCATAACGTGACATGGGCTCGACCCCTCAGGGGCTCAGCATTAATTTGCTGAGTACGGGCTTGGCGAACCCGGGGTCCTGAGCCGTGGGCTGTGTCGCGCCAACAGTCCGCTACACCGTAAGCTCTGTGCGTGCTTCAACGACCATCGTTCGGTGCGACGGGGAACATTGTACGTTTGAGCCCGGGGATCTTGGCTTAATCGCCCGGGTCGCGAGGATGGTACAAACCGCTATAAACAACCCCTCAATCTCAAGGTGTGCTACGTGCCGAGGAGATGCATGGCTGTTGAGGCTGAACAGTCGCTAGCGAGCAACCTCTGAGGAACCTGCCGCACCACAGTTGTACAAGGCTTACCCAGGCAAGCGGGGCCCTGCTTGGGTGGACCTCTTTTCCCTAGCTGCCCGTGGGACGACAATGAAACGAGCAAATAAAAGCGTGGCCGGTTGCGAAAACGGCGTCTCTAAGCGTGGCAAGACAGAATTCAACGCGTCTACATATGACCCTAAGGCGTTTCCTTCCCTCGCCACCCCGTGGGAGGAACGACAGGCCCGGAATAGATCAGAGCCATATTCGCCACAATACCTTGTTTGTGCGCGTTTAGATGGAGAATCATTCATGACCACTAAGCCGCAGGTCTTCGTGGAACAGCTTGAAGATAAATTCGGTGAAATAGAATCTTTTTCGAAAATGCGCAGTAGGGCAGTGCTGATACAGACGGCGTCCCCAGCACAGTCGAGGGCATTACTTGCCTGCGACAAGCTGGGTGATGTTCCAGTCAGTATCACGCCTCATAAATCACTCAACATGGTCCAGGGTTTAATCTACCACAGAGACCTCCTCTCTCAGACCGACGAGGAGTTGAGAGCATACTTGGAACGTCGGGGGGTTCATTTCGTTCGGCGAGTGCACAGGGGACCTAAAGACCAGAGGGTTGCCACCGGTGCTTTTATCTCGGCCTTCGAAGGCGATACACTGCCGGAGAAGGTCAAGGTAATGGTATACCGGTGCGATGTAAAACCCCGTGTCCCTCCCCCTATGCAGTGTTTCAGGTGCTGGAAGTTCGGGCACATGTCCTCCCGTTGTACTATCAGCCCTAACTGCAGGGAATGTGGACGACCATCGCACCCAGACGCCCCATGTACTCCACCTCCAATTTGTGTGAATTGTGGGCAACACCATCCGCCATGCTCGCCGAACTGTGGAGTATTACATCGCGAAAGAAAAATCATGGAGATAAAGACCCTGGACCGTTTGACATATTCAGATGCGCGGAAAAAATACGATCGGCTCCATCCGGTAAAGATGTCAACATCTTTTTCCGCAGTCACAGCGGCACCAGCTTTATTGCGGTCAACGGAATCAGTGTTCTCTCCGTCCGTGGGCCCTATGGGCCAACAACGATCTACTGCCCCCTCGATGGCTGGGGGCACCACTTCATCAGTTGCTCCCACAACACCACCAGTGGGAGCAAATACCTCCTCTCCATCGGGGACATCAGTCCCCGCACCCCAGCCGGAGAAGGAACAGCCTCCTCCGGCTCCTCTCGCTCGGAAGGGGTCCCTGGGGACACTCCCTTCCGAGGCTTCTTACAGTGAACGTGGGGATCCCAGCCGACGGCTGAAGGGTCCAAGACCTGCTGGTAGAAGGGCTTCTCGCTCTTCATCCAACCCAGATGCCACTAGTGAGAAGCCCTCCCAGGCCTCTAAACCAAAGGGCCAGCGAGAGGGACGACAGAGGAAAAGCAAGAAGAAGGCGACTTTGGTGGCTAGAAAGCCACAGGCATCCTCATCCTCTACTTCGGAGGATCAGGTTGAGATCCTTGCATCTGCTGAGGATCTCGCAATACTGGGTTCTCCAGAATCCAGGATCGCTGACACTGGCGATTCTGAACAGTTGGCAGCAGACGTAGCTATGGATGAACCCAATTTGAAACTTTAATATGGCTTATCAGCTCGGCGACCACGTACTCCTTCAGTGGAACTGCGGTGGTTTTTTCAACCACCTAGCTGAATTGCAGCAGTTGTTGTGCCGCTTCCCTGTGCTTTGTTTGGCATTGCAGGAAACGTGGTTTCCTGCCCAATGGACCCCGGCCCTTCGCGGCTATCGGGGATACTACAAGAACCGGGTGGCATATGACAGAGTTTCAGGAGGGGTCTTTCTCTACGTTCTCGCAACTGTCCCCAGTGCTACTGTGCCTCTCCACACGGGCGAGGCAGGAGTTCACCATCTGCTCCATCTACCTTCCTCCGGATGAAGCTCTATCTATCGCCGATATCGCTGCGTTAATAATACAACTACCCCCACCATTTCTCCTTTTGGGGGATTTTAATGCCCACCACCCACTGTGGGGTGGAACACAAACAACGAGCCGCGGTAGAGATGTGGAGGCACTTTTGTCACAGCGAGACGTCTGCCTCTTAAACACGGGTGACCCCACGCACTTCTGTGTGGCGCGAGGCACATATTCGGCGATAGATCTTTCTGTTTGTAGCCCGAGCCTACTCCCGCACCTCCAATGGAAGGTCCATGATGACCTTTGCGGTAGTGACCACTTCCCTATCCTCGTGTCGCTGCTGCATTTCCAACCTGCCGGCCAGCAGCCTCGATGGTCTCTCCGAAGAGCTGATTGGTAACGTTATACCTCAGCCGCTGTGGTTCCTGTTTCACTGCCAGCTGACGTGGACATGGCGGTTCACCAGGTCACCAGCTCCATAGTCTCAGCCGCTGAGGCAACTATCCCCAAAACATTTGGCTCCCCCCCCCCCCCGGCGTAGGTCCGTGCCCTGGTGGACGCCAGAAATCGCTGAGGCCATCCGGGATCGTCGACGGGCACTCCAGCGCCATCGCTGTCATCCCACCGTGGACGACCTGATCGCCTTTAAACGGCTCCGGGCCCGAGCTCGACAGCTCATCTGACAGAGTAAGCAGGACTGTTGGGAGCAGTATGTCGCCAACATTGGCTCTCGCGCATCCTCATCTCTGGTGTGGTCTCCGGTTCGGCGCCTCTTTGGGCACCGTCCACCAGCAGCAGTTCCCAGCATAAACATTCGGGGCACCGTCTGCACAGACCCCACTGCCATCGCTGAACACCTGGCGGACCACTACGCTTGCATCTCTGCAACTGCAGCTTACAGTGCAGCCTTCCGTGCACTGAAAGTGCGGGTCGAACGATGGCATCTGTCATTCTGTACCCGCCGTGAAGAAACGTACAATGCCCCTTTCAGTCAATGGGAATTCGAAACTGCCCTTGCTGCATGTCCCGATACCTCCCCGGGACCGGATCGTATCCACAGCCAGTTCCTTCGCCACCTTTCAGCAGAGTCACAATATCACCTTCTCGCCCTGTTCAACCATCTATGGGCAGAGGGGGCTTTCCCATCACAATGGCGGGAAAGCATCGTTATCCCCGTGATGAAACCTGGTGCTGACCCACAGGTGGCTGATAGCTACTGTCCGATCTGTCCGCTCCACTGTAGATAACCTGGTAACTCTGGAGTCGGCCATCTGTACGGCTTTCAGCAGACGTGGACACCTTGTTGCCGTCTTTTTTGACCTCAGGAAGGCCTATGACACCACCTGGCGCCACCACATTCTGGCCACACTGCACGGTTGGGGCTTGCGGGACTCACTCCCGCTTTTTATACAGAACTTTCTTTCGCTTCGCTCATTCAGAGTTTGTGTCAGTACCTCTCTTAGCTCACCCCGTATACAGGAGAATGGAGTCCCACAGGGCTCGGTCCTTAGTGTTCCTCTCTTTCTGATCGCTATCGACGGCCTTGCTGCGGCAGTGGGATCAACCGTATCCTCCTCACTCTATGCCGATGACTTCTGCCTATATTTCAGTTCTCACGGCATGGGTGTCGCTGAAAGGCGTTTGCAGGGGGCCATCAAAAAAGCTCAGTCCTGAGCCACGACCCATGGATTCCAGTTCTCTGCCGCCAAAACCCGGGTAATGCACTTCTGTCGCCGTTGGGCAGTACACCTAGACCCTGAGTTGTATTTGGGTTCGGATTTGCTTTGTGTTGTCCAGACTCACCGTTTTTTAGGTATGCTGTTCGATTCCCGGCTCACGTGGGTCCCACACCTGCAACAGCTGCGGAAGAAGTGTTGGCGCCACCTGAATGTCCTTCATTGCCTAAGCCATACCACTTGGGGAGCAGCTCATACATCTCTCCTGCAACTGTATAGGGCTCTTATCCAATCCCGTCCGGATTATGGCAGCCTGGTATACGACTCTGCAGCCCCTTCTGCACTGCGTGTCCTGGACCCAATACACCATAGTGGCGTACGTTTAGCGACGGGTGCCTTCCGCCCAAGTCCCGTGACAAGTCTGCTTGCTGAAGCTGGGGTTCCCCCCCTCCGAATCCGCCGGCAGCACCTACTGGCTTCATATGTCGTCCGTATTCATGCCACACCCGACCACCCAAATCACAGGCTTCTGTTCCCAGCTGCCGTTCTCCCTTCCCCACGACGACGTCCACGGTCGGGTTTCCCGATTGCGGATCGTGTTCGTTCCCTTCTTTCTTCCATCGCATCCCTTCCTATCCCTACCACATTCCGATACCTTTCTCATACACCTCCATGGTTTGTACCTCGCCTACAGCTTAGGTTAGACTTGTCCGGTGACTCGAAAGCCTCAGTTTCGCCAATGGTCCTTTGTCGTCAATTCCAGGCACTCACTGATTCTTTCCGTGGTGCGGAAGTAGTATACACCGATGGCTCCCTTGTGGACGGTCGTGTTGGGTACGCCTATGTTCACGGTGATCATGTTGAGCAGCGTTCCTTACCCTGTGGGACTAGTGTTTTCACAGCTGAGCTGGTGGCCATCTCTCGCGCTCTTACACATTTCCGTGCCTGCCCCGGGGAGTCTATAGTTATCTGTAGTGACTCCCTGAGTGGCTTGATCGCCCTTGACCAGTTTATGCCAAAGCACAATTTGGTTCGGTCCATTCAGGACGCCGTTTTCACTCTGGGCGAGTCAGGCCGTTCGGTGGTGTTCATTTGGACCCCGGGCCACGTCGGCATTCTGGGTAATGAACGGGTTGATCACCTGGCCGAGCAGGCCACCATATCACGGCCCTTCAAGATAGGTCTCCAAGACCAGGACTTCAGGCAGCAACTGACCCGTAAGGTTCTGGGGATTTGGACCTCGGAATGGGCTGCCTTGACTGAACCAAATAAGCTGCACATAGTCATGCCCGCCACAGCCGTGTGGCGATCCTCCCTGCGAGCCTCTCGTAGGGAGTCAGTAGTCATCTGCAGACTACGTATTGGACATACGTGGTTGACGTAAGGCCACCTTCTACGACGAGAGGACCCACCAACTTGCCGTTGTGGCGCCCTATTGACTGTGGTCCACGTTCTGGTGGACTGCTTACTTTTAGCCGACTTGAGGCAGTCTTTTACACTGCCTTCTGAGCTTCCATTGATTTTATCAGACAATGCCTCTATGGTCGATCGTGTTTTAGGTTTTATTTGCGCAACTGGCTTTTATTGGTCTATTTAGTGGTGGGGCCTATAAGCCCGCCCTGTCGGGCTTCAACCCCTCCAGAACAATAGGCCGCTGTTATTTTACGGTTTATGACTTGTTTTTCCATTAAGGATTTTAAAGTGTGCAGAGTGGCTGGCTCATCCTGTATTATTTTGTGATCAGCCAGCCACACGCTTCTGCTGCCTTGTTTTAGTTTACTGTCTATTTTGTCAAATTCTGTCTTGTTCTTTGTTATATGTCATCATTTTATCATTGACTGTCTCTCTGTACCCGGAGTACGCTGGACTTCGAGTACTATGCGACAAAAAGAAAATTTTTCAAAGTTAACTCTTAGCAGGGAACAGGGGACTGATAACCCAGCAGTTGAATCCCCTTTAAACACACACACACACAACAACAACAACAACATGGGCTCGACTATAGTCTGAAGTAGTGCTGCAGGAAATTGACACCTTGCATTTTGCAGTGCTGTACAAAAATCCCCAATAGTACGGGTGGGTGGAGATCTCTTCTGAAAAGCACGTTGCAAGGTATTCCAGATATGCTCAATAATGTTTGGTGGCCAGCAGAGTGTTTAAACTCAGTGTGTTCCTGGAGCCACTGTGTCGCAATTGTGGACGTGTGGGGTTTCGTATTGTCCGCTGACATGCAGGCTCTATGGATTCTTGAGGCTGTCTTGTACCTGTACATACCCACCCCAGACTCGTCAGACCTAACAACATGTTTAGTCAACAGTCCAATGTCCGTGTTGATGGGCCCAGGCGAGGTGTAAAGTTTTGTGTCGTGCATTCACCAGGGTACATTGTGCAGCAGCAACCAGACACATATTGTCTTTTATAAACGTTCGCGGCCGCAGCAACGTCCGCTGAGTGTTTACATATACCTGTGTTTTTTGCATTCGCATACCTATACCAGTTTCTTTGGCTCATCTGTGTATTAAATAATTGATGGACTAGAAATGAGTTCAACACTTTGAGACTAGATCGTCTGAAGAGGCAAGTAACCGCACTGTTAAAGAATAAGGTGGAAACAAAAAGAACTGGAAACATTGCAAGTATCTGGGCAACGAGAGTTCTGATGCAACAAAGGGATGCCACCAGGAAAAAGCTGGATGATTGACAGACAACATGACAACCCTTTTAACTCCCCCATCCCACGTACATATGACCGCTGTATATTTTTTTCTTAGATTTATGAGTACTGTGCGTTGCCACCATTTGAATCTGCTGCTACACCTCGCATCCTCGTAATGCAGTGTAATGCAACTGCATGCACAGGTCTACTCACAAGTACGCATCTATAGTTTGCATACTACATAAAATTTTTAGTTGTACTGTACGTATGTGAAACAGTATGGAACATTCTTGTACTGGTTGTAGGGGAACGGAAGGGTACTACACTGCATTTTACCATACACCAATTACATTTTTATACATCTCACCTTCAAATGGGTAGTATGGAGTTCTATTTGCAGATCACTTAAAAATGTTTTGGACTCTACCATTGCACATCTGACACTGTGGATCTCCATGATGCACAAATGATTGTCTTCTTAACTGTTTGCCATATCACATCAAACCTGTCATGTTTTTCTATTGTGGTTAACTTTTTTTTACCCTACCCAGAAGCTCCAACATCAATGCGTCTATTAAGTCACTTGGCTGCGAGTGGATCTGATCTGCTGTTACAGGCCGGCCGCGGACTGAGGCGCTCCAGTCACGGTCTGCACGGCCACTACGGGCATGGATATTTGTGCCGCCCTTAGTATTAGCTAGTTCATAAGCAGTTTGTAAGTTTAGGGATTGATGACCCCGTAGTTAAGTCCCATAAGCTCTACAAACATTTGAATTTTGCTGTTACAGGAACGCAGTGTGTTGTTGGGCAGTATGATGTATATGTAAGTTTAGCAATAATCGCATTGTCCTAGCATAGTCCTGAACCATTATTTTGGAGATGCTGTGTGGAATCATTACTAGATGAGTAAGACTGTGACCCTGAAAACATAGGGGCTAATATCAATCATTAAACACACTCAATATTGCTGGTCGTGGTGTAATGTGCTAAAAATAGAATATACTGCAGTGTAAATGTGAAAGTCATCGATTCAAAGAACCTCAGGTTGCCTTACTAAGAAATGAGTGATGAGGATACCCAAAAATGTTAGGGGTGGGGCTGCTATGTAACTTAAATTTCGAAGTTCTATACATTATTTGCGTTGCAGGAAGCCTCATATAAACATTCTAAGATTCTTTAATTTGAGGATAGACACTTTACCTTTAGAGTGTACATGTAAACATTGCTCTTTCCACTGTGCATGTATTCGTCAGTTAAGTGTTACGTTAAATGTGGAACTGGAGGATGAAACACACATTCTGTCGCGGTGTACGTTACTCTTCAGAATAATAAAAAAGATAGTCACATGTTGTGGATAACAACTCGCACACACATGAAATTAGACATAAATAGTAGGGAGGAGTATACATGGGTAGAATATTGCCGAACTGCATCTCATTGCCGTGTGATGGGAGAGTTATAAACATGTTCAACATACTTCTTGACTGCAGAAGATCGTTAAACTCTGGGTACTGATTCTATGGTGCAGGAGATGTGCTGGTACAAGTACACAAGTGTCAATATGAACACCGAGCATATGTAATGGTATGTATTCTACTGTTAAGGTACGGTATGTTACTGTGAAAGACTGGAGATACTGTAGACTAAAGTTACTACAGACAAATCCTGTAAGGTTTATGTGGGATGTGTAATAAGAGTTGGTTAACGTCAGCGAATGCCTGGCAGTTGCCACGCCTGACCCTTCGCCAGGTAGTGTGAATAGCAGCACAGAGTAACAAATACAGAGAGGAAGGCCCCCCACCCCAAACCAATGTCCTGCGCTCCCCTCACAGTTCCGTAAGATGCTAGCAGGTGTCAGGCGGTTCCCTGGCTTAGTACCGGTAGACCACACTAGAGGCGTTTCTGAGGGTAGCGTGGATGGGAGGCTGAGGGGAGAGCCACGGCTGTGTCCGGTGTGCCAGCTAGAGATGGGAAAACTGAAACATCTGACGGTTTCGAAACTAATGAAACCGTACCATCTGTGGTATCGAAACACTGTTTCGAAACCATGAAACCGTGAAGCAATGTATGTTTTATCATGAAATCTTCGTTCTAAGAGGGCAATATTTTTCACTATTTGGACAAGAGTACATATTTACTTCTTGGTCTGTACGAAACATGTTGATAAAGATTTTCTCCCGTGTTGTTGATGTTGCCAACATAGTCACACGAGGCCGCCGGTATGGTAGGTAAAAGTTTACCCCATTAGGAACTCAAAAACTGCAGTACGGTACGCATATTACAGAGATGGATCATAAATGCTACCTTCTATACATACTAAATAAATTATAGGGAATAAAGGTCACACTAAATAATCACAAATAATGTTATGGAATTACAAAAATAATAAGAGTTCACCACTTGTACGTCTTGACCGTTAATCCACCGCCGCAATTCCTTTAACATGACTGTCGAAAAATTATAACGACAGTAGGTAACTTCGTTTTCGCTCGTAAGAAACTAACTCTTTAACACGAGAATAAATATGCGAGCTGCCCTTGTTCGTATAAAAAATGTCATTTCAGGCTTCATGTTATAACTTATTTAAAAAAAAATGTAGTTTCACTCGTGTTTTTAATATGGTAGATAAATCTAGAATTTAGTGGTTATTTCAATGCAAATAGTGAACGTTGTTTTATTGTTCTTTTACATTTATAAAGCAGACATTGTCATTTCGGAATACAGCAATCTCTTGCAAACGAATCTTGATTTCAGTAATCATAAGCTGCAGACTCAAGAGTTCAACTACTATTTGACACACTCTTCAGTAAAATGAAACACCACATTTCGATACCATTAGTCTTTTCCGCCTTTCTGCATTAGTGGTTTGAAACACCGGTGTTGTGAAACCGACACGAAACCGTGAAACCGATATGAAGAAACGGTTTCAGTGTATCGACAATCGACCGCGATTGTGATCCGAAACAGAACGGAATGAAACCACATGGTTTCGAAACCGTGAAACATGCCGGTTTTGAAACACTGAAACTGTTGTGTGTATCGAAACCTGGTTTCGAAACCATGAAACCGTAGCCAACTCTAGTGCCGGCGTTTGAGGGGAGGTGGTGGTGGGGGGAGCCGCTACCTGCCGTTTTGTAAAGAGTGGAGCCCCTCCACCAACATGGTGACCAACTCAATAGTTCTACTGTCACCTCTGCGTGTGTTAGTAAGTTAATGTAGGAGTCACAGGAGCGGGAACTGTGATGTGTGCCGTACGTGTGGGTAAGATTACTCATTAATACGGTCCATATCGGGAGATAGTAGTGGTCGAAAACTTCGAAAGAGCAGTTTTAAGGGCAGAGGGGAAAAAAGTGCCAAGGCAAGCGCCAAGGGAAAAAAAACCTCTGCGACAGTCAGGAGCGGGTAGTAAGGGCAGTAGCGGATTCCTTGCTAACTGCGATAGTTCGTGCAAGGATAGGTTAGGTTAGTAGCGGGTATCGTGCATCGATTACCGTGTCAGAGCTAAGGTCGTCATAAAGACATCAATCCGTTAGTGCTGCAGCAGAACCTGCTGCGTTGGGCTGCACTGCTACACTCAACCAGCCGGTTAAGTGCGGCAGCGTACTGCGATGTTTCTCGCGTCCTCTCTCCGGCGGTGGCGTCCTTCGTCGCGGTGCCTCTACGCGCAAATGACTGCGTGGAGAGGTTCCTGCCGCCAGTCGTCGGGGCAGCAACTTCACTGTGTGGCGCACGACTCCTTCAGCGCCTTCTCCAGTGATTGCCCCCTCCAGTTTGGCCTTCAGTTCTTCAATCGCCCGCTCCTGGGCAGGCGTGATCTGCTGGGCAGCTGTCGACTGCGGTTGTACAACCACAGGAGCGCCGGTCGTCATAGCAGTGGTCGCCCCAGACCTCTGCGCCACAGGGGCGGGCTCTGTAGCGTCCTCAGCGTCGTCTTCGTAGCGGTCGCGCGCCAGTTCGGCGTGCAGCTGCCGGATCTGTCGGCAGACCTCGTCCTTCTCCGCAGCAAGTTGGGCCTGGAAGGCCACCCTCTCTGCTGCCATGGCGGCTTTGAATGCCTCTTCCGCGGCAACGCGCAGGTCGTCCCCGGGCCGCGTCGTCTTGTTTGGGGCCGGTGGTGCCGGCCCTCTTTCCGCTCTCGGCCGGTCCGCGCCGCCGTTGGCGGGTTTTCCGGCCGGTCGCGGGCAAGGGGGCGCGGCAGCCGCGCCGTCCCCTCGTCGTCGTCGTCGCCGCCGTCTCCGCCGACGTTGCGGCGCCGCCGCAGCGGCCGCCACGCCACCACCGGTTTGGCTTCGACTCGAAAAAGCCGGGCAGCCTCGCCAGTTGGCAACGTGAGGACCGCCACAACGGGCGCAAGTCGGCGTGTCTTCTCTGCCGCGCGCGCAATCACGTGAGTCGTGCTCGCCAGAGCATTTGACGCACCGCGCTGCGTTGCGCCAGTACATGGCCATATGGCCCACCCCCTGGCACTCGAAGCACTGGGGGAGAGGGTTCGTGTCGGCGGGGAGAGCTTCCGCAGGGCGAAGACGTCGCCCCCATCGTCGACCGTTTGCACGGCGACAACGTAGAGCGGCGGCCTCGTCCTGTCGGTCCGGTTGTGCAACTTAGCAGTTACACCACCGAACCCTGCTCGCCGCAGCCCTTCCCGGACTGCTGCCTCATCGCAGCACCGTGGCAGGCCCTTCAGGAGCGCCCTGGTGTACTTCTCGCGCTTCCCTTCGGACGTTGTCGTCGAGGGAGGAGCGTCGACAATGAAGGCGGCCACAGCGCTCTCGAGTGCCCTGTGGTCCGTCTTTGTTGCTGCCTGTAGCGAAACGGTGGTATTCGAGTCGACCGCCTCGATGCCGACCTCTTTCTTGCAGCAGCCGACTATAATATTGTACACTTCCGCCCACGCGCCATTGCACGAGATGTACAAGGGCGGGGGAGGTGTACGATCTTCTTCTGTCTTCTTGCCGTGATCAGCAGACTCGATGAGTTGCGTGATCGACGGCCCCTGCACTGCAGGTTTCTTCTGTTGCGCCGATTTCTTCACCATGCTGTGGTGCGGGAGGACACGACAATTTGCACCGTTGTTAAAACAACGCAACAACAATTTGCTTGGATCCCGCCACAGCACGGGCTTCCTCTCAGCTCTCCGACAACTGGTACAGAGCGCGCTGCACCGACGATGCGCACGCCTCAGCCTGCCGCCTGCTCTGGCCAGTTTTAAAGGGCTGCTTCTGACCTCAGCGCCATCATGGGACATCTTACGGAACTGCTGACATCTACCCCGCCCCGCACCCCTGTAGGCCAGTCGTCAGGTATGTTTAGGTCCAAAAAAATTGCAGGAAGCTGAATTTTTGGTATGTTGTTAGGACATATTAGTGTAGTATTAAACCAAGTTTGCAGCTTCGAAATCCTTTTGCGTAACTTTTAAGAGCCAAAAAACCTCGAAATTTTCCGACTTTTTTCTGGTTTTGGCTTATAACTCGTGAAGAGTGGTTTTTTGACGAAACGGCACTCACACCTATATTAATGTAGATAAACTATTCTAAAATTTAAGCCCAACCGCAGCTCTGTAAGTCCAATAGTTCCCGAGATATTGGACTTCAAAAATTGACTTATTTCTACAAAAAGTTCAAATTTTCGATTTTAATCATCTTTCGGCTGGAATATTGGCTCTAATGATCATCCCACGGGGAATGTCATACAAAACAAAGTTATAGAGCAGTTATTTAACTTTAATCTAAGTACTGAACGAAGCCCATAGGCCCAATAGATTTCTAGTTATCGTTAAAAAACGAAAACTTGGAAAAATCGGAGTATTCAACGAACTGACCCAGACGAATTGCAGTCCTCTTATCCTGTGTATGTTAAAGAAAAAGGAAGAATTACTCATTGGCGATGATTATTAACATATTGTATATAAATAGGTGTAACTATGTGTTAGTGCATACAAATATATTTTTGAAAGTAGGTACTGCTAAAAAAAAAAAAAAAAAAAAAAAAAAAAAAAAAAAAAAAAAAAAGGACGAAAGCCTCTCTGTTTTTGGGTATTGGTATTGGTCAGCCATTAAAGCATTGGGTCTTTCGGTCGTAGCGTGGCCTTTTGTTGTGCGAAGGTATCAATCCCCCTCCCGTCCCCCTTTACTCAGAGTCGTGACTTAGCGGATGTTCTGTCCTCCGTCCCAATCTTCTTGCGTCCGAGGCCTTCCCCACTACACCCAGTCTGCCCTTAGAAACAGCCGTATTCGGATTTGTGAAGATCGTTCCAAACAAAAATCGTCTAAATCTTGATCTTGGTGGCGTTTTAAGTACTTTCTGTTTTACAATACGTCGGAGCTACCCCCGTCGCATGTTTGTTTCGGGGTCGTCGGTAAGTGCTTGCAGAGGGAACAGTGACAGTGAAAAGACGCTGAATTTAGAAGCTGATAAAAATGAGTCAGAAACGTGGGCTTGAAAGGAACATGAGGTTTTTTGTGCAGTTTAAATGAAGTGACCGTACATGACGCATGCAGGAATAGATACACTGTGGAAAGTAATGTGTAAGCATTTGCTCAACCATCGTCTTCGTATGGGGAAAGGCTGAAAAGTGGGTCGGATTCGAGGCGTCACATCATTGGATATTATTGTTTCCTTTGTGGTGAAAAATTCTCCAAGGAATGTTTCGATAAGCAGATAAAATTGCCCAAATATATACAGGATGAACTCCATCAAAGGGAAACACTGGAAGTGAAAGAATCGATTGTGGAAAAAGCTAGACAAGCTAGTGAATGGGGCAACACATTCTTCGGCGTCTTTCATGTATAAGTGAACTTGTTGCTACTGAGGGTAAGTACCAAAAACATTACTACGTAAAACTGCACTCCTTGTCGCGATCTAGTGGTGCAGGAGGTAAACAAGGCCGTCCTGAACATCCCTTCCTTATCGAAGGTATGGATCGTATATATGCATACCCTGCAGAAACAAGACAGGAAAACCAATTTTCCATAAGTGACTTGATTGCAGAGACCTTCACATGTGATTACAAACCAGCAGCTGCAAGTGTTCAAGCTCATCTAAAAAAGCGATATGGCGGAAAATTATTTTTGCTCAGGTTGGTCCGTATCACAGCCCAGTCTTGATGTTCACAGACATTGGACGAAACATCCTTTATGAAAAGTGGTACAATCAAAGACGTAGCGGTCCTGCTGAAGAGCGGCTTAGAGTTGTCAAAGCTGCAGCAGAGATTATCCTGCAAGACATTCGTTCCCAAACATTTGACACTACTCAATATCCCCCGTCAGATGCTTTTTTTAAATACGCAGAGGCATCCTTCTCTTGAAGAGTGGAAAAAGAAGTGCATAGGATTTGCTCATGCAATCATGGCTGCAACGAGGCCCAAATCTTTCCTATCCTCAATTCAAATAAGCTTTGGAACCTATTTGTATAGAAAATTTGAATCAAAGCACCTTGTTGAACTTTGCCACTGTATGAGAATACATATACAGAGGCTATGCATTTTGAAAGTTCCGCTATCCTCCGAGGAGAAGTGGTCCAACCAGTCGACAAAGGAGCTTTTATGCGTTTTGTATTCGACAATGCAGATGTGAACGTTAACACAATTGATGGAGAAAATACGTTCCATGAAATGGGTGGAACAATGATCATGACCCCTCACTCATTCGTTCGCCCAAAAAAAAAAAAAAAAAAAAAAAAAAAACATTAAACATTCTTCTATTAGAAAGAAATTTGGCTTGTCAGCCATTTCAATTAACGAAGTGAAAATCGCTGAAGTCATTTTGCCAAAATCCCCAGACCAGCTGTGGTTTGGAAAAGCAATTCACATGCCAGGCATCCCAGTATGGAATGGATTCATGGATCATGTGACAGAAGATCTTCCTTACAAACGTTCAAAGATTGTATATCTCCCTTTTATCCATGCTCCCCCAACCAACTACGACACTGTTTTAACATCACTTTTAGAAGCCAGTTAAAGAACAAGCATTTACGGTCAGGAAACATGTTTTGTGACCTACGATCAACCACTGTACTTGACAGCCCGAGACATTGTGGAGAGCCACCAGCATCTTCAGCTTCTCAACATAGGGGTGAGACTTAGAGGTTTTCACCACCTCATGTTATTCATGGGGGCCGTCGGTGCCATAATGGCAGGAAGTGACTCAAGGAACTTCTCTGTTCAATATTTGCGGAAAACAGTGTTGAAAAAAATCCTTTTATATATGATGCGTTAATAATCATCGTCAATGAGAAATTCTTGCCTTTTCTTTAACATACACAGGATAAGAGGACTGCAAACTTGGTTTAATGCTACTCTAATATGTCCTAACAACATACCAAAAATTCAGCTTCCTGCAATTTCTTTGGACCTAAGGCCATTTTTACGTCTACGACGACTGGCCTACTGAGCGTGTGACCGGGCCCTTACGGTGGTTTCCCGTCTGTATAGTTTTGTCTGTGATAGCGCCCCTCCCCCAAGGCAAGGGATGCCCTTCCCCGTACTCCTGCTGTCCGCTTTCAAACCGCCGTTTCCACATCTTACTAGATACAGCCACTACGTAAGAGACCGGTTTTTTTCGACATCTCGTCGACATGTACAGGCCGGCCGCGGTGGCCGAGGGGACTGAGGCGCTTCAGTCACGGTCTGCACGGCCACTACGGTCGGGGGTTCGAATCCCCCCTCGGGCATGGATATTTGTGCCGTCCTTAGTTGTAGGTAGTTCATAAGTAGTTTGTAAGTTTAGGGACTGATGACACCGTAGTCAAGTCCTATAATCTATAAAGAAAAGACATGTACAGCTTCTTTTCAATATCCCGAAATCGAAATATTTATAACTTTTGGGAAACGAAAGCAATACCGTCGACTATGTCCGTGTGTAATTAGTTTGTCCAAGCACAAATATGGATCCATTCTCCCTCCGTCTGTACGGTACCTTCCTTCCACACTTACTGACTGGGATAGAAACAGTCCATCGCTAAGGGAGAAACACGAAGGGAACGATGTAAAGAGAATGCGAATGTTCCATAATCATTTAATTTTCATCACAGCATTTTAATTACTACAACTGCAGGTAGAAGAAAAGAAAAAATCGCACTGACGTGTTTTATGGCCCACTTTATATTTGTAGTTTTATAAGTTTTTGCAAATATTTTGGACCAAAATAATAATCTAAATAGTAATAAATAAATTAATAAGAGTGTCAGAAACCCTTTTAGGGAAAAAAATTAAGGAAGTGGTGGGTTTCGATCCACCGGCCTTTCGCGTCACAGTCCAGCACCTTGTCCACTACGCTTTTTTTTTTTTTTTTTTTTTTTTTTTTTTTTTTTTTGTTCTTCCGGTAGATCTATTATGTGCGGTCGTTTTTCATTGTTCGTTCTTGGTCGTTGGTTGATCTGTTGGCCCAGCTTTTTTATTACAGAGGACGTTCAGCCCTCTGACCGGGCGCGCTGAGCCACGGCGCCCGGCTGCTACGGCTACAAATCAAAACAGAAGTTATTTAATCTTATATTATTGATGGCCGCTGTTAACTGATGTTAATATGGCATTTGTAGACATTAGATTATCATTTATCGTACGAAGAACGATGTGGTTTTGTTAATCCCTCAGCGGAAAAAAAAATCAAAGTCGTGTGTCAGTAGCTGTAGTAGTAGACCGAGTGGGGACGGTGGGGCGTCACCACGAGCAGGGGCCCACACAGTAAGGATACACGGGGCAGTGGCAGTGAGGGGAGTGGGGGCAGTGGTCTCTCAAGTGAGGGGTGTCTGCCAGGGGGAGGTAAGTACAATATCATGACACCTCTTAATCGTCCAGGTTTTCCCCAGCAGCATCCCTTTGATGCGCCAGAACTCTCATTGCCCCAATACTACGAGGTACGTCCAGAAAGTAAGTTCCGTTTGGTTATATAAAACAAACGTGTACAGATACAGAAAAAATATTTATTGTACAGAAATCTACAACTGTTAAACTACTTTTCTACATAGCTGCCGAAATTTTGTAGGCACTTGTCATAGCGTGGCACAAGTTTCTGTATGCCTTCTTCATAGAAGGTTGCCGCCTGTGTATTTAGCCATGTGGTAGCATGTTCTTTCAGCTCGTCATCGTTGAAGTGTTGACAGGACAAATTTTAGGTGTAAGAAGAGGATTTCCATCAAAAGGTGGTGTTTGTTTCCTCGATAGTGCCCGACCTCATGTGGCGAATGTGACCAAACAACTCTTACGGGAATTTCACTGGGACGTGTTTGATCATCGTCTGTACAGCCTGGGCCTCGCTCCTAGCCACTTTCATCTGTTCTTACACCTAAAAATCTGTCCTTGGTGGTCAACATTTCAACGATGACGACGAGCTGAAAGAAGCTGCTACCACATGGCTGAATACACAGGTGGCAACCTTCTATGAAGAAGGCATACATAAACTTGTGCCACGCTATGACAAGAGCCTACAAAATTTCGTCAGCTAAGTAGATTAACAGTTGTAGATTTTTGTACAATAAATATTTTTTTTCTGTATCTGTACACGTTTGTTTTATATAACCAAACGGAACTTACTTTCTGGAGGTACATCGTATTACATGACACAGCAGCCTACGGCACTCACATGATGGAGATACAACGTCTGTGGTGGATATACTCGTTTTATTCATCGATACCATGGAAAATTTAATTGCACTTTCTCAGGCAAAGCATCAGAGGAAGTGTCATACATTTTCTGAAAGGACGTGTAACTTTAATACTCAAACGTACCAACTTCCTGGCAATGCAGAAGTGGAAAAAGTCCTCGTGCAAGAACTGAAAATGGGCTTCAGAAAATGTTCAAATGTTTGTAAAGCTGTGGGACCAAACTACAGTGGTCATCACTCCCTAGACTAGAAACTACTTAAACCAACTTACATTAAGGACTGGCAGGCAGTACACGCGCAGTCAGCAGCAAGGCGCCTTAGAGTGCACGGCCATTCCCGCACCGCTAGGGATTTAGATGTGTTTATACACGGTATACTGACGGATATGTCACAGTGGGTAAGATTCGAGATTCCGAGTGACTTACATGACGCAGTTAGAGTTGCCATACAGTGGAAAGAAATAAAGAGGTCAACACGGAAGCCTAATGAATTGGGTGTCTTTTCTTCGTATATAAAATAATATAGGAGTGTCCGAATGGACCACGTAAAGAAGCAGTGTCGCCAACCAAAAGCCCGCCGCGGTGGCCGAGGGGATTGAGGCGCTTCAGTCACGGTCTGCACGGCCACTACGGTCGGGGGTTCGAATCCCCCCTCGGGCATGGATATTTGTGCCGTCCTTAGCGTTAGCTAGTTCATAAATAGTTTGTAAGTTCAGGGACTGATGACCCCGTAGTTAAGTCCCATAAGCTATACAAAGATTTTTTAGCCAACCAAAATGAGTGTGGTGAGGTTTGGCATAAGGCAAGTGAATGGAAGAGCAAAGATCAGGGGACGCCGGGCGCGAGTAAGACTACATTAAGCATCATCCGTTAAAACAATATACTGCATGTACAGATGCAGAGACCGTTGCTTAGTTCAATCAAATGTTTGTAGAACTTATGGGACTTAACTACGGGGTCATCAGTCCCTAAGCTTACAAACTACTTATGAACTACCTAAGACTAAGGACGGCACAAATATCCATGCCCTAGGGGGGATTCGAACCCCCGGCCGTAGTGGCCGTGCAGACCGTGACTGGAGCGCATCAGTCTCCTCGGCCACCGCGGCCGGCCGTTGCTTAGTGAGTGTACTAGTAAATAGGGAACATAATTTTTTAGCAGGCATGCACATATGACAGTCGTTAGTCTAGACCTCTTGGGAAGGAAGGAACTTCTCCAGGGTATAGAGTGTGTGTAACGTGTAACGATGACGTATAATCACTGGGAACAACATTGCTCTCTTTCATTATAGGGCCGAAACGTTTAAGAAGCATATGGAGGTATTGTCATTCGTTAGTAAAGGGACTATGGAATTCATGGGCTCGGTTTTCTGAATAAACATTAGGCTATAATCGATCTTACACAGCGTACAATCAAACTGGTAGGTACTATGTTTCCACTAAGGGCGAGAGGTCCAAGTGATACAAAGTCTCAAGGTGCGCCTCTCATTAAAGTGATACCGACTAAACTATGTATACTATCACTAAAGATTTGTTTGCGCGATAACGTTAGAGCAGGTACAGGAAAACTGACTGGGTTAGTGTGAGTACAGACTTACCAATTGGTTCGTTGTGCATAGTAGAACCGTTTCCTGCAACGTGGAATTAGATAAGTCTAACTGCATGGTGTCGGGTTCGGTGGTCTTAGGATAAAGCGCTTGGCTGGAAACCGAAAGATCGCGGGTTCGAAACCCGGTCGGACCTCGGATTTTTTCAGTCTGCGTTTTAACCCATCCTTCATCTCTCAACGATGTGAGGAGTCGGCAGAAACGACACGTCGTTCGGATTCCACGTTAAGCTGTAGGTCCCCTTTTCCCGGTTGGATAACTGGGGTAGGCTAGGGACCAGCAAGTCGTCGAAGTGGCGTCAAATTGAAAGACTTGCACCAGGCCAATGAGCCATACGAAATTATTATTATAAAATCAAATGTTCAAATGTTTGTATAGTCTATGGGACTTAACTACGGGGTCATCAGTCCCTAAACTTACAAACTACTTACGAACTAGGACGGCACAAATATCCATGCCCGAGGGGGGATTCGAACCCCCGACCGTAGTGGCCGTGCAGACCGTGACTGGAGCGCCTCAGTCCCCTCGGTGGGCAATTATTATTATATTACTGCATGGTATGCAGGAGTGTGGTTCGTGTCACGGATATAGATGGAGAATTTACGACTCCACTCAGTTTAGACAATTTTGGCGTAAGTTACCAATGTGCCTGGTAGTGGCCAATCTAAGTGTCTTAGAAGAAAACGATATTGACAGACCGGGAGACAACCAAAGCCACAATTACACCGTTGATAAATATGCATTACACAAAAATGTTAAACACGAGCAGGGAAAAGAAAGGAAAGACGTGGAAGCTTTACTGACAAGGTTCACGGATTCATTAAATGTAGTGGGGTTTTTGCCAGCGACGCCTATAACCCAACATAGCATACCGACAAGGAACAATGCAGCAGTCTATCGGAAATCATACCGTGTTCTGAGGCAACTGCAGCCTCAATGAATGAATTCATAGACGAGCAGTTATTAGATGGAATCATAGATCATAGTGATAGCCCATGGGAGGCAGCAGTCATCAGGGCCGGCGAAAGGGCAAAATATCACCCGGGCAAGTAATCCATATGGCGCCCCCTACAACCCATTGGTATTACTGACTTTCAATTTGCTATGCTACCTTACAGATAGCTGCTTTTAAAGGAAAAGTCCTGGAACTCTATAAGAATCAATTACCAAACTGAGTAAGATCTTAACTTTTGTCAGATTAAGTTTTGGTTAACAATATACGAAACAATTATTTACAAATGAGCATGCATAATATTTTACGTCACTGATTAGAAATTTACAGAACGATTCAAGGAACAACGATTTATATAAAATTAAGATTGATGATACGATACAGCTTCGTAATACAAATAATACAACCAGTAATATAATTTTATATCTTTATACAGTTTTAATGCAAATTGTCCTTTGACTTGTTTACAATGCTAAGTAACTTTTCGTGCCTTTTTCTCTCAAAGTCTTTAATTAAAGTATCAGTGTCAAGCTCATACAGAACATCACATTCAATGAAGGGATTTCCTTTATTGCCAGCCGCGGTGGCCGAGGGGACTGAGGCGCTCCAGTCACGGTCTGCACGGCCACTACGGTCGGGGGTTCGAATCCCCCCTCGGGCATGGATATTTGTGTCGTCCTAGTTCGTAAGTAGTTCATAAGTAGTTTGTAAGTTTAGGGACTGATGACCCTGTAGTTAAGTCCCATAGACTATACAAACATATGAACATTTCATTTCCTTTATAGCATATTCAAGAAGAAACCGGGGTTGTTATAAATTGTGAGGCCTACAGCATGAGGTAGTAACCAATGTTGCTACACAATTTATGAAAAAGTTAATTTTTAGCAAGGATTTTGGCGCCCCCCAAATTCCCCTAAAATTTGGCGCCCCGGGCGGTCGCCCGGATCGCTCGGCCCTTCTGCCGGTACTGGCAGTCATATTGTCACTCAAAATGTCGTCGAATGGAAGTAAAAGGTACACGGTCACAGCAACAGCGTTAATGGGGTTGACACATCTTTTGTTGTTTTGGCTGGGGGAAGCATTTGAGGTCCTGGCAGCACAGAAGATGACATTCCTGGCAGACCCAGCGATCCTGCACTGCCCAGACCAGGGCCAGCCTCGGCTTTGCTCGCCACTTCTCGGAATACTCGCTGCAGCGCGACATTTTGTTTCGTAGTGCGATACGGCTCTGCCTCTTTCAGCCTACGGAGCGAATTTTTCCAACGGCCAGCACACATTTTCCTAATCTTTCTTGTCTTAACGAAATGTTAATTATTTAAAATTCATTTCAGTGTAGGAAGAAATTTTTCAATTCGTTTTTGGGATACTGACAATTCGCATCTCTTTTGGAGACTCTTCGAGACGATTTGTTGCATCATTTGAAAATACCCTGTCTCTTTGTAGATGGAACTGATAGATTTGCACTGTACCTCTAGATGCAAAGACAAATTCTATTACGTTAAAACTGTTCAGGAGTCCTATGAAGGATTTCCTCTAGAAGAAAAGTTATACCCATGTTTGTCTCGACTTTTGTGTGAAAATCTTTTTTCAATAATTTAATTAAATAAGTCAGAATTACGAGTAGACTTAAGTGAAGAAAAGCTGATAAACTGTCATCGTCTGTGTGCTGAGATTTTGTACCAGCTATAAGTTTTATTACGTCTTCAAACAATCAAAAGTAATGAAATATTCTTTTTGTTTGTGATATATTTTGTTAATTACTGTATCCATAACACTACCGCTAGAAAAGTAATTGTTAATAATTCCTTTTTTTTACATGTAGTAACTCAATGAAGACTATTCGAGGCGCGTCCAGAAAGTAAGTTCCGTTTGGTAGTAAAATGAAATTATACACAGATACAGAAGAAATTTTTATTGCATAAAATTCTACAACTCTTAAACTACTTTTCCACATAACTGCCGAAATTTTGTAGGTACTTGTCATAGCGTGCCACAGGTTTTTGCATGCATCCTTCACAGAAGGTTGCCGCCTGTGTATTCAACTATGTGGTAACACCTCTTTATCATCGTTGAAGTGTTGACCACCAAGGACAGATTTTAGGTGTAAGAAGAGATGAAAGTCGCTAGGAGAGAGTTCCGAGCTGTATGGAGGATGATCAAACAGGTCCCATTGAAATTTCCGTAAGAATTGTTTGGTCACATTCGGTGTGTGAGGCAGGCATTATCGTGAAAAAAAAATCTTTTGACAGTAATCCTCTTATTACACCTAAAATCTGTCCTTGGTGGACAACACTTCAACGATGATGACAAGCTGGAAGAACATGTTACCACATGGTTGTATACACAAGCGGCAACATTCTATGAAAAAGGCACACAAAACCTTGTGTCATGCTATGACAATTACCTACAAAATTTCGGAAGCTATGTAGAAAAGTAGTTTAACAGTTGTAGATTTTTGTACAATCAATATTTTTTCTGTATCTGTACCCGTTCGTTTTATATAACCAAACGGAACTTACTTTCTGTACGCGCCTCGTATTTTGTTTTTGCCTTTTTTCCCAGCAGGCTCACGGGAAGACTGGCAGCAGCTTAGTGCGTCGCTCTTCAGCCAGAAAGTTACATGAATTTGGTAATAAGTGATAAAACATATAAATGAGAAACTGACGCAGAATTAAAAACACAAAGGTGATAAAACTGGTGGATGAAATACATGAAAGCAATGATTTTAAAAGACATATATTCAGAAAGAAAACTGCCATGGTGGCTAAATAGAGACACAGAAAATGGCGACGATGATGGAGACACTGGTAAAACACATGGCAACATTCTGTTCTGCCTGTACGGCGGTTGTTAAAATCTGAAAACAACATGGAGGACAACACTCTGCACAACACTGGATGGCTCACAGGCACAGACTCAAAACTGGCAAAAAGTGGAACTCTTTGGGATATCCAGAATCACACACTAAAATAGTGAGTCAGGTAAATATAGGAAAGGTTGGGGAAATGCCAGCTGACTATATTATAACCCCCATACTGCTTCAACAAGCCTTTCAATATAACAATTGGAAGTAGGGAGCAGTGGGAGAAAATAGTTCGACACCGTACGGGAGATATTGTCTGGTTCACTGACGGGTCAAAATCAGACCAAGGCGTTGGGTCCGGGGTATACGGGGTGCAGCCAAGACTGGAGGGCGTCACCTCTCCAGGGAAACTGGCCTCAGTATTCCAGGCCGAAATCACTGCCATCAGAGCGTGTGTGGAGGAGAATTTGCGTAGGTGCTACAAAGACCGTAGCATCTATATCTATTCAGACAGCCAGGCAGCCCTGAGATCACTGGCAGCTCCTGCAACAAGGTCTAAAATAGTTGCAGGATGTCACAGGGTTCTGGTGGAGCTAGGGAAAAGGGGTTCTGGTGGAGCTAGGGAAAAGCAATAGAGTAAACCTATTGTGGGTCCCTGGCCACTCGGGGATCAGTGACAACGAACATGCCGACAGATTAGCCAGGGTAGGAGCAGAGACTCCATTTATTGGACCGGAACCTGTCCTGACAATCACCAAGGCAATGATCAAATTGGAGCTACGTATCTGGCTCAGAAGACCGCACGTAGAATATTGGACCAAAGTCTATCAACAAAAACATGGCAAGGTAATGATGCCAAAGCCATGTTTTAAAAGAAGCTCTATAATCCTGGGCCTGAACAGGAGAGAGATTAGACTCATGGTTCCGTTGCTGACAGGCCATGGGAATTTCAAAAAACACCTACATACAATGGGAATAACAGAAGAGGACCCTAAATGTAGGATCTGTGATGACGTTGATGAAACTGCATCACATCTAATCTTCGAATGCATTGCATTGGAGAGTAAAAGGCACAGAACATTTGGGAGAACCAGACCTGAAGAAATTGTGTCTAATAAAGAACTGGTAAAGGGACTCCTTGCCCTGTTCAAGGGAATTGGTTGGCTTTACTAGATATACAGGGAGCGATACCGCACAATAAACTTAGTTTCGGTGCGGGCAGTGGCGGGTTGGACCAAGACTGTTTTGGCTTCCCTGAAAAAATCAAATCAAATCAACCCCACAGGGGATAGGGGAGGGAAAGGGAAGTGCAGAGGGGCTGTAAAGGGTGGGGGGATGGAAGGCGGGAGAGTGTAAGAACTCCTGGGGATGGGGAAGGGTGGGAGAGCCAAGACAGGGAGGCGAGGGAGAGGGGGCGCTCATATACGGGAAGGGATTTAGATTGATAGGAAGGATACATTTTGGGACGGAGGGCGTCATCCCAGAGAGGAAGCTGACGGAAGTTAACTTTGGAGAGGATGGTAGAGTGTGGAGGTGGAGGGAGGGAGGGAGGGATAACTTGGTAACAGCGTGGCGGAGGACCGGTATTAAGTAGGAGGTGGGAAACCTGAGAGTGTTGGGACTCAGGAATTTGAAAGGTGTGGGAAAGGAACGAGACCGTATAGGGTCTGCATGGGGGAAGGGAGGCAGATATGGTAAGCAAGGCGGAAGGCATGGCACTCAAGGATCTGGATGGACTGGTAGTGGGGGTTGGGTGGGGGGCGGCGATACCCAAGTGGGTTGGAAACTACACAAAACGGGATGCATTAAGGATCGGTAGTTGTAGAGGATGGTGGAGGGGGTGATTCCCCATGTCAGCTGGAGAAGAGGTTCAGTAGGTTGAGACATTTTGAAGGTGAAGTTTCCAGGAAAGGGAGCGGTCGAGGGTGAGGCCAAGGTACTTAAGGATTTTGGTTTGTATGATGGGATTGTTATGGAGAGTTAGGTACAGGTCTCGATGGCGGAATGAGTGGCTATGATGATTGCCTGGGATTTTGTAGGGTTGACAGTAAGGACCAAGTGGTTACACCAGGTGGAGAATTTGGAGAGGTGAGACTGTAGCAGGAGTTGGGAGCGAGCAAGGGAAGGGGAGAGGGCTAGGAAGACGGTGTCGTCAGTGTACTGAAGGAGACGGACCGAATGCTGGGGTCGTGGCATGTTGTCAGTCAGGTAGAGGAAAGGGGAGTGGGCAGAGCCATGGGGCACCCTTGTGGAGGGGTAAAACAGTGGGAGTTGGAATTGTTGACAGTGACATAAAATGGGAGGTGGGAGAGAAAGGAAGCCGCGAATCAGACATAATTAATGGGAAGAGCATAGGTTTATCGCTTGAAAAGGAGACTGGAATGCCGTACTCGGTCGTAGGCCTTCTCAACGTCGATTTTGCCTCTGTTTCTATACCTCTGTTAAAATGTAATCATTTTATATGGAACAACGGGTATCACACACTACTGCTAGTGATATGAAGTTGCAAAATAAACTTAATTCTATTTTTCTTTTGTACCAACACAAAAAGTGTATTATATCGCATTTTACCGACTATTGCTTTAGTTTTTCGAATTTCCTAATTCGGAATACTATGAAATCTTGCCACTTGCAAGACGTTTCGTGTTCCATGCTCGACGGTTCTGCCATCTAGCAGCGTAGTGAGGAAAGTGTGCATTCAGACAAGAAGGCATGGCCTGTGGGCAGCCCACAGGGTAGTTCTGTGGCCGCCCCTGTCCTACACCGTCTAACAGCACCTCAGGAGGGGCACATTCCCGCAGAGCAGATGATTCCACACATCTAGTAATACTGCGAGAAACAACAGACTTGAGTCCTGAGCATAAGTATTTCAGCTATTAGTTCTGTAACGCTTCTGGTGCGGTACTCTTTTGTGTTGTGTACGCATGTTGCAAATGTAGGAAGGTGCAACACGCTGAGCAGTCTCTACATGAGTTACCTGTTGCTTGGTTTAGTTCAAAATGTTCAAATGTCTGTAAATCTATCGGACCAAACTGCGTGGTCATCAGTCGGTTGCTTACAAACTACTTAAACCTAGGTAAACTAACCTACGGACAAACACACACCCATGCCCCAGGGAGGACTCGAACCTCCACGGCGAGCAAGCGCGCGCTCCGCAGCGAGGTGCTTTAGACCGCTCGGCTACTCCACCGCGGCTTTGGTTTAGTAATGCAGGGATAAGCGATACAGTGTAGTAGTATAACGAAGAAATGTCCCGATTATTCGGTAGGAAATGGAATTTCCTTCAAGTTGATCCAATGGATCGCTCACAGTGGTGGGCAGGTTCACAACACATCGAGATAGGGGCTCGAAAATTTTCAAAACAGAATGTGTGACTTAGTTAACACTCATTGCCTCAGATGGCAGGGCACAGTCTGAGTGAATCGCCGTGTCCACTCGCTACACAAAAAGTAGCGTAATCGAGAACGGAACTTGATTGCAATGATATGTGGAGTAACTTCATGCTTTCAAAAGAACTTTGTCCAGGGAGCCAGCAGAAACGAGCCTCTGAAAACCTTAAGCTAAACATTGTGTCAGCCAGGAGTTCTGACAGATGCGGAATATTTGGTCAACTGTGTGGAGGGGAATAGGGCGGCAAGCACTACCAGTATATATAAACTCCATATCCAACCACTCATTCTTAGAGTCAGGAAATTCCATCTAAATCTGTGATACCAACGAAATGCCAGCTGTTCTAGCGACAGGCTGCCGCACTGTACAGAAGTAGCACCGCCAACTTCCATCCCAGAGCCACAGCCGTCCAGCTGTGGGCCAGCTATTCATCCACCCAAACTGGTACTCATCGACACTGGGAATTGTGGATCCCAGGCAGATCTTCCGTAGGGGTTGTCCTTTTGTAAGACTCTGTCTGTTTCATCCATTTAGACTGATAGTGACGTTAATATTTCAATTAGTATTCTGCCTAGTGGCAGGGCCATGACTTCGTACAGAGAACATATGATGACAATACTCCCTGTCTTCAGCTTTTCCTTTAGTTTGCTGTACCTCCTTCCATCTTTCAGGTCATCCAGATGTTGAATTCTTCTTCCTCCTCGTCCTCCATTTCCTTTGATCTCCCTTCGGTGGCATCGTGTATGAGCCCCTCATGTCTAAGCATGTGTCCCATCCAGTTAGATTTTCTCTGAAAAATTGCACTCAGAATATTTTTCTTCTCTGCTAATCCTCTCAGTACCTCGTCATGGGGTTTTACGTCGTCCGATCTGTCCACCTGATCTCAATTCTCCTACAGCACAACATTTGAAAACTTTCCAAGTATTTTTCTCCTTTTCTCTCATGGTCCATGTCTCTGTTCCATTCCATACACTACTGTTTGGTTGGCACTTAGGCGTACCTTAATTTGTTTGCTAATTATTGCTTTTCTGATCAAATCAAGCGCCATCTGTCAGACATTTTTTGAACATTTTTGTTCTAATAAAACCCCATGTCATTCCAAGCATGTGTGTCAATTTTTACCCCTCTATCTACAATATTCCGTGATTTATTAAGTTTTCAAATTTATACTGACTTTTTGATCACCCGGTACACTAGTCAGCCAATTCCGAGTGAGAAAACACTGTGAACGTCAAAGTGCAGCTTTATAAAGGGTGTCCCACTCAACTGTTTCACTCCAGATAGCTCTGGGACTACAAGATATATAGAAAAACGACTTTCACGGTCATGAACGTACGGCAGGGACTTATGAAAGTAGGTACTATGAGACAGAGTAAAACGTAAAGAAAAATTATTTTCAACGCAAACTTATGTTTTTTAAAATGCATACCCTATATTATTTCTTAAAGCCATCAATAAAATGAAAAATCACAAAAAGAATGGCGTTGGTTTCATCGCTATGAGTCAATTACATCCGGAGAAACTGCGAAGCGATGTTGACGTTATAAATACATGAGGCGCGCTGCTATTGCGTGTCCGAGGCTCAACCGCAAGTCTCGCTTGAGTTTCGGGACGCGTTATCTGTGCGTTTTATGTATTTCAAACGTCAACTTCGCTTCGCAGTTTCTCCGGATGTAATTGACGGATTGCGATGCAACCAACGCCATTCTTTTTGTGATTTTTCATGCTACTGATTTCTTAAGAAATAATATGGGGAATCCATTAAAAAAATAAGTTTATTTTGAAAATAATATTTTATATAAGGAACTCATAGTTCGATGGGGCGATCTATAATTGTTTAATAATGATTTTGCAGCCAAGATCGCATTTATCATTTATTATGTTACCGGTTTCGGCGTGCTCGACGCCATCTTCAGACCTGTCGTAATTTACATAACTTCACGACATTTTTTATATACTAAAAGAGTACATCCAGGTTGAGGCATCACCAAACATAAAATTACTAGTCGCAAATAATATATATATACACCCATCTTCTAATGGTTCTGAAGCGAGGTACTTCAAAGTCTAAGTTCAATATTAATTGAAGTCCAGTATAACACTTCAATCAATATTGAACTTAGACTTTGAAGTACCTCGCTTCAGAACCATTAGAAGATGGGTGTATATATATTATTTGTGACTAGTAATTTTATGTTTGGTGATGCCTCAACCTGGATGTACTCTTTTAGTATGTAAAAAAATGTCGAAGTTATTAAATTACGACAGGTCTGAAGATAGTGTCGAGGACGCCGAAACCGGTAACATAATAAATGAAAAATGCGATCTTGGCTGCAAAATCATTATTAAATAATATTTCTTTACGTTTTAGACTTTCCCTTATTACCTACTTTCATAAGCTCCTGCCGCAAATTCATGACCCTGAAAGTCGGTCTTCAATATCTCTTGTAGTTTTCACGTAGGGTAGCCCACTTTGCGAGAGCTTATTCCATTCTCGCCGCGGTGGAGTAGCCGAGCGGTCTAAAACACCTCGCTGCGGATCGCGCGGTTGCTCGCCGTGGAGGTTCGAGTCCTCCCTGGGGCATGGGTGTGTGTGTTTGTCCGTAGGTTAGTTTACCTAGGTTTAAGTAGTTTGTAAGCTACGGACAGATGACCATGCAGTTTGGTCCGATAGATTTACAGACATTTGAACATTTATTTCATTCTCGGGTTGTACAATAGTAAGCAAATAATAATGTAACCAGCTGGAAAATGCCCCTGTCGGAACACAGAAAGTGTCATAGCTCTCTCTTTAAAAGAAGCGGGGAAGCAGCTGGCTCAGTCCTCACCTGGCCTTCCTGGCATGCCAACACACTGCCGCCTTTCCCCGTCCCTCACTGTGATGCATTCTTCACTCACAGCGCCTGCCACTGTCTTTCTCCCATAGGCCATTGGTACTTCTTGCTGCCTGTCTCTCCCACTGCCTTCATCCTTCTCTCTCAACCTTCCATACATCTTTCTTCTTCCAGAATGAAACTTTCACTCTGCAACGGAGTGTGCGCTGATATGAAACTTCTTGGCAGATTAAAATTGTGTGCCGGAACCGGGACTCGAACCTGGGACCTTTGCCTTTCGCGGGCAAGCGCGCTACCGACTGTGCTATCCCGACACGACTCACGATGCCACCTCACAACTCTACTTCCGCCAGTACCTCGCCTCCTACAGGTTCGAGTCCCGGTTCCGGCACACAATTTTAATCTGCCAGGAAGTTTCATATCAGCGCACACTCCGCTGCAGAGTGAAAGTTTCATTCTGGAAACATCCCTTGGGCTGTGGCTAAGCCATGTCTCCACCATATCCTTTCTTCCAGGAGTTCTAGTCTTGCATGGTTCGCAGGAGAGCTTCTGTGAAGTTTGAAAATTAGGAGGCAAGGTACAGGCGGAAGTAGAGTTGTGAGACGGCTTCGTGAGTCGTGTCGGGTAGCACAGTCGGTAGTGCCCTTGCCCGCGAAAGGCAAAGTTCCCAGGTTCGAGTCCCGGTTCCGGCACACAATTTTAATCTGCCAGGAAGTTTCATCTTTCTTCTTTTTTGCCACTTTCATTGTCTCTCTCTGTCAGTGTCTTTGTTTTATTCCTATGCTCTCATACTGCTACTTTTTATTTCTTTCTTTGCTGTCTGCCCGTTTCATTATCGTTGTCTCCTCTCTACACGTGTCCTTGCAGATGGTTTGAATCGGGCTTGTAAACTCTAAATCGAGAGACTTTGAGATGTGGGTATGGGGATGCGGAAAAGAGAATTATTTTCTTATTAAAGTTGGCCCATTTGGATGATCCAGACCCCAGCAAACCCGACTCACCTCTGTTCAAATGTTCAAATGTTTGTACTGCTTATGGGACTTAACTACGGGGTCATCAGTCCCTAAACTTACAAACTACTTATGAACTACTTACGAACTAGGACGGCACAAATATCCATGCCCGAGGGGGGATTCGAACCCCCGACCGTAGTGGCCGTGCAGACCGTGACTGAAGCGCCTCAGTCTCCTCGGCCACCGCGGCCGGCGACTCACCTCTGTCTCCTGTCTCTTTTGCTCCCGCTGTTGCTATCTATCACTGTTACGCTCCCACCGTCACTGTATGCTCTCTCTCTCTCTCTCTCTCTCTCTCTCTCTCTCTCTCTCTCTCTCTCTCTCTGTCTGTCTGTCTGTCTGTGTGTGTGTGTGTGTGTGTGTGTGTGTGTGTGTGTGTGTGTGTGTCACTGGCGCTGTCTCACCTGTGTCTCTTTCAGCCGGGAAAGGCCAAATCCACCAAACTAATTTCTTCGGGAGTAAGAAAAAAACATCTTTTATTGAAATAACGAAGTGTAAAATGTATTCTTTTATAATTAGATTAATAATGTAGTAAATGATCTTTTCACAGGGAATGCGCGTTCCTTCGACTACATCCAGATTTTGAACTAAAATGGAAATGTGGTGGGGATGGACGTGTTGACTTTTCGAAATGATTCATTTACATTTAGAGTACGACGAGTTTATCGAGGGAAGATATCACACTGCACGATGTCCAATATCATTTTTTTTTTATTTTTTTTTTTTCCATTTTAGTTTTCTTAAAACGGAATGATAAGTATTTCCTAACGGCCTACAAGTCCGCCTGGACAGAAGTAGGCGAATCATAAATTTTTAAAATGCAATGACATATATTTGTACTCTCGATTTTAAATAAAATTTCGATGTATCCTCTGAATTTCATATGCTGCTATTTATGAGCTAAAATGAACCATACATAAAGTCCATGTAATGATGTAATGTGTTTTTAGAATTGTAGAATATTACACCATTGTCATGTGTTGTTATTGTTCACTAGATGAAAATTTGGTGTTGCCCTGGAATTGATTTATTTATTCCTGCCTTGAGTTAGTACTTCTCCTATCCCTTCCCTCTCAGTCCACCTCCTTTTTTCTAAAAAAAATTGTTATATTTATCGGAGGATATATAAGAAATAACGCTGTCTTGCATAATGTACAAAATTATAAGTGCAGTATCCAAAAAAAGAAAGAGAGTAATCAAAATACAAATAGCACATAAAATTCGTACGATCTCATATTTATTGAGTTATATGTTGTACAATTGTATAATTTTTAAGGTATATATTCATTTGTATAAGTGCTGTATGTCTGTAAAATCTGTTGCGAATACAATTAGTAGTAAGGAAGTAATAGATTAAAACTTGGTGCGTGATGGGACGGTTTTCCGCGAACCTTGCTGTTCATGTGCTCATATCTCATGAACTATGTGTCGTACAGTGATTCAGTTTCGATGATACATTCAGCAGTATGTGTCTATACTATTTGTAAAATTTATTGCGGTTACAATTTGTAGTGTAGAAATTATAAATTGTAACGTCATAGCCGGCCGCGGTGGCCGAGGAGACTAAGGCGCTCCAGTCACGGTCTGCACGGCCACTACGGTCGGGGGTTCGAATCCCCCCTCGGGCATGGATATTTCTGTCGTCCTAGTTCGTAAGTAGTTCATAAGTAGTTTGTAAGTTTAGGGACTGATAACCCCGTACTTAAGTCCCATAGACTATACAAACATTTGAACATTTTGTAACGTCATACCGAATGGCGTAGTTTTAGTCGAAGAAAGAGCGGAAAAGTAGCAAGCGAGAAACTTTATTGCTTTTATAATTTTGCTATGGTTGTCAGCGAGAAAAAGTTCGATAAATGTTTGAAATTATGTTTAAAGTTTGTTACAAGTCGCCAAGTAATCTTGTTCTCTTATACTGTATTAATTACGTCTAGTCGCATTATGTGGCAGTTTCTTGCAACTCCTATTGTTTATGACGTTATATTTCATGAACCATGTGTCGTATGTGGTTCTTGCCATTCCAGTGCTTTAGGAGGAAATGTGCAACATTGTTGCGTAATGCAGCAGTTCTTGTCGCATCTCATTGTTTATGACGTCATATCTCATGAACTATGTGTTGTACTTACGGCGACCTTCCTCATGGATTGAAGCTTACGTGTGCAGAATTTCATAAAGATTGGGACAAAACTGTAGATTTGTATGCAATGCGTACACACAAACAAACAGACAAACACACGGACACACTGTTCTATATATAAAAATGTATCAAGTAGGTATTCTATCAAACACGAAAGGAACATTAAAATCAACGAAAGCTCTAAAAATATGTTGCAACACTTTAAGAAATTTGATGCCGCACAGTAACAGTAACGAATAACGAAAATAAAATGAAACCTTCATGAAGCGAAAATATATAAACTACAAGATGAGGAAAAAATCAATATTTTTCGCCGTGTAGATTTTTAAAATGAAGATTGTAAGTGTAGTGGCGCTGGCGGTCCGCGCTACTTCATGAAGCTGCGATGACTCACGACACAGCACTTAGACCGCTGGGGGCGCCTCAAGTCTCGTACCTCTCTGCCTAGTCACTTACCAGATTTCGGCAAACGAAATTCGTCTAGTGTTCGCAGAAGTGTTCAAGAGATGTCAGGCCGCTCTTTCCATAGAGGGACAGCATTTTGAACATCTACTGTAAATAAAGGTAAGCTTAGGATGGAAATGTTTTTTAGTCTTTAACTCAGTGTATGCGCCCGCGGCACAATAGAGTCCAAGAATCGGGCGCTGCCGTGGCCGGCGGATGCGGTGGCGGCGGCCGGGAGCCGTAGCGCGCGATCCGCGGACGCCTGGCAGGCGTCTTTCGTGATACAGCCTGTATATAGTAGATAGGACCTTGCACCAACTAGCTCACATAACATTTGAGTATTCCTTTCTTTTTGAACTAATCACTTCTTTCAGTTGCAAACCTTGTCCACAATCCTTGCTAGCCGTGGCCCACCGTTTGCAGAAAGCATCCCCAGGATACAAAAGTAAGTACCGTATTGACCAGAAAGCAGTCTCTCAGCGCAGTCGTCATTGTTGGTAGCCAAATATCATAATATGTCGGTCATATTTTGATAACAGATAAAAATTTTCATAAAGGAGGAACGGCGTTTCTAGAAAAAATATCTTCAGAATACATTGTTAAAATTTGATCAATTTGCTACACCTAAATATTTGCGATCCACGGTGCAAAAAACGTTTAAAAACCGATATTTTTTTAAAAAATTTCGTACACACAGTAACTTCGAACATCTGGATTTCGGTAAGAGATAAAGATATTAAAAAAAATTAAGAAAATATGATAAAACTTTCGACGATTTTCAAAAGAATAAAAAGTGTAGAAGTGGCCATCCCCACAACTGAAAGTTTTTGTACCCTAATAGCATGGTTTTTGTGGTTCTCTGGTACCAGCAATTAACAAATGGTGTTTTTGTTTGCCTTTTGAAGCCCACCATAGACCACATATAAAGTACAAAAACCAATAGGCATGCTAAATTTGACTATGCTGCAGGAAGTGTGGAATTTTTAACTCGTAACCCTGTACTCCAGAATACCTGCAGTATATCTCTCTTGATAGGTATCAAAATGATCGACGACCGCGGTGGCCGAGCGGTCTGCGGCGCGCCAGTCACGTTCTGCACGTCCACTAGGGTCGGGGATTCTAATGCCCCCCCCCCCCTCGGGCATGGATATTTGTGCCGTCCTTAGTATTAGCTACTTCATAAATAGTTTGTAAGTTTAGGGACTGATGACCCCATAGTTAAGTCCCATAAGCTCTACAAACATTTGAACTATTTTTTATACAAATGGTCAATTGACCAAATTTTATCTAAGCTGTGCAAGATATAATAAACAATGAACTTCGTTACAGTGTAGCACAAGTTCAGCGCAGGTTCAAATGTTCAAATGTTTGTTAGGCTTAAGGGACTTAACTGCGGGGTCATCAGCCCTAAATTTACAAACTACTTATGAACTACCTTAAATTAAAGACGACACAAACATCCAAGCCCGAGGGGGGATTCGAACCCCCGACGGCGAACGGCCGCGTGCACCGAAACACGGCGCTCCAGTACGCGCGACTCTGCGCAGGTTGAACACATTAGACGATTTGTTGCCTTTAGGTCTATTAATGACAGATTTTTTGAGTTTAATTAAAGAAATAGAACCATCGGCATTTGCGCGTTTGTTTGATAATCAATGCAATGTTTTCAGTGACATTTGGAAGTGTATTTGTAGGGTCCTGATTTTAATTTAAAGTAATTCGTAATGATTTTTATGGCTCCACTGTCTTGTGAAAGACTGTAATATTTTACAAGCTAAACTCCATATGTAATTTATGAGTAAAGGTAACTACAGTTCTTAAACATTATTAGCAATCTGTTGTTGGTTGTTGTTGTTGGTTGTTTTGAGGGGACTAAACAGCTAGGTTATCAGTCCCCTGTTCCTAGCTGAGAGTCAACTGTCATTAAAGATAAAACAATGCCCTGAAAGTGACATCGCATAAAAGGGCAGGTTAAGAATGGACGAGCCTACAATACAAAACGAAGACACACAGAATTAGTAAAAGAAAGTCACGAATAAAACTGGATAGCAGAGTACCTTGGCTGGCTGATCACAAAGAAAAAACAGGATGAGCCAGCCACACTGCACACAATAAGAACTCCTAAGGACGTGAAAAGGTAAAAAGCTGGGTTGCTGGTGGCCTAAGATATCAGGCCTCAACACCCACGGTTAGATAGATGCATAATAACCAGAAGCGCGGATAAAACTTAAAACTTTGTTAGCCATAGAGGCATCGTCACCTAAAACTAAGGGTAGTGCGTCTGGGAGATTAAAAGAATGCCGCAGATTGGCTAAAAGCAAACAGTCCATCAAGAGATGGGCCACTGTCATTGCGGCACCACATCGACACACGGGCGGGGACTCACAGCGAAGGAGATACCCATGGGTCAACCACGTGTGCCCAATACGGAGGCGGCAGAGGACAACCGCCTCTCGGCGGATCGGCCGCTGTGAAGACTTCCACAGGGTTGTGGATAGCTTCACTGCTCGGAGCTTGTTTGTTGCACTCGTGGTAGACCATTCGGCACTCCAAGCATCACGCACCTTCTTGTGCAATGATGTCCTGAGGTCTGATTCCATTACGCCAATGGTGAAGGGTGACGCAGTGGCGGCCTGTTTGGCCAACCGGTCAACACGTTCATTCCCCAAAATGCCGACGTGGCCAGGGGTCCATAGGAAGACCACACATCGGCCAGATTTGCCAAGAGAGTAAGTAGTGTCTTGAATGGACTGCACTAACGGGTGACTAGGGAAGAACTGGTCGAGGGCCTGCAAGCCACTCAGGGAGTCACTACAGATGACAAATGACCCCCTGGGGCAGGCTCGGAGGTGTTCTAGAGCCTTGAGGATAGCGACCAGCTCTGCAGTAAAGACACTACTTTCACGGGGCAATGAATGTTGTTCGACATGGTCACCATGGAGACATGCATACCCAGCACGACCATCAGCTAGGGACCCATCAGTATAGATGGCTTCAGCACCACGGAAAGAGTTGAAGAGATCCAGGAACTGGTGTCGGAGTTGCATTGGAGAAACGGAGTCCTTTGATCTATTGGCCAGATCCAGACAAAGCTGCAAACGAGGAATGGACCAAGGAGGGGTTTGAAAGGAATAGTGGAAAGTGGCAGGGAGTGGTTGGGATTCGAGGGACGAAAGTAGAGAACGAACGCGGACTGATAATGGGTAACCCGACCGAGGTCGTCTTGGAGGGATAGGGAGTGCAGCGCTTGGAAAAAGAAGCCGGTGGTTCGGATGGTGTGGCAAGGCCTTAACATGGGCAACGTACGAAGCCAGCAGGTGCTGCCGGTGGAACTGCAGAGGAAGGACCCCAGCTTCAACTAGTAGGCTTGTCACAGGGCTCGTGCGGAAAGCCCCTGTCGCCAAACGAACTCCAGAGTGTAAGACTGGGTCTAATGTTTGCAGTGCTGAAGGTGCAGCCGAATCGTATACTACGCAGCCATAGTCTAGGCGCGACTGGATGAGCGCCTTATAAAGTTGCAGGAGCGTTGGGCGTGACGCTCCCCAAACAGTATGGCTTAGACAGCGTAGAATATTAAGGTGTCGCCAGCACTTTTGTTTGAGCTGGCGAAGGTGTGGCACCCAGGTGAGACGGTTGTCGAATAACATTCCTAAAAAACGGTGCGTCTCTTCGACACGCAGCAGGTCATCAGCGAGATACAGTTCGGGTTCCGTGTGTACTGCCCGACGTCGACAAAAATGCATCACACGGGTTTTGGATGCAGAAAATTGAAAACCGTGGGCAAACGCCCACGACTGTGCCTTTCGAATTGCGATCTGCAACCGCCGTTCAGCTACGCTGATGCTGGAGGAGCTGTAATACATGCAGAAGTCATCGGCATACAAGGAAGTGGAAACCGATGACCCCGCAGCCGCAGCAAGGCCGTTTATGGCGATTAAGAACAAAGGAACACTAAGAACGGAACCTTGTGGGACTCCGTTCTCTTGACAATGAGGTGAGCTGAAACAAGAACCAACACGAACACGAAAAGAACGCAATGCCAGGAAGTTCTTAATGAATGTAGGAAGTGGACCCCGTAAGCCCCAATCGTACAGCGTAGACAGAATATGATAGCGCCAGGTGGTGTCGTACGCTTTCCGCAGGTCAAAGAAGACGGCAATCAGGTGTTCACGGCGAGAAAATGCTGTACGAATGGCCGACTCTAGTGACACGAGATTGTCGATAGCAGAGCGGCCTTGACGGAATCCACCCTGTTGAGGCGCCAAGAGTCCTCGGTCCTCGAGGATCCACATGAGCCTCCGACTCACCATCCGTTCGAGGAGTTTACACGGAACGTTGGTGAGGCTGATGGGGCGGTAATTATCAGCCACCTGTGGATCAGCCCCCGGCTTCATAACTGGGATGATGATGCTATCCCTCCATTGAGACGGGAAGACACCCTCAACCCAGAGACGATTCAGCAAGGAGAGAAGTTGGCGTTTAGAGTCTGCTGACAGATGTCGGAGGAACTGACTATGAATGCGGTCGGGTCCAGGGGACGTGGCTGGGCATGCGGCAAGGGCGCTTTCGAACTCCCATTCGCTGAAAGGGATGTTATAGATTTCCTGGCGTCGCGTTTGAAAGGATATCTGTTTTCGCTCGGTGCGCTCTTTAAGGGCGCGGAAATCCGCATCATATGCAGCAGTCGCTGAGGTGCGAGCATAGTGGTGTGCCAAATGCTCAGCTATTGTGACAGGGTCAGTGCAAATTGTACCCTGAATGTGGAGGCACGGAATTCCCACTGGTGGGCGGTGGCCAAAGAGGCGTCGAACTTGCGACCATACCCGTGAAGGTGATGCTCGGGATCCAATGGAGGCGACATAACGCTCCCAGGAGGCTCTCTTGCTGTGCTAGATCAATCGCCGTGCCCGTGCACGGAGACGCTTGAAGGCAACAAGATGTTCGACACAAGGGTGGCGTCGGTGGCGCTGTAGTGCTCGCCGACGTTCCTGGATGGCCTCAGCTATCTCCGGCGTCCACCAGGGCACTGACTTACGGTGGAGTGATCCCAGTGAGACGGGTACGGTTTTCTCAGCAGCAGAAATGATCGAATGAGTGACCTGCTGAACAGCGGTATCTATATCAGCCAGAAGAGGAGAGGGAAGCACAGCAGCTATGGAGTATGCTGGCCAGTCGGCCCTATGGAGGGACCAGCGAGGCAGACGGTCAGCAGGTGGACACTGTGGGAGCGACAGGAAGATAGGGAAATGGTCGCTGCCACACAGGTCGTCGTGGACCCTCCAAGTGAAGTGCGGAAGCAGGCTTGGGCTACAGACAGACAGGTCTATGGCGGAGAATGTACCGTGTGCCACGCTAAAGTGCGTAGCAGCACCAGTGTTCAGGAGGCAGATGTTCAGCTGGTTCAGTAGTGTCTCAACATCCCTACCCCGTGCCGAGGTCTGCATGCCACCCCACAAAGTGTGGTGGGCATTGAAGTCCCCCAAAAGAAGGAAGGGTGGGGGAAGTTGGGCGACCAAGGCAGCGAGGTCCACAGGAGAGACAGCCTCATCTGGTGGGAGATAGATTGAACAGATTGTAACATCTTGCACTGCCCGGAGCCGAACAGCAACCGCCTCTAGGGGCGTTTGAAGGGGCACGGCAGCGCTCGGGACAGTGGCTAGGACATAGATGCAAACTCCACCAGATACTCTGTCATACATAGGCCGATTTTTAAAATAGCCCCTGTAGCCTCGAAGGGCAGGGGACCGCGTCGCTGGGAACCAGGTCTCTTGAAGAGCGATACAAAAGGCAGGTGTTTGGCTGAGAAGTTGTCGTAGCTCAGGCAGGTGATGGAAAAAGCCGCTACAATTCCACTGGAGGATGATGTTTCCTTCTGGCTGTACCGCCATGACGAATAAAAAGCAGATCACTCCATCGGATCGTCTGCTGCCATGTGCTTGGAATCCATGGAACCAGAGATCTTATTTTCTGGGGAATCTGTAATTGCAAGATCCTCAGGAGATGCGAGGATCTCGACTTCATCCTCCGAAGAGGAGGATGTGGGTGGTTGTGGCTTTGAAGCCACTGAACATTCTTTCTTCTTATGTCTCTTCTTCTTGTCCTCTCGCTGGCCCTTTGGTTTGCAGGGCCGAGGGGGCTTCCCAGAAGTGGCATCCGGGACGGAGGAAGAGCGGGAAGCTCTTCGACCGGCAGGTTGGAGATCCTGAAGACTGCGGCCAGGATCCTCCGGAGCACTCTGGGAAGCTGCAGAAGGGGTTGTCTCTAAGGACCCCTTCCGAGCGAGAGGGGCCGGAGAAGGCTTCTCCTTCCCCGGCTTAGAGGTGGGGACTGGGGTCCCCGGTGTTGTATCAGGTGATGCTCCCACTGTGAAAAGAGTGGGAGCCACCGAAGATGAGGTGCCCCCTGCTGGTAGGGGGGCCGGGTCAGTCGATTGGGCCTGAGGGCGCGCTAACGTTGACGGAACAGGTGGAACAGCAGGCACAGTGGACGAGGACGATGAGGCTACCGCGGCATAGGTAGTTACCAGGCGGACAGGATGGAGCTTCTGATATTTCCGTTTGGCCTCTGAATAAGTCAGTCGATCTCTGGTCTTGTATTCCATGATTCTCCTTTCTTGCTGCAGGACTGTACACATAGGCGAGCAAGGGGAGTGATTCTGGCCGCAGTTGACACATACTGGAGGCGGCGTGCAAGGGACGTTCGGATGAACTGCACGTCCACACTCCCGACATGTTGGGTTGGCATCACATCGGGAGCTCATATGGCCAAACTTCCAGCATTTAAAACAGCGCATAGGGGGAGGAACGTAGGGCTTTACGTCGATCCGGTAAACCATCACCTTGACCTTCTCGGGCAATGAATCACCCTCAAAAGCCAAGATGAAGGCACCGGTCGCGACCCTATTGTCCTTCGGACCCCTATGGACTCGCCGAATAAAATGTACTCCCCGCCGTTCTAGATTGGCACGCAATTCGTCATCTGACTGCAGCAAGAGGTCTTTGTGGAAGATGATACCCTGCACCATATTTAGGGTCTTGTGCGGCGTAATGGTAACGGAAACATCACCCAGCTTGTCACAGGCAAGCAGTGCCCGCGATTGAGCTGGGGATGACGTCGTTATTAATACTGATCCCGACCGCATCTTCGACATGCCTTCCACCTCTCCATACTTGTCCTCAAGGTTCTCAACAAAAAATAATGGTTTGGTATTCTTAAAAGATTCCCCATCACTACGGCTACAGACCAGATACTTAGGGGCATAAGCCTCACCCTTCTGTCTTCCCTGACGTCCTTCCCAAGGTGTAGCCAGAGAAGGAAACGTTTGGGGATCATAATCTGCAGCATTGTAGTCCCTTTTACCACGCTTAGAGACGGTGGTTGTACGTCCACCAACGTGTTCTTTTGCTCGTTTCATTTTCGTCCCACGAGCAGCTAGGGAAAAGAGGTCCACCCAGGCAGAGCCCCGCTTGCCTGGGTAAGCCTTGTACAACTGAGGTGCGGCAGGTTCCTCAGAGGTTGCTCGCTAGCGGCTGTTCAACCTCAACAGCCATGCATCTCCTCGGCACGTAGCACACCTTGAGATTGAGGGGTTTTTTAGAGAGGTTTTTACCGTCCTCGCGACCCGGGCGATTAAGCCAAGATCCCCGGGCTCTGAAACGTACAACGTTCCACCGTCGCGCCGAACGGTGGTCGTTGAAGCACGCACAGAGCTTACGGTGTAGCGGACTGTTGGCGCGACACAGCCCACAGCTCAGGACCCCGGGTTCGCCAAGCCCGTACTCAGCAAATTAATGCTGAGCCCCTGAGGGGTTAGCAATCTGTATTTACATTAAAAAAAATAACTATCAGCACCGGATTCGTACGGGTGCAATTTACTAATGAATATAATGAGAGGTGCACTTGGCGAAACAAATATTAAGTTTGAGTACGAAGTCTTTCGTGACAGAGTCCTTGCATAAAATGTTGTCGATTTTCTTGCCGAGTCAAATATGGGTAAGAGCCCAAGCTTTCGACTATATCCTCCATAGTCGTCGTCAGGAGTAAAACTGACTGCTTGAACTGGAGGCTTTCGCTTATATAACAAGCTGACGGCTTCTCATTGGCGGGAGAAAGAGAAAGAACAGAGGAACAGGAGAAAGAACAGAGAATGGCTCCCATTACTTCAAGAACTTCTCGCAGATTACCGCCTGCTGCGTGAGATGGCGCTGCTAGCAATGCGGAATAGAATGCGCTAGAAAACTCTTGGTGGTTAGATGGTACCACCCAAGTACGCACCATTACCACTGTGACGTAAGCCAGCCAATGAGAAGCCGTTATCTGGTTATATAAGCCAAAGTCTCCAGTTCACGGCAAGATCCATCGTGTGTCCCATCCCGTCCTATGCAGCTTCCATCCCGCCTGGGTCTCCGCCCCTCCTACCTATTATAGAACCCTTTAAATCCTCGAACGCCACGCCCTCTGCCTGACCTACCGCATCCGCCTCCCCTCCCCCAGGCGGATCTTGTACCAACTCATCCCGTTCCCCCACCTCCAGTTTCTCGAACATATCCAGCTCCTGTATATTACCCAGAAGATAGATTTCCGTAACCCACTGGTATCCCCCTCCTTACCTAACCACGCCTTCACCAGTGTATCCCTCCCTCCCTTCACCTCCACACTCTCCACGTCCTTTGCCAGGGTAACTTCCGACACCTCCCCCTCCCAGATGACGCCCTCCTCCCGAAATCTATCCCTCCCATCAGCCCTGATCCTCTCCCAGTGCACCGAGCGAGGTGGCGCAGTGGTAAGACACTGGACTCGCATTCGGAAGGACGGTGGTTCAAATCCACCTCCGGCCATTCTGATTTAGGTTTTCCGTGATTTCCCTAAATCACTCCAGGCAAATGTCTGTATGGCTCATTTCAAAAGGGCATGGCTGATTTCCTTCCACATCCTTACCCAAAACTCCGAGCGATATCGATGGGAGGTTACACACTAAGCTTCCTTCCCCTCCCAGTGATTCAGCGCGCCCTCTCCCCCCCCCCCTCCCTTTCCCCCTCCTGGCCCCATCCCCTGGAGTCCCTACACTCCCTCCCCACTCCTACCCCCTTCCTTCCCCTCCTCCCATGCTTCTGACCCCCCACCCTCCACAGTCCATAGTGCCCTCGGTTTTTTATTTACAGCTGCGCCTCCTGTTTTGTATCGCCTGTGTATCAGTGCCTGATTTTAACAGAGCGTCCACCATCCTACAAACAAGTGCTGCCGCCGTACGTAGTCTTCCTCGTCTGTCCAGTGTTGTATTTCTCACTATGTGTGGTTTTTTTTTTAAAGTCACCGCGGCCCAACGATTTTAACAGACTACATGTGTTTTATCATCTTGCTCTGTATTGTATCACCAACAGATGTCTCTCAGCCAATGTTTCTAAATACTTCATATTTTTAACCTCTTGTCATTGTAGGTTTTAAATCTTCATGTTCCTTTTTGGAAGCCACTCTGCTAAAGAGTAGCGTAAGAGGCTGCTGCCAGCCTATCGATGTTTTTGTACGTTGGTATTAAAATAATAAAGAAAAAAAAGTTCATAGCAGTCAGTTTTACCCCTAACGACGACTACGGAGGATATAGTCGAAAGCTTGGGCTGATACCAATTTTTGACTCGGCAAGAAAACCGAGAACACTTTATGCAAATATTAAGTTTCTTTATTTTATAATATGTCTGTATCTCCAATGGTTTAGGCTGTGTATTATCTGTCAGTCAGTCAGTTCATCAAGAAAGGACTCATCCAACCGAATGTTCTACATCTACATACATACTCCGCAATCCACGGTAAGGTGCGTGGCGGAGGGTACACTGTATCACTACTAGGCATTTCCTTTCCTATTCCACTCCCAAATAGAAAGAGGAAAAAGAAAATACCTATATGCCTCCGCACGAGCCCTAATTTCTCTTATCTTGTCTTTGTGATCACTACGCGAAATGTAAGCAGATGGCAGCAAGATCGTACTACACTCAGCTTCAAATTAAGGCCCTCTAAATATCTTCAACAGAAATTCACAAAAAGAACGTCGTCTTTCCTCCAGCGATCCCCAGTTGAGTTGCCGGAGCATTTCCGTAAAACTCGTGTATTGGTTGAACCTACCAGTAGCAAACCTAGCTGCTCGCCTTTGAACTGCTTCTACGTCTTCCTTTAAACTGATCTGCTGCGGGTCCCAAATACTTGAGCAATACTCAAGACCTGGTCGTACAAGCGTTTTATACGCGGTGTCCTTTACAGGTGAAGTACATCTTCCCAAAATTCTCCCAATAAACCGAAATCAGCTGTCCGCCTTACTCACAACTGTCCTTACATGTTCGTTCCATTTCATATCGCGCTGCAATGTTACGCCTAGATATTTGAAAGATGCGACTGCATCAAGAAACTCACTACTAATGCTGTATTAGAATATTATAGGATTTTTTCCTACTCATACGCGTCACCTTACATTTTTCTACATTGATGGCTAGCTGCCATCCTTCGCCTTACATTTTTCTACATTGATGGCTAGCTGCCATCCTTCGCACCAGCTAGAACTTTTGTCTGTCATCCTGTATGCTATTACAGTCAGTTACAGACGACACCCTCCCATACAGCACAGCATCATCAGCTAACAGCCGCAAATTACAAATTTGTCTGTCCATCAGATCATTTATATAGATTGAAAATAATAGCAGTCCTATAACACTCCCCTGGGGCACGCCTGACGATACACTCGTCTCTGATGAACACTCGCCGTCGAGAACAACGTACTACGTTCTATTACTTAGGAAGTCTTCCAGCCAGTCACAAATCTGTGAACCTATTCCATAAGCTCGTATATTCTTTAACAGTCTGCAGTGTGGCACCGCGTCAAAGCCTTTTTGAAGTCGAGAAAGACGCAATCCGCAATCCATGGCTCGCAAGATGTCATGTTAGAAAAGGGCAAGCTGAGTTTCACATGAACGATGTTTCCTGAACCCGTGCTGGTTCGCAGATAGAAGCTTTTCCGTCTCAAGGAAATTTACTATATTCGAAATGAGAATATGCTCCAAAATTCAACAGGAAACTGATGTCAACGATATTGGCCTGTAATTATGTGGGTCAGTTCTCTTTCTTTTCTTATAAACGGGAGTCACTTTTGCTTTTTCCAATCACTAGGAACTTTGCGCTGAATTGAAGATTCGCAATAAATGCAAGCTAAGAAAGGGGCCAATGCCGCAGAATACTCTTTGTAAAACCGAACTGGTATTCCATCTGGACCAGCAGACGTTTTCGTATTTAGCTCTCTCAGCTGCTTCTCTACATCGGAAATACCTATTACTATGTCATCCATTTCGGAATTAGTATGTTGATCAAATGATGGTATATTTGCGCGGTACTCCTGCGTGAAAGATTTCTTAAAGGTTAAAATTAGAACTTCAGCTTTCCGTTTGCTTTCTTCTATTACTGCCCCGGAATGATCAACGAGTGACTGGACAGTGGGCTTTGACCCGCTTATTGATTTTACATAGGACAAGATTTTTTTTTTTTTTTTGTTCTCGGAAAGTTCTTTTGCTAAGTTATGGCTATGGTAATTATTGTATGCTTCGCGCATCGATCTTTCTATAGACGCACGAATCTCTACTAACTTTTGCCTGTCATCATTTGCGTGTTCTTTTTTGAAGCGAGAGTGCAACAGTCTTTGCGTTCTCAGTAGCTTTCTAACATTATTATTATACCACGGATGATCTTTTCCATTCTTAATCGACTTTACAGGCACGTATTTCTATAACCCTTTATGTACAATGCAATTAAATTTAGTCCACAATTTCTCTACTGCATAGTACCGGAACTAAACGATGCCTATTCATTTTCTAAGTGCGATCCTAACAATAGCTTATCAGTTCTTCCCAACAAAAACACTATCCTAGACTTCTTGACTGGCTTATGATCTTTGGTCACCATCAACGCTACGACGGTATCATGGTCACTAATTCCTGTCTCTACACAGACATCGTTAATAAGGCCAGACCTGTTCGTAGCTATAAGGTCTAAAATATTTCCATTGCGCGTGGGTTGCCGGTTTAACTGCTCAAGACAGTTTTCGGAGAATGTGTCCAAAAATTAGCTCGCAAGACTGCTTGTCTGTACCGCCTGAAATGTAACTAGATAGTTCCCAATCTATACTCTTAAGGTTGAAGTCTCTCCCGACTATTATTACATGGCCCGGATATCTACGCACTACCTGGTGTAGACTTTCTTTGAATGACTCTAAAACTGCTACAGCAGCACTGGGTGGCCAGTAAAAATACCCAACTATTAACTTTATTTCTTTTAGACCTGTAATACGTGCCCAGATAACTTCACAGTTACTTTCAACCTCGATCTCAGTAGAAACAATATCTTTGTCCACAAAATCTTTGTTTCCTAGAATTTGAATTGAAACAAAACAACTTTAGTACGTTCGTGAATTTATTGAAGCGAAATAAATGGGACTTCAAATTTGTGAGCAACAGAGATTGCTTCTTACTCGTGTGAATTCTATATCCACTTTCTCTGCATCTGCCATAAAGGAAGGGAATGAAATCGGAGTTCTTTGTTTTGACAGTCATTTGTTGGTGTTTTTAATGCATTCTTCTCAGTGATTGGTGATGAAGGGCATGTTTTGTCTTTCAGTTCCAGTCTTAGCCTATCTTCTCTTGACCTGTTGCATCTCTTCCTCTCACCTGCCCATCAACTCCTCCCCTTTCTCTTTCAATTTCTTACTCCCCCACCCTGACTTCACTTTGACCTCCCCACCACCTCTACGTGAATTACCTCCTCTTCCTCCTCTCTCCGAACATCTCCCTTCCCACCCTCAGTCCCCATCTACGACAATTTACGGACAACTGGGAACACGCGGAGCTCAGTAAGTGGTGGCCGCCTCTCTCACGCGGCTTCAAGTCCAGCGAAATCCCATTAGCAACGCGTCCGTGCCAGCTGCGGCAACACTTAATGTGCGCAGTTTGGTATCAACTACTGTTATTTATCTAATAAATGGAGAATTTTCCACCGTCCAATTGACGTTAATGTGGATGTCGCGGATATCATTGTTGAAGCCTGTTGCTCACTTTACAATTTTGTGAGACAAAATGACGGCTACAATTTTGATGGCACATTGACTTGCAGAATGGAAAGTATTCCTGTAAATGGGACAAAAGAACGAACAGTGGTAAAAATATCAGAGATAATTGTGCTGATTATTTCTGTTCCCTTCAAGGATCTGTACCATGGCAAGATCATTATGTGAACAACATCGAATAAAGACTAGGCTAGTTCAGATTTTATACATGAATAAACTACATTATTCACTGTATGTATGTATTAACAAAATATTTACTGTTTGTAATTACCTAGATCCAATTTTTGCTTCTCATCCATGCCATCCCACTTTTCTCCGAGAACGGCTGCTGTGACTGCTCGCCACGACTCTCTCTTTTTTTCTTTGTTTTTGTATTCCTGATCCCTTGTATTGTACAGCCACGGATGTTTCTGCACTTCCATAATAATTGTTTCACTGTGCAGAGACTCCATTCTGACACGTTATAGAAGACGTCCACAATGACAATGAAGCGAGGGAGGTAAAGTCTGTCGAAATAGCGAGCTGCCGAGCTGCCCAGCCCATTAACCCAGCTACGTAACGAGAACACCTGCATACAGGCTGTAGTATCACTTGCCAAATCAGTGATGACACATTGCCCAGACACTGATAATTTTTCATCAGACCTATTATACAAATATAAATAAAGCTATATTATACTACACATATATAAATAATACTAATATAGATACTGCAAAAACGCACTCCGCTCTAGTAGACAGGCAGTCACCCTGTACTGCCCTTGTTCCTAGAAGGCGGCTACCCCCAGGAGGCTCGTAAAACCGCAGCGTGCCTCCCGCTCGTGTGGCCAGCGCCACAGAGTAACATATACAGAAGATAAGCCCCCCCCCCCCTAAACCACTGTCCTACGCTCCCCTCGTAGTTCCGTAAGATGCTAGCAGGTATTAGGCGGTTTCTGGCTTAGGGTACGTCCATAGTGAACGCCGAACGGCTCCCCGCTAGCTGCTCGGCCGCTTAACTCGCAGCGGTCGGACCGCGCGCGCTGCAACGGCGCGATGGCAGCTGGTGGTGGCCACAGTGCGCTGCCAACCGCGCGCCGGCTGATGCCAATACATGACCAAAATTACTTTTCCATTTTCTTGCTTAAAAAATAATGCATGTGTATTAAACAAAGCTACATCTCACTCCGGTGTCAGTTTTTCGATAAAAATTCTCCTTCTGCTGTAAAAAAAATAAAAACCACCTCTCCAGGTTTTGTGCGTTTTCCTTGACGTAGGCTACTTCTCACTCGATTCTGAGGAAACTAATTGTCGCACCTCACTGAGTTTTGCACATCTTGCAGGCTAACATAACAGCTTCATAACGGAGTGTCTGTTTTTCCGGTATTCGCCATAGTTATTACGATACTTAATTTCCAGTTAACCTATCGCATAACATTTGAAGCTTTTGCAGTGAAAAATATAGTCGCTGACTACTTTTCGTTTGGTTAACTTTAGGTTATACATTACTGCGTACAAAATGTAGCCAACATTGTGAAATTGTTTTTAAACCTGAATAGAAAGCGATACATCGCTCCAGTAAATTGAACAGGGTGTTGAAATTTGAGGGCGCTAGCGCCGCGCGCTCTCCTTCGGCGCGCCATGTGCACAACTACTGCGCCTCTATCCTGCAGCTCAGTCAGTCAACCTTCGTAATAAAGAACATGCCCGAGCCAACAGAAAAGACTTTAAAAAATATCAAAGTTTATCTGGGACAGATGCCAGTTCTCTAACTCGTTTTAAAATATTGGTGGCATACAAGTTCGGATAACACAAAGGCAGTAAATCTAGTTCTATGTCTTAAAGTTACAAATATTGGATTGCTAGTTGTCACTGACGGAAAATTGCAAGTTCATAATGGTGACTGTAGGGTTCTAAGGAAAAGAGAATGCTAGTATTTGTGTTGAATGCCCCTTCCGACATGCAATAGAAATGGGAAGACTAAAATTACCAGAAGAAGTTTTGACAGGATCCAATAGCAAGCGTCTAAATGTTATCCAAGGCGCTGCAGCATTTTTCCTCTGAATCAATATTTAATTAGTCTTTCTCTACAAAAAACAAGAGCGGGGGGACATTAAGGATGTTTTCAACGGCGCTGTTAAGTTGGAATAATAAGTTCGTATGTGTAGCTTAAGTGCATCTTCTTTCTAGTTGAGTTTAATGCAAGTGAATCAGTGGTGCTATAATGTAACTGCTGTTATAACTTGGCATCATCCATGGATGATGATGACGAAAAAAAATGTTCTGATCGCAAATTGCATAAAATGCCAAAACTGGACTCACTAGTTGCTGGCTTGGGGTAGAAACTGTTAGATCACGTCAGGGAAAAAGTTGAAACTGCTGTCCTATAACCTCAATATACATACAAAGTAACTATATAAGGCTTTCTATACTCCATGGTGTGGCTGATACAGCAACCAGTCAAATTTTAATTTCAAGTAAAACAGTCTTGGTTGCAAAGTGGTTTTATTAATTACCAATGATGCGTTTCACCCTAACAGCAGGGTATCATCACATTATCTGCATGACAAACGTTACGCAAATTGCTACAACTGCCCCTGTTTCACTACTTTAAATGTTGTAGTAATTCTTGTGTAACATTTGTCATGCAGGTAAGATGATGGCCTGCTGTGAGGGCAGAACGCGTCATTGGTAATTAATAACACCACTTTGCAACCAAGACTGTTTTTACTTGAAATTACCCTATAACTGACAGTGTACCGTCTGTCACAGTGTATGTATTTTGAGATTATAGTAGGACAGCAGTTACAATTATTTCACTGTCAAGGTTCCTAATCACATACCGACATTTTATACTGTTCAAGAACAAACAAACAAAAAAATAAATAAATAAATAAATAAATAAATAAAAAAATTGGTAAGGTAAATTGACATGGAATGGCAGCAAAGTAATTAAGAATGAAGTAGCCTTCTGTTAGTGGCTCATAAAAAAGCCAATTTCACGTGAAATCTTTATCAAAGAAGTCCATTTCATATTATGAGCTAAATAACCTATCTACACGTAAATTACCTTGAATGTGTAGTTGTTTGCTATATTAAAGTACTGGTATTCTTGCACCAATATGAACAACAAGATGCAATTAAAGACATTGCAAAACCGGCTGTGCGAGTCTACAAAAGTTCAATAAAATTCAGCTACAGTGAATTAACGGCGTTTCATTCATCACTTTTGAGACAGGCGCGTCTTTATCAGCTCCCATTAAACATGACGCGCAGCGCACAGCGTTGAAACCTCGGAACCCGCGAGCTGAGAGCGGAACAAGAAACATAAATTCTTTCTTGTACGCGCCTGTGAAAGCGATGTGAGCGAGCTGAGGCGGCCGCACGGGTGCACTATGGCCACCCCAAAGGGATCACCCACTGGGTTTTCCATCCGCCTCCCTGCCAGCGAGAAGCAGGAAGTGTGGAGCGGCTCACTATGGCCGTACCCTAAGGGTAGTTATAACAGCAGTTACATTATAGCACCACTGATTTACTTGCATTAAAGTCAACTAGAAAGAAGATGCACTTAAGCTGCACATACGAACTTATTATTCCAACTTAACAGCGCTGTTGAAAACATCCTTAATGTCCCCCCGCTCTTGTTTTTTGTAGAGAAAGACTAATTAAATATTGATTCAGAGGAAAAATGCTGCAGCGCATTGGATAAAATTTACACGCTTGCTATTGGATCCTGTCAAAACTTCTTCTGGTAATTTTAGTCTTCCCATTTCTATTGCATGTCGGAAGGGGCATTCAACTCAAACACTAGCATTCTCTTTCCCTTAGAACCCTACAGTCACCATTATGAACTTGCAATTTTCCGTCAGTGACAGCTAGCAATCCAATATTTGTAACTTTAAGACATAGAACTAGATTTACTGCCTTTGTGTTATCCGAACTTGTATGCCACCAATATTTTAAAACGAGTTAGAGAACTGGCATCTGTCCCAGATAAACTTTGATATTTTTTAAAGTCTTTTCTGTTGGCTCGGGCATGTTCTTTATTACGAAGGTTGACTGACTGAGCTGCAGGCTAGAGGCTCAGTAGTTGTGCACATGGCGCGCCGAAGGAGAGCGCGCGGCGCTAGCGCCCTCAAATTTCAACACCCTGTTCAATTTACTGGAGCGATGTATCGCTTTCTATTCAGGTTTAAAAACAATTTCACAATGTTGGCTACATTTTGTACGCAGTAATGTATAACCCAAAGTTAACCAAACGAAAAGTAGTCAGCGACTATATTTTTCACTGCAAAAGCTTCAAATGTTATGCGATAGGTTAACTGGAAATTAAGTATCGTAATAACTATGGCGAATACCGGAAAAACAGACACTCCGTTATGAAGCTGTTATGTTAGCCTGCAAGATGTGCAAAACTCAGTGAGGTGCGACAATTAGTTTCCTCAGAATCGAGTGAGAAGTATCCTAGGTCAAGGAAAACGCACAAAACCTGGAGAGGTGGTTTTTATTTTTATTTATTTATTTATTTATTTTATTTATTTATTTATTTATTTTTACAGCAGAAGGAGAATTTTTATCGAAAAACTGACACCGGATTGCGATGTAGCTTTGTCTAATACACATGCAGTACTTTCTTCAGCAAGAAAATGGAAAAGTAATTTTGGTCATGTATTGGCATCAGCCGGCGCGCGGTTGGCAGCGCACTGTGGCCACCACCAGCTGCCATCGCGCCGTTGCAGCGCGCGCGGTCCGACCGCTGCGAGTTAGGCCGTGTCCTACGTGGGCGACAAACGCGAGCGACACCTAGCCGCGCTACATCCAGCGACAGCCGACGTCATGCTTGGGGTGTCCTACGTGCGAGCGACATACGACTACAGGCGATAGCGAGAACCGTATTGATATAGCTATGGCGCCGACGAAACAAACACTTGTGTTGCTAGACAGTCCAGTTGCTAGATTAGCATTAATTAGGAAAATGAGGCGGAAGAGATGTAGCGTGAGTGAAATTTACAAGGAGAGACACCTTCACGGAGAATTTCACCATTTATATTGTCAGCTAAGAAGATCACCCACAAAGTTCTTCGAATATACTAGAATGACTGTGGATACGTTCGAGCCGGCCGCGGTGGCCGAGGGGACTAAGGCGCTCCAGTCAGGGTCTGCACGGTCACTACGGTCAGGGCTTCGAATCCCCCCTCGGGCATGGATATTTGTGCCGTCCTCGTTCGTAAGTAGTTTGTAAGTTTAGGGACTGATGACCCCGTAGTTAAGTCCCATAGACTATACAAACATTTGATACGTTCGACTACCTGATCTGTGGCGCAAGGAGAAATATTTCTTATGTAACAATCAATTTTCAGCACCCAATAAGCCTTGAAGAAAGACTAATTATAGCATTAAGGTAATCATTTTATCAAGATTTAAATATACTCGTATCTCATGCCATGCATTTAACTTCGAATTTTGCTACGTATCTTTTTGTTCATATCAGTGATTAGAGCTGTTTGTCTTATGTACAGTTATACTACGTCAGTAAGGATGAACCATTTACTCTATGATGTCTGACGTAAATATAATTTACAAACTGCTGCTATTGAAAGCAGAACTGTCTGCACCAAACATCAATCAGTGTGGAACTGAAACTGGTTATTGTAGATTGTTTTCCATTTTAATACAAATCGAAAGTACATGTTTGTTTGTTGTTTTTTTTTCCTACAGGTTTTATGCTACTGGTGCATCGTTTCGACAGCTGTCATTTTCATTCCGTGTTGGAAAGACCACTGTAGCCACAATTGTTGAAGTGATATCAAAAGCACTGTGTATATGTTTCCAACCTCAACATAAGGCAGTACCAACGACGGAATCCCTCACCAAAACTGCAAGGGAATTTTGGGAGAAGTGGCAATTCCCAAACTGTATTGGGAGCATTGATGGGAAACACATCAGAATTCAAAACCCACCACATTCTGGCAGCCTATACTACAATTACAAAAAGAAATTTCTATTGTTTTACTGGCAGTTACTGATGCAAGCTACCGATTCTCTGATTGATGTTGGAGCATATGGAAAAGATAGTGATGCTGGTGTTTTCAATAACTGTAGTTTCCATAGGAACATTGAAACAAAACAGCTGCTTTTACCTGGAGACACAACATTGCCAAATTCAGATGTGGTTGTGCCACATGTCTTTGTTGGTGATGAGGCATTCCCACTAAGGACCTATCTGATGCGGCCTTATCCTGGAAGGAACATCACATCTGCAAGATTGGTGCTCAACAAGAGACTGTCAGCTGCCAGGAAAGTTGTGGAGTGTTCTTTTGGGATATTGTCAGTGAAGTGGAGACTGCTACTAAAGGCTACTAAAGGCAACCGAGACTGATGTAGACCATGCTATTGCTATTGTGAAGGCAATTACCATATTACATAACGTCATTATAGACAGAGAGGGCACTGGCATTTCATCACAATTAGATGATTGCCATTTAAGAATGGGAGGAAATTTACTTCCATCAGTGAGGCAAAACTCCTCCCAACGGGAGGCAGTAAATGTAAGGGAAAGGTTTTGCCAATTTTTTAATCAGTGATGTCATATGTATTGTTATTGTGATTAAATACTTACCTGGAGGTTATTATTGTTTCTTAAAATCTTGTTGGCTGCTGAAAAATTGTTGCTTCATAAGGAATATTTCTCTTTGAATCTGATCTGGTTGTGGAATGCATTAGCAGTCATTCTTGTATGTTTGAAGAACTTTGTGGGTGATATTCTTAGCTACGGTACTAATATAAATGGTGAAATTCTCTGTGAAGGTGTGCCTCCTCAAATTTCACTCACACCACTTCTCTTCAACCTGATTTTCCTAAATAATGAAAATTTACAAATGACACATGTGCTCTCAGCAACCACAGAAAATATACCTCTTGAATTTCACTTGGCATCAGAAAAAAAAAAAAAAAAATTAAATCATTTTAAGTTTATGTCCATCTGCTTACAGGAATTATGAGGTATAGAAGATAATGAATCCATCTTTAAATTTGAAAACTTTCATTTCAATAATATTGCTTATTAATAAAAAATGGCCACACTATTTTCACAGAGGAAAAGCTGATAATTGAGGCTTAATTCATGATCAGTTATTTCAAATGTTCTTCTCATAATACAGTTCAGTCATGTATTAACTAAGAAAATTTAGACTTGTGAAACTAATGAATAATTGCTTCATAAAATTTTTCATTGTCTTCTGTTATGGTTGGAAGAAAGCAAATTGTGCAATAGAAAGATTGAGAAAAGGAAATTGTTATTTTCAAATTAGTATCCAAACACTGTATCCCTTCCTAACAGTGTAAGATTGAAATAGATGGGGGGAAAAATCAACTGATCTCTATACAGTCGAAACTTAAAATACAAGATACCAACCATGCATGTTTGCTGTTACATTATAAAATATAATTTCAAACAATTTTGTAAACCATAACTAAAAACTGATTACAGCTACATGAAGTCTTTATCTTTCATTTGATTTATAACCTGTACAGTGTGATTTATGGAAGTATTAATCTGATTTGTAATCAGTGATTTTGCATACAGAAAATAACTGCACTGCACAGTTATCTTCATATAACAAGCCCAGCCTACCCCCTCTTAAAAAATTTCTCACTCATACCTATCAAATTTACACACTATACACTCAGCCAGCTCTCCAAAATACACTATTGTCAAATTGTAAAAAAAAAAAAAAAAAAAAAAAAAAAAAAAAAAAAAAAAAAAAAAAAGGAAAAGAAAAAAAGTGGTGCACAGGTCTTTTTAGTAGGTGTGTGATTAGCTGAGAGATTTGAATTGGAAAAGATACATTAAGCCTCTTCAGAAGCTGACACATGCTATTGTAGTTAACAGTACATTTGGTAATAAAAACAAAGGAAGTTACCTAACTATTCGTTTCATTCACTGCTTCTGTGAGATATATTTTAGGCTAATTCATCTTTTATGGTAAAAAAAAATTCTGTGCACAATACCATTTAATTGGAATGATGGATGCAGACCATTTTACATGATTAGCTGTAGATGTTTAAGAATCTAGCCATCTTCACAATACATTCAAAATGTATACACACTTATGAGATTTATTATAACCCCTACTTAATAGTAACGCCAGTGTGAAAGGTTGATCCCTAAGTTAAATCTTTGTCACATTAAGATGTGCATTTGCTGCCACAGGCCAATGGTCACTTACCACATACTATAATTTGACATATACTCAACCAGACTTTAAAAATAGTTTGACTGACTAGTACCCCTACACATAAGATGAAATTTTTTGATATAAATTGGTAGTATCAAAATTTGTGAGATAAAGAAAAGTGAGATGATCCAAAGGCTTTACACACACACAGCAACTGCACTGCACAACTTTTTCCGTGTAATGAGGCCACATACTTCGATAACTTTCTCATTAACACTTATCAAATTTACCAACATACACAGACAGCCACACCATTGATTAAACCACAACAAAAGAAATTATCACACAATACTGATTAGGCCTACATTATTCCTTTTAAATGCACTCTTACAGTATATCACAAGAACAATGTTGTATAAAACTACCATCTTTCTACACTGCACATTATGTGCATAAAGTAGACAGCACTACAAGTGAAAGATTCAGATAGAGGTTTTTAGGGACATGAAATTAAGAGAAGAAATTTTTCTGGACAGTTTATTAAATGTATTTTTGCCTTTTTTTTTTTTTTTTTTTTTTTTTTTTTTTTTTTTTTTTTTTTTTTTTTTTTTTTTTTTTTTTTTTTTACAAATTGTCACCAAGTTTTTCTTTGAAAACTCCAATAATTTTAGACATGGCATCCAACTTTTGGAAGCCATTTAACTGCTTCATATACGGCACTAGGGATAGTAAAAATTTCGTGTCCTCACATTCATGAGAATTCTCTAGCAATTTTAATTTAGTTTTCTCGAGTTCTATTAACTTTTCCTCAAAATTTGTGTCTTTCTTCTTCTTCCTTCTAGGCTGTGAGGTTGAGGGAGCTGCCAAATGCAACTCCTTGGACTCAACCGATTCAATTGAGTTTGGGTCAGAATATATGGATTCAACAAACACATCTGGTGTCCCATCATCACTGTCTGCCAACACAGTGGCCACTTCACAAACTTCATTTTGTGTGTCCTCAATGGGCACTATATTAGATTCGGTTTCTCTTGGCACCATTGCGTCTCTGAGGAACATTAGAGACTGAAAATGGCACCAAGTACTTAGTTTTGGGCTGGCTGCATCACCCAACGAGTGGCTGGGTCTCTATCTCAGTTCTCGTCTGAAGACATCCCTCAGAGACTTCCGCTTACTTTTTACTTTTTCCTCTGAAAAGATATGCATCACCCAACGAGTGGCTGGGTCTCTTTCTCAGTTCTCGTCTGAAGACATCCCTCAGAGACTTCAGCTTACTTTTTACTTTTTCCTCTGAAAAGATATGCATATAAACTAATTAAAGTTCTATCTAACTGGTAACTGACAAACATTATCAAAATATTTACTGAATGAAACCTCACTCTGCAGCGGAGTGTGTGCTGATATGAAACTTCCTGGCAGATTAAAATTGTGTGCCGGAACCGGGACTCGAACCTGGGACCTTTGCCTTTCGCGGGCAAGCGCACTACCGACTGTGCTATCCCGACACGACTCACGATGCCGCCTCGCAACTCTACTTCTGCCAGCGGCATCGTGAGTCGTGTTAGGATAGCACAGTCGGTAGTGCGCTTGCTCGCGAAAGGCAAAGGTCCCAGGTTCGAGTCCCGGTTCCGGCACACAATTTTAATCTGCCAGGAAGTTTCAAAATATTTACTGTTGCCTTTGGTAGACAATGATTAACTTTTGGGATGTTTAAAAGATATGATTTCATATTTGCATTTTACAATGGCCATACAACTTAACCATGTTTAACAAAAGTAAAATGTTCTTCCTTGAATAAAGCAGAAAACAAACAAGAAAATTTTCTTTACAAGATTTTAATTAAAAACTTCCATTCCAAATAAAATTAATTTACCACTTGACAATATTACTAGGGAGCACAGAGGTAGGGATATAATTTAGTAATTCTGTTTCCTGTGCAAGATGTGGTCAATCAGGACAGAACTGCCTTATTGTATAACAGTGGAAGACAAAACACACACACACCGTTGCATATAGTATACAACAGTTTTATCCCACTAAAAAAAACCAGTCTACTGTGAAACAAAAACGATTTATACTGTAAGAGGTAATCTGCTCTCTAACAACAACAGACAGTAAATGAAAGGGGGCAGAACCACTGCGACTACAACTCATGCATATAACTTTAATTTCACCAATGGGAACATACTTTCAGGGCACACACAAATGCATCAGAATACACAACTCTGAGGAATATAACCATAGCCTAAACTAACAAATCATACTATCCAAACTTACACAATAAGAATGTATAATACAGCAACAAAATTAAGAAAAAAATTATATATAAATTATCCACTATAGACAGAAGCGATGTAGCTAGGCCAAAAAACAAAACAAAAAACTTCAAAATTGGAACAAGGCGCTTAACTGCAATGATATAGCACTATACAACGGAGATTAAAAAAACTACTGATAGAATATTTGAAAAATAATAACTAAAACATCACTCAATATTTTTACACTTACAAAATTCGGTCAGTCATCAAAAGAGTATGAAACGTAAAATTTGCAAATCATATTTTCCATCATAAATAATAATTTCGTTATTAATAGAGGCGTTCTTAAGTGCTAAATGCATTCTTATTTTTTATAAATGAACGAGTAGATAAAATTTTGCTGTATACTCACTTGTAGAGCCTACTATATTAGCCACACTGGCCCATTCTCTATCGGCAATATATCGGTTACGGTAATTTTTCTGCCGCATGTCCCATAACGAAGTCCTTTTACATACTTCGGAAATTAATATTTCGCAAAAGTCTTGTGACATCGTTTCTAGAACGTGTATAAAGAGTTCAGCAGACGATTCGGCGCGATGTAGCGCGCGCGACAGCGACAAGGGGTTCGTTCAAAGAGCTGCAGGGCAGCAACCGCGCATGCGTAGTACGGAAATTCGTGTTCAAAGAGCAATCCTGCAGCTTGCTGCAGCCTACCGGCTGGTCAAGGAAGCTCCCAGCTGCAGCGTCCAGCAGCTTTCTGGCTGCATGAACTGCAGGGAAAATTTCCTCCAGCAGCCTGACTGACGTCATCGGTACCGCTCATGCGCGCTAGTGCCTGCTTTGCTGCTGCAGGAAGTTGCAGGAAGCAGCTCTTTGAACGAACCTAAGATTCAAGCAGGTTTGAATCTCAAACGTCGCTCGTTGTAGCGCGCGACACGCAGCGACAGGCAGCGCCACAGTCGGCGCTCACGCAGGACACTCCCGTAGCAATACACGTGGCCGTCTTTTGCCGCCTGAAGCTGTCGCTAGAATGTGTAGCCCACGCAGGCCGCGGCCTAAGGCATCATGCTACGGACTGGGCGGCCGTTCCCGTCGGAGGTTCAAGTCCTCCCTCGGGCATCGGTGTGAATGTTGTCCTCAGTGTAAGATGTAAGATAGTTTAAGTAGTTTGTAAGTCTAGGGACTGATGACCATATTGTGGTCCAATAGGGTTACAAACAAATAGACAATTTCTGAGCCACAGACAACCACATAGGGGAAAGAACCATGCTCACACACCTTAGCTTTCAACCACAGCATTCGTCATTGATGAGGCAGCCAGAAACAGTGGTTATTTGTGCATGAGGTGCGCCCGGTTGCTTCCATGAATGTATGTGCGCTCTTTTTGTGACGTTGTGGACAGTAGCGCAGCCACGGGGGGGGGGGGGGGGGCTATTATGGCTGAAGCGCCCCCCCCCCTCCCCCCGGCACCTCCCAAAGATTTTTTAATTTTATTACTTTTTACTGTTTTCATTTTTTTAATTTTTAAACAGGTCGATACCAGAAATATATATATGTTTGTATAGCTTAAGGGACTTAACTACAGGGCCATCAGTCCCTAAACTTACAAACTGCTTATGAACTAGCTAACACTAAGGACGGCACAAATATCCATGCCCTAGGGGGGATTCGAATCCCCGACCGTAGTGGCCGTGCAGACCGTGACGGGAGCGCCTCAGTCCCCTCGGCCACCGCGACTAGCTTTGATGCTGCCGCTATTGTTACTGCTACGCTGAAGTCACCGGCGGCCGGTGATATTTTCTTAGGTGGTACCCGGAAAAAAAAGAAAAACTAAAAATGAGAATAAATCTTCACGCCGGAAAGGTCAAAATTACTAAAACTTTTCGGGCTATTATGTCGTGATCTTGTGGATTTAGTATTTTAAACCTAACGTTCCGTCCCCAACTGCGGAGGACATTTCCAAGGGGGATCGTTGCACTTTTGTATGTCCGATGCACACCTTGGCTCGCTTCTGACTGAAACAAAACTCCGTTTACGAGGGCTCGCGCGCAGAAATGTGACGTCAGCTGTTTTTGATATGCGCGCACAATTCGTTGTTGCCGATTGCCGTCGTCCGTTGTTAATATCGTCCCATGGAGGAAGACTGTTACATTTCGTCTTCAACACTGGAATCCAGATTTCATTTAGTTTCACGCCCTCCTCCATCCTATTGAAATTATTGGGGTGTTTTACAATTTCTGTAGCCCCTCTGTACAGTATTTCGTGGTATCCATTTGTGGCTGCCAAAACCTGAGTCTTATCAAATTGAATAAGGTGGTCCCCCGGTTTAAAAACATGTTCAGCTACAGCTGATCTGTCAATCTCTCCCCTTCTACAGTCCCCCTTGTACTCTTCCAGTCGTTTTTTGACTGTTCTTTTTGTGGTACGCACGTATGCATCTCCACAGCTACACGGAATCCAATAAATTCCTTTTTTTTTTTTTTTCAAAACTAAACTTCCTTTGTTTCAAAATGATACTAACGCCGTTGAGCGTTTACAGCAGTACGGATAGAATGTACTCCAGCAACTTTATCAAAAGTACCGCTACAGAGAGAGAGCAGTGACAGGCCAGCCGGCGCTGCTAGAGCGCGCTGGCACCGTCCACCCACCCCTACAACAATTGCAACATAACATTAAACTCTTCTTTTTTTTTGTATTTAGCCAACTGTAATGACTGAAACGACGAATAAACAGCAAAAACTAGTAGAAAACGTCAAAACTAAACTTCCTTCGTTTCAAAATGATACTAACGCCGTTGAGCGTTTACAGCAGTACAGAGAGAATCATCAACTTTGACAAATCACCAAGTAGGTAAGGTAGCTGCCTAATAGCCACCCGTGATGACCGCAGCTCACAATACTACAGCAAATGCCGTCTTACCGCTCTCGCTATTATCATTAGGTTATATGTATTATGTTTTTTACAAGAATGTCGATATTATTTGAACGTAAATTTTATCTTATTCTAAGGCTGCATAACTTCTGCTTATGATGCTTCTTATTTATGGATTTGAAAAACTCGAAAACTTTGTGAAGGTAATTATGAACAATAACGATAGGTAAAATGTTATCCATTTTATACGTTCATTCTTCTGTTTGCAACACTTTCGTATTCAACGTGTTAGACATTATGAATCTTTATTTGACTTTACCCTATCCCCAATCTTTCAAACACAATTTTTAACATGTTTCCAAAATTTTTCTTGTAATTCTTATAATTATACATCTTGTGATATTCACACTGCAAGTACACTAGAAAATCGATAGTACTTTCTGTTCCCAGCCTGTTGACCACGTAATTTACATAATGACCCAGTAGCCAGTGCACGGCGTTGTTCTTTGATTCTGGGAAATAACGTTCTTGTGGTCTATGAAGCAACGTTATCAATATAGCCGCTGGTGAAGTCTTCGAAATAAATGCTATATTTTCTTGAACCCATTTCCAAATCTGTATATTGCCGTTGCAAGTGTACCTATGTATAACTGTGTCGACTAGATGGCATTTTCTACACAAGTTGGTGTCGCTAATGCCGATATCATACAACCTTTCATTCGTGCTAATTATGTTGTTGATAGCCTTATACCATGCACTTTTCACATCTGACGAAAGGGTATTAGAACTAATATTTCTCCAGATGGTGGTCCAGTCCAGGTTCGGAAACTTTTTTTCTATTTTATTTCTACCTTCATTGTCTTTCCGTTCCTGTATAATAGCTTTCGTCGGTATCTGTGACGAATGTTTAATTTCGTTACTCAGGTAACTCAGTTCGATGTAGAAAGCCCTCACGTGCTGCAGTCGCCTATTAATTCTCTGGACGTCAACAGGAGGATCTAAGCTGTGCGGTCTCACAATGTCAAAGAGTTGGCTGGTAATGGTCCCTGGTCTTGTCCTGATAAATTCCATTTGTCGTTTAATATAGAGTGCAGAGGCTTTGTTGGAGATATCTGTTAGTCCTAATCCACCATTTTTAGGATCTAATACCGCTACTTGGACAGGTACTCGAAACGTTCCTCCCTTCCATAAAAAAACTTGCAATTTTTGACATTATTTCCCTTGCTATCATTTTGGGGAGGGGAAATAATTGAGCGGTATACTACGCTTTTGCAAGGATACACGAGTTTATGTACTTTGTCCGTTGAACCTGGTCATATATCGTGACAAATTGTCGATTATGGCTCCTTGCACGTTCCTTGCTGTGTTTTTCCAGTTTAAGGCGGTCATTTTCATAGTGCACGGCGTCAGAGTGATGCCAAGCGTTTTGTGTTGCTCTACTAATGTCGCCCAATCAATGTTAATATGATCGAAGCCCCTGAGATTTAACATCTTACTTTTCTTTTCATTTGCATTTGACCCAGATGCACAACAATATTTTTTAATAACTGTAGCGAGTGTATCTACATCATTATTGTTCCTTATGATGTTCAAATGTTCAAATGTTTGTATAGTCTATGGGACTTAACTACGGGGTCATCAGTCCCTAAACTTACAAACTACTTATGAACTACTTACGAACTAGGACGGCACAAATATCCATGCCCAAGGGGGGATTCGAACCCCCGACCGTAGTGACCGTGAAGACCGTGACTGGCGCGCCTTAGTCCCCTCAGCCACCGCGGCCGGCTCCTTATGATGATTCCCACGTCATCAGCGTAGGCTCTTATCGTAGTTTTATGCCCGGCTATCGTTATACCTGTTAATTTTGCATGAACTTGTTTCAGAAAAGGGTCCAGTGAAATAGCAAATAAGGACATAGACAGAGGACTACCTTGAGGTATCCCACGTTTTATTTGTAACTGCTTAGTTGTTTGGCAGTTTACCGCTATTTTTGCGCTTATACCTGTAGCAACATTCTTGAACAACTGTATGACACGATCATTGAAACCAATTTTTTTTAATGTCTTACAAAGATATGTGTGACTCACCAAGTCAAAAGCTTTATAAAAGTCCAAGAAAATTAAGGAACATTTTATGTTAGTTACGGAAGTTAATGCGATTACATCCCTGAATTCTGCTATGTTTTGAAAAATTGTTTTGCCTGCTGCGCAGTTTTGATGATTACTAATAACTGTATTTGTCAATAAAGATATTCTCTTGTTTAATATTCTCGCTATTATTTTGTAATCCGAATTTAGTAACGATATGGGCCGGAAGTTATTCAAATCTTTTTTTCCCTCTATTTTTTGGGACTAGTACAATTTTAGTCTCTTTGAATTCAGTTGGTATTACTATGCCCTGCATGATTTCATTCACGACATCCGTAATTACACCTCCCAATATTGGCCAGTAGCGTATATAAAATTCTACTGGCAGACCATCCGGGCCTGGGGATTTTTTGGGTGGCGAGGTGCATAGTATGTCATAGATATCATCTTTTGTGACTTGTGCAAGGAAAAGTTCATTATCATGTTCCGTCAACTGTGGTGTTATTACGGCGAGAAAATCTTCCAAGGCCGCCTCGCAGCATGGTTTATCAGAATATAGCTCCTGATAATAACAATAGACCTCTTTCATGATCTCCTGCTGGGTTCTGAGGATTGTGCCATGGTTTGTTCGAAGTTCATCAATAAGGGTACTTCTCCTGTTTTTGGCATGCTTCACCAGGTGATAAAGTGAAGCCGTTTCGTCCTCTGATACTGAATTAGCCTTTGATTTTAGTTTCAGTTCTTCTAGTTGTTTCCGTTTGATGTCTAGTAACTTGGCTTTTACTCTCTTAATGTCTGCTAGCCGTGTTGTGGACCCGGATGAGACCTGATCATATAATTCTCTCAACACCGAATAGTAATATACTATAGTACTTTTCCGTTCCCTAGCGGTTTGTGGACTATACTGCATAAGTGTCTTCCTCAGTTTCGGCTTTGCCATTTTAACCCACCAATCTAAAGTAGAAACATGTCGACTACGGGCACGCACGCAAATTGCCAAGGCTTCATTAATTTGATCTTCTAAGTCACGGTGTGGAAGCAACGATACGTTTAAGTTCCACTGATTCCTGAATCTACGTACGGGCTGTAGCGTTAAATTTAAGCAAGCTAAGACGCTTGAAGGATCCGAAAAATACGTAGGTATCGTTTCTACTTTCGTCAAGGAAATTCCAAGATTTTTGGAGATATACAGTCTATCGATTCTACTTCGTGAGTGTGCAGTTACATAAGTAAACTCAACAATTGTGGGGTATTTAGTTTCCCACGCGTCATTTAATTCTAAACCAGTAACCAGTTGTTTCAATTCAGTCGAAAAATTAAAATTGGGGATCTGATCTTTCCGATTTAAAACGCAGTTGAAATCACCACCCAGTATTAAACGACTTGGATTCTTCCTGAGCAGATATATAAGTTCATTTTTAAAGAACATTGCTCTGTCAGCTCGGTGCGAACTTCCTGAAGGAGCGTACAAGTTTACAACATTAACGTCATTAATATTTAACCCCAGTCCCCTTCCAAATTCCAAACGTTCTACTTCTGTTACAGGGATGCCCTCCCTTACTAAGACTGCTGTGCCAACATTTGTTTCTTGTGTAACATTCATGTAACTAACATATCCCGGAATAAACAAATTTGAAATAAGAACTTCTTGCAACAGAGCAATATCAGTCGCCGATTCGTACAGAAATTCTTTAAGAGCTGATATTTTCAATTCAGAGGTAATTTTGTTAATGTTTATAGTGGTGACGGTATACGACTGCGTCATTCGAGTGTGTATACAGCTGTTAAAAAAATTACCTGTGTTCTGATTTTCTGGTAGCGGAATACACGTTTCCTGGTATATTCGACGTAAAGTATCGTGACACAACTTTTAGTATTATTGTGTTATTTTCTTTACACTTAGAGATGTCCCACCGGTATCACTAACGGGTTTGTTTCCTTGCGAGCCTGAAGGTTGTTCCTCCAATGACTCGTGCCTCACCGTCTCGTATCGGACATTTTTCGGATTTGTCTCAATCCTTCCGGATTTTGGCTTCCCCTGTCTCCGTTCTACATTCAAATTCGGTTGTGGTTTCAGTTTCCTACGTCGGACATCTGTAGCAACTGTGTTCGCTTCCGCATTTTCTACATCTACATGTACATAGATACTCTGCAAATCACATTTAAGTGCCTGGCAGAGTGTTCATTAACCACCTTCATAACTTTTCTCTACCGTTCCATTCTCTAATAGCGCGCGGGAAGAAAGAACACCTAAATCGTTCCGTTTTCGATCTGATTTCTCTTATTTTATTGGGATGGTCATGTCTCCCTAAGTAGGTGGGTGCTAGCAAAATATTTTCACATTCAGAACTAAAAGTCGGTGATTGAAACTTCGCAAACAGATCACGCCGCAATGAATGACGTCTTTCTTTTAATGATTTCCACCCCAATTCGTGCAACATTTCCGTGACGCTTTCCCCCCCGTAAAATGATAAAACAAAACGAGCTGCCCTTCTCTGAACCTTCTCAATATCTTCCGTCAGTCTCACCTGGTGAGGGTCCCACAAGGGGCAACAGTACTCCAAGAGAGGACGCACAAGTGTGATGTAGGCAGTCTCTTTGGTGGAGCTGGTGCTGCTACTGCCCTTCCTTCTGTGCTGGCCACGATTACATCTTGGCCGGCACTGTCCAGCTCTCTGTTTGGTACATCCGATTTGAGATTTTGAGAAGCTGATGTCGCGGATACTGTTGTAGGTTCGTCCTGGATGCTTTCACTAACAGAAGGCTGCTGATATTTACAGGCAGCAACTTCTATTTTTGATTCGTGCACAACAGTGTGAACTACGCCTTCTTTATCATTTACAGACTGCTGATTATCTACTTGTAAATCAGTATCCATCCTCATTTCACCTGTTTGCGAATCTACTTCATCATCGCACGGTTTTTGTTTACGTACCGAGTGGGACGTGTCGGATTGATCGTCATCTGTACAACTATCAGTTGCCTCCAGAGGACGTTTTTTCGGTAAGATTTCATTGTCGCAAACAGTAGAAACAGAATTTTGTTTCGGAGCCAAGGGTGGAAATTGGTTTGTGTCCTCAAGAGGGATAACAGAAGGGCCCGATACTTTAACAGCTCCAACCAGCTGATCGGGGGAATTATTCGGTAACACGTCATTTAACGTAAGCCTGTGCCGTTGCGTCAGATTATTTTTTAGAACGTAAACTCGGCGCGGACAATCCTGTCTCAAATGACCGGTTTCATTACACACGTGACATGTTGGTACCTGTCCGTTGTAAACAATTTGGGCCTTATAACCGCTTACAGTTATGTGGGATGGTATATTTGACTTAATGTCCATCTCAACAGACCGAATACCATTGAAACAATGAAGATTGTAATGCCGCGACCATCTTTCATTCGTAATAGATTTAATATCCCCATATTTCGAAAGAGCCTCTCTAATCAGGTCGTTATCTATTTCTATCGGAAGGTTCAATACTCTGACAGTTTTATACACTATATCAGCACGCCAAATGGAAACCCTGCTTTTCGTTCCATCTCTATGCATGAATTCAACTTCCGTTCCCCACTTGGCTAACAGATTTTCTATACTCACAGGATCGAAAAATTTGACGAAGACACAATATTGTTCGTTATCTAATTGCATTGTGTGAACAGAATCAATACTGATACCAAGTACCTTTACAATCCAGTCATCTACTTCCAGGGCCGTAGGCTGTACCGGTCGGGTTTGCTTGTCAAAAGCAAAAACAAGCTGGTCCTTCCTGGCGTTAGTAGACATGATGTATCCTGAAAATTTCGGTTAGAAAACCGAAATTATGACGAACAGTAGCACGATGAAGCAAAAACTATTAAAACACACGGACACAAGAAATAACAGATGAACAACACCACGTGAAACACAAGTCCAGAAAGGTAAACAAGGAAACGCAGCGCAGGCAGTACACAGCGTCCGCACACTAGCGCGGTTCAAACGGAACTGGCACTCGGTTTACGTGGTGTCTCGCGGCATTGCTCCCTCTCCTGTAAAAACAACGACCCGCTGTTATGTTCTCTGTGGAGCCAGTTGCAATGTCCTGGATCTTGACATTGTCATGGGTTCTCTGTATGACAGTTCTAGAGAATCCTTCCCTTCTCCACCATTATCGACGACAGACGTTCCTGTCGTGGCTTCATCAGTAACATTACCGTCCTTAGAGTCCTTGAACAAGAAGCCATTGTCGCCTACCTGCTCTTCAGGATCGTAGTAAGGCTTCATTGCGCAGGACGTGAACAATGTCTCTTCGTTTTTGTCGTTTCGACGACGGCTCATAATCCTTAACTTCGTACGTGACGTCTGACAGGCGGCGTATGACACGATACGGACTAAAGTATCGCTTCAATAACTTTTCTGACAGTTCAACCTTTCGTAGAGGGGCAAAAATCCATACCAGATCTCCTGGGCAACTGAACACAGCACTTATACTCGAAGCACGTTTATTACGAACTTAACATACAAGCAGTACTGACTGCCTCTCGGGCAGAGTGCTCTGCTATTTATACAGACAGCATGTATAAGAAATTAGAAGAATAGTTAACATAAGAAACAAGCAGAATTTACAAGTGAACATAATAAAGATATAGTACATTCTGAAATTGTTAATTACAAAGAAATAAATTTTTGACGGTGATCGGGATGGAACTGAGGACCTTCAGCACCGCAGCCTATGACGCTATCCCCTGCGCCACGCCGACATTTTGTCTCGAGGCGATATACACTTCATTTCCACCATGTTGCTCCTCTTCCACTTTCAAATTTAGTGGGAACCTATCATCTTATTTCTTGTGCAATTGTTTTCATAGTATAATTGGTTAAATTATAAAAAAGTATAAAAATAAGTCATAGATTAATGAACTCAATAGCCTTTTAAAAAAAATAAGCCCCCCTCCCCCCCCCATCCCAGAACCAAACCCTAACTGCGCCACTAACTGTGAATGAAAGGAGAATTTTGTGTGTGTGTGTGTGTGTGTGTGTGTGTGTGTGTGTGTGTGTGTGTGTGTGTGTGTGTGTGTGTGTCTCCTTTATGTGCCTGTTTGCGCTTCAGCGATCTACTATGTGTAATTATAAGTCACACTAGATAAATTATTTTTCATATTTGTTCCCTTCCCTGCGAGAAATAGTCCTGTGTGTGGACCTGGTTATTAGTATAAACATAAAAAATCGTTTCTACATCTACATGTGTCATGTAGAATATAAGGCGTCCAGCAGAAAACTGGTAAATATTCTGCAGTATTTAAGTTCTAAGTGACGTTTTATAATATTATGAACACATCCATAGCTAAATGTCGTGGACTTATAACAGGTAAGCAGTAACCTATGTTTATGTTTTACGTGTGTTATTTAATGGACGTACTTTGGCGTTGTTTGGAATTTAATTAAAATGGTCTGATCCTTGGGGACTCGAAATCTGGAGGCTCTCGACATTCACCCCGTTTACATGGGCTCCCAAAACCGGATTTCGTAAATCGATTTCCCAATTCCGCCTTTGGTTGGTCATGTAAACACCCCAAAATCGATTCTGGAAATCCACTTCTGTAAAGCGACTTTCCAGTTCCACAATCGATTTTCGTGCCCATGTAAACGCAACTGTTTTTGAAGCGTTCTTGGCTTGTCGGATTGTGTTTTTTTCGTAAGAATTTTCGGTACATATGGACAGAGTGATATTTTCTAATGTGAAATAAAAGTATTAATAATAGAGTGAGCATGAATCTGTGTATTTAAGTAAAGAAAAATAGCGATTATGCGGACAAAATCGGGGACTGAATCAGCTGTTTTTCAGCCACCATCTTAAGTGGATTAGGAAATCTGATTCGGGCTGTGCCATGTAAACACGACAGCGAAAAACGGTTTACGAAAATCGGTTTTCGTCTTCCGGAAGATGTGTTACATGCAGTGGCGTAGCTATGTGACAAAGGGCCCAGGGGCAGAAATGACACTGAGATCCTCTTTAAAACTAGACAGATGTGAAACTACTTCATCAGCAGGTCCTTACCGCCCACTGTTCTACATAAGGCAAACCTAAATACTACTAAGGAAATTGTGTCATGCAGAAGATAATATTTAATCGTAGTCTCTAATATAATTATAACTGTGAAACTTTATTAGGCTTTTACGCAAAAATTACTGAGTGGATTTGGATAAAATTTTGCAGAGGGATAGAGTTGGACCTGCGTAGGACATACAGATAAAACGACCCCGTAGTTTCTTAAGCTGCTCCATACTAGGTGAATGATGTCCCAATCAGAAAAATTCAAATGTTTGTTAAGTTTATGGGACTTAACTACGGGGTTATCAGTCCCTAAACTTACAAACTACTTACCAACCAGCTTATCCTAAGGACGGCACAAATATCCATGCCCGAGGGGGGATTCGAACCCCCGACCGTAGTGGCCGTGCAGACCGTGACTGAAGCGTCTCAGTCCCCTCGGCCACCTTCAGCTTAACGTGAAAGCCGAACCGCGCGACTCCTCACATCGTGGGGAGGTGAAGGATGGGTTAAAGCGCAGGCTGAAAAATTAAAGGTCCAGCCGGCTTCCGAAACCGCGACCCTTCGCTTTCCAGTCAGAAATTTTTATGCTTCTAAATTAGTGCTACAATGCGGCTTTTGTTATTAATAAAGACTTCGAATGCATACGAATGAGATACACCTGTCTGGAAAGAATAAAGTGGCGAGGATTGCGTACTATCCTCAGTTATTGCTACTCCCAAACAAAGGAGAAATTTCTGTTACATACTTTTGATATTTCGTGGTGTCGTTGACAAGCAATATTTCAATTTAGCTTAATTTATTTGAAGTTGTGCAGACATACACCAGTTAACCTCCGTGCTTTAAATAATGAAAAACTACTCCAGTTGGGGAAGTTTATTGCTTATCACAACGAATTTGCAGTATTTATTCTCATTTTCTAGTGCATTTGTTTACCTAAGTACTTTTTCGACGTTTCAATGTGTGATTTCCTGACACACTTGCGCTTATGTTCTCTTTTAGGTTAGCTACTGAAGTTAGAGTAAAATCGGACAGAATAAATATTGAGGTCTGTGTTTTATCCTAATGTTACAAACCATAACCTTTTCTGTCTGCTTAAAGATATTCTGCCTCTTCCATTACTCAGAAAATGCAAAATAATAATCGTGACTTAGGCCTACTGTAGCCTACCTGAGTACAAAAACCAGTGTGACTATTTTTGGGTTGACACTGAAACTCGCCCGCTGTTGTTTTGTCTCTTAACTAGCCGTGTTTGTGAAATTAACAAGTGACTGCTCACAAAATCTAATTACGGCGATATTCACACAGCGGCGGAAGTATACAGTTCCCTTAAGTAAAACTCTGATTCTATAAGTTAAGCAAATAGTTCTACCTTTATTGTAATCTTTCGAGGAAACTGCACAATTAATGATCCGCAGTCATGGATCTAAATCAAAAATAAATGTTGGCAACGGAAACGCAACTATTATCTACTGCAGAAGGGAGCAGAGACACAAGATACATGAACAAATTACCCCACATTAATCCAAAATAAATGAGGGGAGAATTTAAATTAGCACAAAAGGATTATAGTTTAACAAATTAATTTATTGTTCAAAACAAGAACAACAAGGGGGGAAGATCTTTTTTTAATTACAATAAAAAACACACCTTACAAAATATTCAAAATATCCACAATTACATGGTCCTAAAATTGCCCACCTGCAAAGTTGAGTACAGGTGAATTATCATCACATTTCACAGGGGGGAACGGAGGAATTGCAGCACATTCACACACAGATTCATACGCCAAGCCATGCAGGTACTTACCAAGCACCTGACACCAATACACCAAGACGACAGCAAGCAATGTGGAGAATGCAGGTCGAAGGTTCGCTCGCGCACAATGAAATAGTACTTGGCTTCCATAACGTGTCAAGCTAGTGGCTTAGGCTCATGATCAACTATCAGAAACGAACGCACTTGGTTTAAGACCACAAACTGCGGTGTACAGACGGAAGTTTCCCTAGAACTTCTAACTATACATTAAATCAAGATTTCGTTAAATAATATCTAAAAACGGTTGCTCTGGCGTTCGTTTAGCACAGGGAGAAGATAACTACAGAAAGTTAAAGTTGTTAGATCAATACAAAATCGGAACACAAAATATGCAAAAAGTTAACAAAACCAATTTCGAAGAGAATAAGATCGCGAAATATATCGTGTAACCATTCTTTCCGATCAGAGGAATGATATCTATTAGATAAGCAAGGTTACAGATTGCTACAGCACAATACAGAGTTCGGTCACAAAAAAATCAGGTAAGTGAAATAATTCTATTTCATGAAAATTAAAAACACGATATACGTCGTGCAACGGTTCTTTCGACACAGAGGAAAAAGATCTATTTCATGGTAATAACCACGACAGGGAACACGCTAATCGGCGTACACGTGGGCCGACAAGTACACAGATTACAAGTTAGAATGGACAATTTTAGGGGAAAATTATCACGCTACACACACAAGGAAACACCTTAGCAAATTAGCTATACAATTATTAACCACTCATGTACACTGAATGATGGAAAAGCTGAAGGCTTAGTCTGATATCGTCCACGTGTTCTGTCGACAAAGTACGAACAGTATAGGCACCGCGAATCCCCGAAAATATTAGAATTCAACTACGATTCAACACGAAAGACATTGAACATCCTCTCCGGGGGACACCACCTTGACGAAGCACTGTCCGTGCGGGTGGAGAGGCTTGCGTATCCGCGTGAAGCAGAGGGCTATACCGATGGTAGAGAACCTACTGCCGGAAAGGCCTCAGCTGATGGATCAGACTAAGAGTGTCCCACAACGTCCCGTCTTCCTTATCCTCTCCCAGTCCTTTCCCAATTCCTTTCCCAACCCAAGGTGTGATGCGATCCGTGTCGAGGGGTGCGTGGCGCATGGGTGGATGTGTCTCGAACGGAGCCTCAGGGATACCGGGCGACCTCCCTGAGTAAGTAGCCTTGCACCACGCGGGGTTATCGTGGTGTGGACCATATAAATCCCCAAATCTCGTGGGACTAAAATGAACACGGAGAAAGAAAGTATTTTAAAAGAATCTGAGGGGCAATCTGAGACCTCAGATACTCAGACATCGGGATCAGGACCGATGGAGTGCAGTCCTACTTCTGAATCAGGGTCTAGACCTGAGCAAGAAGTGGGAACCGTAACAGAGAAGTTGGACCAGATTAGGATTAAGGCCTTGTCTTGAGCTCAGAGGAGGAAACTTCTCAAGGATCAGAAGCAAAAGGAAGGAAAAGAATGGCTTCCTAAGCATAAGTGGAGGGAATCAAAAGGGCTTGAGCCCAAGACCTCCAAAAAGAAACTGCCTCAGGTCGAAGGGGACACACAGACCCCCTCGACATCAAAGACATGTGGCAAGAGGGTTAGGGAGGAATCTAAGACTCCCTCCTCTCTGACAAACGTGATCCTAAAAGGCTGAGGTAGGAAATAGGGAAACAGACCTATAGTACTGCAGTCTCGGTCTTTAGAATGGCGGTTGTCCAAGAAGGATACCCACTGGTGAGCATCACCTCGCAGCAGGAGCAGCTCGTGCAGATGGTCCTATTTGAAGAGATTGGGGGAGGCGCTGGTCCAGGACCCAAATTCAGGAGGGTCTATCTAGATCGCGGTGCCCTCATTTTTGTCTGCGAGGGTGAGCACTCAGCAGAATGGCTTAAGGAAAAGGTGCCCATGATATCCCCGTGGGAGGACGCAAAGCTGCTGGTCAAGACAGCAACCGAACTCCTGAAGACCGCAAAGGTATCAATATGGGTACCAAAGATCCTTAAGGATGTCCCTCCAAAGACTCTGTTCGAGAAAATAAGGGTCCAGAACCCAAAAGTCTCGACAGAGGATTGGAGGGTAATTAACCAAAAGGTCGTTCCAGAAGGATGAACCCTGGTGGTGGAGGTCGGAGAGAAGTCCCTGAAGGCAATGCGAGAGCAAATCCTGAAACTGTTTTTAGGATTCTCGCAGGTCGGCGTCAGGGTAATCAAAGACCTTAAAGGCAATAGTGGCAGCAAGATGGGGACTGGAAGTGCTGCAGATAAACCTGCAGCACAGTAAAGGGGCCACTGCTGCCCTGAGCCATCGCCTGGGGAGACAGGAGGTGGACGTGGCCCTGATACAAGAACCCTATTTATACAAAGGGGGTGTATCGGGCCTCGGTGGTACTGGAGGTAAGCTGATTTATGCTAGAAATCTAAAAAACTCCAGAACATGCATTTATGTTAGAAATGGAATACCTTTCATACCAATGATGGATTTTTGTTCCAGGGACTTGGTGACCATCAGGATGCAGCAACGTGAGGAAGGCATCAAGAAGGAAATTGTTTTGGCCTCAGCATACCTTCCTTATGAAGACAGCTCTCCTCCTCCTTTGGAAGTGAGGAGACTGACGGAAGCCTGCCACCGGCAAGGTGACGAACTGTTGGTGGGATGTAATGTGATGCCAATGCCCACAATCTATCATGGGGCAGCAAGGACACCAACAGTAGAGGTGAGAACCTTCTTGAATTTCTCCTATCTAACAACTTGGAGATCCTGAAAAGGGGTGATGAACCTACATTCAGGAATAGTAGAAGGGAAGAAGTAATTGACATAACTTTTGGTTCCATGATGATGGGAAGTTACATCAAACAGTGGCATGTGGTCCTGGAGCCATCCTCATCAGATCACATGTATATTAAATTCAAGATTGAAATGGGAACCAGACAGACCATGGCCTATAGGAATCCCAGGAAAACGGACTGGGAGACATATAGGAGAGACCTTGACTTCAGCCTATCGGAAATTAAAATTTCGATAAGGAATCCAACAGAGTTTGAGGAAGTAGCAGAGGCCGTAACCTCTGCTATAGTGACCTCATACCAGGACAACTGCTGAATCACTAAGAAGTGCACAAATAGGAGTGTGCCTTGGTGGAATAATAACCTGGAAATGCAAAGCAAACAGGTATGAAGACTGTTTAACCATGCGAGGCGCAAAGGAAAATGGGCAAAGTGTCATGAGGCCCTTGTCAATTAGAACCTTGCCATCAGACGGGCAAAGGAGGCATCCTGGAAGGTATTCTGTGAGGAAGTGGAGGGCACGGCTGCTCAAGCGAGACTTCATAAAATCCTCACTAGAGTACCAACTAATCCAGGAGGAACATTGAGGAAGGAGGATGGGGAGTATACAAAGACAGCACATGAAACGCTGGAACTGCTCCTCAAGACTCACTTTCCTCAATATACTCTGGGGGATAACTCAGACCAGAATGTGATTCCTGAGAGACAACGTTTCTCAGGTATTCGCAAAGAGGACTGGGATCTGGCCAAGGAGTGCGTCGATTTCAGTAAGGTCCGATGGGCGGTGGGAACATTTCAACCGTTCAAGTCACCTGGCCGCGATGGAATCTTTCCAGCTCTCCTGCAACAAGCGGGAGAAAATCTTATTAGATTCCTATGCAGGTTATTCAGGGTTAGCCTAGCAGCAGGAATCATTCCCAATGCCTGGAGGGCAGTGAAGGTTGTCTTCATTCCAAAGCCAGGGAGAATTGATCATACCAAGGCCAAGGTATGAGACCAATCAGCCTGTCCTCCTTCATTCTTAAGACATTGGAAAAGCTGGTTAATGTGCATGTTGGAGAAAGGAGGTTAAGTAGGGTTCCTCTACATTCAAACCAACATTCATATCAACCAGGTAAATCATGTGAGACAGCTCTCCACCAACTTGTTGGGACGGTGGAGAAAGCACCTCACTTTCAAGAAATGGCCCTCTGTACCTTCCTGGACATTAAGGGGGCTTTTAGCAACACGACCTTCGATTCCATGGTTAGGGCAGCAGAGGTGCATGACCTAGGGACCACTATATGTAGGTGGACTAGGGCCATGCTCAGTGGAAGAAAGGTAGAGGCTTCCATGATGAATGAAAAAATGGTAATCAACAACACTAGGGGTTGCCTGCAAGGAGGAGGTCTTTCCCCTTTATTGTGGAATCTAGTGGCGAATGATCTCATTGGAGAATTAAACTCTAGGCAGTACTTTTGCCAAGGATACGCAGATGATCTTGTCATAGTAATACTTGGCAAATTTGCTGACACAGTGAAGAATATGGCACAAGGTGCCTTGGACATTGTGCAAGACTGGTGCAGAAAACAGGATCTGGGGGTTAGTCCTAAGAAGACTGTTGTTGTACCATTCACAAGGAAACATATCCAACACTCAAGTTGGAATCTAAAGCTTTTCAATGAAGCGCTACCTATGAAGGGGACAGTGAAATATCTAGGGGTTACCCTAGATGAGAAACTGACATGGACCCCTCACATTAGGAATATTTGCTCCAAGGCAAAAGGTACTTTAGTAAGTACCAGAAGAGCTTGTGGCAAAAATTGGGGCCTGAGCCCAAGGGTATGCACTGGATATACACCACAGTGATTAGACCCAGGATCACCATTGGGGCGGTCGTGTGGTGGAAGAAGGTAGAACAGCAGGTTGCTGCTAAGGAGCTTGGTAAGGTGCAGAGACTAGCTTGCTTAGCCATAACAGGCGGAATTAGCAGCACACCAACTGCTGGGATGGAAACCATGCTGGATATGCCCCCATTACACCTTTGGATCAAGATGGAGGCGGCAGCTGGTGCCTACAGACTCAAATGTCAACAACTGGAACTCCATGGGATATCCAGAATCACACACTAAAATAGTGAGTGAGGTAAATATAGGAAAGGTTGGGAAAATGCCAACCGACTATATTATAACCCCATACTGCTTCAACAAGCCTTTCAGTATAACAATTGGAAGTAGGGAGCAGTGGGAGAAAATAGTTCGACACCGTATGGGGGATATTGTCTGGTTCACTGACGGGTCGAAATCAGACCAAGGTGTTGGGGCCGGGGTATACGGGGTGCAGCCAAGACTGGAGGGCGTCATCTCTCTAGGGTAACTGGCCTCAGTATTCCAGGCCGAAATCACTGAGATCAGGGCATGTGTGGAGGAGAATTTGCGTAGGTGCTACAAAGATCGTAGCATCTATATCTATTCAGACAGCCAGGCAGCCCTGAGATCACTGGCAGCTCCTACAACAAGGTCTAAAATTGTTGCAGAATGTCACAGGGTTCTGGTGGAGCTAGGGGAAAGCAATAGAGTAAACCTATTGTGGGTCCCTGGCCACTCGGGGATCAGTGGCAACGAACATGCCGACAGATTAGCCAGGATGGGGACAGAGGCTCTATTTATTGGACCGGAACCTGAACTGACAATCACCAAGGCAATGATCAAATTGGAGCTACGTAACTGGCTCAGAAGACAGCACGTAGAATATTGGACCAAAGTCCATCAACAAAAACATGGCAAGGTAATGATGCCAAAGCCTTGTTTTAAAAGAAGCTCTGCAATCCTGGGCCTGAACAGGAGAGAGATTAGATTCATGGTTGGATTGCTGACAGGCCATGGGAATTTCAAAAAACACCTAAATACAATGGGAATAACAAAAGAGGACCCTAAATGTAGGATCTGTGATGATGGTGATGAAACTGCATCACATCTGATTTTCGAATGCATTGCATTGGAGAGTAAAATGCACAGAACGTTTGGGACAACCAGACCCGAAGAAATTGTGTCTAATAAAGAATTGGTAAAGGGACTCCTTGCCCTGTTCAAGGGCATTGGTTAGCTTTACTAGACATACAGGGAGCGATACCGCACAATAAACTTAGTTTCGGTGCGGGCAGTGGCGGGTTAGACCAAGACTGTTTTGGCTTCCCTGAAAGAATCAAATCAAATCAAATCAAATCAATCAAATCATTGAACATATTCAAACAGGCGAATAAACGATTTAAAAGTTTAAAGTGCAAGAACTATGCTAACGAAACACCATCAGAGCCTCGGAATCAGATTCCAGCAAAAATCGACTTAAAATTAGCAATCCTGTAGGAAATTAAGCAAAATCTCACTACTACATAGTGTAGCTGCTACTCCCGGTATTAAACTCGCGAAAAGACATAATTACGACTATGGAGCCTGAACAAAGTCGAGCCACGAGGCCACAGCAGAACCAAACCCAGAGGTACTTACCCTACCAGGAACCAAGAAGCGAATGCATAGCTCTCTTCACCACTGCTTAACCGTTAGAGGAAGGGCAGTTGAGGGGAGCCCAGAAAGCGTCACCGTTCGTCAGGCAGGTAACCTGACCAACTCCCAACCAAGTAGGTTAAGAGCAAGCTACATTTGGAATCTTTGCTAAGACTGGGTTCAGCTCAGCAGTTGGCAAACCTACCTCTCGCCCAGAGACATTCAACACCCAGCTTTTGAAAGAAACAGACGAGGCGCGCCTAGAACTTACTAAACTATCTTACATACAAAGATTCGTTCATTCTGTGGAAGCCAGGGCCAGTGGGAGCACATCAGAGTACACACTAATATACGTTTGGAGCCTCGTGTACAACAGATACTTAGAATTTTACATACAGATAAAACTAAATCAATATATAATGCCTGGTATATCGCATATTGCGAGTGGAGTGTCTTGCTACAGTAAAAAAAAATGTCTGAAGCTCGTCAACATTGTTCATGTGGAGTCAATTAAATGGAACACATTATGTGGACGTGTCTCAACACCCAGTTTAATGGAGCAGACATAATACCTGCAAGTATAGACACACATAGTAGTTAGTATCTAAAAAAGTTGCCAAGATTTTATTATGTAGGCCTATGCTACGATTTCCATTACAGTAATCTCAAAAAGATTACATCTCTGAAAGAGCTGCATAAAATCACACATGGAAACGTATCGACGTATTTATGTAAACAAATGCACTAACAGCGAGAAAAATTCTCGAAATACGTTGTGCTGAGCATAAAAATACATAATGGATGCAGTTTTTCAGTATTTAAATTCATGATGAACACAGTTATAGGCCATCTAGAAACATCGGATTATGATGAACGAAATGAAGTTACGGTACATTGAACTTCAATGATTACCAATCAATATATTTGTGAAAAACAAGAGTGAAATTAAGAATAATTTTGAACACAAAAACCACTGAAAAGCGGAAGCACACGTAGGCCTGCACCACATTTGCAGGTCACTTCATAGAACAGAATCATCACCTTGTTAAAGAACGCAAGAACCAATAAGAATAATGAAATAAATCGCAATTTGCAATCAATTATGGCTTCACTGTACTAGGTTTAGATGAAAACCGAAGTGCGGCGAATGAAAATTTGTGCCCGGCCGGGATTTGAACCCAAGGTCTCCTGCTTTCTAGGCAGGCGCGTTGACCACTCCGCCACCAGGACAGAGTGACCAACCCCACTGCAGAGGATTCTTCCCTGCACGTCTTCCGCCACACCCAAATCTCCATTCGCTACGCTATCTATTTCCTATACCACAGCCAATTTTGTTCTATCATGCTCGCAGTGGTCAACGCATCTGCCTAGAAAGCAGGAGATCCCGGGTTCGAATCCCGGCCGGGCATAAATTTTCATTCGCTGCACTTCGGTATTTCATCTAAACCTAGTACAGTGAAGCCATAACTGATCGCAAATTGCGATTTATTTCATTAATTTGAACGGTGCAATGTCGTCAAAAATATATAATTGTATAAGAATAATTTGTGGACAGCTAATACCCGATTATTACAGTGCAAAACAACGTAACAGAGCCACTATAGAAACATTAAGAAACGACACAATCCCGGATTGAACACGTTTTTGAGATTATAATTTAAGCCTAAAACATCTGATAAAGGGTTTAACTAACTTGGAGTTTCCAATAAACTGTAATATCAGACCATAGTTTCCAAATTATATCCAGATTGTGATATTTACCGTCTTCTGGGTGCCACAATCTCTTTTTCTTTCTTTCACTAATCATATCAGTTTCTCACTGTCCATATCTAGCATGTGAGACCGTCGGTCGATTTGACCGAAGAAAACAAACTGATATGAATTTCACCGACTGTCATCCGAAGTGTCTATGTTCGGGCGATGAGATCGGTTACACTGTGACCGTGCCGATAGTGGAGTATCATTTGAAACGATCGGCCGTTTTCCGCCGATGTCTGTCGTCGGTAAAACCCACCGATATCGGAGCCACTATGACCACAGCCTTAGCTCATTGCTCCGTATCGATCAACGTAATTTCGTTGATTACCCAGTCGAAGGAAAATAGGGGGAATATTTGTTAGGGTGGTGTCAGCAAAAAGTAGGTTGCCGTGCCCCTACCACGCTTCATAAAGCATACGTTAGTGTCTGGCCAGGAAAAATTAATAGGCCTAAGTAAACTAATTCGATATCTTCGGTTATTATCGTGACATTGGCATAGAGGGCAGCGTCTTGAATGCTCAATTCACTATTGTGACAAAGTAACCATATTTTCTCTTCTTCTTGCTCGAATTTCAGAGTGCAGTTGCTTACAGCACTTCATTGGGATCTATGATTAAGGAGCACTCACTTGGGGAAAATTCACTACACAAATAATTGAGTTACCATAACACCATTCTGTAGTAGTAAATTGTGGATACTTCATATTCAAATATGGCAGCTCTGACTTCAACCGACAACACCCTAACAGGGTCCACGTCTTAGTGGACAAGCAATAGACCTTCTTATGTTCATATTCTGAGGTGGAAATAATTTTACTTTTCTTCGTGCGTTTGAGGTTTGTTGGTCAGGGTTCAAAAAAGTTAAAAGTGGAAAATCCTTCATTCAGCTAAAATATTATACAATAGGATGTCGATTTTCCGAAGTAACTGGAGGACATAGATGTTCGGAAAACCGATTATTCAGTAATGGAACTGTACACTTCTAAATATATTATTTATACAGTATTCGGAGGCGCGGGATCCTTCAGGAGTGACGTCGTGTGAAGACGGCATCAGAAGCGGTGTTCCGCCACTCGGTGGCCAAGTGCGGCTACTGTGAAAAACTTGGTTTGAGGGGAGGAGGAGATGACGGGCGGTAGGATGGGAGATTAAAAAAGTAAAATAATAAATTCGACGCACTGCTGTGACTTTTTTCGAGCGACGCTCATGGAAACTGAGGGGCCCCTAGAGCTTGGGGGCCCCGGGGCACTGCCCCGCTTAGCCCTATGGTAGATACGCCACTGGTTACATGTAAACGTAGTGAGTGTGGACTGATGCAGTAGGAAGTCACAGAATAACCACACCTCTGTCTGAGGGACTGCTAATAGTTCTGTGACACGACAGCAGATGTTAGGCGCGTCGTCCCAACGGAAGTTTCCTAATTGGGCGTTAAATAATGAGCTTCCTTGGGTTGCGAAGGTCGCTTTCGCAGAGAGCAGAGCCGCCAAGTACGTAGTGCTGCCACTATATGTCAGGCGCAACGAGTAGTTCCTTTCATGCCGAGAAAAGTATTTGAGCTGTTGTCGGATTTGTTACAGACTCTCTATGTGTTTTCTGTCGAGTCAGACATTACGCTGTATTTATTTTAATTCAATAAACATAAATATAAGCGCTTATCGCATGTAATCATCTTAAGAATATAATTATCTATTTTCCAGTGGCGGCGCGTCCTATGTTTTCACTGGTTCAGTGCATCCCAGGGAAAAACTCGTCGTGAAAAAAAAAAAAAGTAAATAACTAAAATAAAATGTGTTTTTAAATTATCACTTTTCGTTTCGTTCTTCTATTAGGTCATTTAATATGCAAATTTCAAAGTATTTTTATCGCATGAGAAACGTTTTACGTAGCGGAGACAGCACGTATACGATTCGTAACGCAGTCGCTTTAATATAGGCGGCAGTAGCCGCATGCACGGGTGAGGTTCCAATTCTCTTCTGAACCCCCTGGAGGAAGCATATAGGCGTTCCCGCGGCAGGGAAGGGCGCATGGAAACGCCGCTTTTAACATTGGCGTTGGAGCTGTTATGTCACCAGCTCTTGGCTTTTCGAGCTCTGGCGGTTGCGCACGAATCAAAGGCAATGGAGCTACTGTGCACTTCGCGATGCACATCGGCAAATCCTCCATTAAGGCAACATCCGTCCTTCATATTTGTTTTTGGCGTATTAAAGATTCGTAAAAAACGCGTCATATTTGGTAAAATATCTTAACCTATAAATTAAAGACGCATCAATCCGATCATGAATAATAATAAAGTCACTACTCACCACTTAGCAAGAAGAGCCTTGTGGTTAGCGTCATCGCGTTGCGCCATGGAAGGTTGTGGGTTCGAGACCGACTGCAAGAATTCTTCTTTTTAACAGATACGGGAACAATAATGGCTTTTGTATTGTTACTTGCCACATATCTTTGGACATTTTAGCAAATGTGTCGCGATTGTGAGAGTAAATGACGTTTATACTGTTCAAATCAAATGTTCAAATGTTTGTACAGCTTATGGGACTTAACTACACAGTCATCAGTCCCTAAACTTACAAACTACTTATGAACTAACTAATACTAAGGACGGCACAAATATCCATGCCCGAGGGGGGATTCGAACCCCCGACCGTAATGGCCGTGCAGACTGTGACTGGAGCGCCTCAGTCCCCTCGGCCACCGCGGCCGGCTTATACTGTTCGTAGTAACAAATATTTAACTGTTTGAAAATCTGTGGGGGAGAACAGCCTTTGCGCGTGCTTAAGGTTAGGAGAGGGTGCTGCTTACAGTGTCACGTGACCCGATGGTAGCTTGTCTCTTCATCGTAACAGATTGACAGTGTAATCAGTTACTTACTGTGTTTTAGTGTTCATGTGCATATTCATATGTTCTTGGTGTTTATTATCAAAGAAAACCGAATAACGTAAAGTATCTTTTAGAAACAAATTACTCAGCTTTAAGCTTGGAACAAAAGTGTGAAAAAGAATCTTGGTAGGCTGACGCCTCAGCTCGAGTTGAAGTAACCGCAAACAAGCTGAGGTAAGATCAAAATGTTCAAATGTTTGTAAAGCTTATGGGACTTAACTATGGGGTCATCAGTCCCTAAACTTACAAACTACGTATGAACTACTTACGAACTAGGACGGCACAAATATCCATGCCCGAGGGGGAATTCAACCCCCGACCGTAGTGGCCGTGCAGACCGTGACTGAAGCGCCTCAGTATCCTCGGCCACCGCGGTCGGCTGAGGTAAGACATTCTGCAGATCTTTTAACGAAAATATATGTAAAAGGCGCTTTACCCCAGTGCCACTCGCAGAGGTGCGCCAAATTGTCTGTTTGGACGCCGAGTGTAGGGGGCGCTGAAACATTGACGCGACGAAAGTGGGGAGGGGGGGATGGGCATTATCAAGATCCCGCACTCAAAGAAGTGAACCCCCAGTCATCTGAAACACCAGCCGACACTGCTGTTTTCTCGAAACCATGTTTTGTACTGGTGGCTAACGACGAGAGTTGATATGCAAAAATCGGTAAAACATGGTGTACAAAAAATGTTCAAATGTTTGTTAAGCTTAAGGGACTTAAATGGGGCGTCATCAGTCCCAAAACTTACAAACTACTTATGAACCACCTTATACTAAAGACGACACAAACATCCATGCCCGAGGGTGGATTCGAACCCCCGACCGTAGCGGCCGTGGAGATCGTGACTGGCGTGCCACAGACCGCTTGGCCACCGTATCCGGCGGTGTTGTGTACAAAACTGCATTCTGGCAACTTCATTTACTTACTTTTATTTCAATACTGTATTTTATGTATAGAAATTCTTGGATAACACAGGATATACTGGAATTAATTGATGAGAGGGTAAAATATAAAAATGCATCAAGTGAAGCAGGCAAAAGGGAGTACAAACGTCTGAAAAATGAGATTGACAGGAAGTGCAGACTGGAGAAGCAGGAGTGGCTAGAGGACAAATGCAGAACCATAGAATGTATAACCAGGGGAAAGATAGATATAGCCTACAGGAAAATAAGAGAGATATTTGGAGACAAGAAAAGCAGCCGTGTGGATATCAAGAACTCAGACGGAAAACCAGTACTAAGCAAAGAGGGGAAAGCTGAAATGTGGATGGAATATACAGAGGGCCTATACAAAGGAAATAAAGTTCAAGGTAGTTTTCTAGAAACGGAAGACGAAGTGGAGGAAGAGGAGATAGGAGATGCGATATTGCGAGAAGAATTTGACAGAGCGCTGAAAGATTTGAGTCGAAACAAGGCCCGGAATTGATGATATTCCGTCTGAACTGCTGATATCGTTAGGAGAGCCAGTCATGAAGAAATTGTTCGACCTGGTATGCAAGATGTATGAGACAGGGGAAATACCCTCCTACTTCAAGAAGAATATCGTAATTCCAATTCCAAAGAAAGCAAGTGCAGACAAGTGTGAAAATTACAGAACTATCAGTTTAATAAGTCATGGTTGCAAAATACTAACACGAATTATTTACAGACGAATGGAGAAACTTGTGGAATCCGGGAATCGGGGAAGATCAGCGTTTTTAGCGTTTGTAGATTTGGAGAAAACTTTTGACAATGTCGACTGGAATACACTCTTCCAAATTCTGAAGGTATCAGGGGTAAAATATAGGGAGTGAAGAGTTATATTCAACCTATAAAAACCAGACAGTGGTTATTAGAGTCGAAGATCAAGAAAGGGATGCAGAGGTTGGGAAGGGAGTAAGACAGGGTTGTAGCCTTTCCCCAATGTTGTTCAATATGTTCATTGAGCAAGCAGTGAAGGAATGCAAGGAGAAATTTGGAGAGGGAGTTAAACTTCATTGAGAAGAAATAAAAACTTTGCAGTTTGCCAATGACGTAATAATTCTCTCAAAGACCTCAAAGGATCTGTGAGATCAATTGAATGGAATGGGCGGTGGTTTGAAAAGAGGGTATAAGATGAAATGCAGCTCAGAAAGTCAGGTGAAAAAAATGTTCAAATGTTTGTAAATCTATCGGACCAAACTGCGTGGTCATCAGTCCGTAGCTTACAAACTACTTAAACCTAGGTAAACTAACCTAAGGACAAACACACACACCCATGCCCCAGGGAGGACTCGAACCTCCACGGCGAGCAACCGCGCGCTCCGCAGCGAGACGCTTTAGACCTACTCCACCGCGGCAAAGTCAGGTGATGCTGAAGGAATTAGATTAGGTAATGAAACAATAAAAGTCGTAGATGAGTTTTGCTATATGGGTACGAAGATAACTTCTGATGGCCGGAGTAAAGAAAATATAAAATGCAGAATGGCTATGGGAAGAAAAGCGTTTGTGAAGAAGGGAAATTTGTTGACATCCAATATTAATTTAAATGTTAGGAAGTCCCTTATGAAAGCATTTGTCTGGAGTGTAGCATTGTATAGGAGTGAAACGTGGACGATAAGGAGTTGAGACAAAAATACGATAGAAACTTTTGAAATGTGGTGCTTCAGACGAATGATGAAAATTAGATGGGTAGATCACGTAACTAATGAGGAGGTTCTCAACAGAATTGGGGAGACAAGTAGTTTCTGCCGGCCGCGGTGGCCGAGGGGACTTAGGCGCTTCAGTCACGGTCTGCACGGCCACTACGGTTGGGGGTTCGAATCCCCCCTCGGGCATGGATATTTGTGCCGTCCTAGTTCGTAAGTAGTTCATAAGTAGTTTGTAAGTTTAGGGACTGATGACCCCGTAGTTACGTCCCATAAGCTTTACAAACATTTGAACATTTGAAGTAGTTTCTGGCAAATCCTGACTAAGAGAAGGGACACATTCTGAGACATTGTAAAGTGTGGAGGGTTTGTGGTTAAAAGGAAAAGAAAAAGAAAAAGAAAAAGGGGGAAAAAAACAAGGGGAACGGAAATTAGCAGTGGACGCTAAATGTGTAAGGTGGGGATGTGAATTAAATTGGAATGAGAGACAGGAGCAGCTGACCCTGAATTAATAAGTGTGATAATACATCATAATATTAAAAATTATTTGATTGATAGAATATGGCCCTGATTCAATACTAATTGACAATCTCTCTCCCACTTTCTGCAAGCGGCGTAAAATACAAATTAATAATTTCTCCCCACCAAAAATCTAAAAAGGTAGCTAGAAAAACACCCTTCCCTTTTTTAACAATACGTTTATTATTACCGTTAAGCAGAAAAAAGGACTCGCAATGAAAATCCAATACTAAACACACACTAGATTAAACATCCAAGTTTACAATTACCATCAAATATGAAAGAATAATCTAAATGACTATGACGTTACACTCATCATTATGAAACTTGAATTTAACACCGACTGACAAGACAAAAAAAACCTACCATGAATTGATACTATATTCGTAAGGGAATAATTGAACCGGAATATCAGTGCAGGGTTGATTTTCCTAACTACACAATCCCACTATTATGCAGAACCTGATGCAACGACAATTTGTCGCTGGCGAGTGCTTTGCCATACATTACCAAACTGACGACTTGTGTGTGAAGGCGCTGCGCTGCAGTGGCGTGGGCGCAGGGCGGCTGTAAGCTGAAAATTTCCGCGACCACGAAATAAAACACGTTCCGTTATTCGGAAGCTGTACTCCCTCCTATCAGCCTCTGTGTGCTCGGCAGTACACAGTGCCTACGATCTCAAGCAGCTCTGCCAAGTCAGGGTCACTTCACTTAGCGCAGACAAGAACGCGGAAGTACTGAAGGCCTAGATGACTCCAGAAGTTGAGTATATCGTAACTAGTACCTCGGTGCACTAGTATTGGCTGGCTGACCTTATCCAAACCGAAAACAAGGACTTTCAGCTCAAGTACAAATGTCAGTGTGTACCCTGAAACTTATACAAGTTCACCCGTCCAAGCATCGGCTCAATAAGCAAAATCACCGAGTCCGTCCACTAAGAGAATAGGACGCGAGCAGACGCGTCCGTACTCCAGTGGAGCATAGCACCAAGACCACAATACCGCATCTGCCGCGCAATACGCGCGAGAACCCGTTTTTTCGGAAAACCAATCAGCATCGAGTTCTCAAACTCGGGCCAGTAAAATTTCACTAAAGGACCGCAGATTTCGAAAAGCTGGCGCTTTGAACATCAGTCAATCAGAGTCGGCTACCCCTTCCACACACACTTTTGGCGCGATTCTTCACGAACGGACCAAATCGTCACCATAGAAGCGCAAACCAAGCTTCTAGAAAAAACAGCCACTTTCAGTGTCGTCTTCCTTTTTTAGCAGATAAGATTCTGGGCGCTTGTCTCAGTGGAGGAGCCGGCTATCTTTTTCTAAAATCGGAAGGAGCGGTTCTAAAAGCACAGACAATCCTCCTCGTCCTCAGTTTAGGACACTAGGCGAACACATTTACAACCTGCTGCTTGGCCAGAGACACAGACAAAAATATACAGACGGGAAACCACCGTAAGGGCCCGGTCACACGCTCGGGGGTGCGGGGCGGGGTAGGTGTCAGCAGTTCTGTAAGATGTCGCATGATGGCGCTGAGGTCAGAAGCAGCCCTTTAAAACTGGCGGCAGGTAGCGACTCTCCCCACCACCACCACTTCCCCTCAAACGCCGGCACACCGGATACAGCCGTGGCCTCGTGGCAGGCGGCACGAGGTCTCCCCTCAGCCTCCCCTCTACGCTACCCTCAGAAGCACCTCTAGTGTGGTCTACCAGAACTAAGCTGGAGAACCGCCTGACACCTGCTAGCATCTTATGGGACTACGAGGGGAGCGTAGGACAGTGGTTTAGGGGGGGGGGGGGCTTCCTCTCTGTATATGTTACTCTGTGCCAGAGCACTGAGGCACCATGCTATTGGGACCCCTACGGCGCGGCCTCCACGGCACGCCGCTGGTCACAGGTAGAGAGTGCTGTAATGCCGCCTCCACTGGAATTCCACTCTCCCTCGTCAAGACAAAGTCAGCTCTCTTTCTCACCTCAGCAAAAATCTTCCCTGCACTGCATTCCCGACAGCAATAAAAATGCATATACTGGTCACTTTACATCATTACACGAACGATAAACACAGTTAATAAAGTCGAGAGATGGGCTGCCATCTCTCAGCATTAAGGAATCGTCAACTTAGCATTAGAGGGAAATGTGTGGGGTAAAAATCGTAGAGGGAGACCAAGAGATGAATACAGTAAGCAGATTCAAAAGGATGTAGGTTGCCAAACTTATTCTCAAATGAAGAGACTTGCACGTGGAGAGCTAACCAGTCTGCAGACTGAAGACCACAACAACAACTATATTTTCTGCGAACTGGAAATTGTAATGAATAGATGTGAGTCTACACTCTTCAATGGAGTAGCCTTTATGCTGAAACAAAATTTCCTTGCAGAATGAATTGAGATTTACCTGCCAGGAAACTTTATCAGTAATGTTGGTGAACTTCGTACAGGCTCGATTCTCTTCAGTGGCGGCTGGTGCTTCACATGACTGGGTGTTAACTTCTTCAAGCCGGCCGCGTTGGCCGAGCGTTCTGCAGGGCGTCAGTCACAGTCTGCACGGCCACTACGGTCGGGGGTTCGAATCCCCCCTCGGGCATGGATATTTGTGCCGTCCTTAGAGTTAGTTAGCTAGTTCATAAGTAGTTTGTAAGTTTAGGGACTTATGACTCCATAGTTAAGTCCCATAAGCTCTACAAACATTTGAACATGTTGAACTTCTACGAGTGGCGGGCCTCCCCCCCGCACGCCCCCCTTCTACGCCTGGTGTCTAAAGAGACAGATTGGCGTACCTCTGTTAGTAACTAACTGATTACACTGTTTAGTAACTGTAACAAAATAAATCTGTTATGATGAAGAGGCAAGCTACCTTCGAGTCATGTGGCGCTGTTAGCAGCAGCCCCTCCTAACCTTATGCATATGCAAATGCTGCTCTCCCCCACATCTTTTCAAACAGTTAAATATTTGTTACAAAAGTCATTGTTGTTCCCATATCTGTTAAAAACAAGATTGCTTTGTAAAGAAATTGTTTGCAGTTTATCTCGCACCCACTACCTTCGACAGCGCAAAGCGATGCCGCTGAACACACGACTATTGTTGCTTGGTGCAGAGTGGTGATTTCATTATTATTCATGATCGGATCTTCTGAAGGCTTTTACAGTTGCGTCTTTGATTTACAGTTACAAGATATTTTACCAAATATGACGTGTTTTTGATGAATCTTAAATGAGCGAAAAACAAATATGAAGGGCGGATTTTACCTTCATGGATGATTTGCCCAAGTACAAGGCGAGGTGTGCAGTAGCTTCATTGTCTTGCTTTGGGGCCATTCGTGCATAACCACCACGGCTCGAGTAGCCAGGAGCTGGCGTCTCTACCAGCTCCAACGCTAATGTTAAAAGCGGCGTTTCCCCTCGCCCCTCCCTGCCGCGGGAGCGCCCATATGCTGCCTCCAGGGGGTTCAGAAGAGAATTTTAACCTCTGCCGTACATGCGCATTGCAATGCTGCGGTCGCGCTACGACTTGTATACGTGCTGTCTCCGTGACGTAAACCGTTTGTCATACGATAAAAATACGTAATTTAATGGTGCATATAAAACGAATAATGATATATTAAAAACACTTTTATGAACAACACCTGAAAGCTGAATTACAGATCATTATGTCCACCTTCGAAGCAAACGGTTTTGGGAAGAGGATGATTGAGCAAACTATGACATCTAATGATAGAAGTAAAAAGAGAAGAGCCAAAGGAAGGACAAACCATCGCCCTATTGCCATATGTAAAAGGAGTCACCGAACGAGTGGGCAAAATTCTTCGTCGAGAGGGCATCAGACCTATATTTCGCAGCAACAATAAAATAAGAGATGTCCTAGGCTCAATGAAGGACAAAACTAATAAATTGCACACAGCCGGAGTCTATGAAATCGGCTGTGAGTGCGGCCAGGTGTACATTGGAGAAACTGCGCGGCAGATCAACACAAGGATAGCCGAGCACGATTAGTACATTCGGCTGGGACAGCATACGAAGTCGGCAGTAGCTGAACACCAGGAAGAGTGCGGCAAACATATGTTTTCAGGAAGTCACTGTACTGGCAAAACAACCCTACACTTTGAAGAGGAAAATCAGGGAAGCAATAGAAATAGCCAAGCGATCCGAAAATATGAACAGAGAAGACGGGTATAGACTTCCCGCGTCTTGGTTGCCAGCAGTAGCAGCGCTTCGCGACGACACCGCGCGCAGTGCAGTCCATAGGGGCCCGCCCGGAGACAACAGCGGCCGCGCGTACACAGAGCAAACAGCACGCTCGAGCCGGCGCTAGGCACCAGTGCTACGTCACTGCTACCACCGCTCCGCTTAGCCAATGGCTAACATTAATGTAAACACCAATCCTGGACTTCTTTTTCCACCAATAGGAAGAAATAAAGCAAACACCAATGATAAGAGCTCTGAAACCACCAATCATAACTGGCAACATTTAATATTTAAGACACCAGCTTTCCCTCATCCAGCAGTAAATGTAACACCCAGAAGATGGCCGCTTGCAATAGTAGCCGAAACGTCGGTGAAATATTTGATATATTGACGATGAGGTCCAATACCCAGAAGAGTTTTATCAACAATGGCAACGACCGCGGAAGCCTTCGTTTGCACTTTTCATTTAATTTATTTATTTACTTTATTTCAAGACGAGCTTTCACTGAACCAGTGAAGACACAGGTCGCGCCGCCACTGGAAGGAACAAAGACGAGATTTGTGAGCATTAGCGGAAAACAGAGGTGATATCAAATACCCCAGAAAAATTGCTCGTTCCAGACTTGCGGTGAGCTAGTGCTCAGCAGAAGCGAAATAGCGGATGCAAGGTTAGTGTCGGTGTGATCAAGGCCGGTCTTAGCCATCAAATGTTCAAAATGTTCAAATGTTTGTAGAGCTTATGGGACTTAACTACGGAGTCATCAGTCCCTAAACTTACAAACTACTTATGAACTACTTACGAACTAGGACGGCACAAATATCCATTCCCGAGGGGGGATTCGAGCCCCCGACCGTAGTGGCCGTGCAGACCGTGACTGGCGCGCCGCAGTCCCCGCGGCCACCGCGGCCGGCCCTTAGCCATCGAGTCGCCCACTTGGCGCCCTTTATTATATAAACAGCGATCCTGCCAGTATTTTGCAACAGGCGTTTGAATGTTTTCTAGAAATCGTCCTAAATGCTTAATTACGTTATCTTATAACGCGAGTTTTCATCGTTAATTTGACGATATTATAAATAAAAGAAAGAAACTAAAGAATGGAAATGACCCGGGTTCGATTTCCGGACCGACATAAATTTTCATGTGTTGAAGATTGACTGTCCATCTCTATAACGGGAACAGAAGTCGGAAAATTTAGCAATTTGCGAAAGTTTGCGATCGCTTCGTGCGTTTATTTCTGTGCAGGCCATTTTGATGTTTTAGTTCACTCTTAATAATCATGCATTGCAACTAAACATTCTTTTTCTAATGTATTTGCTGAAGGTGCAAATTTCATATTGGATTCCAGTTTCAATATTTACACAAGTGATGCAGTACTTAAATATACTCGGTGTTGTATTTGTCTTATGGCTACACACGCAGGTTGTGTTTCTGCGCCGTTCAAATCGGTGCCGCATCTCCCTGCTAATAACCCACTGCTCGCAAATAGTGAAACGACGATGTTGAATGAGACTCATCAATATTATCAATATTTTAGTTCCGAAAAGTTTGTGATTGTATACAGTAATACTGATTTTATAGTACCGTTGCTTATTTTATTTTTATTTATTTAGCCATGTTTTGTCGTACGCGGCGCCCCTGGATTCCGCCGGCGCTGGGTCTGATGTTTCAAATGTTCAAATGTTTGTAGAACTTATGGGACTTAACTACGGGGTCATCAGTCCCTAAGCTTACAAACTACTTATGAATTAGCTAAGACTAAGGACGGCACAAATATCCATGCCCGAGGGGGATTCGAACCCCCGACCGTAGTGGCCGTGCAGACCGTGACTGGAGCGCCTCAGTCCCCTCGGCCACCGCGGCCGGCGTTCTGATATTTCAGCAGATGAGTACATTAGTATTTCAGAGAGCTGTAGGAATAAACCTTCCCCCCTTTTCCCTGTTCTCGGCCCAGCGTCATTTGCAATACCACAAGCAAAAGGACTTTAAGTTTTGAATTGAAAAGTGTGTCATACTATTTCACTCTCCTGAAGGAATTGTATCAGGAAGCTAGAGTTATAATATTACGTTTCTTAACAAGTTTCGGTTACTGAAGGATGTAAGATCTGTAGGTACTTTCGGTAGTATTCCAATCCGTTATGTAGGTATTGAAGCTGGAAAATTAAAAGATGTTAAGGAACTGCTAAGATTTTTTTAAGCACAGATGCACGTGCATGGTTTGCGCATATTTTTCGGAAGGCTGAGTCTCAAATGTTCAAATGTTTGTAAATCTATCGAACTAACTGCGTGGTCATCAGTCCGTAGCTTACAAACTACTTAAACCTAGGTAAACTAATCTAAGGACAACACACACACCCATGCCCCAGGGAGGACTGGAACCTCCACGGCGAGCAACCGCGCGCTCCGCAGCGAGGCGCTTTAGACCGCTCGGCTACTCCACCGCGGCAAGGCTGAGTCTCTGGGAGTAGGAAATTCTGTAGAAAGTGGCTCTTTAATGACGTGTTGTGGCCTGTGAAATATTATGACCTGTGAAACTTGTCTACATGCCTGTAAGTAAATAAATGCAAATTTAAATGAAACGAAAATTCAATGAAAATATTTCTTGAAAATGGAATAAAAATAAAAAACTGATGTCACTGCTCAAAGATTAAGAATATTATTATTTGCATATTGTGAAATAATCAAGATTACAGTTAAGTACAATATCTCAAATTTTATCTTACTGATAAAAGTGTTTCATTTGGTAAGTCTTTAAACACTTTTATCTCAGAATTGCGTTTTTGAGTTACGCTAGGGTGACCAAATTTCCACAATAAAAATACGGGACACATGTGGGTACCGATGCGTGGGACACTAAATGTTACCTTTAGCTGTAGAACTAGAGCGCCCCTCCCCCCTGCTCCCCAAGCGGACGTGACGTATTCGGTGGTTCTCGTATTTACATTTTCTTGAAGTCTCTAATTTTAGAAAACTATTACCACAATATGATAAGCGTTTAATTCGCTTAAGAACGTGAAAGTAACGGAACAGGCACCCCGGAATTACAGGTTTTTGGGACGGGACGAACTACATTTAAGGTAATCAAAATATCCACGGGTGTACTGCCGGTCTATAGTGTCCAACGGGCACAATATTTCGGCAATCATACATGTCGCCATTATCAAGAGAACTGGCGGACTGAGCTCCTGGAAACGCGCCGGCACGGAGATCCGCACGCTACGGCTGCTCGAAGGAAACTGGGTTCTAGCCCGGTAGCGGGCGATTTAAATACCCTCTGCCCGCGGAGCGACCCCTCCGCGGTCCGCGCCCCGCGCCGCGGTCGCGCAGTGGAACCGATTGCGACGGCGTCTGAGATGACGTCGATGTGAGGGCTCTGTCCGCCGTGGTCGTCACTTCGTTACGTTTGCTAGATTTACTCTTAATTAACCCAATCGCTGGTTCCCAAGCTTTGCTAAAATTATAGCCACAGTTCCTGTTTATGAGGTCGTCACTTGTGCGAATTTCAATGGCCTCTCTAACGACGCAGTCCTTGTATCTCGACGTCTGTACCAGATCCTAGTGCGTTCATACTCCATCGCATGATTCTCCGACAAACAATGTTCAGCGACCGCCGACTTGCTGGGATACATCAATCGTGTGTGCCTCTGGTGTTCAACTCATCGATCCTCGACGGTACGCATCGTCTGTACAATATATGACTTTCCACACTGACACGGAATTTGGTACACGCCGGCCTTCCTCAAACCGAGATCATCTTTGGCGCTCCCCACCAGTGCACGAATTTTATTCGGCGGACAAAAAACAGTTCCAACCTGGTGTTTTTTTCAAAATGCTGGAGATCTTCCCCGAGAGACCAGGTTGGAACGGGCAGAGGGTATTTAAATCGCCCGCTACCGGGCTAAAACCCAATTCCCTTCGAGCAGCCGTAGCGTGCGGTTCTCCGTGCCGGCGCGTTTCCAGGAGCTCAGTCCGTCAGTTCACCTGATGATGACGACATGTATGATCGCCGAAATATTGTGCCTGTTGGACACTATAGAACGGCAGTACACTCGTGGATATTTTGATTATCAAATTCGCCGGGAGAAACTGAAGAATCATACATTTAAGGTAATCTCAGTAACTGAGACATACCAAGTCAGTTGCTAATACAAAAATTAACCAGACGTAGCTACTCGCTGCGGTGGAGTGGTCGAGCGTTCTAAGGCGCCTTGCTGCGGAGCGCGCGGCTGCTCACCGTCCAAGGTCCTCAGCCATGGGTGTGTGTTGTCTTTAGTGTAAGTTAAAGTAGTTTCTAAGTCTAGGGACTGGTGACCTAGAAGTTTGCTCCAATAGGTTTGCAAACATTTGAAGATTTTGAACAGAACTACTTGCACAACTAAAAGCCAAATAAACTGCATTACTAATTACAGAAATACTTTTTCTGTTATAGTTATCACATGCAGACAAGAAAGAAAGACAGTTATGATTACTTACTTTGCGTATTTCTCTGTGAATTTTGCAGAAGAACGTGTATCATTCCGGAGGTCGGTATTTTCACGTAATAATCACCACATGAAGAATTGTGAAAATTAGTTCTTATTATAATTGCTTCCTTCACAGTTTTCACTCTAAATATTTTGTTTTCGGAATCCATAAAATATTTGTGACGGGAAACGTTGTGTCCAGATCAGCATTTGCTCTAGATATCTTCAGATACATATTAAGTTGAAAATGAGAGACCACTTTTTACCAACTCGCTACACAGTTCTCAATTAACAAATTTTCTCTTCAAGTATATTTTGCGGATGGTTCACTTTCTCAATAAGCTCATCTTCGCATTTTTCTTGAAACATATTTTCATCAAACTCAGGTAAATTTTTAATTCTTTAGTGAACAGACTTCCATAGCAGAGGATGTTTGAGGTGAGTCTAGTTAAATGCGTTCCGCACATGAAATGGGTAAGCCATTTCGCGATATAATCAGTTAATGTCTCGTGAAATGAACTTAGCCGCGGCGAAGCGGCCGAGCGTATTGAGGCGCTATGCTACGATCCTCAAAGCCGTTCCCCGTCGGGGGTTCGAATGCCCTCCTTGGGGATGGATGTTTATATCGTCTTCAGTATAAGGTAGTTCATAAGTAGTTTGTAAGTTTAGGGACTGATGACCCCCGCAGTTAAGATCCTTAATCATAACAAACATTTGAACATTTTGAACCTAAAATGTCAAAGAAATCAGACTCCTTCAGCATGCCGTCTTCTTGAAATGAATTCATTGACATAATCATTGAACATGTGTAGGTGGAAGACTTGCACAGGCTTTGTGAAAGCATTACTTTAAAAAAAATGCAAAAAGTCATGGGTTTCCCGAGCATGTTCTAAATTAATATAGCGATTTTGGGCACCCTATGCTTTTTTGGAGTTAAAATTAAAAACGATCGCCTCCAAAGATTGAAATATTGGAAATATATTAAATAATTACATTAAAAAATCGTGCCTTTTGCCTCTGAGCTGAAGCTCATTGCTCGGGTATGACTACATATTTTGTTATCCGTTTGGTTGCGCTAACATTACTTTAAATGATTTTAATCTATATTTATAAATGTGAACGTCTGTTCGGTATACGTTTATCACGTCTGAACCACAAGACATAAAGAGCTAAAAATTTGTACAGTTACTAATGTCTACCAGGGAAGGCTTTAGGCACGAAAAAAAATGTTTGTTAAGCTTATGGGACTTACCTACGTGGTCATCAGTCCGTAAACTTACAAACTACTTATCAACTACCTTATTCTAAGGACGGCACAAATATCCATGCCCGAGGGGGGATTCGAACCCCCGACCGTAGTGGCCGTGCAGACCGTGACTGGAGCGCCTCAGTCCCCTCGGCCACCGCTGCCGGCCTTTAGGCACGGTTTTATGGCGATCGGATAGCTATTTATCTATATATATTAATGTGAATGTCTGTTCGGTGTACGCTTATCACGTCCTAACGACAAGACACAGAGACTTAAATATTTGTACAGTTACTAATTTATACCTGAGGAAGGTTTTAGGCACGGTTTTATAGCGATCTGATAGATATTTCGTAATTTGAAGAATTGCGGAACAATAATTACTCTTTGAAAATTATATTTACTCTTTGAAAATGGTTTTATTGGTTGCATTGTTGCTTGAGGGTTGATGATAAAAGGGTGGAGTATATTGGGATGGAAAGTTATCGGTGTATATAAAATTCTATCTGTGTGTGTGTGTGTGTGTGTGTGTGTGCGTGCGTGTTAATATTTCGCTCTGCAGCGAAAAGTACAGAACGCAAACGAATGGTCTGTGTGTAATTGTTGCCCGAAGTCTCCCGTTGTACACCATAGCAGTTCCATGCCGATAACTATAAAGGGGTGGAAGATATCGTGGTTGAAAGTCGTCAAATTACAGAAAAATTCGGACTGAAGGCCAGCGGTGACGTTTGCGACTCTATAGCAAGAAGGTTACATACAGCGAAACGTGTTGCCACAGACCATATCTTTGGTCTATGCGTGCTACAATGTATTCAGTTCTTTCTCTGTAAGGATAAGCATACGAATAAGGAAATATAAGAATAAATAAATCAGTAAAAAAGAAATTTCCTTTAATACATCTCTTTAAAAAAAAGTCGATTTGACGTTTCGCGCATTAACTATCATAATCAACCAACACGCGAGCGGAGCCGCGGGTTTAAACTAGTTCAAAATATATGGGTCGGTTTGTAAACTATGGGACACTATACGTCCCGTATTTCCTTTGTCGGGACAACGGGACACTTGGGCTAAATAAGGGACGATCCCGTAAAATACGGAACGTCCGGTCACCCTAAGTTACGCCCTTCTTCCATCCAAGTCTTCAATTGTGTATTCCAGCGCTGCCCAATGAGGTACGTCCAGTGAGCTCAAAGATAATCTGGAGTCAGTACTGTCTATTACGAAAGCGTGACGCTCGCCGCCATATTGCTGAACGTATATCTGTCGCACTCTAACTAGTTGTTAGTAGTATTTGCTTAGACAACATTCTGACATTTGTAATCGTTAGTTCTGGTTGCGTTCGAAAGCAACTGAACTATAGGATAACTACTTCTGAAAATTCTAACACTATTCACAAAATAGTTGACACGTGGAATAAACCGTGGGCCTACACATGAAAAGAAACAGCAGTAAACGGCATGTATAAGACGTATATGTGAGTTATATTTTTTTAAGAACTAGTGTTTCTACCACATTGCGTTTAACGAATAAATTGCTTTACTGTAGAAAGACAAATAAAGGCGTAAAAATGACCAATTCGAGGTCTCTGATATAAGCATCATTTTCCGTACAGTAACTTCCAGTCAGTGAGCTCAAACGAAAATCTTTATGAACAAGAGACAAATACAGAACTGAACACAAGAAGTAGCGTCTAGAGCAGTGTAATTTATTCTTTAAATTAACTCTGATAGAAATACTATGTAATTCTGAATAAAAATATAGTTCATCTATGGATCTGAACTCTACTTCGTTTCTTTTTGCGGTCTCTACAACCATAAACGATTCAAACTTTACCATAATGCATTTATGAAAGTAATTAATTGTTCACAACTTAATGTTAAAGGACGCAGAGCGCAAAAGTACAATACGACCTATACGTACGGGGTTGCCAACTTAACGGAAATAGTGTGTCACGATTTTCACAGATTCAAAGCACTACAGTTGTGTATCCAGTGTTAATAATTGAGATCACTGGGTCCGCCGCGCCTGCGTGATCTCGACGCTTGTGGCGGTACGCTAGTGCTGCCATCTGTTGGAACGCGCCAGCAACTTGCGGTGTGGCGCGCCGTTTGCGACGTGCGCCGCTGTCGACTGTACGGCTCTGCGCTGGCTGGCGGCGCGCTGCTACAAACGAAACAAAAGTTAAAAATGGAGAAAAGCAAATGTCCCCCAATTAGAGGTTCACAAAAAAGGCTCTGTCAAACAGAGAGCGGGCTTTTTCGCGGGCACTGTGTTGCATTCTGCCTTACCGCCTCAAACAGCGGGCAGGCTGTGGTTTTCTAGAGACCGCGGCAGCAGTGTGGCGGAAAACAGGCAAACTGATCCATCTGGTGCGTCCAAAGCCTTTCCTCTGTGTCATACGTGGCCCAGAATACAAAAATGTGTCTAAGAAGACAGACAGTTGGAAGGAAATGTGCACAAGTCCGAATCAAACAGGTATTAATTAATTTTTCATAATTACAAACCAATGTATACCTACTTGTCTAATCCAAACTATTACATGAAAATGAATTAAGCTAAATATTGAAAATTGCAGTACATTTCTGGTTGTGTTGTACAAAATACAGTTAAAAAACGATGTGGTCGGACGAACATCAACGCAGATAGTGCAGAAGGTAGTTGTTGGCTGCCAACTGTACATACAATGCCAATACCTTGTTACTGGTTATTGACAAATTACGCAAGAAATTGGTTTCTGTTTTATTCTTAGCGTATTCGAAAATGCATTATCATGTAGGTTACCAATTTATCAATCTGCTCCTCTTGTGCAGTAGGCACGTAGCTTGCATTGCTGCGGAGGAAATTATTAGACAGCACGCTACTTCCAAATCTTTATTTACAGCATCAGTTTGTAGGTCTATTGACCCTAAAAAGACACGCCATTTTTCAACAAGAATTTCCACCAAATGCCGTCTCTTGCAGAGGCATTTATTGTAAATGGCCTTTTGAGGACTTCCAAGGCTGCAGCTTTAGGAGAGGGGCATATTAAATATTTCTGCAATTTAAACGATCGCCTACTAACACACGAGTGCTTGTATCCTGCAATGGCTTTCGAGACAGAATATTTTCTCCTTGTATAAATCCGTGGAGAAATTTAGTGTTTTAAAAAAAACACTGTCACTGTGTCTGCTGTAGCTGCCCACAGCAAAACCACACCACAAAGATGTCATCATGATCGACAACTCCAAACGAGACAACTGATTTTTTTTATAACAATAATACGTTGAGCCACTCTTTTCTTGGACATTTTATCCGTACATTCTTTCTATGTAGCTGTCAATGCAGTTAGCGAGACATTCGAAAATAATTTTAAAAAGTGTCTTCACACAATCAAAGCTCTTTGCAAAGACGATGAAATTCGCCATATTCTTCTCGTTTCATATTAATTTCAAGAACTTATTTTCTTGGCTTCTTTGAAGCAAGCAAAACGAGAAGTAGAAACTCATCTCCGTCTGAACTACTGTTCATGTTTACACGGTCCACAGCTGACACACAACACTACAAGCGCCATTCAACCACCGGAACGCCGAGCGCTGCTCGCGCTGTGCCTGACTTGACGGACAACAGCGCGTTCTGCCCGCTCTCTGTTTGACGGAGCCTTAAGTGTCGAGTCAATGTTCAAATGTTTGTAGAGTCTATGGGACTTAACTACGGGGTCATCAGTCCCTAAACTTACAAACTACTTATGAACTAGCTAACACTAAGGACGGCACAAATATCCATGCCTGAGGGGGGATTCGAAACCCCGACCGTAATGGCCGTGCAGACCGTGACTGGAGCTTTTGTGTCACCGCCTCGTCGCCGCTTTTGTGTCTCGCTTCCGTCGTAGGTGTCGGTGGCCGAGTGGAAAGAGACCGACACAGGAATAAGGATGCACGCTTGTGCAGGTACGTAGGTGAGCAGCCAGTGGGACAGCAGAAACTAGAAACACTAGAGTAAATTAGAACGAGATATATATTGCACAGAATTTATACAATACTTAACTTTTACATAGCTCAGTACTGCAGAATGCTGATACATAGTTGAGCTAGAGGCCTGCCTAGTGCCTATCCGATAGCCAAGTCTTCACTGGTGCCTATCTGATTCCGAAGTGTTAACTGGTTCCTATCTCAGTCCCAGGAGAAAGATGTCGTTCAGTGGTGGCCACGAGCGGAGTTGTCGCAGAGGGCGCTCGTGGCTGACGTAAGAACGCCGCGCCTTGCGTGCATGGCGGCGCGCGGCGAAAGTAGGTGGCGTGAACTTTATACTTGTGCGACACCACAGGAGCGCCTCAGTCCCCTCGGCCACCGCGGCCGGCCGAGTCAGACATTACAAAAAGAAATAATCTCGCCAATAATGATCCTGCAGAATGGTGTGTCAATGAATCAACAATCGACATTCCCTTATAACGTGGCCGTAATCAAAATTATAACGGTTATTTTTCTAATTCAACAAGATAAATAGGCGATAAAACAATATATTTAAACAAAAATGTATTTTACCGTTAACTTTTAACTGGTTAATCAACGTTGCGCGATTATCTAGTATTCTCGCGTAACACCCGTGCTGTTTTTGTGCACCATGTAAATTGTTCAGAGATAAGGCATCGATTGCTAGTAATACTATTGCAGATTGGGAAAAAAAAATATTTGTTACATTTTATGTCATCACGAGAATTCCCTTGAACACAAAAATTCTGACCTATTACTCTTAACAGCGCGTCGGTTGCACAGTGGTAGAGTGCCAGGCTACAAATCCAAAGGGCGCGGGTTCGATTCCCGCCAAGTTCTACCATTTTTATCTGTCACTTTCCACTTCTTTCATCTCTGGAAGAATTGCTTATGTGAAATATACCGAGTAGCACCGTGGTTCGGAACCCACGCTAAACTGTAGGTCCCCCTATAACTGGCTGGGTAAGGCAGTTCGAAGGTCGGAGGAAGGCAACGGCATACCACCTCCAAACAGGACCATGCCTAGTAAAGCACTGTGGTGTTCAAACCAATCTTCAGATTGTTGACTGCTTTACCTTTACTCTTAACAAGGGAACTGGTGCTCTAGCTGTTTGGTCCCATCCACCCATCAACCAACCAACCAAGTCTTAACAAGAAAAAAGTTACTTGGAACAACATAACCATTTCGAGTCATACGCTGAAACAGAAAAAATGTACTGGCGCAGTGTGTTGAAAAGAATGTTTGCAGCAGTGAAGAAGCTAACAAGCCAGGGACGTACAAGTTATCTTTCTTCGACAATCTGTGATGAAATAATAGAGCTTCTTTTTGAACGAATAAAAAGAATTATCATAAGTGAAATAAAACTGGCCAAATATTTCTCTCTAATAATAGATTCTACTGCGGACGTTTCGCATATTGATCAGTTATCTTTCATATTAACGTATGTGAACGAGAATGGCGAACCTGTTGAATGTTTCCTCCTGTTTTTACCAAACCCAGTCCGAAAACTTAGCTGAGGCCATAGTCTACAAAAAAAGTCCTGTCTACAAATTCTTTTGATATTATTGACTTTTGAGGCCGGTTATATGACAACGCAAGCAATATGTCAGGAACCTACACTGGTTTGCAGGCACGAATTAAAGAAAAAGTTCGAAAGCGTGTTATGTGCTTGCGCAGCACACTCTTGCAATTTAGTTGCCACTGGTGCTGCAAGCTGTTGTCGGGAAGCATGTTCATTTTTCAATGTAGTGCAAAACCTTTACAATTTCTCTGCTTCTACACAGCGCTCGGATAAACTTCTTTCTTTCATGAAACCAGGAAGCAAAATGGTAAGAAGTTTATCAAAAACTCATTGGTGAGTAAGAGAGAAAGCGTGATTAAGTCTATATGAAAACTGGGCGAACGTTATCAATGTCTTCATTTCATTTGGGCCTGCAGCATTGTGTATGTCTTTTAAGGACATATTGTTAATCTAAGTAATGCCAAAATGCTGCTACACTTTATAGATGTTAAAAACTTTATTATCATAGCAATAGGCCTATTTCGGCACTGTGGCCATCATCAGGCTATCTGCGGACAAATATTAATGATTAAAATGAGTGAAATAAAATACTTACAATTTTGATACATTTTCGGTAACATGTTATTTCAGACTCACTTCCATATGGCATCGTGGAGGTATAATTTATTACAATGACTGCATATAATTGCAGTATATATGTTATTTAGAGGGTATGTATATTACGTTTATCAGGTATTAATTCTTTACTGTTAATCTGTCAGTTTGACATATCCTCCAGCGATGCTCTATGGTTACAATTTGTTTACGACTGCATATAATGGGATCTTTGGTAGTGTGGTGTGATCTTTATTACGTTATGGTATTACGATGTATATCTTTGTTTTAACTCGATTCGAAAATTTTAATAAAGTTGTCTAGATAATGTTTGTAATTTAGTTCGGTTTGTTCATTTAAAATTTCGCCAGGGCTTTCCTTCAAATGTCCTCACACATATTGCCAATAATAAGATTCAAAAACCACTTTTGTGAAATGAGGCCTCAGCTTTATTGAATCGACTCAGCAGACTAGAAACAGTATTCATGATGACAGTTTGGAAGGACATACGCCAGAGATTAAAGTAGTATAAATCTCAAATTGCAAAGTGTAAATATTGATGCTGAAATAGTGTACGAATTGTATGAATCACTTGCAGGATTTATTGCATCTATTCAAAAATGTTCAAATGTTTGTATAGCTTATGGGACTTAACTACGGGGTCATCAGTCCCTAAACTTACAAACTACTTATGAACTACTTACAACTAAGGACGGCACAAATATCCATGCCCGAGGGGGGATTCGAACCCCCGACCGTAGTGGCCGTGCAGACCGTGACTGGAGCGCCTCAGTCCCCTCGGCCACCGCGGCCGGCTATTGCATCTATTCGTTTATGAAGATAAAGCCATGGATATTGTGACTGATATAGACTATGAATGCAACTATAAAAATGATGAAAACGCTAACTTCATGATGACGAAGAAGCGAACTCTGAAGAAGATTTTCTAACTGAAAGGGAAAAATTTAGAGTCGGAATATTTCTCCCAACACCCGGCAACTTGTTCGCCGAATTGGTGTGAAGGGAGGAAAGCTGTAGAACCCTGTTGGACTCGTTCACAGTTTTGAGTAACCTTAAGAACAGTTCACCCGAACGTGCAGCAAAACTCCAAGCGTCACATGACACAGATTTATAGCTTCCCTTACCTAGTGAATGTGTACGTTCCGCGTAAGTTTTGATATCATATGAGATTAGTGATATAACAGTCGAAATGAGTAAATTTTTACGAAATGAGAGGTTACAGTCGACGTTTCCAAATGTTGATACTGCGCCTGGAATTTTTCTTTCATGACAAAAATTGTTTAGCAGGCCGCTCGTTTTCGGCTCTTAACAGGGCTAAATTGTGATCTGTCTGGGTCGATGTAGATGTACAGGATACAGTTAATGGCTAATTTTGTACATAGAACATACAAGCTTGTAATTTTATATAACTATTACAAATGTTGCGCATGGAAATTACTTTATCACGTGTGGGCCTAGACCAGATTTCTATTTTGGAATTACAGGATGCAATATTGTTAGAATATTAGCTACATCACATGCATTTAACACAAACTGTGTCTTTCGTAAGACAAGTAAGTAAGACAATTCTATGATTGGATGTAAAGTTTTATGTTATGTTCACGGTGTTTGTATGCGTGATTCGTAGTGGTGGAGCCGCCTTGGGCCCCTTTTTCTTGGCATCATTTTTAAAAAAGTTCCTTGTTTAAAACGTTTCATATTAAAATGTTGCACTATGATACGTGCAGTATTGTCCACTGGAATGTGACAGTGGCGGCTATGTATATACAGGGTGTCCCAGCTATCTTGTCCACCCAAAATATCTCTGGAACAATAACAGCTATTGGAAAACGACTTTCACCGGTATCAATGTACGGCTGGGGCCAATGAATGAACATATTTGGAAACATTCTAAAACGAAATCAAATGTGTTTTTTAACACAAACTTATGTTTTTTAAATGGACACCCTATATTTTTTCTTCAGCAATTCATAGCATGACAAATCTCACAAACAATGGCGTTGATTGCATCGCAATATTCGAATTACATCCCGAGATATTGCGACGCGAAGTTGACTCGAAACGCGCGGCTAGCGCACGTCCTGAGCAGCATGGTGTTCTCGCCTGCCGGCCGCGGTGGCCGAGGTGACTGAGGCGCTCCAGTCACGGTCAGCACGGCCACTAGGGTCGGGGGTTCGAATCCCCCCTCGGGCATGGATATTTGTGGCGTCCTAGTTCGTAAGTAGTTCATAAGTAGTTTGTAAGTTTAGGGACTGATGACCCCGTAGTTAAGTCCCATAAGCTTAACAAACATTTGAACATTTGGTTCTCGCCTGAGTCTCAGGACGTGTCCTAGCCGCGCGTTTCGCGTATTTCAAGCGTCAACTTCGCGTCGCAATATCTCGGGATGTAATTGGAATATTGCGATGCAATCAACGCCATTGTTTATGTGATTTGTCATGCTATGGATTGCTGAAGAAAAAATATAGGGTGTACATTTAAAAAAAAGTTTTTGTTAAAGAACACATTTGCTTTCGTTTTAGAATGTTTCCAAATATGTACATTCATGGGCACCAGCCGTACATTAATACCGGTGAAAGTCACTTTCCAATAGCTGTTATTGTTCCAGAGATATTTTTGAGTGGACAAGATAGCTGGGACACCCTGTATATAGTGCCGCCGTAGACCGTTTGTCTCACATTTTATAATATTTTACAAAAATACTTTTTCTTGTTAATGCTCAAATTAAATTAAATGTTATATGCGGGGAGCGCCGGTGTGTGGCGCTGCCGTAGACCTTCTGTTTTACATTTTTAATATTTTACTTTTTCCTGTCAATGCCTAAATTATGGCACTGGTCGTTTTGCAGACAAATACCATGATTTTATGTAGTGACGCCAATGTATCTCATTTTAATTGTATATTGTATCACCTGTTTTAACTGCTATTTTCAATTTTAATGTAACTAGTGATATGTATTACAGAGGATAAATTGTAAGATTTTAGCAGCCATATGTGACATGCATTGGATTATGACGGTTTGAAGAAGGTAAACCTGCAAATGCAACTTTTCTACCATTAATACCAACTGCTGGTTTTATGATTTTTAACATGGACAGTGTAACTTACTACCTTTCCATCTCTTTTTGTAGGCTAACGGTCGTTAATGGACGGTAGAGTCCGAAACTAGTCACTGACTTTAAAATTGTGCAACTGCGACTGACAAAATAAATTGTTTTACAAAATACTCCCAGTTGCTGATCCTAAACCATCATTACGATGAATTTTCATAAATACCCAAATGACCTAGACCACTCGGCGTTCTACAGTAAAGTCATACTGATACTGTTCTATATTACAAACAGTGGCGTAGCTATCATAGGGCTAGGCGGGGCAGTGCCCCGGGGCCCCCGAGCTCAAGAGGCCCCTTGGCCTACGTGAGCGATGTTCGAAAAAAGTTACTGTAGATCCTTGAACACTTTCATGTCCGCCTATTACTTCGGATAATCGAAGTTCAAGTGTATATAATAATTTAGTTGAATGAAGGTTTTCCGACTGAACTTTTTGAACCCTGACCAACAAACCTCAAACACACGAATTGAAATCCAAAAATTCGCACCCCAGAATATAAACATAACAAGGTCCTTTGCTTGTCCGCTAAGACGTGGACCCTGCCATTGTCAGCGTATTGTCGGTTGAAGTCGGAGTTGCCGTGCCTGCCAATCTTTGCGAAATAACAGTGAATGGTGCTGAATTACTAGCACAGTGTTTGACAGTAGACAGTGTGACCACATTTGAATATGAAGTCTCTACAATGTATTATTACAGAACGGTATTATTATGGTAACTCAACTGTTTGTGTAGTGAATTCCCCAAGGGTGTGCTCCATAATCATAGATCCCAATGAAGTGCTGTAACCAATTGCATTCTGAATTTCGTGCAAGAAGAAGAGAAAATATGGTTACTTTGTCACAATAGTAAATTGTGCATTCAAGATACTGTACCCCACTGCCACTATAATAAGCGAAGATGTCAACTTAGTTATTTTACTTATTACTTTTTTCTGGCCAGACATTAATAAATACTTCATGAAGCCTGGTAGGGGCACGGTTCAAACCAAAGTATTCCATCAAACAAAATCCGTCAACTTTCTTTTCTGAAACCATGCTACACGAATATTTCCCCTATTTTCCTTCTTTGATTGAGCTGTCAACGAAATTAGGCTGATCGGTACGGAGCAATGACCTCACAGCGAAAAGTTTAGCGACAGTGAGATGTCGGTACTGACAACAGTCCGCCTGCTGTCACCGCGGACTTGACTGTTCCCGGTTTGCTTCGCGGCAGGGGCCATGTTTTCATGGTTAAGTAATACTTTTTCTTTGTTAATTTGTTACTAGCTTATGCCTGCGACTTCATTCACCTAGTATGGAGCAACTTCTGAAACTATACCAAGAGGTCGTTTATCTTTATGTTCTACTCAGGTCCAAATCTATCCCTCTGCAAAATTTCATTCAAATCGGCCCAGTAACTTTTGCGTGAAAGCATAACAAACAAACCATCTTTCACAGTTATAATTATATTTGAGAGTGCAATTAAATATTATGTGCTGCGTGACACATAATAATTTACTTAATAGTATTTAGGTTTGCCTTATTACGTCTTCCAGTAGGCAGTAAGGAACTGATGATGAAGTAGTTTTGCATAGTTTTAGTTTAAAGAGGGCCCCAATGTCATTTTTGCCCCGGGGCCCTTGGTGACATAGCTACGCCACTGATTACAAATGATGCGTATTTTTACAATTAGCGTCTGCTGAAATGTATAGTTATCGCCGAAATATACGTTACCGGAGAACACGCGCAGACGAAAAATGCTAATAAATAATGTAGTTCAGTCCTGTCGATAAAGACTTTGGTAATACTGTTAGAAAGAGCTATTGTGAGAACAGAAGCTGCAGTATAAAACTGTTCAGCCATTATTTGGTTTAAACATATTGTCTACACTTATTATGCAGCATCTAGCTACACAGACCCTAATGCTTTACACGTTAACTATTGGATTATAAAACAAATTTGATTTTTCCACTCTTGTCTGTAAAATAATGCAGTAGCAAATCAAGTTCTGTGTTAGTTCGTTTGTATTTCTTTATCAGTTTGTCCAGAAAAATCTCTATTTCATTTTCAATTCTTAGGCTGGCTCTCCTATAGATTCAAAGATTACGATAAAAAAAATAAAAATAAAAAAAAATAAAAACAATATGTGACTTGACGATTCGTGCGGTGACTGCTGGGAGCGGCCTTCACAGCCGCGGGAAGAGGAGGGGTGAGGGGAAGGCAGCATTGGCTCTTGCAGCAGTACTGGCTCCATCACTCGCTTAATACGAAATCGCAAATACTGTTCACTTAAACAACTCTAGGAAGTACGTAATGTCGGTACGTATTAATGGCCGATTGTTTTACCTACAGCTACGGTATTATATATATACGTACCGAAAATGATGATCTTGGGACTTTCTCTTGGCTCATTTTATTACGTCAAGACGACATACGAACACAGCACAAATACACAAACAATACTGCAGTATAGTACCGTTCCATTGTAAGTCAGCAGTCACCACCGCAAGTTATTTCTAACGGAAATGCACCAAGTCAATCCTCGCTGATTTGGCCAACTTCAAGAAATACTCTCCGCAAGTTATTGGAAACTATTTACTGCACGAAACACCCTGCCACATCAAAACCGTGCGCCAGTCTTAAATTCAAGTCCTGGACTGGCAAACAGTTTTAATGCAGCAGGAATTTTAGATCTGCAAACTCTTTGCAGCAGAGCGAAAACTCGTTCCAGTATTCGACACACTACCAGTTTATGAAATTTAACTAAATGTGCAGAGTTTGTGTGTATTACTCACCAGTGCAAAATGCCAGTGTCGGAAAGGAAAATAGCATTAAGACAAACATACCGAATCAGTAGTGCCATTGCCACTTTTTACGCACATATAATTGGCAGCACTAGCCAAGGAGGAATAAATGAATTTACCAATTAATTTGGTACACTAGAAATGAAAATAGAATGACAGTATATTCGTCTTTGAATGAACTTGATTTTTAATGCCAATGCAGACGTAAAAGCATAAAATTTGAATAATAATAATAAATAAATAAATTAAATTAAAAACGAATACTTACTGAGTGCAAATATAGAACAGTAATTAAAAGGTCGTCTCTTGTTTAGATAGCTAGCCGCATTTCTCTTTACTGTTATGTAATATTTGTACACCAGACAAGAAATTTTCGAAATATGCTTATGAAACACTCAATGTTTCGATATAAATGGCGTCATTTATTTCAATTCATTACTCAATGTCCCTTGATAAAATCCATATGAATTCCTCTGCAACTTTTTCTTCAGCCTAGCGTTTCATCATGATTTTAACTCGTTAGTAAGACGGGTAACGGCTGCTCTCGTTGTTAAGAACGACAGTATAAAATTCCATTTTTCTCGCATGTATCAAGACTGTAGCGGAAATATTTATGTAAAAGTATTATTGACACTTTTGTACAATTACGTACAGAAAGTTCTTAGAGTTTACTTGCAACAGCAACTGGAACAAGTATAGAATAACAAGATTTTGTTCCAAAGTAAAGACCTTAGTGGATGCTTGAGAAATTTTACTTGTCACTTTCAGTGTATACCGGTAGCCTACAACAATACTTCGCGCGCACGTGCGTAATTGGGGAGCTTAAAGCTGGCTGCATTCGAAGACAAATGAATAGCTCTCAGCTAGTGTAGATTTTCTCCGCTTGTGGCAGAACAAGCGCAATCGTCAAGTTACCTTGGACGAATATACCGAACGTGTTTTTTTAACTGCTACAAATTCAGGTTATTAGATCTTAAAACGACTATTTAATTTTAATTTTGAACGTATGTCTGTAAAAGTACGTACTAATGTCTAATGTATGACACATTCGCTTCAGTTTTAGATCGTAATAGCAGTATTACAGGATACACCTTGAGGCGTACAAAAATGTTCAAAATGTTTGTATAGTTTATGGGACTTAACTATGGGGTCATCAATCCCTAAACTTACAAACTACTTATGAACTAGCTAATCCTAAGGACGGCACCAATATCCATATCTAATATATGACACATTCGCTTCAGTTTTAGATCGTAATAGCAGTATTACAGGATACACCTTGAGGCGTACAAAAATGTTTATATAGTTTATGGGACTTAACTACGGGGTCATCAGCCCCTAAACTTACAAACTACTTATGAACTAGCTAATCCTAAGGACGGCACAAATATCCATGCCCGAGGGGGGATTCGAACCCTCGACCGTAGTGGCCGTGTAGACCGTGACTGAAGCGCCTCAGTCCCCTCGGCCACCGCGGCCGGCTGAGGCGTACACCTGAGCAGCAACGCCCCAAGCGTGATTATCTGGAACTACGTACTGCTTCACGAAGACCTATTAACACGATGCACGGCATATATTCCTTGGCGCGAATCCGCGCATGCGCAGTAGACAGCAATATCGCGAATGAAACGCGAAGAAAACTGAGCTCTTTTGATCATTCGTTCATACCACGCAAGAACTCTTGGGAAACCTTGCGAAACTAATTTCTTGAAACGTCATTAACTCAAATGATTTCTGTGACGTCTAGGTTCCTATTTAATGAGAAGTTGTCATTTTTTATTAAGTAATAGTTTTTTTTCTCTTTTGTAGTTTGCACGGAATTGAGTCACTAATGCTCTGAATTAAAACTTCAACACTTTGTTTTATATTATAGTTTAATGTTTGTGTAACTAAGGGATCAAACTGATTAGGTCATCGGTTCCTAGACATAAACACTACTTATGCTAAGGACAACATGCACACACTCTAACTGCCGGAGGAGCGGCTGCGCTATTCGTATATGGGACCTCAGACTGTGCGGCAGTATACAAATACCTTCCCTGTCTGTGCACCTAAATTAAAACTCAATTTCATTTCTAAAGTGTGAAGCAACCAATATAAAAATTCATTTTTATAATAAGCACCTAGTATAAAAGAAAGAAAATCTGCTGGCAACCATACAATGTTTTGTTGTATTACAACATTTATGAAACTCTACGAACTGAAAAATGCCAAAAATCCGTAACACAGAAGTGTGAAATCAATCGTAAACATGAATGTCAACGACGACATAAGTTACACACAAATAGCAAACTGAAAGCTTTTTCCAGCATCCTCTTGTGCACATGCGCACTTTAGCGCTGTCTTGTGCGCATGCGCGAATTCCAGGAGTTTAGAACTGGTCATGGTTCCGTGGTAGTTCCATGTGATCTGCCACTAGATGGCTCGCGCGCTAGACCAATGCTTTCGCGGCGGATCAAAACAGTAAAAGAGGAATGGCTAGCTTTGAGAGATGAAATACTGAAGACAGCAGAGGGCCAAATAGGTAAAAAAGGCAAGACCTACAAAAAACACATGGATAACACAGGAAATACTAAATTTAATTGATGAAAGGAAAAATATAAAAATGCAGTAAATGAAACAAGCAAAATGGGAGTACAGACGACTAAGAAGTGAGATTGACAGGAAGTGCAAAATGGCTAAGCAGGAGTGGCTAGAAGCCAAATGCAAGTCTCTAGAAGAATACATAAATAGGGGAAAAGTAGATATTGCCTACAGGAAAATAAAACAGACATTTGGGGACAAGAAAAACAACTCTACGAATATAAAGAACTCACATGGAAAACCACTCCTCAGCAAAGAAGGGCTGGCCGCAGTGGCTGAGCGGTCTGCAGCGCGTCAGTCACGTTCTGCACGGCCATTACGGTCGGGAGTTCGAATCCCCCCTCGGGCATGGACATGTATTTCATAAGTAGTTTGTAAGTTTAGGGACTGATGACCCCGTAGTTCAGTTCCATAAGCTGTACAAACATTTTTTGAGCAAAGAAGGGAAAGCTGAAAGATGGAAAGAGTACATAGAGGAGCCCTACAAAGGAAATGAACTAAGAGACAATATTATAGGAAGGGAAGAGGAAGTAGATGAAGATGAAATAGGAGATACTATACTGAGATGAATTTGTCAGAGCCCTGAAAGATCTAGGTCAGAACAAGACCACAGGAGTAGATGACATTCACTCAGAGCTACTGAAGTGTCTGGGAGAGCCAGCCATGAAAAAACTATTTCACCTGGTGTGTAAGACGTATGAGACAGACTAAATACTCTCAGACTTTAAGAAAGACCAAAGAAATCAGTCATGGTTGCAAAATTTTAACACGAATTATTACAGGAGAATGGAAAAGCTGGTAGAAGCTGCCTTCGGGGAAGATCAGTTTGGATTCAGGAGGAACGTAGGAACGCGGGAGGCAATACTCACTTTACGACTTGTGTTAGAAGATAGATTAAGGAAAGGTAAAGCTACATTTTTACCTTTTGTAGATTTGGAGAAAGCTTTTGACAATGTTGATTGGAAGACACTCTTTCAAATTCTGAAGTCATCAGGGGTAAAATACAGGGAAAGCAGAGTTATTTACAACTTCTACAAAAGCCAGACCGAAGTTATTAGAGTCGAAGGGCATAAAAGGAAAGCATTGGTTGGGAAGGGAGTACGACAGGGTTGTAGCCTTTTTCCAATGTTATTCAATTTGTACATCGAGCAAGCTGTGAAGGAAAGCAAGGAAAAATTTGGAATTGGGATTAAAATTCAGGGTGACGAAATAAAAACATTGCGTTTTATTGATGACATTGTAATTCTGTCAGAGACAGCCAAGGACTTGGAAGAGTAGTTGAATGGAATGGATAGTAAGATGAAGAGAGCGTATAAAATGAACATAAACAAGAGCAAAACAAAGGTAATGAAATGCAGTCTTAGAAAATCAGGCGATACTGAAGGAATTAGATTCGGTAACGAGACAATACAGGTGGTAGATGAGTTTTGTTACTTGCGTAGTAAAATAACATTGATGCAGAATGGCGGTGGGAAGAAATGCATTTTTGAAAAAGAGAAATTTGCTAACATCAAATATCAGTTTAAGTGTAAGAAAGTCTTTTCTGTAGGCGTTTGTGTGGAGTGTTGCCTTGTACAGGAATGAAAGCTGGACGATAAATATCTCAGAGAGGAAGAAGATAGAGACGTTTGAAATGTGGTGCTATAGAAGAATGCTGAAGATTAGGTGGGTAGATCGCATAACCAATGAAGAGGTACTGAACAGAATTGGGGAGAAAAGGAATTTCTGGCATACCTTGAGTAAAAGAAGAGATCGATTGGTAGGAAACATTCTTAGACATCGAGGAATCGTAAATTAAGCATTGGAGGGAAGTGTATGGGGAAAAATGGCAGAGGGATACCAAAAGACGCATATAGTAAGTAGATTCAAATGGATGTGGGTTACCGTTCTTATGAGGAGATGAAGAGGCTTGCTCAGGAGAGAGTAGGGTGGAGAGCTGCATCAAACCAGTCTCCGGACTGAAGGCCATAACAACGACGACGTCATGTAATACCTAAAATGTTTGTTAAGCTTAAGGGACTTAACTGCGGGGTTATCAGCCCTAAACTTAAAAACTACTTATGAACTACCTTATACTAAAGACAGCACAAACATCCATGCCCGAGGGGGGATTGGAACCCCCGACGGGGAACGGCCTTGCGCATCGGAACATAACACATCAATGCGCTCGGCCACTCCTCCGTGGCGTCGTGAAATACCCCTTAACACAAATTTAGGCCCACTTTAGGTTCCGGTGGTAACAATAATGTGGGCCTTTGCGATCGCCTTTTGACAGCTAGGAATTGAAATGAAAATAACGGCTTTACCATACATTTGATACGAAAATTGAATAAACAAATTTTGTAGAGGAGAAAATTATCTACAAATTCGATTCGATTTTCATGTCTTGCATCGTTTCAGGGATACTTTCAAATAGAAAAAAAAATCACATACGGCGATTTTAGATGTCTGTCTGCATGTCCGTAACGTGTTCACACTTTTCAGGTCGAACCGTTCAACCGATCGGCACCAAATTTTACAGACATAATTTTTCGCACGAAGAGACCAGACTTTCCCTTTTTCGAATTTTTCGGACAAAATTACGTTAGTAACACTGAAAAATGTTGTTTTTAATGTAATTGCAAGCAAAGCGTTCATCTGACACGAAAATTGAATAACCGAATTTGTAGAGGAGAAGATTCTCTACAACTTTGCTCTCTTATTGTTTTTTTTTTATTGTTTTTTTTTTTTTTTTTTTTTAATATCTCTCATCGTTTCAGAAATATTTCAAAAAATAATGGCGATTTGACACCGTCCCTTGATTTTACGAATACCAGGCGTTCGGAGATGTCACGCCATATTCCTCGCCCAAATCACTCTCTGACATACGCCATTTTGCTTTGTGTATTTGATGATTTTCTTATTATAACTTACGCATTGTCATTTCAAAACAGGAAGAATTTTAAAAACACGTCGTTCTTAGTACGATAAATTATAATCTAGCGTCTAAAATGCCATATTAGCAGTTAACAACTCCCATCAATAGTACGAGAATTAAGAGGGCGTGTCAAGGTCGGTAACCCGCTGGTACCTTTCTTTCTTTCTTTTTTTTTTTTTTTTTTTTTTTTTTTTTTTTTTTTTTTTTGTTTTTCGCCTTGGCTCCAAAAACGGTTTTGGGCACCCTTATTAATTAAACAGCGCTGTGTTCTGCAATGTTTAGAGTTGTGCATATGAAAGAGTGTTCCCTCTAAAATGTGTGATTGTTCTATTTGATGAACATGCCGTGAGATATGTAATAACAAATTGTACAAGGGTTGTCTCAAGCATATGCACATAAACTGGGAGGATACTGTAAAAGTGAATATTCTGAACAATATGCTGATACTGGTAGTTTCATATATAAATGAAGTTCTAGATTTTTGTGGCAACTGTCATTCCTTAATGACACGGAAGGGACATATATACATTGCAACAAATTCCCTAGCTTCTTTATTTTTCTAAGCAATTATTCACTAGTTATGGAATATGTCAAAAGTCATTAATTAGAATCAAACCATCTACTAAAAGGTTTGTCTTTGGTATGATTGCTATGGATGTTTATAATGCAGATTCTATTACCTTTTCTGTATTTCAGATTTGACTTTGTTCATGTTACTTTGTTCTGCCCTAAAATAAAGAGCAAATATTCTGTTTCAAATCATGACTCCATTTTCTTTTACAGCTAAAATAACAAACGTAATAAGTGTGGTAATAATGAATTCCACATAACTCTAGTACTGAATCTATATACAAAGTTACTACTATTATTGCGTCATTTACAACAGTCATTATAACAGTATCTCCCCAGTTTATGTGCAACTGAAAAAGAAATCTGTGGTTACAATTCATTGGTATGTAGCCTATGTGATGGTATGTTCACAAAACAGAACAAATGCACTTTTTAGAGGAAGTGCTGTTACCTTTGAACAACTCGGAATCTTGCAGAATATAGCTGTGTTCAATTAACAAGAGTGTGTGAAAACCTTTTAGGAATCAAGATGAAATAAAAAAAAAAAAAAAAAAAGGAAAAAATGCCAGTGATGGTATTTTATTTTCTTTAAATTAATATTATTTTGTTCTTCAGGTAGATTGATGCTTTTTGGTCGATTGTTCACGTTCGTTCTGGGTTGTTTGTTGAGAATTTTGCTCAGTTTTTTAATACAGATGGCGTGGAGCCCTCTTCCTTTTTCTCTCTTTTCATTGGTTCTTCGTTTGATCGGTCCTTTGTGGACGTTGGTTTTTGTTTTAGTTTATCGTTTCGTCGTTGACTCGTTTGTATCGTTACAGAGGGCATCGAGTCCTCTGACCGAGCATGCTAAGCTACTATATCGGCAACCCTCTGACCGAGCGGACTGAGCCACCGTGCCACAGAGTAACATATACAGAGAAGCAGCCCACCCTAAACCGCTGTCCTACGCTCCCCCCGTAGTTCCGTAAGATGCTAGCAGGTGTCAGGCGGTTCGCTGGCTTAGGGTGCCTCTAGCACGTCAGAGGGTTGTGTGGAGGGGAGGCTGAGGGGAGAGCTCGTGCCGCCTGCCACGAGGCCACGGCTGTGTCCTGCGTACCGGTGTTTGAGGGGAGGTGGTGGTGGGGACAGCCGCTACCTCCCGCCTGCTCTGGCCAGTTTAAAGAGCTGCTTCTGACCTCAGCGCCATCATGGGACATCTTACGGAACTGCTGGAAAGCCTCCCTCCCCGCACCCCAGAGCGTAGGACCGGGCCCTTACGGAGGTTTCCCGTCTGTATATATTTGTCTGTGACCGTGCCCAGCAAGTTTCGAACCACCGTTTATCATGTTCGTGCATCACAAACTAATTCGCCGCCCATTACGCTATGCCAAACAGCTGCGATTGTAATCCGTGATTCTCGAACTATCGATGGCAGTTGTTAACTAACTAAGCAACATTAGATTATAATTCATTGTCCCAAGAACGACATGTTTTTGATAATTTTCAGTGCGCCATTGCTTTTAAATGACAACGCTTGAGTTATAATAATAAAATCATCAAGCAGAGAAAGCAAGATGGCGAACGCAAAAGAGATTTTGGGGCGAAGATGTCACGTGACTGATTTACGATCGCCAAATGTACACTACGTTCCTGCCAGGCTATAGTGTTGCGTAACCAGTACAGACAAAGAAAATAAACTTAGAACAAATTACCAAAGCAAGACAGATGATGATATTTTAACGGGAAAAGATAATGAAAATGTGGGAGAGATGTTAAAATAATAGTTTAAAGAGGTAAAAGTTAAAAAAAAAAAGAGTATGTTTGTCAAAGCTAAACACAAATATCAAATAATTTTGGCTGCTTGTTAAAATATGGTCAGAAAGAATATTACACATTGGGTGCATAGATATTATCTCAATAGTAGAGTCGTAATCGTATCGTCCATAGTTTTTTATTATTTATATTTTTATTATTTTTGTCCGCAATGTTTGCAAAAAATAATAAAACTACAGGCAAATCTAAAGTGGACCGTAACACACGACAGTGCGATTTTTAATTTTCGTTTTCAACGGTTTTGTGTAAAACAACATATTATAAGAGAATCCGTAACAAAATCCGTTGTCTCCTACACACTCTGCTGAATTTTTAGGCCATAAAAAGTTATTTTCCTTGCGTTCGATTCTGCTGCCTATCGATAGAAGAATATGTTAACACAGTGCAGTTTTAAATACCATATTACATTTTGATTGAGCGCGACTAGGCTGCTAATGCGTCCTTCAGAACAACGAATGGGAGAGTACAGAAACAGCTCCTAGCGCTCCCAACAAAAACGGAAGTTGTGAAGTGATCGGGTAATAGTTATTATTTAAAACATGTTTTTTGGGGGGGCGCATGTAATATGGTCTGCCCAGGGACCCACAATTTTTAAATCCGCCACTGTTGTTGCTGGCAACAATCAGAGCAAAATGTCTCGGACCGTTGGAGGTGATGGAGTACCATGTCTTACCAGAAAGCCAAGCGACTTCTAGATACAACATGACAAACGATCTGGAATGAGATGAAGAGCTATTAATATCAACAAGGGAAGAAGTTAAAGCTGGCAGAGGCTGCAAGTAAGATGGGGTTAGATTTTGTAGCTTTACATCATAAAAAAATAGAACCCAGTATAATTGCAACAAGGTATGGAAACGAACGACTGATATAAATAGATCTGGCAGTGTCAAGCAAGAAAATTGGGACAGATCAAGATGATATGGGCAGATGTTATGACCCACTTAGTAATACGGTTGTTAAAGGACAAGGACTGTTTTACTTAAAGATGACGTCAATGACAGGATACGAAATCGTACAGAAGGGTATGACAAGATTATAGGTAAGTTTGTAAAGGATATGGAGGCCACATGAATGGAATATAGCTCTTGTATTTCAGTGCCAGTGAAGAATTAGTGATCACAAACTTCTTTTTCGTAAGAACATATTTTCCAAAAACAATAGAAAAAGAAAATTGTCTCATGCATGAAATCGGGAATATACTACACAGTAACTGAAATGCAAAACACATTCATTACCGTCTCTTCACTACGCGATAGCAATGGTGAGGCTGCTAATGATAGCCGCGGCAGAATAGCCGTTCGCACTAAGGCGCCCTGTTGCGGTTGGCAAGGCCGTTCGCCGTCGGGTGTTCGAGTCCTACCTCGGGCATGGGTGTTTGTATTGTCCTTAACATAAGTTCCTTTAAGTTAGTGTAAGTAGTTTGTAAGCCTAGGGACTAATGACCAATGTAGTTAAGTGCCTTAGTTTTACAAACATTTGAACATTTCTTACTTATGACAGTTCTGCTAAAGCGGAACTGGTAAACGCAGCTTTCCGAAATTCCTTCACCAAAGAAGACGAAGCAAATACTCCTGAATTCGAATCAAGAACATCTACCAGCATGCACAATTGATGAGTAAATATCCCTGGAATATTAAAGCAACTTAAATCAATTAACAAAAAGTAAGCCCCCTAATCCAGATTGTGTGCCAATTAGGTTCCTTTCAGAGTATGCTGTTGCAGTAGACCCATATCTAGCTACCATATACAACCGCCCGCTCAGTGAAAGATCCGTACCTACCTAAAGACTGGAAAGTTGCACAGCTCACTCTAGTATTCAAGAAAGGCAATAGGAGTGATCTGCAGAATTACAGACCTTTATCAGCGACATCAGTTTGCAGCAGGATTTTACAACATATACTTTCCTCAAATATTATGAACTACCTCGAAGAGAAAAACCTGTTTATCCACAGTCAACACGGATTTAGAAAGTATCATTCTTGTGAAACACAGTTAGCTCTTTACTCACATGGAGTGATGAGTGCTATCGACTAGGGATCTCAAATCGATTCCGTATTTCTAGATTTCCGGAAGGCTTTTGACACTATACCTCACAAGCGTCTTCTAATCAAATTGCTTGCTTATGGAATATCGCTGAAGTTGTGCGATTGGATTCGTGATTTACTGTCAGAAAGGACACAGTACGTTGTAACTGAATGAAAGTCATCGAATAAAACAGAAGTGATATCTGGCGTTCCCCAGGGAAGTGTTACGGGGCCCCTTCTATTCCTTATCTTTATAAACGATTTAGGAGACAATGTCATCAGTTCCCTTAGACTGCGGATGACGCTGTCATTTATCGGTTAGTAAAGCAACTGCAAAATGATTTATATAAGACACCTGCATGGTGCAAAAATTGTTAATTGACCTTTAATAATGAGAAGTGTGAAATCATCAATATGAGCGCTAAAACAAATCCGTTAAACTTCATTTACACGATAAATCAGTCACATCTACTGGTCGTCAATTCAACTAAATACCTAGTAGTTACAATTACGAACAACCTAAATTGGAAAGAACACACCGGAAATACTGTAGGGAAGACGCACCAAAGATTACGTTTGATTGGCAGAACACTTAGAAGATGCAACAGATCTACTAAGGAAACAGCCTACACTTCACTTGTGTGTCCTATTTTGGAGTATTGCTGTGTATTGTGGGATCCACATCAGGTGGGAGTGACAGACGATTTAGAGATAGTTCAGAGAAGGGCAGCACGTTTTGTATTATCGCGATATAGCGTAGACAGTGTCACGGATGTGAATCACGAGTTGGGGTGGAAAGCATTAAAAGAAAGTCGTTATTCGTTGCGGAGAGATTTATTTGCGAAATTTCTTTCACTACCTTTCTCTTCCGACTGCGAACATACAGGGTGTCCTAAAAGTCTTTCCCTGATTACATAAATTGATAACTCAGGCTAGAAGTAAGATACAAATATGAAACTTGTGTCGAATTGGTTACAAACTATCAAAGTTTTCTTTTCTGTTTTAGGTTCGCAGTACGTAAGTAGTGGATGAGCTGCAGTGCCCAAGAAGCCATGTTAACCAATCAGGAGAAGGCACAGTGTGTCCTGTGGTACCATGAGACACTATCATCAACCACAGTGCATCGACACTTCCAGACAACATTTGGAAGTAATCCACCAGATGTCAAGAGCATTGAAGCCTGGTATGAGAAGTTCAAGAACACAGGATCGGTTGCTGACCTTCCGAGGTCTGGTCAACCAAAAGCCTCAGCAGACAGGGTGGTAACTGTAAGGCAGTCTTTTCTGTGAAGTCTGAAGAAATTGGTGCGTAGGGCCAAAAAGCTCTCTCCATGACATTTTACACAAACTTTTATTGTTTCGGGCAAATTGTTCAGGCCTTGTTGCCCAATGACAGAACACGTCGATACGACTTTGCGGTCGAAATGCTATCACGTATTGAGGACGATGATGGTTATCTCAGACGAATTGCCTTTTCCGACAAAGCGACCTTTTTTGTCAGTGGAGTAGTGAATCGCCATAATGTGCTCATTTGGGGTTGACAACAGCATGGCGAGGTCATGGAGTGCACCAGAGGCATTCCAAAGGTGAATGGTGCGTGCTATTGCACGATCGAATTATCGAGCCATTCTTCTTCGCTGAGGCTACCATCACATCTGCAGTGTATCTGGAAATGTTGCAACTGTATGCTGTTCCTCAGCTGCTTCAGTATCACCCCGAGGTCTTGTTTCAGCAAGACGGTGCACCGCCCCGGGTTTGGACGTCCGTGCCTATCTCGATGTGACCTTTCCTGGGTGATGGATTTGTCGTGATAAGGCAATGGTTTGGCCTCCATGCTCTCCTGACATAACCGCATTAGACTTCTTTTTATGGGGTTATTTCAAGGACAAGGTCTACCGAACACGTGTAGCAGATCTTGAAACCCTGCGGCAACGGATAACCACAGACTTTGAATCGATCCCTCCAGTGATCTGGGCTAATGTGTGGACGGAAATTGAATATCACCTAGCTACCAAGGGTGCTCATGTGGAAGTTTACTAAAGTGTGAATAAAACTTTGATAGTTTGTAAACAATTCGACACAAGTTTCATATTTGTATCTTACTTCTAGCCTGAGTTATCAATTTATGTAATCAGGGAAAGCCGGCCGCGGTGGCCGAGGTGACTAAGGCGCTCCAGTCACGGTCTGCACGGCCACTACGGTCGGGGGTTCGAATCCCCCCTCGGGCATGGATATTTGTGCCGTCCTAGTTCGTAAGTAGTTCATAAGTAGTTTGTAAGTTTAGGGACTGATGACCCCGTAGTTAAGTCCCATAAGCTTAACAAACATTTGAACATTTGAATCAGGGAAAGACTTTTCGGACACCCTGTATTTTGTTAGCAGCCACCTACATAGGGAGATATGATCATTATACTAAAATAAGAGAAATCAGATGGAAACCGGAAATATTTTGGTGTTTCTTTTTCCCACGCGCTTTTAGGAGTGGAAATGAAAATCATAAAAGCTGTTCTATGCATCCCCGGCCATGCACTTAAATATGATTTGCAGAGTATTGATAAGATTAATGGTGCAGAAGGAGTTGGCTACTATTACGTCTTTCAGGTTCCTCTTAAACTGATCTTTATTTGCAGTTAATTATTTTTTGTTTCTGGTAAATTATTGAAAATGTGTGCTCCTGAGTAGTGGACCCCTATTTGAACTAAGTAAGTGCTTTTACGTTCTTGTGTAGATCGTTTTTGATCCTAGTATTGTATATACGAAATTAGCTATTTGTCGGAGAAAGGGATACATTATTTATGGCAAATTTCATTAAGGAATAAATATAATGAAAGGCAGTAATTAGTATACCCAGTTCTTTGAAGATGCTTCTACAGAAGGTCTGTGAATTTACCCCACAATTAATACGTATTACACGCTTTTGGACTCTGAAAACGTTTTCTTGACTTGAAGAGTTACCCCAAAATATTATTCCATACGGCATAATGGAATGAAAGGCAAAGTATGCAACCATTTTATTTTTATGTCGCCTACGTCTGACAACATTCGAATGTAGATGTTGTGCATGTGATGGTAGATACATAGGTAAAGAAAGTGACCATTTGACACCAGATATTTGCTGATCTCTCTCGTCAAATTCGATATTAAGTCACCATCAGAGAAACATACATGGAAACCATAGTGACACAAAACAAGAAACACCTTCTCACCCTGTAAGAGAACAGGAGAGTGGACAATTTATTCTCCTGTTCTGAGTTGAGGGGAGGGGGTCCAGTTTTCTACTAGGAGATGTGGGCTGTGGAAAGGGACTCAGTTCTCAAACACAAGACATTCATTCAGATCACAGCCAGATGAACAACCGTTACACACTGACAAACTGCAAGTTTCAAGCTAATTGCCCACCTAACATAACAATACAGATAAACAGGTGACCACACCCGAACCTCTATTGTCACTACTCCACCTCCTAAAAACTTAAACCCCTAATCTTCTCCACCCTCACATATCTGGCGAATATGTTAGACACCCTGTTCTTTCATTCACCCACACACACACACACACACGCACTAAATTAACATATGTTGGCAACACTCACAACCTAAGCGATAAACAAATGAAGAGACAAACATTAAGCTGTAATACTGAGCTATGTGAGAAAAGTATGAATTCGCTTCTACTGCAAAGTGAGAGAAGTGCAAAACCAGGAAAGCACGAAAGAAACCTTGGATAAAAAAAGGCACAAAAATGAGGACTGTAAATGTATATCAACTGTACTTCAAACTCAGCAACAAGAAAGAAAACCGCAATAGGATCCAGACCGTGTCAATAAGACACGTGGACACCGTAAGTGAACAGCATGCCTACTTCATGCCGTTTCTAATTTACAGGATAGTTTTGATTAATAGTAGTTCTACGGATAATAAATACATTTCGTAATGACGTGGAATGTATTATTTTAATCGAAGGTAAATTGATTAATATAAGACATTTTATTATTATTAATTGATATATAAAAATTCATCCAGTGAGTTGAAGGAGCAGTCATTCAGAAATACTTTTTTTCTCAATGATGAATCACACTAAAAATGATGCCCATACGAAAGCAGTAAATGAAAATGGACGTAAAAATATAATTTCCTGAGATGTTTATCGCAAAAAATTGCGACAACCCTAATAGCGTAAGAAGTTAAAATCGTAAATTTTAGAGGCTCATCAGTGTACTTCTCCGTATTCAATTTCTTATCAATTCGCACACCAAATTTTTCTTAATATTTTACCTTAGCTATTGACTTGTGTTTAAAGTCCATATTTACTACGGGCGTCAAACGAATTACGGTATGCAGCTCTGTTTTATCGAAATTTAATAAGAGTCCATTTGCTCAGAACCACTTAAAAATTTTCTGAAAGATATTATTTACAATGTCATCAGTTAATTCTTGTTTGTTTATCGGTTCTGATCACTATAGTTGTATCAGTGTGTGGAGGAATTTCAGTATGGGCCGAAGGCTTTGACTCGTGACGTAATGACTGCTAGCATCACATGATGTTGATTGTTGGTTTATAGACTAAATAATTTAGTAATCTTCGGTATTTATAGCTTTTCCTTTATTAGTAACATTGTGAAAAAATTGAGACCATAGCTTATCATGGTTGGTTCCGCTTCTGATATTGATGCTGTGAAAATTGTTGTAAGTTATTAGGGAATCGAAGGTTCCTTGCGTTAATTTTACTATAATACAATTGTCTTACGAACTGAGAGATGGGATATTTCACTGTATTCTAGACTGATATGTGTATTTCAATGTTTAAGAAACTCTGGAGTATGACATATGAAATGAAAGCTGTGTGTTTGTATTTTCCAAATTAACCACTAGAAATTTAAAATGTAAAATTCATGTTAGGCATGTGAAATTAATTTTTGTCTCATTTCAGATCTAGAGAAAAGAGTTTTTCAAAGTTGGTGCCATTGGCAGTTGAATGCAGCATCTATGAATCATTTCTTACAATAATGCTTAAATTATTCAAACTGGCTGCCAACAATCTATCTGAATGTGTTGCTGTAGTCACGTGTCCAACAATCAGAGCTAATTGTTCTGTGCTGAAGCTCTGGAACAGTGCCTTCTGGATTGAAAACAAGTATGCTCCAATGCAGGTAAGCCCAACTGAAGATTCAACTCTCATTTAATTGCCTTTGTTTTTGAAGCAACAACTGGAGATGACAGTTATGTGTCTTTGAAGTGTGATTGTATGAATGAGAGTGTGTTTGTCTTTCTGACAAAGGCTGTGGCCAAAAGCTTCCAAGTTATGTGTGTATGTGTGCCTTTTTTATGTGCTTGGCACAGCTCGATGAATGGCTTCGCAGTGTGTTGTAAACTGTTCTCATTATATTTTTTACTCCGACCTGGACTTCCCATTGTTAGATTTTACCAGGAGAAGATGTATTTTTGTAGTTTTCTTGGAATGTGCAGCAGACAGTTATGAGCCTAAGAAGGAGATTTAGTTTGTGTATTAAATTTTGTATGTTCATTTTTATGCTTCATGTATGTTTTTAAAGTGCCTTAGTTTTATTTCTTTTTTAAAAGATAGTTTCATTGGTAGCTTTTAACTTCTTTGTTGTTGATGCTCAATGAGTAGTCACCCACTTTTGGTGAGTACTGGTGTAATTTTTATTTCTGTGTTAGTTTTGAGTAAATAACAGTTGCTGTGATGGTAGTGTTTCTGTTGTGTGCTGGGGTATAGAGTGCTATTTAACACAAATAGTCAGCTTAGACCTCTCAAACGTTCACTTTATAAGGACTATTATTGTATATACCAGGGTACATACAAGAACCTGTCAACCATAGAGTAAGAACAGTATTATTCATGTCATCATCAATGCAAAATCACAATGTGATTGTGAGCTCGATAAGCCAACTATCGTAAAAGCTGGAGGACCAGACCAATTGTTTTACTGGTCTGTTGTATAGCTTGTGGCATGGGTTAGATTGGAAGGTAACAGTTTGGTTGTGAGTTGGTGAAACCAATGGTGTGAATGAAGCTGAAAAACAGTTTGTTTTGACACACTGATGTGTAGCCTAGCCTTAGACCTAAGTTAGCTTGGAAGGCGACAGTTAGTGAATTGATTAAGACAATGAAAATATAAGCTGTAAAACTGGTTCTATTGACACACTAAGGTGTAGCATAGCTCTAGGCCTCTAGGTAAGACTAGAGGGCAATAGTTTGGTTGTCATTTAGCAAAGACAACAAAGGTGGACACTGAAAAACTCGTTATATGACATGTAGATTTTAAACGTAGCCTCAGGCATAGATTAGGTCGAAAAGCAACAGATAGGAAGGAAGATTAGGGTTTAACATAATATTGATAGCATGGTCATTAGAGAGGGTGGAAAGCAACAGTTTTGTTGCGAGTTGGAGGGGTGGGGCAGTTGTTTTGGTTAACCATTCATCTCCAGATAGAACATTGTACAATACATTTTAGTTAATTAAAAGTTGTATAGCAGATGGGCAATAGTTTTGTCGCAAGTTGCCAAAGTGGCATCCAATTGAATGATTTGCACCAGCCCAACGAACTACACGAAATTATTATTAATTAGGTGGACTTGTTATAAGGGTTTTGACGAAGTGGGGTAGGTCTATCATTTAGAACTGAATCATTCATTCAATTTAGGGATAAAAATGGGTATATATAAATTCAGTTGAAGGGTATTGGGGAGCTATACAAAGTATTGTTGGAAGGGAGGAAAGAAGGGTATCTGCATTACAAAGTCACTTAGCTGAGTATGTCTGGTGAAACAATATACCGGGAAATAGATGGGTTTTTGAAGTTTTCCTGGGGAGTGCAGCATACACGTATGAGCCAAAGAATGGTTGTTTTGTGATTTATTTTATGTTGGTTTTGTATTTAATTTTGTCATTTTTATATTGTATTCTTTCTTTCTGTACTTTTATTTTTCTTTCAGGTAGGTTCATTAGTAGCTTTCATTTCTCAGTTGTTGATGCTCAAGATTTATTCACCCACTGAGGGTGAGCAATTGTGAATATTACAAATACAAAATATTTACACACATCGAACAGTGCAGGACAGGGAAATCAATTCAGTAGTGAAGTTAGAAATTTTTGATGGACTGGGATCGAACTCGGATGTTTCCCATCAGGCTAACACTTGCCTTAACCAATTTGGCTATCCAGACATGCTTCCCATCCTGCCCAAATTGTCAGCTTGTTGCAAATCAGAATGATGGTGCTCCCTGCCTTTTACTCCAGTTGATCACAGTTCAGCTGTATTTCCCCAACAGATGAAGTGTATGTGTGCATCTGAACAGAAGTTGTAATTTGTCCCTGGGGGCATATATACAATTACTGATATGATGTCGATTCTTCTAGATATTTTCAAATGAACATACACCATTCAATAAAAGTGAAGACAAATTATTGTAATTTTCATTTCTATATTTCTTTGAGTAAATAATAGTTACTGTGTTGGCGTTTTTTTTAATCAATTCTGTCAACTTAAACCTTCAGAAGTCCACTTTACAAGGGCTATTTATTTAAATTCAAGGGTTGGCCTACATACAAGAACATATTAGCCATAAAGAAGGAACAGTATTAATTATTTACTACATGTTCAGAAAAGAACATTGCAATATGGTTGTGAGTTTGCTAAGCCAATGATTGTAAAAACTGGAGAATGGGTTGTATTGACACACTGATCTGTAGGGTAGGTTGAGGCCTATGTTAGGGCGGAAGGCAAGTTTGGTTGTGAGTTGGCATACATATCTATATTCTTATATGTTCTATTGCTACCCATACTCATCTAACTGATGTTGTAATGCAGATATCTTCCTTTCCTTCTTCCAATAATACTTTTTATGGCCTCCTAGCATTCTTCAGTTGTGTTTCTACCTGTCTACTTACGTATTCCTGAATTAACTGAATGATTCATTATCAATTGTTGATAGCCCAATACATCTAACCATTTGTAACTAATCCATCTGGTTGACATAACAATTGACACATCTGGGAAGAAAGCAAGTTCTAAATTTAAGCTTTAAGAAATCTTTTATGCAGCAGGACCATACAAATGTGCCTTCATTTGATCAATGTACTACCTCCGAATGGAGGTGTTTCTGGTTTTGAGAAGCAGCTGACAGAGCTAAATACAAAATCATCTCTTGGTCTGTATGGAATACTAGTTCAGTTTTACAAAGAGTATTCTGTTGCATTGGCCCCTTACTTAGCTCGCATTTATAACAAATCTTTAATTCATTGGAAAGTTCCTAGTGATAGGAAAAAATCGCAGGTGACTCCCGTTTATGAGAAAAGAAAGAGAAGTGACTCACATAATTATAGGTCAATATCATTGACATCAGTTTGGTGTAGAATTTTGGAGCATATTCTCAGTTCAAATATAGTAAATTTCATGAGATGGAAAAGCTTATTTCTATGAATCAGCATGGGTTTAGGAAACATCATTCATGTGAAACTCAGCTTGCCCTTTTCTCACATGACATCTTGCGAGCCATGGATGTGTTTTTCTTGATTTCAAAAAAGCGTTGGACGCGGTGCCACACTGGAGACTGCTAACGAATATACGTGCTTATGGAATAGGTTCACTGATTTGTGACTGGCTGGAAGACCTTCTAAGTAGCAGAACACAGTACATTGTTCTTGATGGCAAGTGTTTATCAGAGATGAGTATATTGTCAGGCTTGCCCCAGGGGAGTGTGATGGGACCGTTATATTCTATCTATATAAATGATCTGATGGACAGAGTAACTTGTAATTTGTGGCTGTTTGCTGATGATGCTGTGGTGTGTGGGAGGATGTCATCTTTAATTGATTGTAATAACATACAGGATGACTTAGACAAAATTTCTAGTTGGTGCTAAGAATGGCAGATAATTCTCCATGTAGAAGAATGTAAGGTGATGCGCATGAGTAGGAAAAACAATCCCATAATGTTTGAACAAAGCATTAGTAGCGAGCTTCTTGATGCAGTCGCCTCATTCAAATACCTAGCCATAACATTGCAGAGCAATACGAAATGAAATAAACATGTAAGGACAGTTATGCGTAAGGTGGACAGCCGACTTTGGTTTATTGGAAGAATTTTGGGACGATGTACTTCATCTGTAAAGGAGACCATGTATAAAATGCTTCTACAACCACATCTTGAGTATTGCTCAAATGTTTGGGACCCACAGCAGATCAGTTTAAAAGAAGACAGAAGCAGTTCAGAGGTGAGCAGCTAAGTTTGTTGCTGGTAGGTTCAACCAATGCGCGAGTGCTCCAGCAACTCAATTGGGCATTGCTGGAGGAAAGACAACAACCTTTTCATGAATTTCTGTTGAGGAAATTTAGGGGGCTGGAATTTGAAGCTGAGTGTAGTACCATCTTGCTGCCACCTACTTACATTTCGCGTAGTGATCACAAAGACAAGATAAGAGAAATTAGGGCTCGTACGGAGGCATATCGGCATTCTTTTTTTCCTCATTCTATTTGGGAGTGGAATAAGAAAGGAAATACCTAGCAGTGGTACAGTGTACCCTCTGCCAAGCATCTTACGGTGGATTGTGGAGTACGTATGTAGATGTAGATGTAGTGTCACAGAAGTCCTCCGGAAATTCAAATGGGCATCGTTGGAGGAAAGATGACGTTCTTTTCGAGAAATTTTTTGAGGAAATGTAGAGGGCTGGAATTTGAAGCTGAATGTAGAACAATCTTCCTGCCACCTACTTACATTTCGCGTAATGATCACAAAGACAAGATACAAGAAATTAGGACTCATACGGAGGCGTGTAGGCACTCTTTTTCTGCTCGTTCTTTTTGGGAGTGGAATAGGAAAGGAAATGTCTAGTAGTGGTACAGGGTACCTTCCACCACGCACCTTACGGTGGATTGCGGATTATGTATGTGGATGTAGATATCAGTTGATTAATGATTACAAGCTGCATGGGTCATAGGCTTAATGACTAAAAGTCATATTTAGAGATGAGTAGTTGCTGTAAACAACTGCCTCCCCTCCCCCAACTCAGATTAGATTAGATTAGTTGTTCGTTCCACAGATCCATGTTGAGGAAATCCTAGTGGGTGTGGAAATGTCAATTATTTCTTTTCATGCTGATAATATAATAATACTAATAGTATGAATACAGATACATACATCAATTTGGTTCTATTGAAAATTTTGTCTTTGGAGTAAAAAGAGTTGGCCACTTGGAAGTCTTTTAGCCTCCTCTTAAAATGATCTTTATTTGTAGCTAAATTTTTTATAGTTGCTGGTAAATTATAGAAAATGTGTGTTCCTATGTAATGGACCCCTTTTTGAACTAAAGGAAGTGTTTTAAGTCCTTGTGTAGATCGGTTTAGTTCCTAATATTGTACGTATGAACTGAGCTGTTTGTTGGGAGAAAGGATATATCATTTATGACAAATTTCATGAAGGAATAAATATACTGAGAGGCATAGTTAGTATACCCAGTTCTTTGAAGAGGCTTCTACAGGATGTCTGTGACTGTGCTCCACAAATAATGTGTATTACATGCTTTTGGATTCTGAAAACTTTTGCTTGACTGAGTTACTCCAAAATATTATACCATATGACATTAAGGAATGAAAGTAAGCAAAGTACGCAAGCTTTTTTATTTTTATGACTCCTACGTCTGATTACACTCGTACTGCAAATACATATTTGTTAAATCATTTCTGCAGTTCTGTGGTGTGTTCCTCCCAACTGAATTTATTATCAAGCTCTAAGATGAGGAATTTAATACTGTCAATGTCTTCTATTGAACTTCTTCATAGTTTATGCACATGCTGGATGGAAACCTTTTACGTGTTCTGAACTGCATGTTGTGAGTCTTTTCAAAGTTTAATGTCAATGTGTTCAGGTTAAACCATTTATTAATGTTCATTAGATTAGATTAGTTGGTTTGTTCCATATATCCGTGTTGAGGTGATCCTCGTGGATGTGGAACGTGTCAATATATTTTTGTTTTGTTTTACAAGTTGATAATATAATATTACTAATACAGGTACATACACTTTTTACAAACTGATAATATAATAATACTAATAATATGAATACAGATACATGCATCATTTGCTTCTATTTAAGAATTCGTCAGTGGAGTAGAAGGAGATGGCTACTAGAAAGTCTTTTAGGCTCCTCTTAAACTGATCTTTATTTGTAGTTAAATTTTTTATTATTGTTGGTAAATTATTGAAAATATGCGTTTCTGAGTAGTGGACCCCTTTTTGAACTAAAGTAAGTGCTTTTAAGTCCTTGTGTAGATCATTTTTGTTCCTAGTATTGTAGGTATGAACTGAGCTATTTGTTGGGAAAAGGGATAGATTATTTATGACAAATTTCATTAAGGAATAAATATACTGAGAGGCCGTAGTTAATATACCCATTTCTTTGAAGAGGCTTCTGCAGGATGTCCGTGAATTTACACCACAAATAATACGCATTACACACTTTTGAACTCTGAAAACTTTTGCTTGACTTGAAGAGTTGCCCCAAAATATTATGCCATATGACATTATAGAGTGAAAGTAAGCAAAGTATGCAAGCTTTTTTATTTTTATGTCACCTATGTCTGATACCACTCATATTGCAAATACAGATTTGTTAAGTTGTTTCTGCAGTTCTGTGGTGTGATCCTCCCAACTGAATTTATTATCAAGCTGTAATCCAAGGAATTTTACACTGTCAACCTCTTCTATCAGCTCTTCTTCGTACTTTATGCATATACTGGATGTGAATCTCTTACATGTTCTGAACTGCATGTAGTGAGTCTTTTAAAAGTTTAATGTCAATGAGTTGGCTTTAAACCATTTATTAATGTTAATGAAAATGTCATTAGCCGACCTTTCTAAAACTAAGCTTCACATGCTATTTATTGCAATACTTGTATCATCTGCAAACAAAACGAACTCTGCTTCTGGCAGTGTAACTGATGAGAGATCATTAATGAAAATATCATTAGCAGACCTTTCTAGAACTATGATTGACAAGCTATTTCTTGCAATACTTGTTTTATATGTAAACAAAATAAAATTTGTTTCTGGCAGTGTAACTGATGAGAGGTCATTAACGTACACAAGAAAAAGAAATTGCCCTAAGATGGATTTTTGTGGGACACCACATGTAATTTCTTCTCAAGTTGATGATGACTGATGGCTTAATTTACTCATCTATTGCATTGACACTCTCTGTTTCCTATTAGCGAGGTACAACTTGAACCATTTTTCAGCAATGCCCGAGACACTATAGAATTCTAATTTACTTAAAAGGATGTTGTTCACATAATGAAATGCCTTTGATAATCACAGGAAATATCTCCTGCTTGTAATTTGTTATCTAAAGTATTAAGTACATTCTCACTGTAGGTGTAAATAGCCTTTTCAATATTGAACCCTTTCAGAAATCTGAACTGTGTTCTGGACAATATATTATTTGTGGTCCGGTGGTTTAGAAGCTGCTTGTACATAACCTTTCCTAGAACTTTCAAGAATGCTGCCAAAAGTGAAATCCGTCTGTAGTTTGATAGTATCTCTTTATCTGCCTTCTTGAACAGAGGTTTAATATCTGCATATTTTAGCCAGTCAGAAAATGTTCCAGTTATAATAGACTAGTTACACAAATAACTTGAAATTGTTGAGGAAATTTTCTCAGCTTGACAGCCAAGTCAGTGCCTCATTCTCCGTCCAGAGAACGAGGCACTGACTCGGCTGTCATCCCAAGAAAATTTCCTTATCGAGATCTGCTGACAAAGTCTACATTCATATATAAACTTAAAATTGTGCTAAATTCACAAGAACATGCTTTAATTAACTTTGTTGACATTTCATTGTACCAGTAACCAATAGAGTGCTTTGTTTTTAGATTTTGTTATGGAAGATATTTCTTGTAATGAAGTGAGTGACACATTCACGTACCTGAAGTTATTTATAAATGCTAGTTTCAGATATTAAAGGGCATTATTTACTGACCCTGACTTTTCCTTACTACCAGTAACAGATATAAAGTACTTGTTAAATAGATTTGCCACTCTATGCCCATCAGTTACTAATGTATCATCTACTCTTAATGCTATTTTCTCCTGTTCCTTTTTGGTTCTACCAGTCTACTCTTTCACTATATTCCATATTGTTTTATTGTGCTGCCTGAAATTGCTATCTTCTTCTCATAGTGCATTGGTGTCTGAATTACTTTTTTAAATATTTTACAGTATTCCTTATATTTAGCTAAATCATCATAATTGGAACTACTCCTGGCTGACAGATACCTTTTCCTTTTTGTCTTACATGAAACCTTTTTCCTTGTGCAATCCATTGTTCTATTATTGATTTCTGTTTAATTTGATTTTGAGGAAATTAGTTTTCAAGCATGATACTGACATTGTTAATGAATATGTTTTTTCATTTGTGTCATGACTGCTATAAACATCTTTCCAGCTCTTATTTTTGAGCAGTTTTCTAAAATACTCAATTTTTGTGGATTGACTACTCTTCCGTATGATGATTTAGCAGTATTGATAATCTGCTTAGAATCTATGCTAAAATAAGGAGCTGCATATCATGATCTGATAGGCCATAAACAAACTGTTGCCTACCGACCTAACATAGGACTTCAGATTAGTGTGTTAATACAACCAGTTTTTGAGTTTTCTCAGTCATTGGTTTTGCCAAATCACAAACTGTTGCCTTCTAACCTAACCTAGTCCTTAAGTTGAGGTAAAATCAGTGCATCAATGGAACCAGTCCAGTTCTCCATCATTTATAATTATCAGCTTACCAAACTCACAACTAAATTGTGATATTTTGCGCCAAACATGAATTAAATAATACTGTTTCTGCTATATGGTTGATTATTTATTTACTCACTGGTCCAGTAAATGTCATATACAAGGCGAGTCTGGAAAGTTTGACGAATGGTCCCATAGAAGCTGTGCTGGTGAGGATGATGTGCCCAAGCATACACATTGAGACCCCTGACAATAAGTCCCCCTATTGTTCAAAGCACTGTAGTGAAGTGATGGTACATGCTGCGACCCAGCTAACAGAGTCGGTGTGAGAACTCCAGTCATTGCAACATGGAGCACAAAATGGAGCAACGCATTACCATCAACTTTTGTTTCAAATTAAGCAAAATGGCAACAGAGACTCATTGGATGTTACTGCAAGAGTATGGTATTGAAGCAGTTAGTAAAAAGTTTGTGTCTGTGTGGTTTAAATGCGTTAGAGACAGAAAGGAAGGTGTTGAGGATATGCCACATTTAGGTCAACCGTCCACACTCACAGCCCCAGACAATATCGAATGAGTGCGACAGATGTTTGCAGATGATTGGCAGCTGTCTTTGATAATGATAGCAGATGAGTTGAAGATCAGCACAGACAGCGTAAGCACTATTGTTCATGAACATTTGGGAAAGCAGAAGATTTGTACTGTACATGCTGACAGGCAAGCAGAAGCAAACTCGGAAGGAAGCAGCTGGAAATTTCATCAAAATTTACTGAAATTTTTAGAAACCATTGTTACAGGAGATAACAGTTGGTGCTACCTATATAATCTGGAGACCAAGCGACAGTCAATGGTATGGTGTTCATTTTCTTCCCCACCTCTCAAAAAATGTCAGCTGACAAAATTCAAGATAAATGTGATGTTGATTACCTTTTTTCATAGGAAAGGCTTGATCCAGCATGAACTTGTACCTGAGGGTCATACACAGAAGTTTTATGAGGGAGTTTTGAAAAGGCTGCTGCAATGCATGTGGTGGGTTCAGCCACAACTGTACCAGAGTGTACAGTGGAATTTCGTGCACAACAATGCTCTTTCACAAACTGCACTCTGCATGCTTAGCTTTCTCACTAGACACAAGGTCATTGCACTTCCACACCCTCCTTATTCTCCAGATTTGGTGCTGTTTCCCCGCCTTAAAGTACCCCTGAAAGGCTTACGCTTTGCAACGGTTATGGAGATCCAACAACACATGACCTCAGTGCTTCAAGTAATTCCACAAGAAGCATTTGATGAGTTTCCAACAGCTGTACGACCTATGTCAGAAGTATATTGTAGCCAGTGGTGATTACAAGTCCAGTAAAGGTATTTTGTTTGTAACTCTTGTTTCCTACATTTTTAGGCCATTCACTGAACTTTTCAGATGCACCTTGTACATACAATATATGACAGGCATTGGACAATATTTGACAGTATTAGACAACTCTTCAATTATGTCATATAATCTGATAAACCTTAAAAATTATTTTTCAATAAACATATTTCATAGCTGTTTTGAATGCATTTACATTCTTGGTGTCCTTAATAGCTGTAAGTAGATTGCTGTATTGTAGATTGCTACACCAGATTGATGAGCAACTTTTTAAGATAAATGTGTGCTGAAATGGCATACATGCATATTTTTTCTTGACACTGCATAGTGCTCATTCACAGCATTGTTTTGGATAAGATATTCGGTTCCTTCATCATAGTTTTTCTAAAAAAAGAGGAAAATTTTTAAATTATTTATTATGAAACATCTGTTTGAGAGGAACAGACATTGATGATGGTCTTCAAACCAACGTATTTAATAAACTGATATTAAGTAAGTCACATTTTGCTATAACTTCTGACTTACCAAACAGACATTTCATTATAAATATGTCCTGCCAAGACAGGTTAAAGATGGTGAAAATTTGTCTCTCCCCATCACAGGAATTATTATTAAATGTGTGCAAGCAATAGAGAATGCAGACAAGTATAACAAATGGAAGTTTGGGTCTGGCCTAAAAACTTGTTTGGGTAGCCGAGGGGTTAAGGTGACCACTTGCGAAAGGCGGGAGACCCAGGTTCGAGTCCCATTCTGGCACAAATTTTCACTTGTCATGAGATGATGGAACAACTTAAGATGGGCAGCTAAAAGTCAGAAGTTATAGAAAATGTAAATTAATATCAATTTTTAAAATACAATGCAGGGAGAAGGATAATAATTAAATCCTTAAAAAAAGGTTTACACAAACTTCTACTAATTGCTCTTTTATTGTTCTGCTTATTCTCTTTTTCTTCCAGAATGTAGTTATAATGTGAGGAGAATTTCCCCAAAAATGAACACCACATCTTAGTGGATCTGAGAAAACTACACTGTCTTTACAGTTTCCAGGGTTGCATTCCTGAATAGCACTCTGATTATAAGTTTGTTTAGTGAATTGGGAGTTTAAGGATGTTATATATAAGTGCCATTATAAATTTTCTTGGAGGCAAAGTGCTAGAGACTTTGTCTCATTGACATTCTGAATTTCATGGTTGTTTATGTGAGCTACTGGCTTATAAGCACTCTTATTTTTGTGGGTCTGGAAGTGTACAGTAACAAGATCAGTCTGTCCCTAAAGAGCCACCATGAAACTTCATCTGCGATGACATCTGCAGGAGTGGCAAAATATTTACTATTTTCTGATTAAATAAGCTGGCTGGTTTCAGCAGTAAATATTACTGCTTTCACTTTCTTTACACATGCTGAGAGATTATCAATTCATGAGTTCAGATTATTAATACTTGATAGTAAGAAAAACCGCCCTAAGGCAGAGCTTGGTGTGGCATACCATATGACAGTAAGAATGGAACCAAAAGGTAGTTTTCTGTAGTGTTACCTGTTTGTGTTTGATTTCTGTAAGTTGAGTTTGATTATTTCTTCCACTCCTTTGGCATACCTCGCACACCAAACAATCAAGTTTTCTTAAAAAGACTGAATGATCGATAACATCAAAAGCCTTTATTAAATCTAAAAAGATACCTGAAATTTTAAAGTGATTGTGAATTGCATTTAAGATGTGGGTGACAATATTAAAGATAGCATCTCAGTCAAATGCTGTGCCCTGAAACCATGTTGGTATACTGATAATATATTATTCTGAGTGAAGAATTTTCTCAGAGGAGCTAGGAAGACTTGTTTAATAATTTTTGTAAACACAGATAAATATGCTACAGGTCTATAAATGACATTTTCTGGGAGTCACTTTTCTGGTAAAGAGTATTACCTTAACAGTTTTTATTAGATCTGGGGCAATACCCTCTGGTTTTGAGGAATTACAAGTGTCTAATAAGGGTATGAGATTAAAGTTTACTGAAACTTTTATTATATCATCAGAGATCTCATCAACACCTAATGAATTGGTATTTTTAATGAGCTTACAATTTTAACTAGCTCATTATGACTATGGTTGTTTTTCAATTTTTTAATTTAATTTAATTTTTTTTTTATCTCAAGATTTGCAATTGTGTTTGTCTTTCACGTCTACTTTATCAAATTTTTTAGTAATAATGCTGTCATTGTGTGATATAGTAATATTCTTATGAATCTCCTTCTTCCCAGTAAGTTTCTGTACAACTTTCCATAATGCCATGGTCTTGTTTGATGATTCCCTCATATATTGGTCATTCTCTCTTGATATTGCCTCTTTTATGACCTGTTTGAGAACTTATTTATATGTTTTGTAATAATTCATTGTACATATCCTTATTTGTAAATTAATAGCCTGTCAAGTGTACATTGGATTGGTCTATGCTGACAGCTTGTCTTGAATACTCCTGTAGACCTCAGAACACAATGGAAAAAACAATCTCCACAGAAAGTATCATTTACTCAAAACTAATGCAGAATAATAATTCATAAGCACCAGTAATCACAAACAGCTGATGTCTACACATTGAGCATCAACAGTCAAAAAAGCGAAAATATTGGCTTTTTATTAGGAAAACAAAAACTCTCACTGCAAACAAGCACCATGCCACAAAAACAGACTCATGGTTCCTATAGCCATCTGAGCAAGTTTGAAATGTGTCAAATTGTGGTTTTAAAACTACCAGAATGGACCTTCTCAAAATTGCCACATAAGTTGGATGGTGTGCTGCATCAATTGTGCGACAATGCTGGTTGCAATGGTCACATGAACATTCTAACACCTGTAGACAGGGTTCTGGACATACACACAGGGCAGATGTCTGCCAAGATCATTGTATTGTTAGGGAAACAGGGTAAAAAGTACATCAAGATCAGCTGTGTAAATCAGTTTGAAACAACTGCATGTTTCAGTAGGAAAAGAAGGGAAAACTTGAGGATTTGAATCTGATGGGAGGCATTTTCACAGTGAATGTCATACATTCCATGAATCCGAATAAATGGATCAGTTTGTATTGTAAAATGTGATATTGCACAGAGATAAAAGAGAAATCTTGACTGTAAATGATAAATATTTGTGTCTTTATATTAAATTATGGGGCTCAGTAGGTGGATGGATGAAGATAAATGGCTCAGGTTGTATTGTAAAAGGTAATGACACATTTTGTAACGTCTCTGTGTAATATCAATTCACTCCACTCCGTCCATTAAATCGACTGTCCTGACAAGGAGATGCAAATTTTATCAGACACTCGCAAAATAACAAACCAGATAGTCACTTTAAATATGTTGGTATAAATACACTTCATCATAGACTTACTTAACTACTTAAAATAACCCAAGGACAAAACACACACACACACACACACACACACACACACACAACAGTATGCTCCGCAGCAAGGTGCCTTAGAACACACGGCCATTCCACCAGGGCATTAGCTTCTCCCATTAGCTGCAGAGCAGTGGTGAATCATACAGCTGTTATAGCTCAGATAAGGGAGTTTGTGAGCCCAGCAGTGTCAACACGAACTGTTGTCAACTGGTTACTAGAAGAGGGAGTGCAGGCATGCACACATCTAGCTCGTCTTCCACTCATGCCACAGCATTGAAGTGCCTGACTAGACTAGAAAATGAAATGGCAGGCTGTTGTCTTCACCCTTGAAAGAAGATTATGTCTGCACACAAGTTATGATTGTTGGCACATACAACTGACATAATGAGAGCTGTCTTATAGAGTTCATTCATCCAAGACATACTCGACTTACATCAGGCCTTATGGTGTGGGGTATAATAAGCTACAACTATTATTCACCTTTAGTGTTTGAGGAGGAAATGCTGACCAGCACTTGGTGCATGCAGAATATTGTAAGTTCTGTCATTTTGCCATTCTTGTAACAGAAAAGAGATCTTCCTCAGATTTGAAAAAGCCTCTATTGTAAATGGATTACATCTTCATCTATAAAGGAGACCCCGTATAAAACTCATGTATGACCATGTCTTGAGTATTGCTCCAGTGTTTGGAATCTGCAGCAGACCAGTTTAAAGAAAGACTGGAAGCATTTCAGAGGTAAGCAGCTAGGTTCGTTACTGGTAGGTTTAACCAATGTGCGAGTGCCACAGAAATGCTCCGGGAACTCAAATGGGAATCACTGGAGGAAAGATGATGTTCTTTTAGAGAAGTTCAGTTGAGGAAATTTAGAGAGCCGGAATTTAAAACTGAGTGTAGAATGACCTTCCTGCTGGCTACTTGCATTTCGGGTAAAGATCACAAAGACAAGAAAAGAGAAATTAGGGGTAATACAGAGGCATACAGACATTCATTTTTCCATTGTTCTATTTGGGATTGTAATAGGAAAGGAAATGCCTAATAGTGGTACAGTGTACCCTCCGCCAAGCACCTTACTGTGGATTGCGGGGTATATATATAAATGTAGAAATTCTCATTTTCCATTTCCAAATGGTCCATTTCCTGACAGACTGAAGTACTCCATAAAAAGAGAGAAAGTGATATAATGTAGACAGTATTAGACCTATTTCTATGCCATCATTTATTACTTAAGTTACCAAAATGGCTGTTCATTCAAGGTTAATTGATCATCTCAGTTCCCATAATTTGCTATCAAATCTAAAGTTTGGTTTCCCTTTCCTCTGTGAGGCACTTGGTGGATTAAATAATAAAAAATTGTGAATGCAACCTGTATTCTTTGATTTAACAAAAGTGATTGTGCTGATCACAAAATATTGTTTCAAAGGTTTGAACATTATGGAGTAAGTGGAGTATAAATTGGTTCACCTCTTACTTCAATAACAGACAGAAGAAAGTGATTATCTGCAGTGTTGAAAATGGCTATGACATACATTCACACTGGGGCACAGTTAAATAGGGGGTGCCCCAGGGTTCTCTTCTGGTGACATTGTTGTTTCGCATTTATGTAAATAATATGCCTTCAAATTTAACAGGTAATTCTAAGATATTTCTGTTTGCTAATGACAGTAGTTTGGTAATGAAGTGATGTTGTTGGCAATATTGTAGCAGTATCAAATAATGCACTTAAAGAAATACATTCATTGCTTGTAGAAAATAAACATGTGGAATCACATTAATACTCAGTTTTTAACACACAATGGGCACATAATAAGTGAGACTGAACAGTTCAAATTTCTAGGTGTTCAGATTGATGGTAAGCTGTCACTGAAAACCCATCTTCAGGATCTTGGTCAAATCTAAGTTCTATATTGTTTACCATTAGAACAGTATCAAAATGTATGATGTGATTCTTCAGTTTCTCCCGGCGTATTTGATGATCAAAATATCCACGGGTGTACTGCCGGTCTATAGTGTCCAACGGGCACAATATTTCGGCGATCATACATGTCGCCATCATCAGGTGAACTGACGGACTGAGCTCCTGGAAACGCGCCGGCACAGAGATCCGCACGCTACAGCTGCTCGTAGGGAACTGGGTTCTAGCCCGTTAGCGGGCGATTTAAATACCCTCGGCCCGCGGAGCGACCCTTCCGCGGTCCGCGCCCCGCCCTGCGGCCGCGCAGTGGAACCGATTGCGCCGGCGTCTGAGAAGACGTCGGTGTGAGAGCTCTGTCCGCCGTGGTCGTCACTTCGTTACGTTTGCTAGATTTACTCTTAATTAACCCAATCGCTGGTTCCCAAGCTTTGCTAAGATTATAGCCAGAGTCGCGGTTTATGAGATCGTCACTTGTGCGAATTTCAATGGCCTCTCTAACGACGCAGTCCCAGTATCTCGACATCTGTACCAGAATCCTAGTGTGTTCATACTCCATGGCGTGATTCTCCGACAAACAATGTTCAGCGACCGCCGACTTGCTCGGATACATCAATCGTGTGTGCCTCTGGTGTTCAACGCATCGATCCTCGACGGTATGCATCGTCTGTCCAATATATGACTTTCCACACTGACACGGAATCTGGTACACGCCCGCCTTCCTCAAACCGAGATCATCTCTAAAGATATTGTGCCCATTGGACACTATAGACCGGCAGTACACCCGTGGATATTTTGATCAAAATGTATGATATTTCAATATGAAAAGTAGCCCACTTTGGCTATTATCATTTGTTTATGACATATGGTGTTATGTTTTGGGTAACTCCTCTGGTTCAAAAAGGGTATTTATTGTGAAGAAACAGGTGGGTCGAGCAATATTTGGTGTAACCTCACCAGTGGCACACTAAGACGGGGGGGGGGGGGGGGGGGCGAGGCAGGGGAGCGCTCTGGGCGTCTGGTCTTGTGGGGCCTCAAATACCTCAACAGCAAGGTTATATATATATATATATATATCTCCAAGTGCACAGAGGCCTCATTTTGTTTCCCTGCCACCCTGGGCAGCCAACAGCTTTAGTCTGCCACTACATTGTAAAACTGTTTCTTGCAAAGATTTTCTTAGTTTTGGTTTAAGGGACATAAACCATATAATATTATGTAAACATACATCAGTATTTTATCCAAAGACATGCAATTGTGATTCATATGTTCACGTCCATGTTTGGTATTTATATAAATAAAATCATCTCCTTGTAATTCTATGACAGAAATACTACTTGATCAAAAATCTAAACAGTTGCTGCTTTCATGTGACAGTATGAGGTTGCTCTCTTTTTATAAAATTACAATAATGGCACCATTTAATATTTGTTTCCATAAGACTGGAAGTCACTTCTTTAGTATAAGATTATAATGTCATCAGCATCAGCACAGCTGTTTTTGAAATATACATATAAATTTTATCACATTCTGCTCACATATTTAAATATAGTGTCTGAATATTCTTGCATAACAACCATCAAGTGTTTATTCTGTCAGAGTGGTCTTTGACAAAGTATATATATGGCTGTGTGTTGTTATACCCATGTACTCCTGTTCCACATTCACCCTATGTAGAGTTTGGTATATATTACATGTGCATATTTTTCTCTTTTATTTAGGCTCCATATTTAATTTTGCAGAAGCTGTGATTTCAGTGTCAATATGTTTTAAATTATTGATTTATTTGGTTATTAGCAGTGTTTTGGTTATGGTTCTTTTTTAATACAAGATGAAGAAGCTTGCTTACATTATGTTTGCTCATTAAGACTTAATTTAATAGTTCTTAGCATTGCTTTTTCTTAAATATTTACCATTTCAATTTTGTTAAGCACATAAAAGTTTGTGTTTCTTAACCTTTCCAAAATTACATCAAAATCTTAGAAACTATCATAAAATATCCTAACATGTACAGAAAATAATATTTTTAGCAAGAAGAAAATAGGCATATAAAATTCATGAATCTCACAACAATGAAGCAAAATCACACTGCAGAAATAATATTTATGAAATTCTTCATATGGATGATTCTTGTCGCATTGCCAAGTTGAATTGGACATGCACAGCATGCCCGACTTCTTTTGCGGAATAACTTTGGTTTTAGCCAGGATATATGAGATAGGTAGAGGTGAATTGTCATGGATTGTTTGAGACTAAGTATAAGGCAACTCTGTCTCAGTATTGGTAGTCATCACTATTATTGATGTTCAAGCAAATGTCAGATGAGAATTCTCTTCTGTTGTCATTTCTGACTTGACAGAATGCATATTATTGACGCATGGAAGTTGTTGTAGTTGCTACATCTACATAAATACTCTGCAAGTCACATTGAAGCAGTGGTGGACTAAGGAGGGGGGGGGACCACCCCGGGCCTCTCGTCTTGGGGGGGAAGGGGGCTCCAATACCTTCAAAATTTCGTGTCTCTTGTTCTGGGGCCTTCAAATCGCGAAAGGGGGAGGGGGGCTCTTTTTTTTTTTTTTTTTTTTTTTTTTTTTGTCGCTGCCCCGGGCCTCCAACAACCTTAGTCCACCTCTGGACCTCACAAACCTCTTGTCAACCTCTGTTTAGTAGCCTGGGAATTCTGACATTGGGCTCTGAATGCATACTTTCTTTAATGTCTTTTGTTAATAATATTTGGTTCTTCTCAAGACTTAGCAGCTTTCACTTAATTAATAGGAAGAAATAAAATTTGCAATTTTATTACACCTCCTTGACCCTTGAGCAGAAAGGTGCCATGTGCATTTTTAATAAGCTGCTACAAGAATTCAGAAAGCTCAATTGTAATCCTCAAACTTTCAAGGCTAAACTGAAAAGCTTCCTAATGGCTCACTCTTTTTATTCTATTGAGGAATTCCTAAAAAAAAGTTAATTTTTATGTTACATTGTTGGTTCTTTTTACATACGCTTAGGCCTGTCATGTGCATAGGATTGCTATATGTTTCACTTTACCTATTACCTCTCCTTTGCTGCAGTATGATGTACTGAGTCTTTCCATGACCATTGAGACTTCCTCAATTCTGCCCTGTGGAATGTGAGAAATATAAATAAATAAATGGAAGTTTGGGCATGGCTGAGGGCTGTGCTTGACTCACTAAGGGACTGAGGTGACTGCCTGAGAATAGCAGGAGATCTTGCCAAAAGTCCCACTCCAGCACACATTTTTATATGTTACAATTATAAGATCCGGAGCTGACCTTAGCTTGCATGGGGCCATGTACCAAAATTGTAAGCGGGGCTCTCCCACACCCTGGCCCTCGACCCCACGCCCTCCAAGCAGAAGTTATACACCTTCACCACATTCAAAAGAATTCTAAGTTTTGTCATTGACATACTACCAGCATATCGATAGACACTAAAGTGCCTATACTGTTTTGATAGGAATTACAGGAGAAGGAATCTTAATGACAATTACAAAAAGGTTAATAATAAAAGAAAATAACCCAATTTATTGCAATCCATCCAGTTTAATGAAATTCAAAGCCTAAAAGGTTCACAAGTGTTTTTCAGGATATATGCTTACATTTTTTCAGCACTTGAAATGCACTGCATTTATAAGAAATTAAATCAGTTGTAGGTTATAAACACTAAGGGTCTTCTGCTTTCAAAATTGACACAAAAACTATTTTTCCTTGCTTTATGATGAGCAAATTTATCAGTAATGTCTTCAAAATTTAATTTTGAAACTACATCATGCTCTATTGACAACATGGCAAGAGTAAACAGGCGTTCTTGTGAGATGCTGCTTCTGAAATAGTTATAAGAAAATAAATTTCAGACAGTCAATATATGGATTCAACTAATTTTGTTATTTCCCTGTCTACTTCCTTCCCTGAGTGGTAGCTTTGCTAACTACTGGGCATTGTGTGTTTGTCATCATCATCACTTTCATCGTCAACAACATGCAAGTTGCCGAAGTGGCGCTAATCAAAAGACTTGCAGTAGACGACCAGAACCCGTTGGTGATATCCTGGTTAATAAATCCATCTGGTCATTTCATTTCTTCAGAATGAAACTTCACTCTGCAGCGGAGTGTGCGCTGATATGAAACTTCCTGGCAGATTAAAATTGTGTGCCGGAACCGGGACTCGAACCTGGGACCTTTGCCTTTCGCGGGCAAGCGCACTACCGACTGTGCTATCCCGACACGACTCACGATGCCGCCTCACAACTTTACTTCCGCCAGTACCTCGCCTCCTACTTTCCAAACTTCACAGAAGCTCTCCTGCAAACACGCAAGACTAGCACTCCTGGAAGAAAGGATATGGTGGAGACATGGCTTAGCCACAGCCTAAGGGATGTTTCCAGAATGAAACTTCACTCTGCAGCGGAGTGTGCGCTGATATGAAACTTCCTGGCAGATTAAAATTGTGTGCCGGAACCGGTAGTGCGCTTGCCCGCGAAAGGCAAAGGTCCCAGGTTCAAGTCCCGGTTCCGGCACACAATTTTAATCTGCCAGGAAGTTTCATTTCATTTCTTATTTCTCTGAAGTAGCATGTCACTACAGTACATAATGGCAGCTAAGTTTGGCATTCACAGCAGACAGGCAAAAAACTCACCATGCTAGCTGCTGTCTTCTCTACCTTGCCATCACATTTGACTGTTCTCAGTGATTGGAGCTGTGACTGCTGCAAATCTCAGCTGAAGCTGGAACAGCCTATCTTCTGGGAAACATCTGCTAACAGATGAGTGTAATGCTTGATTATTAGTCACAACAATGAATCACATACCTCTCAATTTAAGCATGAGTAACAGTCATGTATTGACACTGGACATTACTATAGTGCATCACTATCGTAACCCCTGGTTTCTTCGACTACAATTAAAGCATAATTTTCTATATATGAGACGTACTCCAGTGGCCATAGTTATGTCACTTGAATTACATAACATTAAGAGCAGTTTCAGAAACAAATTTACAGTTGCCATGTCTAATGTTTGTGTGGATTGCCTAGAAGCATGGGTCCTGTGCGACTGTTTCTTTTGCACATTCCTAAGGCCGGCCCTGATTAGACCACCTGAACAAGAGCAGCTAAAGGTTGAAAGATTTTGGAGACTGATATATATCAAACATACACACACACACACACACACACACACACACACACACACACACGCAAAATACTGAGCTTTCTTAACCTTTGGTAGCTTCTTCAGAAAAAGAGCAGGAAAGGAGAGGGAAAAGAAAGGATGTAGGTTTTAAGGGAGTGGGTAAAGAGTCATTCCAATTTCGGGAGAGGAAAGACTTACCTTGGGGGAAAAAGTATAGGTAAACAAACACACACATATACACGCACACACACCAATGCAGACATATGCAAGAAAAAAATAAATAATAAATAAATAAAAGAAATAAAAAATAAAAAAAAAATATAAAAAAATAAAAAAAAATTCGATATGTCTGCTTTGGTGTGTGTGCGTGTATATGTGTGTGGGTGGGTGTGTTTGTTTACCTATCGTTTATCCCCCAAGGTAAGTCTTTCCTCTCCCAGGATTGGAATGACTCCTTACCCACTCTCTTAAAACCTCTTTTCGCTTTTCCAACACCGATAGCATGGCGTCATCCAATTCTTTATCTATTCCGTTGGGGGAGCCCCAAGAAGAAACTTGCAAATCGCTGGCTTTCCTACCATTTGCTGGAAGCATTTCTTCTAAAATAGGAAGAATTTTGAAAACATACGACATCCAATGCATTTTTCGTCCACCTGCCAAGTTTAGAGTGCTCCTGGGCTCAGTAAAAGACGACTTAGGATTGAAAAAACCCAGTGTATACAAAATTCCTTGTCACTGTGGAAAACTTTACATCGGCCATACAATCTGTACAATTCAAGATTGATGTACTGAACACCATCGACACACAAGATTGCTTCAACCAGAGAAATCTGCAGTAGCTGAGCACTGCCTTACGGAGGGACATAAAATGAAATATGATGAAACACAAATGGTTGCTTCTGCGTCTCGCTACTGGGACTGTATTTTAAAAGAATCGACCGCAATTCGTCTTTCTGACAATATTATAAACAGAAACAAGGGTTTTCCTTTGAGTAAAATGTGGAACCCTTTATTGTTTGACATAAAAAAACAATGGTCTCTGCTGAATAGCGATGTATTGTTTATGCTGGCTGCTACCACTGGCGGCGCTGAAACATAGAGGGCAGAACTGTCAATTTTTGCGCACGCGCCCTCGGCCTTCCGCGACGTATATAGGGGCCGCCGCTCGCGGCTTGTACTCAGTCTCAGTGAGTCGGTGTACCAGCACTGTCACCTGAGGATGGCAGCCAGGTGGACCGCCAAAATATTGTCTCCAGTTGACGTTTTGATCCGGCAGGAAACCCGAGAAGAATATTATGAAGGTAACAATTTGATTATGTGTTGACAGACAGAACTATTCCCCAGTTTATTCTTTCATCTGACTTACTCACCTAACTCACTTTGTAATACAGATACCCTCCATTTCCTCCTGAAATAATATCTTTATGCCCCTTCTGTTGTGTTTATCCATGCCCCTGTTATCCTATCCCTAAATTCAAATGGCTACTAAATGTTAATACATCACTTCATCTAACGCTTATATCTAACTGATATACCTATTGACCAAACTGTTTTGTATATTTTAATTAATTCAAACATATTGCACAATTTGCCATCCTTAACAGTGTGGCGTAGATCAACCAATAGGTCACACTAACACCCGTAATGTTATATCTTTTATAAATTCTTTGTTTTTATGTTACTATCCTGATGTCAGCCAGTTGGACTGGTGCCTTTGTACTGTGCATATGCAATAAATTGCCTGTCCTATGCAGTGTGGAATTTTACTGATTTATTTTACTATTCTCTTCATTGGTGATCCCTCCAAAAGTGTTTTTTAACCAAAAAACTAGTGCATGTGTTTTGTGCTGGGAGAATTCGCAGTTACCCTGTTCACGCCCTGTAAATAATGGATTCTCAACATATGCCGTCTTCCAGATTTTTGCCTTATGTACAGGACTCACATGAAATTCAAGCCCCCGTCGGTCATTCTCATGGACATTCTATGCCTTACGTTGCTAATTCGCAGTGGAATACTTTGAGTACTCCCTTGTTTCAAGAACGACCATTACTCATGGACTCCTAGTCCTGAATTCTTCAGTGCCTCATTCTGTTGAGCATATTTTATGTGATAATTTGTATCATAATTTGAATTTTGACCAGTGCTTGCCAACAGTATATTCATCTGTGCTGGTTAATCAGCACAGGGCATAAACCCAACCAAAGGCAATGAACTTCTCTGTTGAATCTGCTTCCTTTGTGCAGAACTTTGAACATTTATATGTTTTGTGTGATAACTCTCACTGATATCCACATTCGAGCGCTGCTCAGGACTTAAGTATCGTCAATGTCTTGTCAGCCAAATCTCACCCCACATTGGGTGATTTTCAACAAAATATTGGACTTTCACAGGTAATCAACATTCCTCTGAGCTCATTGTTGAGCCACATCACCAGTAATGCTTCATGTGTCATGACTGCAGCTCCGTTGGTTTGAGTCAATTAGCCATACTGCAACCACAAGTGCACTTCTTGATACCTGACTGGTAACATTCCCACAGTTGTGATCGTTCAATGTGTATTGTACTACTCCTGTTCAATACAGACTGTGCAACTTATCTTTGGCTCCAGTTTTGTCAAACCTACCAAAACTACTTGCGTTCACGCGCACCCATCTGGAGTTCCGGTTCATCGTAGTCGAGCAAACATTCCATTACTGCGCACTCGAAAATGATACTCGTTTCATCTGCCTCATGAACCGTCTTCATGAGCATGTGGATGTAATTTAAAACTTGGGTAAGTCACCTTCCTGGATAGAGAAGTACAATTCAGCTAGAAAGGCAATACTGGAATGGGTCTCCAAGACTAAAAGGATAACTTGTGACAGCTCATCTACAAAGAACAGCTTGGGGACAGATCTCCGTCCCAGTTATGGCAACGCCTTCACCTTCTTGTCAGTGAACAGGACACGTCCAATGACATGCTTATGGAGATACGGATGGAAAAACTGTCTCTCTCCGTACAGACAGCAGTCACTACTCATGAATGCATACTCACCACCTACTGAACATACTCAGCTCTCCACCATGAACTATGGGCCCAGCAGCCTAGGAATGCCACCAATATCAGCTGCATCATACCTCGCTGGATCGCGAATGGCGCCACAACTCCGACGCCAAGCGATACCCACACAACCACCCGAGCCAATCACAAGCTGCCAAGTAGAAGACAGTCAAGTTTGCGCTCTCCTGCCTCCTCCTTCAACTAACGACAGCACATCTGACTCCTCTGAAGATCCAAACCCTCGCTCTCTGCCGCTACCTACAGAGTTTCCACTGGAGGAGAAGCCGTCTTACTACTACTGTTATTTTCATACCCAGTTCGGGGAGAAAACTAAGAAGTGCTGATCTCCTTACTGTTTCCCAAATGCCGATCACAGGTAGACAGCAGTGCCACCTCCTGTGATACTTCATGTAGGCACCACTCAACTTTACATTCGGTCTCGGACAGTACCTTTATGAACGGCCATGTTTACTTGAAACATTTATCTGTCGGCCTACAATTTTTGGTGGAGCCTGGTGCTGACGTCTGGATACTGCCTTCACATCTAGTGTGGAAGAACGTTCACCCCTCGCCCCCCCCCCCCCCAAAGACAGACAGTTTGGCTAGACCAAACAATTCTGCCATCCATACCATTTCTTAAACATGTGAGAGGGAAACTGCATTTGAGAACCTTACAAAACCACTCACTAGTGCAGTCACCATCGCCCACCTGCATCCTGATACACAAACGCAAGCACACCTAGGCAGACATACTGTCACAGTATGTCTGCCTAGGTGTGCTTGCATTTGTGTATATGTGTAGGTGTGTGTGTCTTTGTTTACCCTCCTTTTTTTCCCCCAAGGTAAGTCTTTCCTGTCCCGGGATTGGAATGACACCTTACCCACTCCCTTAAAACCCTCATCATTTCCTTTTCCCTCTCCTTCCCTTCTGCCTGATGAAGCAGCTAGGCTGCAAAAGCTAGCGTTTGTGTGTGTGTGTGTCTGTGTGTGTGTGTGTGTGTGTGTGTGTGTGTGTGTGTGAATTTATTGATTTATTTGTGCTACTATCACTTCCTGTGCTCCTTTTATTATATTTAATATTACTCTTAGTAACATTCGTTTAGAACTGGTAAAGGGACTCCTTGCACTGTTCAAGACCATTGGTTGGCTTTACTAGACATACAGGGAGCGATACCGCACAATAAACTTAGTTTCGGTGCGGGCAGTGGCGGGTTAGACCAAGACTGTTTTGGCTTCCCTGAAAGAATCAAATCAAATCAAATCAACATTCATTTTATGTTGTAGACTGCCACTTAAATATTTCATGGCCAACTAAAAATAGTATATATGCAGCAGATGATTTATATATAAACAATTATAAGTATTTGTGGACAAGAACTGAATATATGTGCGTAAAAAGCCATGATAAGTTAAATATTAATTGTGTAACTATATTTTGATGGTGGCAGTATATTTGAACAGTGAGATGCCATGCTTAATAGCTATCTGAGCAAAGAGCTTGTCTCAACCGTTTTAGTATTGTTAAATAAATATTTGTTTGTTAAATGTAAACAGCATTTGTAGGGAGATAGTCAAAGCATTTAATTCTGTGATATTCTAATGCATAATATTTTGGAAGGGAAATTATATTTTAAAGCTGAGGCGTTAGGATGCGTGGAAGGATACAATTTTGGGAGCAGGTAGAGCATGTTTTCAAACGCTTGTAACTTGGACGTGGTGGTGAAAGGTTGTGATGTTGGGCGGTCTGAAGCCGCGTTACGAACTTGTGATTTGAAGAGATAGGCATTTGTGGACTTAAAAAAATTATGGGACTGTGATTGCAGAACTTAGTCTCTGGTGAAAAGTGATAAACTATGAATGGTAGTAGGGCCGTGGAACTGTGATAATTCAGCAATTGTGTACTCGTGTGATGACAAACTGTGTTTCATAACAAATACTGTAATTAATTGCAGATTAATTTGGAACTGCAATGTTCGATGGACTGCACTAATTTATGAGTGATAATTGGGAACTTTACTCTCGAGTGCTTGTGATACTTATTGTGCCTCTCATGAACAATAGTTGGGGAAATATTCATTTATTTACCGATGTATGAAGTAGGACCACCTCCGCATTTTCATGTCCAAAAAGAGTAATAAACTCCATTTATAAAGAATTACTTTGTGAGTGAATCACTTTTTTAACTTAGAATCTATTTATCTTTGTTTAGATATATTTTCACAGCATCATATGCAGATTTATAGACTGGCTAAACTACAGATTAATTATTGATCTTGTGTAAACAGACTGGGTAGCTGTTTAGGGCATAGAAGCTGACATACATAACTCACCCCTATGTAGAGAGACAACGAGCCATAAACCTTTTACTACCCTGAGTTATGTATTGCCCAATTCTTATTGGTGAGTACCAATAGGAAGGTCGCACTGTGACAGGTACTGTCTTCAGCCAGACTGTTGGTGGCACAACGTCCCCAATACAATTCTTTTCCAAGAAACTGAATGCTGCTGGAAAGAAGTATTCAGCCTTTGATTGGAAATTGCTTGTGGTGTACGAGGCAGTGAAACATTTCTGCACCGAGGTCAAGGGCAGAGACTTTTATGTGCTGACTGACCACAAACAAAATCGTCGTAGCTATACAGAAGCCCCCGGCCGACCCTCCACCACGCTGCTCTGTCATTTGGATTAAATACTGCAATTCACCTCTGATATCCAGTACATCAAGAATGCTTATAATGTAGTAGCAGATTGTTTTGTCATGCATGGGAGCTGTCACCACCCTTGTTGACTTGTCAAACCTCTCCGAGTTGCAGTCAACAGACAAGCAGACTATCAAACTGATATCAGACCACAGCTCCTCCTTAAATCAGTTCGGATGACCTTCCTCAGTGTTGCAGGAGGAGTCTGGTGTGACGAATCCACAGATATGTTCTGAACTTTCATACCATGAACACTCCAACATGAGATTTTCAACAAACTGCACAATTTAGCTTACCCGGGAGTTCAGTCCTCCACCAGACTAGTAACAAAATGCTTCATCTGGCATGACATGCACCGCAACTGTCAGACATGGACTTCTGTATGCATTTTTTGTCAAAAAAGTAAATTTTCTTGAGATACTTTGCCCCTGCTTGCTGACTTTCCTGTTCCTACAGGTCGCTTTCAGCATATTCACGTTGACCTTGTAGGCCCTTTCCCACCCTCTGAAGGGTACTGCTATGTGTTCTCCATGACTGATAGAACAACATGTTGGGTAGAGGCTACCCTAATTATGAATATTACTTCTGAAACAGTGGCTCTAGCTTTCATTGACTCTTGGCTTGCCCAGTTCAGCTGTCCCACTTTCATTACCACAAATCAGAGCCACCGGTTGGAGTCCGCTTTATGCAGTGACATTTGCAGATGGTGTGCTATCAACAAGACACATTCTACCACATATCAGCCCCAGAGTAATGGGTTAGTCAAACAGTGACACAGAACTTTAAAAACTGCTCTCCACTGCCATGGCTCGTTATGGACAGGAGCACTACCTTTCGTTATGCTTAGACTTTGCACTACTTTTAAAGAGGATCTCAAAGGATCAGTAGCTGAGTTTGTGTACAGACAGACATTAGTGCTCCTGAGCAAGTTAATAGTACCTACTCCTATTGCATACTTACCTGAGCTCTCATCCTTTGTTGAGTGTGTGCACCTCCACTGTAGTAAGCTTAAACTGGCACCCTCGAGCCGCCACACTCTGCCTCGCACTTACATTCCACGTTCCCTGGAGTCATGCAAGTACATCTTCTTCCGTGATGACACTGTACACTGTACTTATGCCACCCTACACAGGCCCTTACAAAATCCTCAAACATTCTAACAACACCCTTGACATCCTGGTCAAAGACACTCCAACCACAGTCTCTCTTAACTGAGTGAAATCAGATCACATCGAGCCTCCTTCACTTCCTTGCCCCATCGAGGATGCCTCTCAAGCAAACACTTCCGACTCTTACACAGACAATCCCTCGTGCTCTAATTCTAATACAACATCCTCTTCCAGACATTTTCAAGGTTTTTCACTTCCTTTCCACAGCTAGCGGACTCTTTGTCGCTGCTCTTAAATACATGTGTGAGCTCCCCGTCGAGCCCCTCCCCTAGTCATTCGAGCTGGTTTGGCTCATCCTGAAAAGCCACACCCTCACGATCAAACACAACACCCATACACACCTACACTTTGCCCGACACTTCTTTCCATGGATCCCACACACCACCAGCTCAACACTCACAACCCCCAACGGGCCACATAGCGGAGGTCTCGGCCCACATGCACCTTGACGATGTGTGCAATATATAAGTGGTCATTAAAAATTCAGTTGCTTTCATCTTGCTTGCTTGTTGTTATGAACCTGGTGATCAGGCAAGCAGTGCTACCCAACTTGTGATCCAGAATTTTCCCCTTCCTGAATGTGCTCATAGTGGCTCTCTTCAAGCATTTGTGTGTACACGTCAAAAGGTGTTGTTACGCTTCCTAATTGCCAACACTACATATACTTCTCCTTGCCCATCCATCGGATCCGCTGCCTCACTACCTTTGAGGACTTCCATCTCGCATGGCCCAGCTGCACCCCACGAGCACTCACAACACACCCTCTCCCACCCAATGCTGACGAGTTGCCAGTGACAATTCTGGCCACTGACACCGCCTCCCCTCACCCACAGACGAGTACTCCATACTGCAGGGGGAAAGGAGCTATGTAGGAGGGGAGCTATGTAGCCTAGATTGACCAATAGTTCGAACTAACACCTGTAATGTTCCACTACTCGCCATTAAAATTGTTACATCAAGAAGAAATGCAGATGATAAACAGGTATTCATTGGACAAACATATTATACTAGAACTGACGTGATTACATTTTCACACAATTTGGGTGCATAGATCCTGAGAAATCAGTACCCAGAACAACCACCTCTGACCCTAATAACGGCCTTGAAATGCCTGGGCATTGAGTCAAACAGAGCTTGGATGGTGTGTACAGGTACAGATGCCCATGCAGCTTCAACACAATACCACAGTTCATCAAGAGTAGTGACTGGCATATTGTGACGAGCCAGTTTCTCAGCCACCACTGACCAGACATTTTCAATTGGTGAGAGATCTGGAGAATGTGCTTGCCAGTGCAGCAGTTGAACATTTTCCATATCCAGAAAGGCCCATACAGGACCTGCAACATGCAGTCGCATATTATCCTGCTGAAATGTAGGGTTTTGCAGGGATCAAATGAAGGATATAACCATGGGTCGTAACACATCAGAAATGTAATGGCCACTGTTCAAAGTGCCAATGTGAACAAGAGGTGACCAAGACGTGTAACCAGTGGCATGCCATACCATCACGCAGGGTGATACGCCAGTATGGCGATGACGAATACACGCTACCAATGTGCGTTCACCACGATGTCACCAAACACGGATGTGACCATCATGATGCTGTAAACAGAACCTGTATTCATCCAAAGAATGATGATTTGCCTTTTGTGCACACCATCGCAGGCACTCCTGTCTGTGATGCAGTGTCAAGGGTAACCGCAGCCATGATGTCTGAGCTGATAGTCCATGCTGCTGCAAACATCCGTAAACTGTTTGTGCAGATGGTTGTTGTCTTGCAAAAGTCCGCAACTGGTTGACTCAGGGATTGAGACGTGGCTGCACGATCTGTTACAGCCATGCAGATAAGATGCCTGTCGTCTCGACTGCTAGTGATATGAGGCCTTTGGGATCTAGCACGGCATTCCGTATTACCCTCCTGAACCCTCCAATTCCATATTCTGCTAACAGGCATTGGATTGCAACCAATGCGAGCTGCAATGTTGCGATACAATAAACCGCAATTGTGATAGGCTACAATCCGACCTTTATCAAAGTCGGAAACGTGATGGTACGCATTTCTCCTCCTTACACGAGGCCTCAACAACGTTTCACCATGAAATGCTGGTCAACTGCTGTTTGTGTATGAAAAATTGGTTGGAAACTTTCCTCATGTCAGCATGTTGTAGGCGTTGCCACTGGTGCCAAACTTTCTTGAATGCTCTGAAAAGCTAATCATTTGCATATCACAACATATTCTTCTTGTTGGTTAAATTTTGCATCTGTAACATGTCATTTACATGGTGTAGCAATTTTAATGGCCACTAGTGTATATCTTTTACAGATTCTTTGGCTTTATGTTACCAATGTTACATTAGCCAGTTGGACTGGTGCCTTTGTAATGTTCTAAAGCTCTCCCTTCAGCAGGTATGGGCAGCAGTCCGATACTTTGTCCCTTATGCAATAGGAACTTGGGTAGAATTGCGTACAGCCAAAATTTCCTCTGCCCACAACTTAAATTGAAGAGTTTAAAAAACATAGATAAATCATTAGTACTCATCTTCTAAATTCAGCTCCGTGATGTCAGCAGCTAAAAGTTCCGTTGTGTAGCTCTACATGGTTAACTACTTTTGTTTCCAGAGTGCTTGTAATAAATAACTTTTGAAATAAACAAACTGCTACAAGTTCAACTGTGGTTTATTCTGTATCACTTATTCCAATTAACAATTAACAATTCTAGCGAAATAATAGCTAGATGGAACAAGTCAATAAGACACAAGTCTTATCCAAACACAAGCCAGAAACCACGTCTTAACGCTAACACCCAATAGTCCAGAGAGAACCTTAAACATCCTACACAGTCACAAGTGAGATTCCCAAAGAGTACATTGTTTCAACTTATCGAACAATATATCAACAATTTATTACACAATAATTAATAACATTGAAATTTATATATGTAATATGTTAAAAGTGTTGTGAATGTTGTTTTACTGAACTGTTTATCCAAAATAAAAGGCGTAACTAAAGAAAAGAAGTTAAATTCAACTTGCGCCTTCCATCATTCATTTTTATGATGTTGTTAACAGAATTTCTGATCACCGGAAAAGCAAACTTTGATTTTTAAAGGGTACGGTATGAAACAACAGACTATAATGCAGTTTAATTGACCTCGCGGCTAGCATGTAGAAAGTGCATAACGTACATAATCGTTACAATGTGCACACACAATAAATCAATAAATTGCTTGTTATTTGCATCGTGGAGCTCTACTGATTTACATGTCAGTATTAGTATCCTCCTCAACAGTTTTAAAGTCATATCTGGAGATGATTGAATATATATAGTGCAGACCACCTAGGTTAGTTCTGAAGGTTACAGTTAAGTTGTGAGTTGTCAAAGCTAATTAACATGAAAGTCAGGAAACTGATACTATGGACACACAGATCTGGAGCATTGCACAGAGTCTTGGTTTTGTTGGAAGGCAACTGTTTGCTTGTAAGGGGGCAAATTGCTATGTTGCATCATCTTGTACTCGAATACACTGCCTGGAGTGAGTCAGGCAGCCGCTGCCAGGCACACCACTCTCTATCATAGCAGCGCGCCCTGTATGAATTCTGTAAGACATGGAGCCTCGCTGGGATCAGCCTCAAATGAGTGTAATTCTCATTCTGTATCATTCTTTTGCTGACTGTGTACGATAGTGCTTATTTGTGACATAGTCTATCTATGCTCTTAGTGATATTATCCATAGAATAAATTTGTGTTGGACTACACAAATCACTGGTTGATGAGTTCGTACTTTCCCATGTCGTGTGTGTTATTCATCATTTTATCAACAATAATTCAATTCCTTGAGACATATTGTCTCATTATATCATAAGATATTAAATATAAGGAGAGGTGTGGCCACATTATCTGTAAGGCTGTATTAGGTGAGTCGTTAAAGTGTCGCCTAGCAAACAGAAGGTCCCGGCCACAGCACAAATTTTAATTCAACATTTCCCGTTATATTCAATATCTTATTCATCATTCTGTTTGGTTTTCTCAGAGTGTTGTTGGTCAGTGTTCGGACAAAGGGAGCTGGTACACATTCTTATTTCCCATGGACACTTACAAAGCTGTCACACAGTTACGTCAATATTTTCACACTTTTGGTGTTGCTCAGCTGAATCTTTGTCATGCCTTCTTCCTTTCTGAGTGCTCCCCAGAATTTTTACATTTTTTTGGTTAACCAGCTCCTCTAAAAGATCCAGAAGATCTCATTTGCTCAAAATTGGTGTAGCAAGCAAACTAATTAGGCGTGAGCTATAAAACTCCAAGGATTGAGCCAGCAGTGTAAATTTATGTCAGATGCTCATAAAGAATCCTAAAGCAACCATATGGTGCACCAAGTAATTATCTGTTTAGCCCATGACAAGGAAGTGTGGGGAGGGTATTTAAAGTGATGATTCGTCATTATCCGAGGTTTTAAAAACTGTGCAGGCATCTTAAGTGACCAGGGCAGCCAGAATGCTAATTGATACTAGGTGCAAAGAGTCATAGTTTCAACCACCAGATGCACCCCCCCCCCCCCCCTTGCCACCAGGCAATGACCAGCCTGTTGAGGGGTTAGCAGCTGTCCACTGCTCACACAGTGCCCATCTACTGCCATTACTGCCATGGACAACAACATACACCATCTTTCAGGCCGCAGAAATGTACAGGTGGTATACACTACCCCCTGCCAATCTGCCTGGCTTGTAATCATGATCTTGCCACTGGGCCACATGTCGCCAGCACTTAAAAAATAGATCATATCACCATATTGTGACGATTGTTTGCCAGATGGTGTGCATGGAGGTTGGTAGTGCGCAGTGGTAACCTTGTTAAACTCATTAATTTTTGTGGACTTAGGCTTGCCTCCCCTCCCACCCCTCTAAACAGTTTCGCGACCAGTGCTGAGTTACTTTTTTTTTTTTAATAATGCATGTATGACTAATTTAATTGGGATGGATGGCTTCTAAGCTCTGTGAAGCTCATAAAGTCAACCTAGTATCCAGAAAAGTTCCTTATTCTGGACTTGGATACACTTTGTTTCAAATTTTCACATATGTTTCATGACTCACATTATTGTGAATGAATCAACTCAGCCACACTTTTTTCAGGCACGCCTGCTACCAGTAACACTTTGTGTCAATGTGAAGGTCAAACTGAATCGCTTCATGGACACAGGTATCATTCAGTTGATATCTTCCAGTGAATGGGCCACTCCCTGGGTAGTCCTAATAAAACTTATGGTAAAGTTTCAGTTTTGTGGTGATTTTAAGGCCACAGTTAATTCCCAGTAGATTGTGTACACCCAGAGCTGGCCCTAGATTTTGCAGGGCTATGTGCAAAACTTATGTGCAGGGCTCTCCCGCACCCTCCTCTCCCCGTTCACCTCCTTTTTCCATGTCCAAAAGAATTCTAAGTTTCATTATTGACATAATAATAAATCTAATATGGTTTTCTGTTCTGCAGGACCTAATTGAGAAATAAGACTCCATGGTCATAGAACAAGTCAATACATGAAGTTTAACACAAGAATGGTAATAGGCAACGAGTTCACACCAAGCTTAATTGTTTAACTTTTCCGGGAGTTCCTTGACAGGATAAAGAAAGTAACTGTTCAATTTAGATTTGAAATTACATGGGTTATTACTAAGATTTTTGAGTTCTTGTGGCAGCTTATTGAAATGGATGCTGCAGAATACTGCACACCTTTCTTTACACTTGTCATGGTGGTGTGATGCAAATGTAGATTTAACTTCTGTCTGGTATTCACCGAGTGAAAGGTGCTAACTCATGGGAATTATTAACAACAAATGACATTAAAGAGAATACGTATTGTGACACCAGTGTCAGAGTCTCATACTACTGAAAAGGGGTCACCACATTTGTGAACTTACACTACATATTGCTCAAACAGCCTGTTTCTGAGCCAAAAATATCCTTTTAGTATCAGTCGAGTTACACCAAAAAATAATGACGTACGTCATAACTGAACGAAAGTAAGCATAGAAGACTAGTTTTCGTGTTGAAAAATCACTTATTTCACATATTGTTCTAATGGTAAATAAAGCAGAATTTAGTTTTTTTAACAAGATCCTGAACATGGGCTTTTCACGTCAGCTTGCTGTCTATCTGAACACCTAGAAATTTGAACTGTTCTGTCTCACTTATCATATGCACATTATGTGTAATTAAAATGTCAGCTTTCATTAATTTATGTGTTAGAAATTGTAAAAACTGAGTTTTAATATGATTTAACATCAATTTGTTTTCTACAAGCCACGTACTTATCTCTTGAACTGCATTATTTGATACTGTGTCAATATTACAAACAACATCCTTCACTACCAAGCTGGTATCATCAGAAAACAAAAATAGTTTCGAATCACCTATTATACTTGAAGGCATATCATTTTTATAAATAAGAAACAGCAGTGGTCCCAAAACAGACCTCTGGGCACCCCACACTGAACTGTGCCCCATTGTGATTGTACGTCATAGCCATTTTCAACACTTGTGGAAATTTTTTTCAGCAATCAGATGTAAAAATATTTATTTATTTGCAGATCTAGATTTTGACCACTGTGTGGTCATTATCAGTGCTTATAGATCTGCAAATAAATAAATATTTTTACGACTGATTGCTGAAAAAAATTTCCACAAGTCAAATACAGTCGTGGAGCACAAATTCCACCATGGAATCAAGCCTGATTTTCAACACTTCATAATACCAATTTATCAAAAGATTTACTACACCAGACCTATGGTTATGATAGGAAAATAATTAACTGGAGAAGGAATATTAATAAAGTTTACTACTACAAAAATGTTAATAATAAAAAAATAAACTAGCTTATCAGAAACCATCAAGTTTAATGAGATTCAGTATCGAAAAAAGATCACAAGTGTTGTTCAGAATATATACTTACATGTTTTCAGCACTTGACATTCTCTGTATTTATAAGAAACTATATTAGTTGCAGGTTAAAACATTAAGAGTCTTCTGATTTACAAACTTGACACAAAACATCTTTGCCTTGCTTTTCATGAGTAAATTCATCAGTAATATCTTCAAAACTCAATTTTGAAACCATACTGTGTTCCACTGACAACATGGAAATAGAAGACAGGCATTCTCGTGAGATGCTGCTTCTGAAATAATAGTAAGAAAATAAATGTCAGAAGGCCAATAAATGTATGAAGTTTTCCAATTTCTGTGTTCACCTCTGTAGCTCAGTAGCAGCATTGCTCACTGTCAATGCTAGAGGCCTAGGTTCCATTTCTGGCAGGGGACTGGATGTCGTGTGTTTATTGTCATCATCACTTTCATCATCATCAACATGCAAAAAACGTGCTGTAGACAGCTGAATCTCAATGGAGATATCCCAGCCAATAAAAGCCATATGATCATTTCATTTCTTATTTCGCTGAAGTAGCATGTCGCTAGGTCACAGCAGTTACAATTAGGAGTTTGGCGTTCTCAGCAAACAGACGAAAAAAATCATCGTGTCAGCTGCGGTCTTGTGCTAAGTGCCTTGCCGTCCCATTTGACTGTTCAGAGCAAACACAGGTGCAAGGAACTCTACACACCTCAGTTGAAGCTGTAACAGCCTGTCTTGTGGTAAACATCTGCTAATGGGAGATTGTAATGCTTGATTATTAGTCAAAACAATGAATAGAAGGGCACAGAAAGGCACTGAGAAACAATGAATTGCGTACCGCTTAATTTAACCATGAGCAATAGTCATATATTGACAATGGATATTACTATTGCACAACTGTATCATACCCTCTGATTCCTTCAACTCCGATACAGGTATAATTTTTTTAATCTGAGACATACTCCGGTGTCCATAGTATGTCACAGTGGGTATATACTTTAATTGCTTTACATTAATACCAGTTTCAGAAACAAAATTACAGATGACATTCCTAATGTTTTGCGTGAGGCCCCTAGAAGCGCCTTTCCAGCTTTTACAGGCCATGAGCTTAAAATGTAACCTTCATAAATGACAATTTCTCCAGCGTTTCATAGTATACTTAGGCTTCAAAGTTTCCAGCCAAGGAATTGTGTCTCTTAAAGACCCGGTGCAAGCCATCATAGCTCTTCCTCAGCCAACATTGGTCGAGCACTGCAGGCGTTCTCAGAAAAATCACATACTATCATAAGTTTATTTTAGGGATGGCCACCATTTTGCAGCCCTTACATTCTCTTTTATGTAAGGGAGTGATGTTGACTTGGTTGCTGGCTTGGAACACCATGTTATCTGCTCTCAAACGAAAGCTGCATTCTGCACTATGCTTAACGACTTTTCAGCTGGGCCAGCATCACATGCTAGCTACTGATGTGTCACCCTATGGCCTTGGTACAGTACTGGCTCACTGGTTTCCCAAGGTTCAGAATATCCCAACATTTATGCATCATAGACAGTTAAAGTAGCTCAAGCCAAATATTCAAATAGAAGAAGAACCTCTGACCATAGAGTATGCCCTAAAAAAAGTTCTAGATCTTTTTGTATAGCACCAGATTTCACCTCATCACTGACCACAAGCCCTTTGTGCCCTTTTTTAACCCGTCAGCATCCTTGATGGACAATGCAACACACTGCCTACAACAGTGGGATCTTTCTTTTTTCATTTTACTACCTATGAGATACACTTCCACACCATGCTGCAGCACACTAACACTTACATGCTGTCCCACATGACGGCAGGCCCGGATCCCATGTTTGACCTGGATGAGCTTCTGTGTTTTCACATAGACGCTAAATCACAACAAACTGTGGAAGGGTTTCCTATAGCGGTGGAGTGTATCATGTTGACAGTGTCCTATGACCCAATTCTTCAAAAAATTGTCTCTTTTGTCCAACACGACTGGCCTGCCTCCCCACCAGGCATCAGACTTGCTCTGTAATTATTATTCTTTTCGCTACCAGCTAACTCTTTGTGTTCTGCCCCATCAGCCTGCCAATACAGCAACATATTTAGGCTGACCATTGGGGCATAGTGCTGATACAGGCACTGGCAAGAAGACATGTGTACAGGACAAGTATGGATGGTAAATTTGAACATTTAGTGTCTGCTTTCTCTCAATGTGTGTCCCAGCAAGCGACCTTCATCAATTTCACTTGCTCCATGGCCAGCCCCAGCATGGGAGTGCATCCATGTAGATTACGTGGGCCCACTTTTAAACACCTACTGATTGGTAGTAGTGGACACCGTCTAAAAATTCCAAATAAATTATGGCCTTACCTAAACGTTTTGCACTCTAAAGTCTCCCTGTTACATTGATTACAGACAATGGTCCACAGTTTACCATGTTTTGCACTTGAAGGGGCATCTGACACAAATTGGCTCCACTGATCCACCCAATCCAACAGGAAAGTGGAATGAATAGTCAGCACTTTCAAAGACCAAATGTGCAAAATGTAAAGTCATTGTCGAACAAATTCTGTCAAGTTTTCAGTTCACACTGATGGGAGAAAAGAGTCTGGTGGACCTACTGCACAGCAACTAGCAGCGGTAGGTGCTCAGTCTTATGTTGCTCCTGCAGGAGCAATGCCGGGTGCTGCCAACCCACCGTTTCCATCTGGGCTTCTGTGTGGACAGAAGCACACATCAGAGGCCTCAAATGGATGTCCGCTACATCATGCACTGAGAAGTACAGTATCTTTGAATTGACATATGGAAGAGGGAGAGATGACAAGGCATCTAGGCAACTATGTTCCAGGCCTGCCCTCAAGCCTCCATCCCCATGGCCTGTGGAGCTGTATATGGAGGGCAGCCAAGGATCTCCACCCTCTGCACAAATTTGTCTCTTCGCCTCTTCAGGTCCTACCTGGGTTGCTCCTGAGTCCAGCAGCAGGGCCAGGACAGTCAGCTGAATCACCACCTCTTCCTGCTTCTGGACCACCCCAGATTTCATTTTAAATGTGTGTTTCACTACACAACACAAATGAACGTGAAAAGTGAAAAACTTGTTCTATTGGCACACTGACCTATTGTGTATCTTACAGCCTAGATAAGGTTGAAGGCAACAGTTTTGTTGTGAGTTGGCAAAGAAATGTGGGAAACTAGATCAATTGGCACAATTTTGTAGCATAGCCTGAGGACTAGATTAGGTTAGAGGCAACAATTTGGTTTTTAGTTGAGGGGGCAGTTGTTTTGGGTAACCATTCATCACAAGATATGATTTTTAAAGTAATTGAGGGTGGGATATTGTGCAATATGTTTCAGCCATTAAAAATATATTGCAGATGAATGAACAGCTATGTCAGAGTCTACATGAAAAGAGATAGATGCAGTGGGGTATCAACGTTTAAGTAGTGGACCATTCAGTTGAATTTAAGGATACAAAAAACCTGGGTATCTACAAATACAGTTGTAGCATATTCAGGAGAGGGGGCAAAAAAGTATTATTGCAAAGGAGTAAAAGGAGAGTATCTACATTACAAAGTCTCTTAGAGGAGAACATCTGGCAAAAGAATATGCCAGGAAATATATCTGTTTTTGAAGTTTTGCTGCTATGTGCAGCAAACTCGTACAACACAAACAAGGAGAGTTATGCACATTTTTAACTTGTATGGAATCCTTTGATCATATGTTGAACAATGTGCAGACGATATTGGATTTGAACTGTAGTAATTACAGAGAACCATGTTAAAGTTCACAATTTTGTTGCTTACAAAATGTGTGTTAATGGTAGCATCTTAGGTGTTTTAAATATTGTTTTACATGAATTTCTAGCCCTGTTTGCTGTGGTAATCCTGTGTTTTGGATTATGAATGTCCATAAGACTGCAGGTGAATTTCCCCAGAATATGAAATCATATTTTAAATATGTATTAGAATATGCATAATGTGGACACATTAGTTCCTGTCCCTTTATACATCCTTCTTACTTTTGTTTCATTTTTTTCTTTCCTTTTTTTTCAGCCAGTTTCATTGGTAACTTTGATTCCATGACTGTTGATGCTCAAGGCATTGTGGTGTAGTCACCTGTTGTTGGTGAGTACTGGTGTATATGAAATAATTGTTTTTCATTTCTGTAATAGTTTTGAGTAAGTAATACTTTCTATGTAGACAGTTTTCCTATTTCATTCTGGAAGATAGAGGAGTATTCAATACAAGCCATCAGCTTAGACCTGTTCAGTGTTCATTTTACACAACTATTAATTTCCATAGAAAATTCAAGCTTTGTCACTGTCTTTGACCTATGTTAGGTTGGATGGTATCTGTATGTGATTTGATGAAGGCTAGGTTGTGAAAGCTGAAAAACTGATTCTATTGACAAACTGATATGTACCTTAGCTGAGACCTAGGTTAGGTTGGAAGGCAAGTGTGAAATCTTAAAAGTGATTCTCACTTCATACCGAGCTTTGGAAATCTATGATATGGAATTAATTGAGCATTGTTGTTCAGCACATTTCCTATGAAGATGTCATGATTTTTTAGAAAGTGGTGAGGCAACAATTCAATAGAAGAGGTTACAATGTGTCAAAGAAACAAAATAATTTCCATTTAGATTCAAAATTAATTTGCCCTTTAAGAATATATTATTATTTTAAAGGATGTAGTTAGGCATGAACGTATGAGTACAGCTTAAATTGCTCCCAGTGAAACAAGCAACAATCATAATCATTGTTTCGAATTTCAAAAATACTTTGTTGTTTCTTAAGAACTTGTCTCAGTTTTCATTGAAATTGTTAGGTAGTAACCTGAGAGTTCAGTTTAGATTGTTGAGAGCAATCCTATTATGAGTTTGGAAAGTGAAATGTTTGTTCATATAAGGGAGTTAATTGCAGGGGTTATCAGCTAGGCATACAAACTAGATAAACCAACTTATGCTAAGGTCAACACACACACACACACACACACACACACACACACACACACACACACACACACACACACAAGCCTGAGGGAGAACTCAAACCTCTGACAGAAAGCACCCGCACGCGGCACCTTCCAATGCTTGGCCACTCCACTGCGGCAGTATCAACATATACTATGTGGACTGTCAAAAATATTTATGTCCACTTGTTCACTATTTGAGAGTAATTAATTTACTGACTGGACCATATAGCAGGAACGTTATGAAGTATTTACTTCTTGCTTAGGACAGAAGCCTGTGAGACCCCATTCTTCAGTACTCCCCAGTTTATGCAATATGATAATTTTCACACATTATGTACACCACATTTTCAACTTTCTGCACTGTTCCTGTTAAGTATGGAGCAAACCACTTGGGGCGTGTCCTACTCATAGCATAATACTTAAGTGTATCTAGAATAATTTAATGCTTTACACAATCAGAAGCCTTTGAACAATCACTATAAAACTCCAGTAGGTGATGTTTAGTTATTCAGAACATTTTATATAATGTGAATTATGAACAGCAATTAGTCGCAAATATTTATTTGTTATTGCATATCTAGATTTTGGTCACTGTGTGACCATTCTGTAAAACAGTGCTTTTTATCTGCATGTTGAAGATTCACACTGAGCCAATTATTACATAATAAAACACGTAAACAAATGTAAATGAATTATGTCTGCTTGTTCAGCAGCAAATTAGGGGCTGTTCACATCTGTTTTTTAATTTTCAATATTTCCAATTGTGTCAGTTTTGCACCTTTCCTTCGACATAAAAGACTTATACATCTATTGCTTATTTGTGCTCCTGGTCTAAGCAAAGGCAGAATATGACTTTCTATTTTTTCCCCTCCAGCTCCTGTGGTGTTCCTTGAGCTTAGTACAGATTAACAGGATCTCTCTTAAGGAATTATAATTTAAATAAGCATTGTCCATTGAGTTAGAGTCAATGGAAGTACCATAATTTTTAACATATTGGCACATTTTAATGATTACATAATGATAATTATTGTTTGTTTGTTGTACTAGCCTAGAGAGGTAGTCCAAATGAACCAATGAGGAACAAAACTATGAACAAACTACACCAACTGCATGATACTATATAGAAATTCCATCTCACCCACACTGCCAGTGGTCATGCCTCAGTGGATTCACCGGTTCCCATTAGATCGCGTAAGTTAAACACTGTCGGGCTTGACTAACACTTGGATGGGTTGCACTCAGCCCTTCTGAGGCTAATTGAGGTGCTACTTGAGATGTAGCGGCTTCGCTCATGAAAACTAACATAATGTCCGAGAGTGTGGGGCACTGAAGCTGTCTCCCTCCATTCTGCATCTATTGACACCTTAGGGTGAAGGATGACATGGCAGCCAGAGGTCAGTACCTGGTGGGCCTTTTGAAGCCTGTATGGGATAATCTCAGCCATGTTTGGGATGGGGGGGGGAGGGGGGAGAAGATTGGAATTTAACATCCTTTCACAATTGTAGTCATTAGAGGTGGAGTTCATACTCGAATTGTTTGTGTAAGGATGGGGAAAAAGTTGGCCATGCCCTTTCAAGGGAACTGTCCTGGCATTTGCCTGGAGGGATTTAGGAAATTATCGTGGAAAACCTAAATCTAGACGACAGGATGTTGATTTGAACCACTGTCCTCACTCATCCACACTTAGTGTAACCTTTTCCTGTTTCTTTCTCAACTCCTCTAAGTCTTTGGGAGCCTGGAAATTTGAAAACTCATTCATCAGGTGTTTTTCAGTTTTATTCACAAAACATCACCAGCAGTAATATTATAATCATTACGAGTAGACAATGTTTTCACCTCTTTGGTTTTTATAGAATGAATTACATATTCAAGGCATTACTGTGGCAATTTTTTGTTTCTTGTTTCATATTCTCATCAGAAATGCTCCTTTCATTTAGTCAGAAGCTGAAATCAAACTTGTGTTACAATTGTTCATATACTTAATTTTTATGTAAATGCTAAGTCCTATTTTCAGCCATGGGAAATGTTTATTGCCGTAGTGGTATAGCGGATTGATTGTAGTTTAATATCTGCAATGAGTGCATTCGATTCCCCCCCCCCCCCCTTCAGCTGTCTATTATTAACAGGTATGTTCATATCTACTTCACCTCTAGTAACACCAAGTGAATCACATCAAGTTCCACCATACTTCAAAATCCATATTAAGCCAAATCAGTTCGCTATCAACTGGGACAGAGCTGATTTATCTTTGGCAGTAACAGGCAGAATACATGGTAATCAGTAGCTCTGTCACCAGAAAGCTTTCCTTACACTACAAAATTTTATGTTATAAACTAATGGTCATTTAGGCTCACATGGCTCTTATTAAATTACAACTTGAGACATTGAAAATGATGGTGCTGGACTGGGATTCTAATTTGGACCTCCTCTTTTGCAGTATTTGACGCTCTCAGAACCATATTGTTGGATCATTTAATTGCTTTCTACAAGGCTGCTGACTCCTCTATATCTCCACAAAAGGCACTTATATGGATATGAATCCAGGTCCAGCACAAAATATCATTTGAAGCCCTAGATAGAGCACCCTGGACTACTAGTTAAAATAATTTTAATGTCTCTTCATGCATTATCAATAACAATGACAGGTATCATTGTTACTAGTCAGACACACACGTAGCCTCATTCCTGTTAAGTTAACATTTGGGACATAATGTCTATTTGTGCATAGAAAGGATGTCAGTAGATTCAGGATTCAATCTATGATCAGGAATAACGTAATTACATCCTTATTAAGGATTCAGATATCTCACTGCTGGTGAAAAAATTCTACTACTAACATCTGACTTTACTTGGTTATAATCCTATTAGGGACCAAACTACTATCTCCATCAGTCCCTAGGCAAACAAACTATTTTAAGTAATCTCTGGAGTACAGACAGACCAATGCCTGATTGAGGACTCAAATCTCCAGCATGAGCAGCCTCATATGTAATTCTCACACAGGCTTAAGTCTGGACAATTTTGTTACTCATGATTATGGACATAAGGGTGTTTATTAAGGTCCTCGCTCCTTAAAAAAATAATTATTTAAATTGGCATTCTACATGTTGAGATTTACATTCTGATATTTGTGGTGGTAACTCCAATATTTCCCATGTCTTTATGCCTAGACCACTATGACAGTCTTTCTCATGATAGAGTATCAATAAGACATAAATGCTTTGCTTGGTTAGCAATGGCTGCATGTGATTGGTTTGATACCAGTGCAAGATAGTTTGTCATATCATTTGAACTTCAAAGATGTGTACAAATATTTCTTCTGGTATGTGTACAGAGAAATTCTTGGTGAAAGAATATGTCCTTAAGGGCTTTGTGAGAACAAAAATTAAAACACACACTAAAATGTCTGTCTAGGTGTGTTTGCGTATGGATGTGTGTGTGTGTGTGTATTTGTTTACCTTCCTTTTTTCCCCTAAGGTAAGTCCTTCCACTCCTGGGATTGGAATGATGCCTTTTCCACTTCCTTAAAACCCGTATCCTTCCCTTTCTCCTCTCCTTCCTTCCTCTTTTCCTGAAGAAGCGACCAACAGTTGTGAAAGCTTGTATGTTTGTTTGTGTGTGATTTTATTTGTGTCTGTTGATGAGACTGTCCTTTGGGTAAGTCGTCCGTTTTCTGTTTACACACACACACACACACACACACACACACACACACACACACACATTTTCTTACAATCATTGCCACATTAAACAGTGCAAATTTTCTAAATTTACCACAAAATAATAAAAAAAATTAAAAGAAAAAAAGCAAACAGGGAATTTAGAGCCTGAATTCTCCACGTTCACCGGTGGGCACATTTGTTTCACCCTTCATTATCATAAAGGATGAAACAGTTGCCAACAGCTGAACACAAACTTTGGAATAATTGGACTATAAGACTGACCACTTGAAAATTCAACAAAATTGTACAATATAGTTGAAAAATAAGAGTTTTGTACAAAGATGCCCACAGGATTATGATATGAAATGAGCCTAATGACATAATAACCTAGGCCATATGGTATTGAAAAATAAAAAATTAAAATTAAAATTAAAAACAATGTTCAAATGTTTGTAATCCGAAGGGACCAAACTGCTGAGGTCTTGGTCCCTGGCCTCACAAACTATTTAACCTAACTCATTCTAAGACAACACACACACCCATGCCCAAGGGAGGAGTCAAACCTCCAGTAGGAATGGCCGCGTACTCCGCTACATTGTACCGCAGATCACATGGCCATTCCCATGCGGCGCACATGGTTTGACTGTCATTTTGGTAAATGTAGTGTTCGGAAACTCTTTTTTATTTTGTGGTAAATTATTGAACTTTTCACTGTTTAATGTGTTTGAATCAGTGTAATATTTTTTTATAATCATAGGAATTTGAGAATGACTCCATAGTGCACCAAAACTAATAGTGCATTGGTAATTAGATGGAAGTATTTAATTTGACAAGTGAAGATGATTTTACCTGGTGATGCCAGCAGCAGAAAATATCTACACTACTTGAAGGATATCCATTTATTTCAGAGAGCTGCCAACATTATGCTGTCCCTACACGCAAAATATTACTGCACACATTGTTACGGGTAACGTTTCCAACACTGCGACACTGCCTTCCACTCACTGCTCCATGTCTTCTTGCAGCCATGGTAAACGCCTTGTAACGCTGCCAACAACCAGTGCACGAATTGTCAACTTACCATGGACAAACAATACTGTATCCGGCGTAGCTGTTTCATTATTAAACAATTCACTGAACAACAACTAAACAGCCACTAAATATATCATGTTAAGTTTGATAGTCCCTCAAAAACTTAAAATTAGATTTCCTGTGTTTTCATTGTACTGAATCAATTTCTTCTTCATGCTTTGTAAAGTTGCTATGCAAAATGAGATAAGTTTTCAAGAAAGCTTACGTGATCAGCAAAATTACACTTGAAACTTTCTGCCAGATTAAAATTGTATGTCAGAAACAGGATTATAACCTGGGACCTTTGCCTTTCGCAGGCAAGCGCTCTACCATATGAGCTATCCCAGTACACTTCACAGTCCATCCACACAACTTGACTTCTGCCAGTACCTCACCTCCTACTTTCCAAACTTCACAGAAGTTCTCCTGAGAACCTTTCAGGACTAGCACTCCTCATTCTGGAAACGTTCCTTAGGCTGTGGCTAAGCCATGTCCATATACTTTCTCCCAGGAGTGTTAGTCCTGCATTCTGCAAGGTTTGCCAATCTTCTGTGTAGTTTGAAAAGTAGGAGGCGAGGATGGACTATGAAGTGTCCTGGGATAGCTCAGATGGTAGAGCAATTTCCTGCGAAAGGCAAAAGTCACAGGTTTGAATCCTGGTTCAAGCACACAATTTTAATCTGCCAGGAAGTTACATATCAGTGCACACTCCACTGTAGAGTGAAAATTTCATACTGAAAATGGCACTTCACTGTGTTTTAAGAAGAATTTCTACTACTATGAATATCCTTTGTATCTGATGTGTGGAAAAATTATGTTGAAATTTCTAATTTGCTCCAATTACTGGAAAATCGAAACGTGTAGCTTCAAATAAAATAGTACTCTCTCTTAGTGTCAAGAAAAAGATTCCAGAGAGATGAACCATTTACCGAAAACATCTGAACACAGCCCTTTAAATTCACAATTTTTTCACATAGTTAAATTGTTTATCCCAAGCAATCACAAAACAATACACAACTTTGATTTATTTTTGTCGTAAATTACTGAGTAGAAAGAGCAAGAAGCAATTAAATAGAAGCATAACACAAAAGATCAAATTATGTTATGTTAATTATATGGCTTTCGTATTTTTAAACTCACAATTATAATAATGGAAAGTCCAGGTTGGAATAAATAATATAGTGAGGACAGTTTACAACTCACCGCAAAGACGTGGCGACGAGCTGCGACACACACATAACACATTCAGCTATCGGCCATGGCCTTCTTCAGAAAATAGAGCACTCACGCAATCACACAGGCACACAACACAGTCATACAACCATCACCTCCGACTGCCACACTTCGAATCACGCTCTGCAGCGAATCGGGGACGGGAGGGGAGGGGAGGGGGAGGGGATAGAAAGGTTACGTCAGGTTGGTGGGGATGGGTTAGATGGGAATAACGAGATGCAGCTTAGGAATGGAGTGGGGAGGCGGGTGAGCTGAGAAAATAAAATAAAATAAAGTAATGCACACTGCAAGTACACAAGACCGCATACACAGACACACACACACACACACACACACACACACACACATATATATACATATATACACATATACACACAAGTGAAAGCAGCCACGTAATTTACCAACTGTGCTGCAAGCACTGTACAGCTTTCTATATTGGCATGACCACGAACCAGCTGTCCATTAGGATGAATGGCCACCGCCAAACTGTGGCCAAAAACAAGGTGGACCACCCTGTGGCACAGCATGCAGCGGAGCACATGCTTGATTTCAATGGCTGCTTCACAACCCGGGCCATCTGGATCCTCCCATCCACCACCAGCTTTTCTGAATTGCACAGATGGGAGTTATCCCTACAATACATTCTCCAATCCCGAAATCAACCAGGCCTCAACCTACGATAACTTCCCTATATATATATTTTTCCATACCTTACAGTTCCTACCTCTCTATCCCAAACCTCACCTATTTTGAGTGGTGTGTGAATGTGTGATCGTGTGTTTGTATATATATATATATATATATATATATATATATATATATATATATATGTGTGTGTGTGTGTGTGTGTGTGTGTGTGTGTGTGTGTATGTGTGTATATATGTATATATATATATATGTGTGTGTGTGTGTGTGTGTGTGTGTGTGTGTGTGTGTGTGTCTGTGTATGCGGTCTTGTGTACTTGCAGTGTGCATGCAATATATATATATATATATATATATATATATATATATATATATGTTATTTTACTTTATTTTATTTTATTTTATTTTCTCAGCTCACCCGCCTCCCCACTCCATTCCTAAGCTGCATCTCGTTATTCCCATCTAACCCATCCCCACCAACCTGACGTAACCTTTCTATCCCCTCCCCCTCCCCTCCCCTCCCGTCCCCGATTCGCTGCAGAGCGTGATTCGAAGTGTGGCAGTCGGAGGTGATGGTTGTATGACTGTGTTGTGTGCCTGTGTGATTGCGTGAGTGCTCTATTTTCTGAAGAAGGCCATGGCCGATAGCTGAATGTGTTATGTGTGTGTCTTTTGTATGTGCCTGTCGCAGCTCGTCGCCACGTCTTTGCGGTGAGTTGTAAACTGTCCTCACTATATTATTTATAAACTCACAATTATGTGTTCCTTGTAAGTAGAAGTTAATTATCCTGATGCTGAGATTCTTTCTCTTCTTCCCTTCCTCACACACACTCTCTCTCTCTATCCCCCCTCCCTTCTCTCTCTGTGTATTTATATGCTATTTGACCAAACATTTTATTCCAAAGGTTTCTGAAAGATGTTGAAGATCACCTGCGAAGAGTAACAAAGAAATGTAGTTAAATTGTTTGATGTCAAAAGAAGTATTATGAAAGTGAAATTCAAGCAGCATAATTAGGTATGAATAAATATGTAATTCATATAATACACCTCCAGAGCTACAAAAGAGAAAGGAACCTGTAGCGTTGCATATTGTGATGATACCAAAGATAACATCACTCTCAATACAGCCGTGGGGTAACAAACAGTAACTGCTACTAGTACCTACATTCCCGCAAGAGACTGTGCATTACAAATACCATCATATGTTAACATTCTGATTGGTCAAAGTACAGTGAAGTAGTCAGTGCATACTGTCTGTAGGATACAGTCTTCTAGGATCTGGCAGTGTTCTCAATGATTCATGACACTTTATTACACTCTTCGGAGTACTATGCTTCGTCAAATTAAGTCCTCACCATGATACAGTGCTTCAAGAGTTATTCATGAATGAGACTTAAAATTATTGAGGACTGTTAAGAGAACTTCGAAGTATCTAAGCAGATGTTAGGATATTATCAGTCTGGAATGAATGTATTTCTGCAATGCCCTAAGTGCAGGAATAATTTATGTGTAATAAATGTCATATGCTACAAAAGTTGTGGGATGTTCCTATTAAAGTGTACCTGCACCATGTCACCAATAACAACCCTGCAACCAGACTAATCTCTCTTTTTGTTCCCTCCACACTTTTTCACATACCAATTGATGGCTAATTGTTTAAAACAACCAAATGCATATTCCATAAAATATTTTCATACTCTCCTCCTACGAGCTAATGAATCAAATATATAAGGTTAATTGTGGTGTAGTTGTTGCCTCAAATTTCCATAATAGAGTATGGCCTTTTACAGTATGGTTAAAGTTAAAAAAAAAGGTGACGAGAGAAACTGATGAAGTAATTTAGACCTCTAGAATTTACTTAAGAAAAAAGTGTTTTTCCCATTTTCATAGTAGTCCTCAAATGCTATTTGTATAAACAAAATATTGCCCCCACACAACATTCACACAGTCTATTTGAAGGTAAATAATGCCAACTACTTTACTGCATTGAGACATTATTGACAACATCATATGCAATTACTTTTATTTTCATTATAATAATCTTTTGACATAATCTAATGATGATAGGTATATACACTACTGCCCATTAAAATTGCTACACCAAGAAGAAATGTAGATGATAAACAGGTATTCATTGGACAAATATATTATACTAGAACTGACATGGGATTACATTTTCACACAATTTGGGTGCATAGATCCTGAGAAATTAGTACCCAGCACAACCGCCTCTGGCGGTAAATAACGGCCTTGATATCCCTGGGCATTGACTCAAACAAAGATTGGATGGCATGTACAGGTACAGATGCCCATGCAGCTCCAACACGATACCACAGTTCATCAAGAGTAGTGACTGGCATATTGTGACGAGCCAGTTGCTCGGTCACCATTGACCAGAAGTTTCCAATTGGTGAGAGCTCTAGAGAATGTGCTGGCCAGGGCAGCAGTCGTGCATTATCCTGTTGAAATGTAGGATTTCGCAGGGTTCGAATGAAGGGTAGAGGCATGGGTCGTAACATATCCACTGTTCATAGTGCCGTCGATGAAAACCAGAGGTGACCAAGATGTGTAGTCAATGGCACCCCATACCATCACGCCAGGTCATACGCCAGTATGGCGATGACGAATACATGCTTCGAAAGTGCATTCACCGCGATATTGCCATACACAGATGCGACCATCATGATGCTATAAACAGAACATGGATTCATCTGAAAAAATGACTTTTTGCCATTTGTGCACACCATCGCAGGCGCTCCTGTCTGTGATGCAGCGTCAAGGGTAACCGCAGCCATAGTCTCTGGGCTGATAGTCCATGCTGCTGCAAACATCGTCAAACTGTTCATGCAGATGGTTGTCTTGCAAACGTCCCCATCTGTTCACTCAGGGATTGAGACGTGACTGCACGATCCGTTACAGCCATGTGGATCAGATGCCTATCATCCCGACTGCTAGTGATACAAGGCTGTTGGGATCCAGCACGACATTTCGTATTACCTTCCTGAACCAACCGATTCCATATTCTGTTAACAGTCATTGGATCGCGACCAATGCGAGCAGCAGTGTCGCAATAAGATAAACTGCAATTGCGATAGGCTACAATCCGACCTTTATCAAAGTCCGAAATGTCATGGTATGCATTTCTGCTCCTTATACAAGGCATCAAAACAATGTTTCACCAGGCAACGCTAGTCAACTGCTGTTTGTGTATGAGAAATCGCTTGGAAACTTTCCTCATATCAGGATGTTGTAGGTGTCGCTGCCGGCGCCAACCTTGTGTGAACACTCTGAAAAGCTAATCATTTGCATATCACAGCATCTTCTCCCTGTCAGTTAAATTTCACATCTGTAGCACGTCATCTTTGTGGTGTAGCCATTTTAATGGCCAGGAGTGTAATTCATGTGCAATTCAGGTAAAATTGATTATAAAAGCTAATATATGCACCAAGACAAGACAAAAAAAAAAATGATGCACCATGGGGGACTTATACAAACTGGTTAAAAATATCCATAGGTTATTGATGAAAAATGCAAATTTTTGCTGACTCCAGCAAGGACGATGTAAGTGTTATGCAGAAGGTCAAAAGGATCATCACTGAATTGCAAAACAAGAATTTATCTGGTTTTGATGATATTTCCACTAAGGTCCTTAAACACTGTCATAATGCCATTTGCTTAATATTATGCCACATATTTATTGAATCCTTTACACAAGGTATTGTCCCAGACAGGATGAAGTATGCTGATGTCAAACCACTATTTAAGAAAGGGGGGAAACTCATCCCTCAAATTACCATCCTATTTCCCTGTTAACATGTTTCTCAAAAGTTCTCAAGTAACTTATGAATAACAGAATTGTGGAACAGCTTAACATTCACAAGGTTGTTAGCCAATGTCAGTTTGGATTCCAAACAGGTCTATCAAGTGATGATGCTACATTTTCCTTTACAAATTATGTTTTAGAATCATTAAACAATAGATTATCTTTTAGTTGGTCTTTTTTGTGATGTATCCAAAGCCTCTGACTGTGTAACCATGACATACTCCTGTGAAAAGCAGTCTATTATCATTTAGGTGTCAATGTAGGAATGTGACTTAGATCATACCTAACTGATAGAAAGCAGGGGGTATCTCTGAACCAGGAAGATGGATCAACAGCCTAATCTGACTGGGAAACAGTAAGAACAGGTTTGCTACTGGGACCCTTGCTCTTTATAACTTTTATTAATGATCTTCCACTTGGTACAAAAGCTACTTTCAAATTTATTCTCTTTGCGGATAAAAAAAGTAAATGAATAAAAATAAAATAAAATTATTTTCATGGGTCTCAGAAATGGGTCTCAGAAAGTTCAGGAGGAATTAAGGTTAATCTGTAGCATCAAGTTTATTCCTCTAAATTTTTGGGTCTCCATATTGACAATAAAGTGAACTGGTCTTTCCATATTCTGGACTTGAGAGAAAACTCAGTTCAGCATCCTATATTCTTTGTGTTACAGCAGCAACTGCTAATACCGATGCTATTAAGGCTGTTTATTTTGGTTATTTACACCCATTGTTGTTGTATGGCATGATATGCTGGGGCAACCAAGCGATGGCAAAAAAGTGTTTGTCATTTAGAAAAGTGGAGTTAACAGAAAACATTCCTGCAGAGGTCTTTTTAAAAAACACAAACTACTGCCATTGATGTCACCATATATATATTTCTTATGTTATTTTTACTAAGAACATCCCTATGTACAAAACTAATAGTATTTATCATGATCACAACACAAGATCAAAACATGACATACATGTTGACAGAAAAAACTTGAGTCTTGTGCAAAAGGGTGTTCAGTACTCAAACACAAAGATATATAATGCGCTACCATTACACATAAAAAAAATCACACTAACTGTAACACCACAGTTCAAAAGTAGGAAAACTGTTTCTACTCACTTGAAGAAATCTTTAATGTAAATGCCTCTACAGTGAGACTGATATGATACAAATCTGTACGATCTACCATAAGAACTCAGTAACTTAAGACAATAACCTACATCAGCACAGTTAACTAATATGAATAATTATGTATCTCAATACCGGTAAAATTATGACTTTTAATGTGAAATAATTGTAATTTATTTTAATACCTTTGTGTCTTTGAATGTAATGTCTATAAACTTGTCATTCACATTCTATATCCATGCAATTCTCTTGCATAATGGGTCAACAGAACACGAATAAATAAATAAAAAATAAAGGTGGATGAATGCATGATGTTGTAGTGCAGTTCCACCACACAGCTGGCAATGATCATACACAAGAAACATGACAATAGCAGGACATACTGAATTTCATTATATGTCGTTAGAAGGACAGTATCTATGCATGGCAGCACTCATGTGAATAATACACACAGATGTCAGCTTTAAAAAAAGATGTGTAGTTGACATTAAAGAACCCAGTTGGAAGGAAGCTTAGGGCTTAACATTCCGTCAACAGCATGGTCTTAAGAGATAAGGTTCTTATTCGGATGTTTAGGTAAAGATGGGTAAGGAAATCAACTGTACCTTTTCAAAGACACCATCTCGGTATTTGCCTGGAGTGATTTAGGGAAATCTTGGAAAAACCTAAATCTGTATGGCTAAAGGTGGATATGAACCACCTTCCTTCCGAATATGAGTCCAGTGTGTCAACACTGTGCCACATCGTTGACTAAGGCAGTTTCAGTAACTGACAAATCACTCAACATCTGAGTAGTAGCAATGTCATTATTTAATAATGTTTGGTAAAATGTGTGAACCATGTCCAAACACAGCATCACGAAGGAACTGGTCGACCTAGAGTGAGACAGCAGAACATGATAACCAAGTATCTGTTAGAGAAGCACTCAGGACCCAGAGTTCATTATCGCTATTCCAAAGCTGTAATTATCTCAAGGACCATTAATAGATTGCTCTCAGAAGGGGGGATGAGTTAATGGCACACCTTATGTAGACTACTATTTACCTTTATACACCAGCAAGCAAGTTTGCAATGATGTGGGACACATTCCCCATAGAATCTCATTGACTGGAGTAGAATTGCTTTTAGTGATCAGTCCTTCTTCTAACTATGTCCCAATGACCAGTGAAGGTATTTAGATGTGCCAGGATAGTAGGTGGGACTAGAAGCTGTCAACTGCAGCCTTGCATTGCCACCAGGAGCGCCTGGCGAGACCACCGCACTCAGGAGTTGGCTGTGCTGAGAATGCGGTCCCAGGAATGAGGCAACTCAACACTTCCTGCAGGCATATAGAATAGGCAGAGAGCAGTGCGCATGCGCACAGCCAGCCCTCCTCACCACACTGGGATTCTTGCGCTCGTCTGTTACATGTCTACATTAAGGCTGCGTTCACATTGCTAGCTGGGCCGAGACAGAAGAAAGGATGAAAATCCATGTTCTGATTTTCACATTGAAGAAAAGGTTGACAGTATATAAGACCACCCCACATTGCTTTATCAATGATTTTTTTTGTTACAAGCTTTGCCTTGTCTGGAAAAAAAAGTCTACTTTTCTTTCTGTTCAAGTTTTTAGTTTTGTAATGTTCCTCACTCAATTTTTATGAAAGTTTGTCGTTAAAAAATATCTCATTTTTGGACTCATGATAGTACATCATCTGAGCTTTCGATTAAACCATTCACATTTTCATAATTCATAACAGTCATTTTTAAACAACGCTATTTGTCAGGTAAGTCTGCTTGATTTACAAATCATGTACTGAAAAAGTTCAATAGTAGACCCTTAGTGTTCTATGCATTTTAGTCCATACATTATGACGAGTAAAATGAAGCTAAAAGTACAGACAAGTTTTTCAAATCATAGTCGCACTTATATCTACCTTGTTTCACAATAATTGCAGGTTATCTGAGCGGTGTCAATGCCGCGATCACAAGTGTATGAACTTGGTGGGTGTAGGGTATAGTGTGAAGCATTGTGGTGTCAAAAAAAGCCATTGACTGTAATGTCAAAAAATTTTATTTCCATCCATCAACTGCGAAGTCACAATATATGAATGCATTGTTTCGCGGCGAGTTATGTTGATAAAATTTTCTCGGGCTTCCAGCCCCGTCGTGTGGTTTACTGTCCATAATGTTACGGCCGAGATCTCCTCGGCCATTGTCAAGTAGTTGACTGTCAAGTAATTGCTGCTGTCGTCCTTATATACCTGCACTGCGGGCTGTGATGTCACTGGTGCTCTGCGACATGATCATAAAAGGCAATATTGTGGTCGCTTGCGTGCCGCGCCCGATTCAACCTTCCGATCGCTGGGTTCCAAGCCGTGCTCAGCTGGAAGCCACCGTCTCTATTAAAAGTATTATCAGCTATTTTGATGTAAATTGCCTCTTTTATTACACTATCCAAGAAACTGTTCATTCTTGTAATTATGGATGTCTCCTTAAATGCAATACGATGTCTGTTTTCAAGTGCATGTTCCACAATTGCTGACTTTTTGAGATAATGTAAATGATAACATCATTCATGTTCCACACAGTGCTGTTCAATAGTGAGCACTGTTTGTCCAACATAAAATTGTCCACAACCACAAGGTATTTTATATACTCCCAGTGTTCTTAGGCCTACATCATCTTTAACAGGCCTCATCAACTGACGTATTTTTGAAGGAGCCCTGAATACCAAGTCGATCTTGTGTCTCTTAAGGAGTCAGCTAATCTTTCCAGTGATTGAGCAACAAAACAGCAAAAAGGCATGTTTCTTTGAGTCCTCCTCAGGGGTCTTCTGCTTCTGTGTCTTCTGGAAGATAGCTTTCGTAATCTGGCTATTGCTGTAGCCGTTGTCCCTAAAAACTTTTCGTAGGTGGCTCAGTTCCTTTTGCAGATTTTCAGTGTCTGACACTACTTCTACTCAGTGCACCAAGGTCCTTAAAACAGACTGTTTCTGCAATGGCTGATGATGGCTTGTGACATGCAGGTACCAGTCTGTGTGCGTGGGTTTTCTGTAAACACAATGGCTGAGACATCCATTTGCTTCACGGCTGACGAGGGCATCAAGGAACGGCAAGGCACCCTCTTTCTTCACCTCCATCGTGAACTTGATTTTGTTGTGGATTCTATTGATGTGGTTGAAGAATTCACCGAGTTTTTCACGTCCGTGCGACCAGACAACGAACGTGTCATCAACCTACCGATAAAAACAGCTAGGCCTTACAGGTGCTGTGTCCAGGGTGACATCTTCAAAGTACTCCATAAATAGGTTTGCCATAACTGGAGCTAATGGGCTTCCCATTGCGATGCCATCAGTTTGATTAAAATATTCTCCACCATACAGGAAATATGATGATATCAGTGTATGCTTAAATAAATCCACAACAGTGTCGTCAAATAACTGGGAGAGCAGATCTATACAGTCCTTGATAGAGACGTTTGTGAACAATGAAACCACATCAAAGCTAACCATCATATCCTCTTCTCCAAGTCTCAAGCATTTGATTCTGCTAATGAAGTCGGCTGTATTCTGATACTGTGCTCACAGTGACTGACGTGTGGAGTAAGGAGGTTGGCCAAATGTTTTGTAAGTCTGTAAGTTGGACAAAGAAGTGTGTTCATTTTATGAACCTTCGGGAGTCCATACAATGTAGGTGGTCAAGGTGCCTGTGGAAGTAGATTTTTAATAACATTATCTTCCAGTGAAGATCGCTTGAGCAGCTCTGATGTCTTCCTCAGTATTTTGGAAGTTGGGTCCCTTGATAATTAATCATATGTCAACTCCTCCAGCATCTCTCGAATCTTCTTGTCATAATTGACTCATTCCATAACGATGGCTGCATTGCCCTTATCAGCTGGTAAAACTACAATGGACAGTAAACCACATGACGTGACTGGAAGCTCGAGAAAATTTTATAAGCGAAGTCGCAGTTTCCATTAATTTATTCTTCTCTTCTAGTTCCAAACATGAAATATATATTCCATGAATTGTGTGATGCAGACAAAAAACAGTTTTATGCCTCTCTTAAAGTCAAGTATGACCAGATTTAAAACTGTAGCAGATTGTTGTCCATTGTAATCGGTCACCACCCAAGAAAAATTAGTTCATACTTGTTTTCTGGCTATGGATCATTAACACATTATGAGGGACTGACACACATGGCAAGCAGTACAAATGTTTTGGCTCAGCAGTGCTTAATGGTACACTCAACACATGCTGAGTTCGTAGGCTTGCGATCGTGCCATGACGCCACTCAGATAACTCACAATTACTTGTAAAAGGTGGTAGATATAGTATAACTACTATTTCAAAAACTTTTCTCTACTTGTAGCTCCATTTCACTTGCTTCAATGTATGGTCTAAACTGCATTGTACAGTAAGCTGCCCACTATCTGACTTTTTCAATACACGATTTGTAAATCAAGTGCACATACTTGACAAATAACATCATTTGAAAACAGCTGTTACAAATTACAAGAAGGTGAATGGTTTTATTATTTTTACTTTCACATACAACAACTACACTTAGCACAAGGTGTGCACTGGCTGTGCGAATACCTGCGAGGTACGCTCATACCTAGCAAACAACACACTGCGTGCAAGCGCACACTCGGCACTGTTTATATCAATCGCTTGCATGTGGCAAGTGGTGGCATTTGCCACAGTTTCCCATGGTGCCCACTTGCAGCTGACACCCAACGTAATCACTCAGCTTCACTTGTGCCTGTGCCATACAGCATTCCTTCTTCCTTGGGGAAGATCGGATGCAAGAGATGTCCACAGTGTCATTGTCTGCCAGACTCTGACTGAGGTGGCGAGCTGGGACCGTTGCATAGGGACTGAAGTACTTGGGCCGCAGGCAGTGTCGGCATCCTCCTTCCCCCGACAACCCATACAGCAGGGCCGGTGATTGTGGCTCAGGCTCCATCTCCACCTCAGGCCCAGGACCTGGTGACAGGGGCTCAGAAGGTTGCGATGTAGCAAGAGCAGACGGATCCAGTGTGGGTGGTGACTGTACCCATGACTGTATAGGTCCCCCACTGGAGGAACCTGGTTCAGTTCTTGGCTGCAGCGGACAACTTGCAGGTAGCGGCAGAAACCCCTCTTCAACGTGTGGACTGGTTAGTGGAGGAAACTGGTGTGGGAGCATCTGCCGGATGGTGGGGGTCGCCCGATCTTCCACATGCAAGTGTAGATGGTCGTGATGATGTATACACATGCCGTCTTCTGTGCATATGTCACAGAGCCAGCGGCCATGGCATCTGGTGATGATGGCAGGGCACCATTTCAGCCAACACCCAAACTCTCACGCCCAGACAGCCATTCCTAGTCCAAAGAGAGGGGCCAGAGGCATGGGCGAATATCCCCGGCTCAGATGTAGGAGATGGAGAAGAGTCTGGGGTTGCTGGCCATGGAGGAGTTCAATAGGACTCTTGTCACCAAATGACGTGAACCAATTATCCATCTTAGATGATTTCAAAGTTGTATCTATGGTCAGCATCTGAAACACTATTTAAACTGTATTTAGGGTGTGTCAAGGATTTTCAGGTGCACATCACCCTTCAGCCGAATGCCACACTGCAGTGTTACCAGGCCTGACCCATTCCCATGGCATTACGTACAATGGTAAAACAAAAACTTGATCATCTCCAGGCTGCCGGTGTTATTCAGGCAATAATATCTACTGCTTAGGCTACACAATTTGTCATCATCAGAAAACCGAATTGTTCCCTTCAATTATGTGGGGATTGTAAGGCCATAGTCAGTTCTCAATCACTGTTCCAAACTTATCCTATCTTCCCACCAAACTAGCTGGAGGGGGATATTTCTCAAAGATTGACCTTGCAGATACTTATCTTCAGTTCCCTTTAGATTAGGAATCCCAGAAATTGTGGTTATCAACACAGCTTTTGGGCTGTTTGATTACAATCAACTCCCTTTTGGCATTGTCTCAGCTCCTACCATTTTTCATAGATATCTGGAGCAGCTGATACACCATGTTCCCTCTTGTGTGAATTATCTAGATGATGTTATTGTTACTGGGATCTCCCACTGAGAGCATTTGTGCACTCTGTTTAAGCTTTTAATAACCCTGCAAGACTCGGTACTGTTGCTTTCTTCAACTAGAGGTAGAATATTTGGAATATTGGCTCATCAAAGATGAAATCAAGCTAACAAATCACAAGGTCACTGCAATTGATAACCTTTCCTGTCCAAGCAACTAATCCAAACTAAAGGTGTTTCTGTGGAAAGTGAATTATTACTCTCAATTTATATCTCAAGCAGCTCACATAGCACAACTGCTTAATCACTTGAGTAAAAAGGGGTGCAACTGAAAAGTGGACCCCTGCCTGTGATCAGGCTTTCTCCCAGCTTAAATCTATGCTGAGTCAGCCCCCTCTCCCAGGCTTTTTTTTCCTGACAGCCCATTGAGTGTGGCAGCAGATACATCTGCCTATGGCATCAGGGCAGTTTTGGAACATAATAGAAACAAGGATGGCTCCAGACAGCCAATTTTGTATGCTTCTAAGATGCTGACTCCAGTTCAGCAAAATTACAAATTCAGAAAGCAGCATCGGCAATAGTGTTTGCCACAATAAAGGTCCATGTTTACCTGTGTACCACCAAAATCCTCCTTAACCACAGATCATAAACCTTTAGTCATGTTATTTGGGCCACATTCCAACCTTCCAGAACAACTCAATGCCTTCAGCCCTGGGCACTGTTTCTGTGTTCCTGCAACTACACCATCGGGTACAAACCTATCACACAGCGCTCTAATGTGGATGGTCTGTCATGTCTACTGGCTGGCCCCGATCATGAATTTGACTACCAGGAAGTACTCTGCTTCCATTTAGACACTGCATGACAAAATACTCTCTTTGAGATCCCCATCACACCTGCACATGTCTCCACTACAACCTGCCAGTACCCACCCTGCAATAGGTTCTTTGATATGTGAAACATGGATGGTAAACCTACCTGAGCCACCAGTTGACAATTGGACTCAGCTCCTGGAAACATTTGTCCTATAGGCTCACAGTGGTGGATGATGTCCCTCTGCTGGATACGGAGGGTCACGCACATCGGGTTGTCAATCTCCCTGAGTTACATTGTTGAGTCCAGAGTTTGCTGCACCAAGGACATTGGATGATGTCCCGCATGAAGGCCTTTCTTGCTGACATGTATACTGGCTGCATATGAATACTGACATTGGTAAGGTGGTCCACAGCTGTAGGGTGGGTTCCTAACACCAGGTAGCACCCCCATTCGGCCCTGATTTTGGCTATGGAAGAATTGCCTCACTCTTTACTTACTGACACTGGACCACAATTTACCGCATCTGCCTTCTAACAGTTCTGTAGGGCCAATGGCATAAAATATGTTCTCAGCCCATCCTTCAACGCTTCTTCAAATTGCAAAGCAGAGCACATCGTTAGGACATTCAAACATCAAATGAAAAAGCTCTCAGCCACTACATTGGCTCTCACTTAGATTTGGAGTACTTACGGCACCACACCAATTGACAGTTGTAGCCACGTCGAACTCCTTCATGGGCGACAAATGTGTACCATGCTGCACTTGCTGATACCACACCCAGTAGCACCCCGCATCCGAACCACCCAGCGTTACATGCCTTGCATAGATGTATGGGCTCACTCTTACGGGACCACAGTGCCACGAGTTCCGGAAATGGCAGTGGAGACACGCGGCCATCGGGTAACCATAATTAAAATTCAGATAGGTTTCCAGCACTGCACTGCACAGCACTTATCTCTGAACTGAACCATATGTGTTGCTCCCAACCCAAATCCCTCCCCTTTTAAACTCTGAAGATAGTAATAACCCCTGAATAGGTGCCATTGGCATCAGCTGCTAACCCCCCCCCCTCCCGCCACCATGAGCTCTTTGTCATTGCCCTTCATATCCATGACACCCGATGGCAGCCTCTGCTGACACGTCATGTAGTGTCACAATGGAGACTGCAGACAACCTTCCCTCCCCACAACCGACTGCTGCAGGATCTGACACTTCATCTTTCTACTCTTTCTACATCTACCCAAAGCTGTGTGGTGGAGGTACCTAGTACCACTACTGGTTACTTGCTTTCCTGTTCCACTCCCAAATAAAATGAGGAAAAACAAATACTTGTATAGATCTGTATGGGCCCTAATCTCTCTGGTCTTATCTTTCGGGTCTTAAAGCAAAATGTAGGTTGGCGACAATAGAATCTTTCTGCAGTCTGCCACAAATCCTGGCCCTCTAAATTTCTTCAACAGTGTTTCTTTGAAAAAATGTCACCGTCCGTCCAGTGACTCCATTTTGATTTCCCGAAGCTTCTCAGTAACACTCACGCATTGATCGAACCTACTAGTAACAAAACTAGATCCCTGCCTCCGAATTGCTTATATATGTTCCTTTAGACTGATCTCGTGGGAGCAATATTCAAGGTCACACAAGTGTTTTATATGCAGTCTCCTTTACAGACTAATCACATCTTTCCAAAATTCTGACTATCCCACTTCCCCATGACTGTCCGTATATGTCCATACCATTTCATTTTGCTGTGCAGCGTAACACCTACATATTTAATTGACCAACTCTGGCAAGCAGCACACTATTAATGCTGTATTCAAACATCATGGGATTGTATCTACTACCTATCTGGATCACCTTACATTTCTCTACATTTAGAGCTAGCTGCCATTCCTCATGACACCTAGAAATTTGCTCCAAGTCATCCTGCATCCTACTAAAGTCATTAAATGATGACATCTTCCTGTACACCACAGCATCATCAGCAAACAGCTACAGATTTCAAATCACACTGTCTATTGGTCCTTTTATATAGATAGAAAATAATAACAGTCCTATCACACTTTTCTGGGTCACTCCTGGTGATAGTCTAGTCTCCGATGAACACTCACAATTAAGGACAACATACTGGGTTCTATTACTTAAATAGTCTTTGAGCCACTCACATATTTGGGTACCTATTCCATATGCCTATACCTCCATTAGCAGTCTGTGATGCAGCACCATGTTGAACACCTTTCAAAAATCAAGAAATATACAGACTGCCTGTTGCCCTTCATCCATAGCACGCAATAAGGGCAAGCTGAGTTTTGCATGATTGATGCTTACTAAAACCATGCTGATACATGGACAGAAACTTTTCAGCCACCTCAAGCTGATGTTATTGATACTGATCTGTTATGTGGATCCGTCCTGTTTCCTTTCTTATACACAAGCCTTTTTTCAGTCACTTGAAACTTTGTGCCAGATCAAAGATTCACAATAAATGCAAGCTGAGTAAGGGGCTAATGCCGCAGAGTCATCTTTGTAATACCTAATTGGTACTCCAACTGGACCTAGCCACTTGTTTGTTTTCAACTCCCTCATATGTTTCTCTACACCAGCTATGGCTTTACTATGTCTTCCATTTGGGACTTATTGTGATCATCAAATGAAGGTATGTTTGCATGATTGTGAGGAACACCTGTAATGTAGGTAATGATTACAGTGTGGACAAATTTGTTAAAGACCAATCAGGACAATAAAATAATGGAAGGTACAGGAAAATTACTGTGGTTTTTGATAGGTATTGCATTGCCTTGAGACTTTGTATTTGGGTGGAAACTCAGGGGGGGGGGGGTGATAAGGTGACCATTTCAGAATTTGATCATATTTGGTACATGGATACCTACATGTCTTAATAGAAAAATTACCAAATATCACTGCCCTATCTCCAACCATTGTTAAGAAAATTATGTTTGAAGGCTGAAAGATGTGTATGCGATCAACAGTCGGGCACCAAAATCCCCATCTTCGGAGAACTACTGCTTAGTGATGAGTTGACCTATAGACCTCAATTTTTTTATCCATCACATATGTACAGCACTAAGTTGATATATGATATAAGAAGTGAGAAACATCATTTATATTGTTTATGAAAAATGTTGAACAATACACTTTTTTCACACTGCAGTTTAAATTCACGATTTCTAAAAAAATCATACCTCTGCTTATGAAAACAGTACAGCTCTAAATTTTGATACTTTACCTCTTCAGTTCTATTATTAATTATAAAAAATAATGGAAAGCAGATTGCATTGCATTTAATAATTCTTACTTTCAGTTAAAGTTGACATATTCGTGTATCATTAATTTTCAGCACTACTGGATATTAGAACATTAAAACCATGGGTATTCCTTGAATCAGTGTTCTCAACTACATGTTGTTGAACCACTCTCAAGCAATGTAGAGTTGGATGGTTCACATTAATTTGTGCTCAAAAGAGTGTTGTGTGCAAATAATATAAACAGAGAAGATAAGGAACCAGGTACATAGATAACTTTGGAAGAGTTGAAGTTAGCCTGTCAAAAGTAATAGTGCTGCCACTCTAGTACTGTCATAAAAGGAAGACTCTGACAAGTTGAGTCTAGGTGTTAGCCATAAGCCAGTGGTGGGCAAGAGCGCTGCCCTGCAGGTGGAGGAGGAACTGTTTGCTGGCAGTGCACTCGGTCGAGCAGTGTGAGTGCTCACGAGCATCCACACTCGCATTTGCTCACCCATGCCATAATAAAACAGTCAACTCAGCAATGTTACACAGAAAAGTGGGTCACTTGAAGGAAAGTGAGCACACACAATGGGAGAAATTATTGCTGAAGTTCAGCGATTTGTTTTGTGCAGATAGCGGTTATTTCTCGGACGCTATATCATGGCATCAGCTGCTACCATAAACAAATGAGGAAAACAAACAAAAAGACACTCTTCTTTTTATGTAAGAAGACAAATCATTTCACAGAATGTAAGATTTTCCTCCCCAAAGCAAATGACTCTGGCAGAGACAGTTTTACCACTTCATTGAACAGCAACTACAGTATGGGATCATAGAATTTAGTGACATCCCCTAGAAATGTGAACATTTTAATTGTGAATAAGAAATCACAAGGTGATACAAACAAATACACTCTTTTGACATAAAGGTTTTCCATGTGTTGTACCAGATAGACAAAAAACAGAGTTTTCAGTACTGTGCAGGCATTATCAGTAAAAATTGATTCTCTTTGGTTTAAAAAATATACAAGCTGCTTTTCAGCTGTTATTGAATGTAATTTTAATGGGGTTAAAACCCAAAACTTGTATTCTTTGTATGTTGATCTTGACCAACAATGGTTTGGAACTATGTTTGCTGATGCCTGGAAATATAACAGTGTTAGGCAAGTCTCACAAAGATGTATGTACTCACTAGTTCACCTAATTACTGACATAACTCATCACATCAAAATTTGTGTGCTGAGTAGGGGTCTGAAGATGGTAATATTGTATTACTGAAACTAGTCATTAAATGGTTTCATAACATTAATGATTGAAGATTTTTATTTATAAAATCAAAACTTCTATGGTTTATTTGGTCAGCATAATATTTTCTTTGAAGGCTATACCAGAACATGTGAGAGAATTATGGGATGTTTTTAGTAGATTATGGTCAATGGGTAACAAAAATTCCTGTAGTATTGCGTGTTAGAGCTGCACCGTTTTTAGACTGAAGTCAGCTGATGAGTAGTTCCACTTAAAGAAAGTCCCTCTGACAAAGGAACCACTTTCAGCAAATGGTTGGTTGGTAGCAGGTTTGAGAAAGTTACTTTTTTAAAGTAACTAAGTTATAGTTAAAGTTACTTCCCTGAAATGTAACTTAGTTACAGTTATAGTAATTATATAACGAAAGTAACTCTATCAGTTACAAGTAACATTACAGTTATTTTTACAATTACTTTTAAGATTGTTATTGTAACTCATTTGTTAATCCGTAATAAACCTTACTCATGTAGGACAGAAACAGGTTTGAATGTCAATCAATAATTAAGTATATTAATACATACTAATTAATAACAATAATACATAATTAATGCATTATTAAATAAATTTTCCACAGCATCTAATTGCATCTCAATTTCAATGTTTGTACATTTTCACCAAATGTAGTTTTTCAAACGTTCCATTTCATGAAAGTTACATTTCATCTTGTTTGATGTTCTCGTCTCCATGAAAACTGCCAAATTTGTTGCCTACTATATATTCACAACATCTGTTATGCTGAAACGGCAGCAATGAGCAAACATTTCAAACTGTATAATCACATCATGAGATACACAAAGGCAGGTGAAGAGGAAGAATCAGTGATATGGGGTGCAGCATTAATAGTAGGCTACTCGATGAAATAAACAGACGAAGAAGACTTAGTTGTCGGAGGAGGGCAAAATACACACTACAGAAGATGTGACAGGAATGACACGCTGCCGCATGGTCTACTACATCACGCTATGGACTGGGCGGTCAAGTGCTCCCTCGGGCATGTGTGTGTCTGTTTTCCTTAGTGTAAGTGAATTTATGTTGTAAGTGTTGGGACTGATGACCATAGCAGTTTTGTCCAATAGGTTTACAAACATTTGAATTTGACTGAGAGGCTGAATTTCAAAGACATTTATCCTTTTTGTAACTTCACCAAGATGTCGGCATCAGATTTAGAAATTATAATGAATGTTACAGTGCCAATTGTTTCAGAGAAAGGCACAAAGCTCAGAAATACAACTCCTGTGAAGAGAAGACTTGCTTTTACTCTTTGTTTCTCAGCAACAGGAAGTGTCTATGTCATTACTGTCCCCACAATTTATAGAGCTATGGATGAAGGCTTATGTAAATGTAATTCAGTTATATTAATAGCACTTGAACCTATTTAATTGATTGTATATTCATTTATATTTTCACATTATTACAAATCGTTATTTTCAATTAATGAAGCTTCTTTTTGCCTTAAAGTCACTAAAACTGCAAATGAATGTGACAAGGAATCTGCTGGTGATGATCCCATTTTCATGTCCATGTTCAGTACACACTGCTGCCTCCTACATACATTCATTTCTTCTTCATAAAAAGCGTTATAAAAACAAAATGTTGTAATCACTCTTTCATTGGCCGGCAAGTAACGTAACGACTCCTTTTCCAAAATAAGATAACGAATCCTGTTGTTATTCCTGAGGTGTTGAGAAATGAGAGACTTAATTGCTTTATCTATTTCACATATGGCTAGTGTCAAACAATGTAGCATATTTCTGTAGGGATTCATGCTTCTTTTTAATTATTTTCATGACATCAATCATTTCACAGGCCTTCTCTATCTCTTATTAGGTGACGAATTTGTTCAAAATGTTCAAATGTTTGTTAAGCTTATGGGACTTAACTGTGGGGTCATCAGTCCATAAACTTACAAACTATTTATAAACTAACTTATATTAAAGACAGCACTAACATCCATGTCTGAGGGAGGATTTGAACCCTTGACGGGGAACGGTCTCACGCATCGGAGCATAGTGCCTCAATGCGCTCAGCCACTGGGCTGCGGCCAACAAATTCGTAAATGTTGCTTCTTGTCTACTTTATTTCATGAATTAACACATGGAGAGATAACAGTTAACTCTATAGATACACAGAAAAACCTAAACACTACCACTGCAAAGGAGCATTTAGTGCTAGCAAGCAGACATTGTTTCTTTACCAACACTGCCATGGAATACAGCTTTTGTGTTGCCAGCATGTTGTGAAAATCAGTACTGTAGTCTAGACTTAGCAGTGAGCAACGTTGCAGAACTTAATTCAAACTCATTGTAAACACGCCTTAACACCAACAAGCAAGCAAAAAATAATTGTACATGAATTCTTAAGTTCACTTTGCAGTTTGAACTGCTTTGAATTGTTTTCCCATTGTGACACAGTTTACAGCAATAGCAATCATTTTTTACATCCAACATCAAAAACTCGAACACTTCATCATAAGCTAGCCAAGGCATGCGTGTGTCTTCTTCCTTCTCCATATCGAAAGGTGTGGAAAATAATCGGAGACTGTTTACATGTGATGTGCCAGGTGATTATTATATACTCATTGTTGCATACATAATTATAAAATATGAATGAATGGGTACTGGTACTATTAAATGTTATAACGGTACTACTTTTACAACATACATTATTGAAAGTATGTAATTTAGAAATAAATATTGTTTCATTTTTCTCTTCACTATAATCCAAACTTGGTATTCTGCAATCTTGAGATTCTTACCAAAAATATGTAACGCTACTAGCGACAAAAAAGTAACAATACTTCTGTTAAATCATTAACTGATAAAAGTAACTTAGTTATAGTTAAAGTTACTTTAGGCAAATAATAATGCCATTACCGTTCATTAACTTTGAAAAGCAACTGTTACTAGTAATGGCATTACAAGTAACACATTACTACCCAACCCTGGTTGGTAGTGTGTTTTAGGGGGACAAAACTGTGGAGGTCATTAGTCCCCCCTTTCAGCAAATGTCACATATCCAAATAATAGAGGTATCAGTATATTTCATCAAAATATACAAGGATTGAAGTTAATGAATTGCTTTTAGATGTTGACTCTGATGTTACTGCTATTTCTGAGCAGTTCTTAAATAATGTCAAAATTTAGAGGCGTATAAGTTCTTTGTAGGGTGGGGAGTGGCAATGTACATAAAAAATGGTAGTGCAGTTTATTTCATTGATGTTTTTGAACACCGCACTGAAACGATATTTGAGTGTTGTACGGGAGTGGTCGATTTCAGTGGAAATAAACTTCTAATTGTTTTTATTTATAGATTCCCTGACTCTGATTTTATAACATTTCTGCTCAAGATAGAGAGGGTTCTATGTTCCCTTTATATGAAATACAGAAAATTTCTTATATGTGATAATTTCAATATTAATTGTGAAAAAAAAAAAAAATGATGCTTTTAGATCTCTTTACTTATCACCTGCTGCAAACAGTATTCTTTGCAACAAGAGTGCATGGGCACAAGCAGCACAATCATAGACAATATATTTGTTCATTCTTTATTATTAGAGAGGCATTCTGTAGGCAGACTAGTGAATTGCCTTTCAAAACATGATTCACAATTTTTAACTGTAAATGGGTTTCAAGATTGTAACGTTACTTATAGTGTTGATAATATAGGCAACAATATAACAGGGTAGTGTTATTGGTCCTCTGCTGTTCCTTATTTACTTAAACGATTTAGGAGAAAATCTAAGTAGCTCTCTTAGGTTGTTTGTAGATGACGCCGTCATTTACCGTCTAGTACAATCATCTGAAGATCAAAACCAACTGCAGAACGATCTGAATAAGATAGCAGTATGGTGTAAAAATTGGCAATTGACTCTAAATAATGAGAAGTGTGAAGTCGTCCACATGAGTACGAAAAGAAATCCGTTAAACTTTGTTTACAACATAAATCAATCAAAAGTGAAGGCCATAAACTCCACAAAATACCTAGGAATTACTATTACTTCAGACCTAAATTGGAAATAACATGTAGATAATGTCGTGAGAAAGGCGAAAAAGAGACTGTGTTTTATTGGCAGAACCCTTAAAAGATGCAACAGAACTACAAAAGAAACTGCATACACTACGCTCATTTTTGGAGTATTGCTGCCCAGTGTGGGATCCTTATCAGGTGGGTTTGAAGGAGGACATCGAAAGAGTCCAAAAAAGGGCAGCTCGTTTCCTATTGTCACGATACAGGGGAGACAGCGTTACGGAAATGATACAGGATCTGGGATGGGAATCATTACAACAACGGCGTTTATCGCTGCGGCGTGCGCTACTTATGAAACTCCAATCGCCAACATTCTCCTCCGAATGCGAAAATATATTGTTGACTCCCACTTACATAGGTAGAAATGATCATCAGAATAAAATACGAGAAATCAGAGCTCAAACGGAGAGATTCAGGTGTTCTTTCTTCCTGTGCGCTATTCGAGAATGGAATGGGAGAATAAAGAGTATAATGGTGGTTCGATGAACCCTCTGCCAGGCAATTAAATGTGATTTGCAGAATATCCCATGTAGATGTAGAATGTTTTCCTTAACACATTCCTAATGCTCTTTGAAAGCTGCTTTCATTATAATGCTCAAAGCAAGTTACTACCACTAACAGGCAACCTGGATGGCTGAAAGCGGAATAAGAATATCATGCAGAACAAAGCAGGAATTATATTAACATGTAAGAAGCAGTCAGACTCTAGCTGCAGAAGCCCATTATGAGCAAAGTTGTAAGGATCTCAAAAATGTCATTATGAAGGCAAAAAGTAAGTGGTATGTGAGAAGTATGTGGTCATATATGGATGGATGGTATGTTTTGGGCACATGACAATTGGGTATTTAGTGCCCCTACAAATGCAATGGTGGTATAACACTTTTGTAAGTTTACTGCAGAGCTTTTCTGTGTGAGTATTCCAACACAGTTTGCTATCAAGGTAGATAAGTCAGCATACATTACAGATATAAAAGACAATAAGTTAGGCAGGTCATTCATATAGACAATAAATAGGAAAGGTCCCAATACAGATCCTTGAGGGACTTCATATTGTACTTTCAGTGCGTCAGATTTAATAGTTGAGTTCACAAAAACCATTTGGTTTCTATTTGCCAGATATGATTTTAGTAATGCTAGTTCTTTTTCTGTTATCCCATAAGTTTCCAGCTTCTTTGTCAGTATTCCATGTGATACAATGTCAAATGTTTTAGAGAGGTCTACTAGAGTGGCATAGGAGGGTTGCCTATTTTCAAAGCCATGTAGTACTGAATGTACGACTTCTTGTACTGCTTTAACTGTTGATAGACCACTTCGGAATCCATACTGGGCCTTGTTGAGTAGGCTGTTACACTCAAAACATCATTTAATTGGTTCTTCATTATTGTTTCAATAATTTTCAGTGTTATTGGTACTATTGCTATTGCTCGGTAGTTTTGGGGCAAAGTTCTGTCTCCTTTCTTGTATATCAGCAATACAATTGTATGTTTTAGACAGTCTGGATACATTTCTTCTAAAAACATCCTATTTATAAGCTGACACAATGAAATACAGATAGCTTCTATTATTTTTTATAGTAAAATTAGAGAGGCCATATGTGCCGCCCAGCATCCGGTCTCTCAAGTCGCGCTCACCCTTGCGGCCACCTAATCCTGCTACCTGCACTGACGGGTGTCCCCATGGCCTGCTGCAGGCGGCTGAGCCAGCAGATCAGCCACCTCGCCCTGTGCTGAATGTTTGTGCAGCCAAGGGTGGTCGCGGCTTTCTTGCCTTCTGAGTGTCACCCAGACACACAATGTATCTGGACACTTTTTCCGTGCCTTTGACTCTGCAGATGTATTACTACACAGTCATTATGCACACTGAGACTGCTTATTAGGCATTCCACGTGAAATGGCCTGATTCCGAAAAATTTTGCTGTACGATCATCACGGATTTCGAAGAAATTTTCTTTTATATGAACATTTACACATGTCGTCTGTGAATATTAGTAAAGTTTGCCAATCATCAAAGTAGTATTTGATCAGATATGATCACTTGTTTGACATAATGTGCAAAGTTGTGCCGAGTGAGCATGAATATCTGGTGAATTTGAGTTGTTCTATCTCCAGCAATATTTTGTTAAAATAAATGCAATTTGGCCAGCGTGGACAACTACATGCATTCTCTTAACAATAAAAATAAAATAATTTTGTAAAGAATATTCATCCAGAAAATGCTAGGTAAATTCGCTAGAAAAAAATAAGGTGCCCAACAAATTCTTTTGATATATATACATGTGGCGTCTGTTCCGAAAGAGCAGACGTCACTTCTGATCCTGCAGTTGTTATTATTTAATATTCATAGAATATATGACATCAACTGCGATTGGGCAAAGCTGAAAATGTGTACCCAGCCGGGACTACCTAGGTAGTCCTTGCATGTGCGGTGATCACTGTGTCCCCAGTGGTGTAGGGGTCAGCGCAACTGCCTAGAAAGCAGGAAACCCGGGTTCGAATCCTGGCTGGGTACACATTTTCAGCTTTGCCCAATCGCAGTTGATGTCATATATTCTATGAATATTAAATTCTTTTGAGTTCGGCATCTTATATCTGAGGGACTACAAGTATGACGAACATCTTGTTGACATTTGTGTTCAAAAATGTTCAAATGTTTGTTAAGCTTATGGGAGTTAACTGCGGGGTCATCGGTCCCTAAACTTACAAACTACTTATGAACTACCTTATACTAAAGACGACACAAACATTCATGCCCAAGGGGGGATTGGAACCCCCGACCATAGCGGCTGTGCAGATTGTGAATGGCACGCCGCAGACCGCTCAGTCACTGCGGCCAGCTGACATTTGTGTCCTGCACTCAAGTCATCTAATTCGTGGTTTAACGGCTAAAAATCGTTTTCTTTCCAGGCAAATGTGTCATCAAAAAAGCATGCTCTTTCTCTGAACCATTTCACGGCCACTATTTTTGGAACTTTTTCCCACTCGACCATCACGGATTTTGAAGAAATTTTATATAAATATTTGCTCACGTCCTCTATGAACGTTGGTGAAGTTTGGCAATCATCGAAGTAACACTTGATGAGATATAAACACTAGTTTGACTTCATGCGCAAAGTTGCACAGATTGATCGTGAATTTCTGGCAACTTTGAGCTATTATATCTCGGGCAGTATTTTGTTAAAATTAATGACATTCTACAACTACACGCATTCTCTTAAGAATAATAAAGAAAATAATTTTGTGAGCTGTATTCCAACAGAAAATGTAAAGCCAATTTTCAGCCATTAAAACATCCGTTTGATGACTCTGCTTCGGGACACAAATGTGAGCTCGCTAACAATTCAAGTATTCTATCATTTTTATGATATTTATGTCAGAAGACTTGTTACAGTCTGTAGCAGATGAAACAAATCGGTTTTATGGATATACCAGAGCAAATACTACAGTATTTCCAAAATTTCTTTATCTGTGCAATTACGGTGACGTGAAGAATGCGAAACTAACACTCATAAAATGCACAACAGAAATCAACAACGAAGAACCGCAGCAGTAAGCACAGACCCACGTTTGAAATATGCGGCCGAAACTCTGAACAGCTACTGAAACAGTGCAGAAATACAGCTCTGCGCCTGGAGACGTCCACAGCAGACAGGAAGCGGGGGCTCAGCTATTCTGAACAAGTCAACAACACAGATGGAAAGTCACAGCCGTGCGTCTATAGACATCCACAGCACCAGGGAAAGGGCGCAGAGCCGCGTCTATAGATGTCCACAGCAGCCAAAGGCTTAATAATCAACTCCCTGATGGTACCATTCATGAATGCAGCGTCCATCCTGCCTCAACAGAATATTTATTAGGGTGCAATATGACAACACAGATTGGCAGTTCTGGTATTTGGAGAGACAAATTGTATGCTGCTGGTTCATGGTGATGAATTATCCCTACATCGGATTGTAACTCAGACTTATTTTCTGCTTGCCCACGAATTACTCTGCAGTGGATGAGCAGTATCCACAGCCAGATGCTCCATGTATAACACAGACCATAATATTCCAGTTAATCACAGGAAATGTTATGTGCTTGGATCTTTCTGTCAGTGTCTTTCTTTTCCCTTCTTTTGCAGTAGAAGTTTACCTCGTTTTGGAAGTAAAAAACAATCGTTACAGTCTATCATGCTGTGTATCACTCACTCACTATTCTCCTGACCAACTGCCACAACAGTCACTGAAGTTTCATAAAATATGACATGTATGCAGTTTCAAACCAATCTAATCAGCTTCTTGATGTAAGCTTTTTTGAGTGGTTATTTTGCTGTTATGCAGAAGATGAATACATTAGGTATATACTAATATTTTATTCTAGTGAATATCAAACATTTTCATTCTTCTAACTTCATCACTCAAAATGCAGTAAAAATTAACATAACTGTGCTTATGACTGATAAACGATATTATAGAAGCTTCCTGGCAGATGAAAATTGTGTGCTGGAACCGGGACTCGAAACTGGGTCCCAGGTTCGAGTACCGGTTCCAGCACACAATTTTAATCTGCCAGGAAGTTTCATATCAGCGCACACTCTGCAGCAGAGTGAAAGTTTCACTCTGGATATTATAGAAGTAACTCACAAACTTTGGCGAACTCTGCCATCTGATGATTATGAACTCAAGTGTTTTATAGAATTCTTTTACTTGAATTCATTGTGGTCAAACCCTGAAAAGATTATAAGGTCCAGATATGAAACTTTAGCAACAAAGATACGTACTGTGAAGGCTATGATCTTCCCAGATATGATGTATGGATGTGAGACCTGGACCATTAGAAAGGCTGAATGGCGAAGAATTGATTCCTTTGAATTGTGGTGCTGGAGGAAAGTTCTTAGAATTCCATGGACGGCAAAGAGAACAAACAGATCTGTATTAGAGCAAATAAAACGAGATTGTTCCCTGGAAGATCTAATATTAAAACAAAAGCTGACCTATTTTGGAGACATAATGTGAAGACATGCCTCACTGGGAGAAACATTAATGCTAGGGCCAATTGAAGGCACCAAAAGAAGAGCCCATCAGAGGATGAGGTGGATAGATGGCATCACAGAAGCAACGTGTTCAAACCTGGAAGGTCTACGGTAGAAAGAACAGAGGAAAGTGGAGTGCTTTGATTCATGGGTCATGAAGAGTCGGAATCGACTAAACAAATAGAGAGAGAGAGAGAGAGAGAGAGAGAGAGAGAGAGAGAGAGAGAGAGAGATTGTGGTCATTTACAATCAAAATAGAGGAAGAGGAAAAAACATCTGGCTTTAAATACAATTTTGCTGTGAGATCTGAATGTATGGCTGAAATTGGAGCAGTACACATATCGTCGAGATGTGAATATTGCTTTAGTAAAGGTTAAGGCAGAATTTGGCTGTTATTATTTATTTTATCTTTAGCATTTTGTAGTCCATTTCAAGCATGTTTTTCTCAACATCAGATGTTAGTGCATAGTGTTTGATATTTAAACATAAATTTGTAGAGCTGAGACTTTTCACGGGCTACAGAGGAGAGGTGCAAGTGTGGCACGTTGTCCATACGCACCCGGAATAATAATAATTTCATATGGCTCATTGCCTGGTGCAAGTCTTTCAATTGGACGCCACTTCGGCGACTTGCATGTCCCTAGCCTACCCCAGTTATCAAAACCGGAAAAGGGGGCCTACAGCTTAACGTGGAATCCGAACCACATGTCGTTTCTGGTGACTCCTCACATTGTTGAGAGGTGAAGGATGGGTTAAAGCGCAGACTGAAAACATCCGAGGTCTGATTGGGTTTCAAACCCAGGATGCTTTGGTTTACAGTTCAGTACTTTACCCCGAGAGCACCGTTTCGGACATAAGTGCCCATGATGAACCCAAGCTGTGTTGATCATGGCCTACTTTTTATCCACCACACTAACATGGAAAAGTAAATTTAACTCTGTCCCTGCTTAATCATTACAGTCATATTTTGCCATAAGTGCCCATGATGAATATGACAAATGATTAAGCAGGGACAGAGTTAAATGTCATTTTCCATGTTAGTGTGGTAAATAAAAAGTAGGGCATGATCAACACAGTGTGGGTCATTAGCTAAAATATTGGGCAACTCAGAAAAAAAAGCACAAATTTTGACGGAGAAGGTTAAAAAAACGTCCACTGCATCAGAAGGTGGCACACAGTCAACAGTTGGGAATAGTGGTCACAAGTGGAGCAGGATCACCACATAGAACATGGTGGTGGCTAAAGCAACAGTGTCCTATACGCAGGTGAGTTATCACTCCTTGTGGCGAGAGGGCTGTGAGGAGGTACACCATGCAAAAGGCAGGGGTTTGATCTCCCGGAGTTTGTTGCCTTGATGGCAAGACCAATGCATATTCCAGGCCTGGAGACTGTGGCACAGAGGTTATTCAATAGAACAGAATGGGAAGGAAGCCAATGGAGGAAAATTGCTGCCTTTGCCGCAGCATCCATGATCTTGTATCCCAACACTCCAACATGGCCAGGAACCCACAGTAACATCACCGTTGTCCCACTGACAGTTAGCGAATGGAGACATTACTGAATCCACTGTACCATGGGATGGACTGGATATAGAACGCAGAGGCTCTGAAGAGCACTCAGGGAGTTTGAGCAGATGACAATGTGAGAAGAAGAGTTGAGTCGAAGGTACTGGATGGTATGATATAGAGCAAAAAGCTCCACAGTGAAGATCATGCCCTGGTTGGGCAGACAATATTGGAAGGATTCATCACTGAGTACAATGGCACACCCAACACCATAGTTGGTCTTTGAACCATTGGTGTATTTGAAAATATTATTGAAAAGATGTATATGGAGTGCAAGAAACTCGTTGCGGTAGACCGGGCCAGGAGTAGTGTCCTTGGGAAGCAAATGGAGTTCAAAGTTGACACCTTCTCCATATAGAGCCACAGTGGGGAGGAGCTAAGACCTGTTGGGAGGGAGCGTGAAGTCTAGTTGCTGAAGCAATAAACGAAAGTGGACTCTGGGTGGTAACAGAGAGGATGGATGCACTACATGGTCGAGGGAGTGATACAAAAAGATAGCATACATTGGGTGGCCATGCAAAGATGACAATAGACTTGCATATGGACTGAGTAGGATGTCCCTCTGGTAGGATAGTCGTAATTCAGCGGCTTCAGTGTAGTGACTTTCCACAGGACTGGTATAGAAGGTGCGAGGTTATTTATGAGGGTTGTCTGTCGAGAATCTTATATTTAAACTAACAAATTCATTGTACTAAGTTCAGCTCTGTCTAGGGGATGATAAAAATTTGTCCACAGTCCCCAACTGCATATGATTAATTTAAAACACAACTAAAATGGAGAAGAAGGGTGCATTTCATACAAATAACTGTCACAACACTATCAAGTAGTCTGTTTATTTATCAGATAAAAACAGTGTCATCAGTAAAAGCACTGTACATTGATGTATCTCATATAGCGCATGAGCCTCCAGACAAATTTTCTTTGCTGAAAATATTTTAATTAGCCTAACAGGCTACTGTTCATTGCATAAAAACTTTTCAATTAGTCTATGCCTGACCGCGAATACTTTGTCTTTATATACACAGATTATTTGTCAAAAAACAATGTCCAACAACACATATTGAATTAATGAATGTTTATGATAAGTCGGTTAACACTTCCTGATAAGATGCACTCTTACAATCAGCTTACAACGTTAATGTATTGAAGTCACAGTGCCTAAATTTCACATGTTGCAATCTTTGAATTTCACATGTTGCAATCTTTGAATTTTATATAACACAGCAACTCAAGAAGAAATCTTGCGAGTTTAACAGCACTCGCCACACTTGATATATCTTTCCAAGTTTGACCTCACTTTTACACTCTGAAAACTTTTAAAGTCTCACTCTTCCAAAGGTCGTGGCACAGACCGGCATAGAACATCTGGGCCAAGATGGAAAATCGGTGGGAGAAACACTGTGCACCGGCAGAAGAGCACACAGACTATCTTGTCTGCAGAAAAGCGAAACCCATTGTTGATATTCATGAGTACAGATAATTAAGACACTGCTGAAGTTGCTGCTCGAGTAAGCATGTTCGTTGGGAGCTGCAGTAGATGGCAAAGTCATCTACAAACAAGGAATCTGAAACACCTGGTGGGAGATAACCCATGAGAGGTTTGATTGCAATTGTAAAGAGAACAAGGCTCAACACTGAGCCTTGTGGGACACCGTTCTCTAGAAGAAAAGTGTTCAACAGGGTCGAACCTACATGCAATTGAAATAAGTAATCTTTTAAAAATTCCTGAATAAAATTGGCATTTGACCCTGGATTCCCCAGGTGGATAAAGTATGGAGGATGCACACCCTCCAGCAGGTGTCATATGCCTTTTCCAACTCAAAAAATACGGCCACTGTTTGACACTTCCTTGAAAAATTGTTCAAAATGTAACTTGATAGGGTGACGAGATGATCGACAGCAGAGTGGTGCTTCGAAATCCACACTGTGCATTTGTGAGGAGGTTCCTAGATTTGAGCCACCATACCAGCCGAACATTAATCTATTTTCCATCATCTTTCCAATGCAACTGGTGAGGGAGATTGGAGGGTAGCTGGAAGGCAGATGTTTTTTTCCCTTTCAGGTTTATGTACAGGAATGGCTATGGCTTCTCCCCAGCGTCTAGGAAACGTCCCATCCCTTGCAGGAGGACTGTGATGAAGAGAGTGCATGTTGAAGCTCCTTCATGGTAAATTTGGTGTTATAGTATTCATTGTTTTTGGAGGAGAAAGAGAGCATACTTTCTTCTGCTGCCTGTTTTCCAAGTTGGAAATTTGGATGGTAGTTTGCGGAGCTGGAAATCTCAGTGAAATAGTGGCCCATGGTGTTTTAGATGGCTGTGGGGTCTACAATTACATTGTTTGCAACACTGAGGCTGGAGATAACAGAATGAGCCAAGGTCCCAGAAAGGCGAGGGAGGTTGCCCCAAACAATGTAAGAGGGGGTGAAACTATTAAAAGACTTGATGAAAGAGAGCCAGCTAGCTGATTTGTTTTCACTAATGACGCGGTGACATTGCCCACCTAATCGTTTATACTGAATGCTATTCTCCAGAGTGGGATGGCATTTGAAAATGCGGATAGCATGTCTCTGAGCTCTGATTGCCTCATGGCATGCCTCATTCCAGGAAGGAACAGGGGTACTTTGTGGTGAGGTGGAGGTGTGAGGGATTAAACATTCGGCAGAAAAGAGAGATAATCGACCTGGTCATCAATACTGGGTAAATGTTGTCCCCTGAAGGTTGCTAAGGAGGAAAATAGCTGCCAGTTAGCTTTAGAAAGCTGCCAATTGCAAGGATGCCCTGTTGGGATGGGCATCAGCAGACAAATGAAACACAGGAAATGGCCATTGGAGTGTGTATCTGCAAGGACAGACCACTCAACATGAAGAGCAAGCTGGGTGGTATAGATCGAGAGGTCTGGATGGGAGAGGGTATGTATGGAGTCTGGTAGGAATGTAGGTTTACCAGTATTGAGACAGGTGAGATTGAGTGGACTGAAGATATCCACCAAGAGAAAGCTCCTCTGGCAGAGGTGCGGAAGCCCTAGATGGGGTGGTGGGCGTTGAAGTCGCCGACCAGCAGAAATGGAGGACAGAGCTGCTCTATAAGGTGCAGTAGGTCTGCTCAGGTGACAATTGAAGATGATGAAGTGTAGATGTTGCAGAGTGAGTAGGTGAAGCCAGGAAGGGAAAGTCTGACAGCTACAGCTTAGAGCTGAGTATCCAAGGAAATAACGTACTATGGATGTTATCTCTGATGAGAATGATGATGCCCCCATGAGCTGAAATTCCTGCTACAGTGTCAGAGTGGACTGAGGTGAAGTGTGGAACATGAAAGTGATCATGAGGATTTAGTTTTGTTTCCTGCAGACAAATAGTCATGGGAGTGTAAGTTCACATAAGAAGCTGCAGATCTGCCCTATTAGCATGGATACTATATTGCACTGAAGAATAGCAATTTTTGATGAAAGGAGAGATGCCTTGCTGGATTGCTTCTCTAAAACTGTGGTCATCAACCCCAAAGGTGGCATGACATCAATAAGTTACAAAACTGTCTTTTATTGGGCAACCACCTGAGAAGTCATTAGGCCTTCATCTTGGGATTTCCACTGTGTTTTTCTTCTTCCTTTGAGGATGAGAGGAGTTATCACGAAGAGAGCTGGTTGAGGCAACATCCAAGTCAGAGAGGGAACTAGCGGCCTTCAGGTCCTGAGTGTGCTGTTCCGATTGTGATTCTGCTTTTCATTCTGCTGGGGATGGAGGTTCCCTGAGGGATTCCCATTCTCAGCAGGTGCCAGAGAAAATTCTATTTTCTCTGACTGAGGGGGAGGGAAAGATGGGGAAACAGGGATGGGGAGAGCACAGACAGGGGGAGCAAGGATGTGGTTGGGGGGGGGTCAGTACCTTGAAGGGAGGGGTGGTTACTGCCATGGGGATGGGGGGTGTGTGACAGGAAGAGGTTAGGGAAGGTGGAGTTGGGGGACTGATGCTATGGAGGCAAATTTTGATGTCAACAATACCAGGTGGAGACGGTCATAGTTCTATTAAGCCTCAAATATGGAAGACAAATCTAGGGTCTTGTACTCCTGAATTTTTCTTTCCCCTTTTTATACTGGGGCAATCCACTATTAAAACTCAAAAATCCATAAAATGAAACTAATTTCCCACAGCAATCTAATAAAATAAATGTCCCTATCCCCTGCTTTACATGAAACTGAAATAGGATACCGTGATAACAAAGCATTTACTCAGTAAAGGAAGGCATTAAGATTCTTTAATCAGATAGCAAGAACAATTTTTGCAAATCACATCATTGTCTAAGAAAAAGTGATTACCATAATACACATATTTTTGGAATGTGGAACTGATAATGGGGACCTCAGACATTTCTTCAACTGATTGTCAGTATTTGCCTCAAGTGTCATCTGATGAAGTATATAATTTCGCATTATACAGTAAATGAAAACTTATCATTCTGTCAATATTTGTAGACTGAATGACAGTCTGGGTGAAAGATGACTTATTCTATACATTACTGTATGTTTAATGTGACACTTATTGTACAGTCCGCCAACAAAAACCCTTCTTGCTTTGGAACTTTATGTTATTTGTAGCTTACAAAGCCTTCCCATGGATGTTTACTTTTCAAAATCAGTGCTGTGTAGCTGTCTTTTATTTGTGTGCTTCTCTCTGATAGTTGTGCCATCAAAAGCCATATCAAGATAGATATTTTCTTAAGCTTGTAATCATTAAAAAAATCTGTTGTTTACTTATAACGTTTACAGTATAACCACTGGCAAAGCTAAATAAAAAATAAAAAAAATTTAAATAGAAAAGTGAATCGCATCCAGTGAAAGAGCTTTGGTTTTCAGCATGCTTAAGACAGAGAAACACTAACAACTGCAACAGTTATAGACTTATGATATTAGCGGTCAGTGCATCTACATATTATTTGAGACTACACTCTATTCCTTGAAGCTAGTAACTGAAAGACGAGTACGACTTATTGCTATATACTTTAAGTGTTGTGGCCCTTGGCAGCTACACTAGTTGTAGTCACTTTCCAGTGGCGGCCTGTATTCTTCGTTCCAACAGCCTGACAAACTTGGCAACTCCACAGACTAAGTTACAACACTGTTTCTGTCAAGTTACTTCCTGGTTGGCGCAGACTTACACTCATAGGTTCCCTTCATTTTTTGTGTAATTTCCATTAAATAATCTGAATAATTTTTCACACACGGGGTAATATAAGGTTATTAATTCATGTTTTTGGGTCTAGAAAATTTATTTCACAAGTAAATTGCAACTAATCTGGTCTCTTACATCATGATGTGTCTGTTATAGTGAAAAATAGAGCAGCAAGGAAGCTGTGATGTTCACAGCCTCACACTAGCTGTGGGGTAGCATAGTAGTTTCTGAAGCAGATGTGGCATTGGTCTTATTTGCAATCTGGCTGGGATAAAAAATTTCAGCCGTTTCTGTGACAGTAGATACAAATATCCATATACAGTGTGGCCCTTTGATAGTGACTGGGCCAAATATCTCATGAAATAAGCATCAAACAAAAAAACTACAAAGAACAAAACTTTTCTAGCTTGAAGGGGTAAAACAGATGGCCCTATGGTTGGCCTGCTAGATGGTGCTGCTATAGGTCAAACGGATATCAACTGCATTTTTTAAAATAGGTAACCCCATTTTTTATTACATATTCGTCTAGTACGTAAATTAATTTTTAAGCTTTGTGATAAATGGCACTGTTATAGTCACAAATATATAAGTACGTGGTATCGCGTAACATTTCGCCAGTGCGGACGATATTTGCAGTAAAGGTCGATGTGATGTTTATGTATGGTTATTGTGATCAAAATGGCCAACGGGCCTGTGCTATGTATGTTGATCGTTATCCTGGTAGACATCATCCAAGTGTCCGGACCTTTCGTCGGATAGTTACGTTATTTAAAGAAACAGGAAGTGTTCAGCCACAAGTGAAACATCAACCACGACCTGCAACAAATGATGATGCCCAAGTAAGTGTTTTAGCTGCAGTTGCAGTTAATCCACACGTCGGTAGCAGACAAATTGAGCAAGAATCGGGAATCTCAAAAACGTCGGTGTTGAGAATTCTACATCAACATAAATTTCATCCGTACCATATTTCTCCACTCCCATGAACCACAGACATTGCCGAGGTGGGGTGGCTTGCGTGCCTCAACGATACAGATAGCCGTACCGTAGGTGCAACCACAGCGGAGGAGTATCTGTGGAGAGGCCAGACAAACGTGTGGTTCCTGAAGAGGGGCAGCAGCCTTTTCAGTAGTTACTGGGGCAACAGTATGGATGATTGACTGAGCTGGCCTTGTAACATCAGCTAATGTGGCTTTGTCAAACAGTTACTGTGAACAGCTGAAAGCAAGGGGAAACTACAGCCGTTATTTTTCCCAAGGACATGCAGCTCTACTGTATGAACATCTGATGATGGCATCCTCTCGGGTAAAATATTCTGGAGGTAAAATAGTCCCCCATTCGGATCTCCGGGCGGGGACTACTCAGGAGGATGTGATCATCAGGAAAGACAATACTGGCATTCTAAGGGTCGGAGCGTGGAATGTTAGATCCCTTAATCGAGTAGGAAAATTAGAAAATTTAAAAAGGGAAATGGATAGGTTGAAGTTAGATATAGTGGGGATTAGTGAAGTTCGGTGGCAGGGTGAACAGGATTTCTGGTCAGGTGAGTACAGGATTATAAATACAAAACCAGTTGGGGGTATCACAGGAGTAGGATTGACAATGAATAAGAAAATAGGAATGCGGGTAAACTACTATGACCAGCACAGCGATCACATTATCATTGTCAAGATAGATACAAAGCCGACACTGACAACAGTAGTACAGGTTTATATGCCAACTAGCTCTGCCGATGATGAGGAAATCGAAGAAATATATGAGGAACTAAAGGAAATTATTCAGACAGTTAAGGGAGAGGAAAACTTAATTGTTATGGGGGACTGGAATTCGGTAGTAGGAAAAGGAAGGGAAGGGAAGATAGTAGGTGAATATGGTCTGGGCAAAAGGAATGAAAGAGGAAGCCGCCTGGTAGAATTTTGCACGGAACATGATTTAGTTATAACAAACACCTGGTTTAAGAATCACAAAAGAAGATTGTATACATGGAAGAGACCAGGAGACACCGGGAGATACCAGATAGATTTTATAATGGTAAGACATAGATTTCGGAACCAGGTTTTATACTGTAAGACATACCCAGGGGCAGATATAGACTCTGACCATAACTTGTTGGTTATGAACTGTAGGCTGAAACTGAAGAAACTACAAAAAGGTAGGAAAATAAGGAGATGGGATCTAGATAAATTGAAGGAACCTGAAGTTCTTAAGAATTTCAGAGGGAGCTTCAGGCAACAATTGACAGAAACAGGGGAAAATAAAACAGTTGAGGAGGAATGGGTAAAATTGAGAGATGAAATAGTGAAAGCAGCAGAGGACAAAATAGGTAGGAAGGCAAGACCTACAAAGAATCCTTGGATATCACAGGAGATACTAAATTTAATCGATGAAAGGAGAAAATATAAAAATGCAGTAAATGAAACAGGCAAAATGGAGTACAGACGACTAAGAAATGAGATTGACAGGAAGTGCAAAATGGCTAAGTAGGAGTGGCTAGAAGGCAAATGCAAGGATGTAGAAGAATGTATAAATAGGGGAAAAATAGATACAGCCTACCGGGAAATAAAAGAAACATTTGGAGATAAGAAAAACAGCTCTATGAATATCAAAGGACACTGATGGAAAACCAGTTCTCAGCAAATAAGGGAAAGCTGAAAGGTGAAAAGAGTATATAGAGGGGCTCTACAAAGGAAATGAACTTCGAGACAATATTGTAGGAAGGAAAGAGGATGTAGATGAAGATGAAATAGGAGATACTATACTGAGAGAAGAATTTGGCAGAGCCCTGAAAGACCTAAGTCGAAACAAGGCCCCTGGAGTAGATGATATACCCTCAGAGCTACTGAAGTCTCTGGGAGAACCAGCCATGACAAACCTGTTTGTGTGTAAGATGTATGAGGCAGGCGAAGTACCCTCAGACTTTAAGTAAATCCAAAGTAAATCCAAAGAAAGCAGGTGCAGACAGGTGTGAAAACTACAGAACCATCAGTTTAATAAGTCATGGTTGCAAAATATTAACACGAATTATATACAGAAGGATGGAAAAGCTGGTAGAAGCCGACCTCAGGGAAGATCAGTTTGGGTTCAGGAGAAATGTAGGAACACGGGAGGCACTACTCACTTTACGGCTTATCCTAGAAGATAGATTAAGAAAAGGCTAACCTACATTTCTAGTTTTTGTAGATTTGGAGAAGGCTTTTGACAATGTTGATTGGAATAAACTCTTTCAAGTTCTGAAGCAAGCAGGAGTAAAATATAGGGAGCGTAAGGTTATTTACAACTTGTACAAAAACCAGACAGCGGTTGTCAGAGTTGAAAGGCATGAAAGGGATGCAGTGGTTGGAAAGGGAGTAAGACAGGGTTGTAGTCTTCGTTATTCAATTTGTACATTGAGCAAGTTATAAAGGAAAGCAAGGAGAAATTTGGTGAAGGAATTAAAGTTCAGGGGGAAGAATTAAAAACATTGCATTTTGCTGATGACATAGTAATTCTGTCAGATACAGCAAAATACCTGGAAGAGCAATTGAACGGAATGGACAGTGTGCTGAAAGGTGCATATAAGATGAACATTAACAAGAGCAAAACTAGGGTAATGGAGTGCAGTGTAAGAAAATCAGGTGATGCTGAAGGAATTAGATTGGGAAACGAAGCAATAAAGGAGGTAGATGAGTTTTGTTACTTGGGCAGTAAAATAACAAATGATGGTCGCTGTACAGAGGATATAAAATGCAGAATGGCAATGGGTAGAAAAGCGTTCTTGAAAAAGAGAAATTTGTTAACCTCAAATATTGATTTAAGCTTAAGGAAGTCCTTTCTGAAGGCATTTGTGTGGAGTGTTGCCTTGTATGGGAGTGAGACATGGACGATAAACAGTGCGGACAGGAAAAGGATTGAGGCTTTTGAAATATGGTGCTACAGAAGAATGCTGAAGGTTAGGTGGATCGCGTAACTAATGATGAGGTACTGAACAGAATTGGGGAGAAAAGAAATTTCTGGCATACCTTGACTAAAAGAAGGGATAGATTGGTAGGACACATTCTTAGACAAGGAATTGTGAATTTAGCGTTGGAGGGAAGTGTGTGGGGAAAAAATCGCGGAGGAAGACCAAGAGATGGATACAGTAAGCAGATTCAGACAGATGTAGGTTGCCGTTCTTATGTGGAGATGAAGAGGCTTGCTCAGGATAGGGTATTGTGGAGAGCTGCATCAAACCAGTCTCCGGACTGAAGACCACAACAAAAACAATCATATTTCTATGCACCAGGATTTGCATGGCGAAGACTTCGAACGTTGTGTACAGTTTTGCCACTGGGTATAAAAAAATTATGGGATGATAACAGATTTTTTCACTCATTCTGTTTTGTGACAAAGCGTCATTCACAAACAGAAGTAACGTAAACTGGCATAATATGCATTACTGGGCAACGGAAAATCCATGATGGCTGCAACAAGTGGAACATCAGCAACCTTGGTGGGTTAATGTTTGGTGCGGCATTATAGGAGAAAGGATAATTGGCCCCTATTTTATCAATGGCAATCTAAATGGTGCAATGTATGCTGATTTCTTACATAATATTCTACCGATTTTACTACAAGATATTTCACTGCATAACAGATGGCAATGTACTTTCAACATGATGGATGTCTGGCACATGGCTTGCGTGTAGTTGAAGCGGTCTTAAATGGAATATTTAATGACAGGTGGATTGGTCGTAGAAGCACCATACCATGATCCACACGTTCACCGGATCTTACATCCCTTAATTTCTTTCTGTGGGGAGAATGGAAGGATATTTGTTATTGTGATTCACCAACAATGCCTGAAAACATGTGTCAGTGCATTTTAAGTGCATGTGAGAACATTACTGAAGGTGAACTACTCACTGTTGAGAGGAATTTCATTAAGCACATTGCCAAATGCATTGAAGTTGAAGGACATCATATTGAGCATTTATTGAAGTCATGAGGTAATTACAGGTCACATTGGAACAACCAAAATAAAGTTCAAATGTACCTATGTTCTGTGTTTTAATTTACAAAACCTACCTGTTACCCACTGTTTGTCTAAAATTGTGAGCAATATGTTTATGAATATTACAGTGCCTTCTATCACAAAGTGTCCCAAAAAAAACATTCATATTTATTTACATACTAGATGAATATGTAATAAAAATTGGGGTACCTATTTTAAAAAAATATTTGATATCCTTTTGACCTATGGCAGCGCCATCGATCGGGCTAACCATAGCACCATCTGTTTTCCCCCTTCAAGCTAGAAAATGAATCACCCTGTATAGTGGATATTTAAGAATACTTCTTCTTTAAAAGACTTCCAGTATTTCCTCACACTATCTGAAACAGTTTCAGGTAGTTTATCAATTCCATGGCTGTAGAAAACAACTGGTACTGGTGGAATATGTTGTCAAACCATGTCTTTAGTGAATTTTCGTCTGGAAACAAATTTTCTTGATGGTTGTTCGATTAGATGCTCAAAAGACAAATATTCTAGGGCATATTATCCAAAGAATAGATGAGAGAGAGAGAGAGAGAGAGAGAGAGAGAGAGAGAGAGAGAGAGAGAGAGAGAGAGAGGTGACTTCCAAAACCGACTGTTGGATGATTTCTTTGTGAAATCAGTAGAAAGTGTCTTCATGTTCTAGTAATATCTTATGTAGTTTTATATGTTGTTTTTTCCTACACCGTGACAACGGTATCCAAATTATTTTCACCAATAACAATTATAATGGATACACATCTTGTGTGGAGTTCATTGTGCAAACACTACTTCTGAGGCACCACATGCAAGATATTATGTCCACTTGTATTTTGATCGAGTTTGTAAATCATGTTAATGCTCAGTCATTAATTTATTTTTAAGAAATCAGCATAAAGCCATCATTACTCATCACTGGTAACTATGGTCAATAGGCATGCTCAAAGAGCAAACTGATGACATTCAAGATAAACTCAGTATCAGTCATCACTTTGATTTTTTATTGCTTTTAGTTAGAGCATGCAGTACACCTATACCAACTTCTGGGCCATAACTAGTGAATGCAAATGTCACAAGATAGATAAATGATCACAGTTCATCACATGTGTCTGTTATCAAGACTTTTTGAATGTGGTAATCTTTCATGTCATATTGATGTTTTTGAAGCAATGAATCATTTTCCTGCATGTTTTCCCCAAAAGCAGTCACGAAACACTGTACACAGGTTGTTAGATCCAAAATCCAGTACATAAATGAAATACAAGTGCTAGAGCTTTGAGGTTTGAGTACCGTAATGAAAGATGTGTACTTGCATTATAAATTTCACACTGTCACCTAAATACTTCTCTAATAGCAAATTCTTAAAAAATTGCTAATGAGTGACATCATTGTTACTGGCAATGACTTTCATTTATAAGGAATGTAAACCTTTCTCTTAAGGGTTTAGAGTAGTTTCAAGGGGTTTTCGAGCAAATATTACATGAATGATTTGTTGCAGCCATGAAGTGCATGGATAGGCAGATTATGTACCAGCTCACATTCAAATCCCAAAATTTGTGTCTGTGTGTAATTTTTCCCCCCATTTCAGTTTATCCCTCAAAATGTTAATTATGAATTATAAGGCTTCAATATATTTAGGCAATAAATTTACAAAACTGAATGCAGTTTTGAAAGAAATTTAAATGTCTGTCAATTCTAGAAATTGTGTTTTATAAATTGAAAATGTACATTTAGGAGCACTGATACCTTGTTTATATTTTCACCAAAAGTTGTAGTTCCAATGTTTCTCCTTCACTTCACTGGTTCTCAATGGACTTTTATTTTTCAAAAAAAGTAATATGTCTCCATGGAAAATCACAAGATACACTGGCAAGACACTGTTCACAACTCTAGAGACTATTACAATATGTAAGTAAAAAGGCACCATAAGGGCCAACCATAAGGGATTAGTAACAGTTGTCAAGGCTTTGTGCTTTGAATGCATGGAAGAGAACAATAGTGTAGAGTGGGGATATGAAACGATGTTGCTATTGGAGGACACTTTACATAATGAACAGTCAGAATTTATCAATTAAATCAATTCCTGTTCAAATAGATTAATTACATTATAAATTGTATAATAATTTTATATTTCACAGTATAAAATTAGGAAAAAAGTGCTGAATAAATGGGAATTGAACCTAGGCCTAGAAAACACCAATCCAGAGATTTAACCACCACACAGCACAGTGAATGTGTTACAGATGCACAAAAATCTCGCACAAAATCTCTACACAAAAATCTTAAGTGACAGTGTGATCTCTTTCTATGGCCCATTCCAATGAGATACTTTTGGAACTTGAAAGGCTCTTCTACTCACACAGTTTGAGTGATATTGGTTAGACAAGTTTTGCGCCGTCCCTGTTTTAGGCTTTCATCTCAATTGTTTTTCAAGAGACTTATAATGCATTTTCCCTCAGAGCAATCTAAGGCCTATCCATCAGTAAAATAGGGTTAATCTGAACAGCAGGAAATCTACCACATAATTCTTTTGACAGGAAAAATCTCTCTTCAAACTTCCTGTCACCAAAATCTTCAAAAGATTAGATTAGATTAGTTGTTCATTCCATAGATCCACATTGAGGAGATCTTCGTGGATGTGGAACATGTCTTTTTTTAAGCTGATAATATAGTAATACGGTCAATTGGAAACTGCAGTTGGTTCAGAATTCGAAGGCTGGTCGTTAATAGAGCACAACACTTTAGACTTAGAACACATTTATTGCTAACACAAGTGTACACTCAGTACAGACTGACTCCTGCTTGGAGTGCTCCATTGTTTATAAATAGAAGGAATTTTTTGGAACTCAGAAGTACATCAAACATAAGAAACATGTAGAACATGTGCAAAATGTATCTTCATTGTTGTCGTTTTGCGGACGGCTCATTTTCCCTGCAGGGGTAAAAATCCATACCAGATCTACTGGGCTGTATACAACAGGTCGGTGCTTGTCGTTATACCGCTGACTGTCCTTCTTCTGGGCATCCTGTGTCCGTATGAGAGCCAGCTGTCTTGCTTCTTCTACCCTGGTGATGAGCTGTTTCACATAATCATCCTGAGTGTTGTCAGGTTGGAACGGAAACAGCTTCATGACCAAGGAGCAGGAAAAATGGCATGAAGCCTGTGGTGTCTTGCCTTTCTGTATTATAAGCGAATGTCATGACTGGCAGTATTGTATCCCAATCCTTCTGCTCAACAGTGACGTACATCGGCAGCATGTCTGCCAACATGTTGTTAAAACATTCTGTAAGACCATTTGTCTGAGGATGGACAATGTTGCAACATATCATTACCTCTGACATTAGTTTTAACGTGAATACTTTTCGTCAATCAGATATCATCACACATGGTGCACCATGCTTCAAAATAAATACTAGGACTTCTGGGATCTCTGGAGCTTCTGCAGTTGGCACAGGTTTGGTGACAGCGTGGCAGGAGAGTTTGATTCCAATCCTGTGGAATGGAGCTATTGCAGATGGAATTGGTACCAGATGACCTGGAGGTAATTGTGGCACACGCTTCCGTCTCTGGCACTCCTTACAGTGACTCACATAGTGCTCCACAGATCAGTAGAGACCTTGCCAGTAATACCTGCATCTGATTCTGTATATGGACTTCACGAATCCCAGATATTGGAGAATTGTGGAAATACTTGAGAATAGCTGGCCGGAGATCAGCTTGAACAACCAGTAGCCATTTGGGGCCCAGTGGATTGTAGTTGCTCCCGTTTATAAGTTGAAATTCTCCTTTGATCAATTCTCCTTTTTCCAAGACCTCTATGGTTTGTAATAATGCTGCATCTTCCCTTTGTTCAGCTGTAATGTCATCTAACTCAGTGAGGGCTGAAATTTCGTCCGCGCTGTTGTGTTCGGCTAAGGGATTTCTCGAAAAGCAGTCAGCGTCCTTGTGTTTGTGCCTGTTTTTGAATACCACTGTGACAGCATTCTCTCGGAGTCTTAGTGCCCATCTTGCTAGTCAACCTGATGGATCCTTCAAACTGATCAGCCGACATGAAGATTGGTGGTCTGTCATGATGGTTAATGGTTTACCAAATAACTATGGCTGGAATTTGTTGACAGCCCAGATAACGGTGAGACATTCGTTCTCGGTTGTAGGGCCATTGATCTCAGACTTTGAGAGAACTCTTGAGACACAGGATATCACCTTTCAGCACCTCCTGAATTTGTACAAGCACTGCACCAATCCCATAACTGCTAGCGTCTGTGTGAAGTTCAGTTTCAGCATTCTCTTTATATAAGGGTAGAGCTGGTGTGGAACATAGAGCCTCCTTAAATGCCCGGAAAGCTCTTCCTTTTGTCTCATCCCAGTAAAACTTGACGTCTCCCTGCAGAATTCTTGCAATGGACGTGCCTTGTTACAAAAACCTTTTATGAAATGACGATAGTATGAGCATAGTCCGAGGAAACTTCTCACATCACGGATGTGCTAAGTAGTTGGATATTCTGTGACTGCCCTTACTTTATCTGGATCAGGACGAACACCATCTCCATTCAATAGTTGCCCCAGAATTTTTATTTCTTTGGCAACGAAGAGACACTTCTTTTGGTTGAGGTGGAGTCCTGCTGTCTGAACAAACTGCAACACAGTTGACAGGTGGTTTAGATGTCCCGCAAATGTCCTTGAGAAAATGAAAATGTCATCTAGATAACAAAGGCATGTCGTCCATTTAAAGTGTCACAGCAAGTTGTCCATCATGCGTTCGAATGTGGCTGGGGCATTACATAGACCAAATGGCATGACTTTGAATTCATAGAGGATGGCAGGTGTAATTAATAAAAGCAGTCTTCTCCCTGTTAGCTTCATCAACTTTGATTTGCCAGTAAGCTGTCTGTATGTCCATGATTGAGAAGTATGTGGCTCCTTTCGAACACTCTAAGGTGTCGTCAATGCATGGAAACGGTAGACATCTTTCTTTGTGATTTTGTTCAGCCGCCAATAGTCAACACAGAAATGCCATGTGCCATCCTTCTACTTCACAAGTACCCCTGAAGACGACCAGGGGCTCTCTGAAGGTTGAATAATGTCATCGTGCAACTGCTTCTCCACTTCTTCTTGAATTATTCGTCTTTCAGCTGGCGACACTCTGTACAAACGCTAGATAATTGGTGGATGATTCCCAGTATTGATCCGGTGTTTTATTGTGGGCCGTTTCATTTGGCTCTTCTCCTGACAGACCTGGAATACAACTGAAAATTGGTGTTGTATGGTTAACACCTGCCGACATTATTCCTGCATCAGACAAGGCCATATATGCAATGCCATACTAGTTTCCTCTAGTGTGTTGTCGGCAGTAACAGCAGAGCATGAGACTTCGTTGATGACATTGAGCTCACCATCTGGACTGGTTCAGCTGTTCCAACACACATTCCTTTAGGAATGAGTTACGATTACTCATGAAAATTAGTGAACCAAAGTTGTCTCCAACCACCTGTAATGCTTTTGATAGCCACTGGTGTGTAGATTTCCTTTGTTCTACTGATTAGATTTTTGCAATCTACAAGCACTTCACCGTTCAACTGGTCATCTCGGCTTGTGACTGGAAGTCCTCTCATTGTTAACGGTGGGATCTCAACATTGTCGACAGCAAACAACCTCTCATGGAAGTACATGTTACGTGTACTGATCAGAAATGGCTTCCTCAATTTGTATCTCAGATCTTCCACAGTCAATGACATCCTGGGATGCCTAAAAGAAGCCCCTTCCAAGGATGGCATTATGGCTACATTCTGTTAAAACGACAAATTCAAACACCTGCGTCCTGTTGTTGGTAGTTATTCTTGCGACACATGTTCCTGCCGGCTGCACATGTTTCCCATTTGCGACCTTCAGCACAGTTGCTCTTTTATCACAGAACATTATCTTCTTTAATTTGCAGTGGTAGTCATTCGATAACACAGAGAAGGAAGCTCATAAATCAACTAGTGCCCAGACAGGTTGGCTGTCAATGATGACATCAATGAGATTTCCCAACATCTTATTGACTGTCGCCCATGGAGGATTTTCATCTGCAGCGGCCTCACCTCCATAGATGGTCGCCTCACCTAATTTTCCTGAACACGGCCGCTAGGGGAGTGGGTACCTCTGTAAGGCACTGGTGAACAGTGGCGGCATATTGGAGAGTGACCACGTCCAGGATACAGCAACAGGCTTCGTCGCATAGGTCGACAGTAATCATCTGTAGTTGACTGTCATTGAAACAACTGCTCTGATGGTTAGCGTCTTTGACATAATAATTGTGAAATACTCTTCCTCTCTCCCTACAGAATCGTATGACATGTCTGGGAAGGGCACAGTGAAAACACAATGGCGTGTTGTCTTCTGTCCTCCTGCGAAGCTTCACAGTTGCTGGAGGTTGTGGTCACGTTGGTCGGTTCTTAGGTTGCCATTTGGCGACTGACTCTGGTGTGCGTCGTAGTAGGGCAAGTCCATTCTTGACGTTGGTATGACTGGCGGGGTTGACAGGTGCTAATGTTTCAAATGCCTATTCCTCAGCAGCATCAGCGCCCTCATGACATGCAGGGCTGACATCTATGGTCATAATCTGGTGCTCACTTGGTTCAACAGTTGTGGCTGCCATAAACTGTTGTAATTCTTCTCTCGCAATTTGTTGTATGAGAGAAGCAACATCATGCTGGTCCTCCACAACATCCATAGGGACTGTCGTACTTCTTTCATCCAACCCTCTTCTGTTGCATCTCTTCAATTTTCTGGCACCATTGGATAAACTCTTGTGTTGACAAAACGTCTTTTAACAGAAGAGCTTGATACATGTCTTCCGCAATGTCCTCCATCATGTGTGAAACTTTTTTGGCCTCCGTCATATCCGGGTTAACTACGTGACATATGGCCAAAACACTCTGTATATATGGCTATGTTGGCTCACCATGCAATTGGGACTGTTCTTCAGTTGCTCTTCTGATAAACAGACTTGCCGCTAGTGGTCTCCAAATGTTTTCTTAAGTTCTCTCTGGAATTTTTCCCAGCTATTGAGCTTGTCCTCGTTATTTTCAAACCACTGCTAGGCCGTCCCATCCATGTCCCATCATAATGTGATTCCACCTATTATACTTGGCAACTCTGTCAAATCCTTTCAGCCATTTATTTGGGTCCTGTTCAGTGTCTCCCAAGAACAATGGGTGTCAGATGTGCAGCTGGATTACTGGTGATTTTGCATCCATGGGTCTTTTGATGACACGGACCTTCGTACGGAGGTAGTCAGTACACCCTTTGTATTCAGGTTCTTGTCTGAATAAGCAGTGGCTCTTACACTGCCTAATCGGAGCTACAATGATGCAAATGTATTGCAGGATATGCGGCGCCTCCACCTGAAAGTTTCACGTTGAAAACTACTGGTGGTCTGGAATTCGAAGGCTGGTCGTTAATAGAGTACAACACTTTAGACTTAGAACATGTGTATTGCTAACACAAGCATACACTCAGTACAGACTGACTCCTGCTTGGAGTGCTCCACTATTTATACACAGAAACAATTTTCTGGAACTTACAAGTACATCAAACATAAGAAACACATAGAACAATCTAGACATAGTAAATAGAAAGAAAGAAATTTTTTTGTCCGTGGCGGGACTTGAACTGGGGACTGCAAGTACAGCGATCTGTGATGCTTGCCACTGCGCCACACATTCTGTCAGAAGACTTGCAGAAATACTAATACAGATACATAATTTTTTTACAAGCTGATAATATAATAATACTAATACTGTAGTGTGAATACAGATACATATATCAATTTGGTTCTATTAAAAAATTCGTCTTTGTAGTAAAAAGAGTTGGCCAGTTGTAAGTCTTTTAGCTTCCTTTAAACTGATCTTTATTTGTAGTTAAATTTCTTATAGTTGCTGATAAATTATTGAAAAAATGTTTTCCTGGCTAGTGGACCCCTTTTTGAACTAATGTAAGTGCTTGTAAGTCCCTGTGTAGATCATTTTGTTCCTCATATTGTATGTATGAACTGAGCTGCTTGTTGGGAAAATAGATATATTATTTATGACAAATTTCATTAAGGAATAAATTTACTGAGAGGCAGTAGTTAATATACTCAGTTCTTTGAAGAGGCTTTTGCAGGATGTCCATGAATTTACTCCACAAATAATACGTATTACTCACTTTTGGACCCTTAAAACTTTTGCTTGACTTGAAGAGTTACCCCAAAATATTATGCCATATGACATTACAGAGTGAAAGTAAGCAATGTATGCAAGTTTTTTAAATTTTTATGTCTCGTATGTCTGATACCACTCATATTGCAAAAGCAGATTTGTTAAGTTGTTTCTGCAGTTCTTCAGTGTGCTCCTCCTGACTGAATTTATTATCATGCTGTAATCGTAGTAAAGATAGACACGAAGCCAACACCGACCACAGTAGTGCAAGTTTACATGCCAACTAGCACAGCCAATGAACTGGGAAAAAGGAATGAAAGAGGAGATCGTTTGGTAGAATTTTGCACAGAGCACAATTTAATGATCACCAACACTTGGTTTAATCATCATGAAAGAAGGCTGTATACGTGGAAGAGACCAGGAGACACTGGAAGGTACCAGATTGACTTGATAATGGTAAGGAATAGATTTAGAAACCAGGTTCTTAAACTGTAAGGCATATCCATGGGCCGATACCTTATTGGTTATGAACTGCAGATTAAAACTTAAGAGACTGCAGAAAGGTAGAGAGGTTAGGAGATGGAACCTTGACAAATTGAAGGAACCAGAGGTAGTTGAGAGTTTTAGAGGGGGGAAAGTAATACAGTAGAAGAAGAATGGGTAGCTCTGAGAGATAGGGTAGTGAAGGCAGCAGAGGACCATATAGGCAGAAGGACAAGGCCTAATAGAAATCCCTGGATAACACAGGATATACTGAACTTAATTGATGAGAGGAGAAAATATAAAAATTCAGCAAGTGAAACGGGAAAAAGGCAGTACAAACGTCTGAAAAATGAGATTGATAGGAAGTGCAGACTGGCTAAGCAGGAGTGGCTAGAGGACAAATGCAAAATCGCAGAAGAGTGCATAACTAGGGGAAAGATAGATACCGCCTACAGGAAAATAAAAGAGATATTTGGAGACAAGAAAAGCAGCTGTATGAATATCAAGAACTCAGACGGAAAACCAGTACTAAGCAAAGAGGGGAAAGCTAAGCTGTGGAAGGAATATATACAGGGCCTATACAAAGGAAATAAACTTGAAGGCAGTATTCTAGAAATGGAAGATGAAGTGGAGAAAGATGATATAGGAGATACAATACTGCGAGAAGAATTTGACAGAGCGCTGAAGGACTTGAGTCGAAACAAGGCCCCTGGAGTAGATGATATTCTGTCTGAACTGTTGATATCGTTAGGAGAGCCAGTCATGAAAAAATTGTATCTCCTGGTATGCAAGATGTATGAGACAGGGGAAATATCCTTCGACTTCAAGAAGAATATCGTAATTCCAATTCCAAAGAAAGCAAGTGCAGACAAGTGTGAAAATTACAGAACTATCAGTTTAATAAGTCATGGTTACAAAATACTAACACGAATTATTTACAGACAAATGGAAAAACTTGTGGAATCCGACCTTGGGGAAGATCAGTTTGGATTTAGGAGAAATGTAGGAACACGGGAGGCAATACTCACATTACAACTTATCTTAGAAGATAGGCTAAGGAAAGGGAAACCTACGTTTTTAACGTTTGTCGATTTGGAGAAAGCTTTTGACAATGTCGACTGGAATACACTCTTCCAAATTCTGAAGGTAACAGGGGTAAAATATAGGGAGCGAAGAGTTATATTCAACCTATACAAAAACCTGACAGCGATTATTAGAGTCGAAGGGCAAGAAAGGGACGCAGAGGTTGGGAAGGGAGTAAGACAGGGTTGTAACCTTTCCCCAATGTTGTTCAATCTGTACATTGAACAGGCAGTGAAGGAATGGAAGGAGAAATTTGGAGAGGGCATTAAAGTGCAGGGAGAAGAAATAAAAACATTGTGGTTTGCCGATGTCATAGTAATTCTGTCAGAGACCGCAAAGAATCTGGAAGAGCAATTGAATGGAATGGACAGTGTCTTGAAATTAAGATATAAGATGAACATTAACAAGAGTAAAACGAAGGTAATGGAATGCAAGGTCAGAAAATCAGGCATTGCTGAAGGAATTAGATTAGGTAATGAGACAATCAAAGTAGCAGATGAATTTTGTTATTTGGGTAGCAAGATAACTTCTGATGGCCGAAGTAAAGAAGATATAAAATGCAGAATGGGTTTGGGAAGAAAAGCATTTCTAAAGAAGCAAAACTTGTTAACATCCAACATTAATTTAAATGTTAGGAAGTCCTTTCTGAAAGCATTTGTCTGGAGTGTAGCATTGTATGGCAGTGAAACATGGACGATAAGGAGTTCAGATAAAAAGATGATAGAAGCTTTTGAAATGTGGTGCTACAGACGAATGATGAAACTTAGATGGGTAGATCATGTAACTAATGAGGAGGTGCTTAACCGAATCGAGGAGGAAAGGAGTTTCTGGCATATCCTGACTAGGAGAAGAGATAGGTTGGTTGGACACATTCTGAGACAGCAAGGAATTGTCCACTTAGTATTAAAAGGAAGCGTGTGGGGTAAAAATAGAAGCGGGAGACCGAGGGGCGAATACAGTAAGCAGTTTCGAAAGGATGTAGGTTGCCGAACGTATTCTCAGATGAAGAGACTTGCACAGAACAGGGTAGCGTGGAGAGCTGCATCAAACCAGCCTGTGGACTGAAGACCACAACAACAACAAACCCAGGAATTTAATACTGTAAACCTCATAAGGGGCCGTACAACAAAATACCTTCAGCAAATAGGTATGTGCTCATAATCAGCCATCATGTCTAGAGATGTCTAGCAACTGCAACAATCTCAGACCCAGTAGGCCAGTACCGCAGAATAGGCAACACTCAATAGTTGGATAGTGAAGTTTGGGGTATCTAATACCATGAACTGAAATCAGAGTATGAAATTTGTGTCAGAACTGATGAAGCAGCTATGCCATGTGGTGTTCAATTTGCATATCTGCGTGTTTCACATGCAAACCATTTGTAGAACAGAGCACAGCCATAAGTTGATGCCAAATTACTATGCTGCTATGCAAATGCTAGACACAATGATTGGGATACCTGGCTTCCATGTGCGTAATGCATTAACATGTCAAAAGCATTTATGGGAACAAGCATGTCACTATCTCAGATGGTGTATAGCAGGAGGATACCATCTCTTTTAGACATGTAACTCCCAAGTTGGGATTACATGGTTAATCAGTAAAAAAGTTTGCAAGTAGAGTAAAGAAAGTATGGAAGAATGTGCAGACAGCAAACATGAAGGCTCCAGAATGCCAGGAGAAACCAAACAAACTCATGGACAAACTACTACACTACTTTGTAGGCCAGTGGGTGTTGGTCATTAGTCCCTATGCTCTGAAACCATTTAAAGGCACGATGGATGCAGTACAAGAATTATCTAGGGCAATTGGGTATGCAAAGGTGTGAATGGAAGGAACAAAGAACCTATAGTCACGGCACAGTGCAAGATACATGACAAGGCAGCATAATTACAGATTTTGCAGATGTTAAATTTATTACTTCTAAGTCAACTCCGTACTGGATAATGTGCCAGATCACCACAATATTACAATAAAAATAACAAATTTTCGGCTTGGTGGTGTGGTTTTAAATACTGATTTCAATCACATGATGAAATATGACAGTGCAGATTTCGAGTTGCACTAAGTACACAAGTGTGTCCCTGAGTAGTGGATCCCTTTTTGAACTAAAGTAAGTTGTTTCAAGTGTTTGTGTAGATCACTTTTGGTACTAGTATTATATGTATGAACTGATCTGTTTGTTAGAAAAAGGAATATATTATTTATGACAAATTTCATTGAGGAATAAATATACTGATAGGGAAAGTACTTGGGCTCGAACAAACACATATACACCAAAATCGTATGAGAGATAATGTAAAGATCCCTTATTGCACTAGTGATACTTCCACATCTGCAAAACTCTGCAGTTGTCTGTTAGAGGCCTCTGCGTGTGCCTTGCACATTGCACTTTGATCTGTCGGTTCGCCAGTGGGACGTGCGATGTGCCTCTGAAGTTGCGTTTTGTGTCTTTATTTGTGTGGTGAAGCGTCAGATGGGGCGGCGATTGCTAATCAATCCTGCTAATGTATTGCGATTAGTTGAGATGAAGTTACGAAGAACCCTTCTTCGTGAAGATGGTAATAGTGTAGAAGAAGAATCATTTGCATGCTTTCTCGTATCTGTTATGGTACAGAAATATGAGCATAAGTTAGATACTGTTGTCACAAACTCATAATAATGATAATACAGATGATAATGACGAATAACTCATTGCAAGCGGTAGTGCTACGGTAAGTGCGGGAAGAGGCGATGGAAGCAGTGGCAGTGAATACCAACAGTCTTTCGGGAAGAAGGTTAAAGTTGCAACTATTATCATGGCTTTTGATTATTATTACACAAGTTATAGTTAAGATATCTGCATTATGTATGGCGTCTACAGTTACATCTACAGTGCTATCTAGAACATGGTTGCAGAGGTTTGCAGAAAAACGACACCCACCAGCACATTGAGGTGTACCAAGAGATCCTGTAACCAAACGTTCATACAGATATGTTTGTTCGAGCCAATGTACTTTCCTTGTGAGAGGCAGTAGTTAATATACCCAGTTCTTTGAAGAGGCTTCTCCAGGATGTTCGTGAATATGTATTACATGCTTTTGGACTATGAAAACTTTTGCTTGATTAGAAGCGTTACCCCAAAATATTATACCATATAACATTGTGGAATGAAAGTAAGTCAAGTATGCAAGCTTTTTTTTAATTTTTATTGTATGTCTGATAACACTCAAATTGCAAATAGAGATTTGTCAAGTCTGTTACTTTAGTTCTGGAGTGTGCTTCTCCCAACTGAATTTATTATGAAGTTGTAATCCCTGGAATTTCATACAGTCATCCTCTTCTATCTGCACTTCTTCATACTTTATGCATATAATGGAGGGAAACCTCTTACATGTTCTGAACATCATGTTGTGAGTCTTTTCAAAGTTTAATGTCAATGTTGATGAAAATATCATTAGCAGACCTTTCTATAACTATGCTCAACATGCCATTTATTGCAATACTCTTATCATCTGCAAACAAAACAAACTCTGCTTCTGGCAGTGTAACTGATAAGAGGTCATTAATGTACACAAGAAAAAGCAGTGGCCACAAGATGGATCCTTGTGGGACAGCACATGTAATTTCTTCCCCATCTGATAGCTTAATTGTAGTCCCTTGTTTGTCCTGACACACTTTGTTTCCTGTTAGCGAGATGTAACTTGAATCATTTTTATTATTTTATTTATTTTTTAGCATCATTGACCGCGATACCATAGAATTCTAAGTTACTTGTTCTTGTGGTACACAATCAAATGCATTTGACAAATCACAGAAAATACCCGCTGCTTTATTATCTAATGACTGAAGTACATTTTCACCATGGGTGTAAAAAACCTTCTTATATCGGAACCTTTCAGAAATTCTAACTGTGTTCTGGACAATATGTTATTTGTGGTCAGGTGGTTGAGAAGCTGCTTGAGCATTACTTTTTCCAGAATTTTCAAGAATGCTGGCAAAAGTGAAATCGGTCAGTAGCTTGATAGTGTATCTTTATCCCCATTCTTGAATACAGGTTTAATATCTGCATATTTCAGCCAATCAGTAAATGTTCTAGTTGTGATAGACTGGCTACACAAATAACTTGAAATTGCACTAAACTCATAAGAACATGCCTTAATTAACGTTTTTGATATTTCATCGTAACCACTGGAATGCTTTTTATTATAGATTTCATTATGGAAGGTATTCCTTGTGATTGAGTGAGTAACATATTCACGTACCTGAAGTCATTTGTAAATGCTAGTTTTATATATTCAAGGGCATTATTTACTGACCCTGACACTCCCATACTATCAGTAACAGATGTAAAGTACCAGTTAAATATTTGCCACACAATACCCACCAGTTACTAATGTATAATCTATTTTTAACACTTACTGCTCCTGTTCCTTTCTGGTTCTACCAGTCTCCTCTTTCGCTATATCCCATATTCTTTTTATTTTATTGTCCGACAATGCTATCTTCTTCTCATAATGGATTTGTTTAATGTCTGAATTACTTATATTAATATTTGACAATATTCCTTGTTTTTATGTAAATTATCAACATTGGAGCTATTTGGCTGAAAGATACATTTTCCTTTTTTATCTTACAGGAAATCTTTATTCTTAGTGTAATCCATGTCTTATTATTGAATTCTGTTTGAGAGGAATTTTAGAGGAAAATAGTTCCAAACAGAATACTGATGATGTTATTGAATGTTACTAATTCATTCATGTCATGAGCACTATAAACATATTTCCAGTTCATATATTTGAGCAATTTTCTAAAATACTCAATTTTTGTTGGATTGACTACTCTCCTGTATTTAGAGTTAGCAATCTTCATTATCTGCTTACAGTATACACCTAAAATAAAAAAGGTGAATGTCATGACCTGATAGGCCATTGATTATTGGTTTTATTGTATGATTTTGTTCCTTTGAATTGTCTATAAAAATGTTACCAATGACTACCCTAAGCAATTTAGTTATCCTAGTTGGAAAGTTTTCAGTAAGAGTTAGATTGAAAGACAATGTTGTTGACCACAAAAAATGTTTACTGGAAGACTGCACAAGAAAATCTGTATTATCACCAGCAACCAAGATTTCTTTGTTTCTTTCTGTGAAATAAACAATAGAGCTTAGAGATGATTTAGGAATAAATTATAATTTCCCGCAGGTGCTCAGTAAATAGTTACTATTATATAGCATCTGTTATGGAACTCTTAATTCTGCACATGCTTCAGACAATTTATTTATTCTTGAATTTACAGCAGCTTTTAATAAATGTGGCAAATCCTACTCCCTCCATATCTACTCTACATATGTAGGAGGCTAACTTAAATCCTGAAATGTTTAACACATCTATATGAGTGGTCACATGATGTCCAGAGAAACTAATTATGTCAACTGGGTTAGATGAATCTATTTCATCACTACAAATGAGTAGTACATCAACTGTATTTTTAAGTCCTGGGGCGTTCTGATGTAATAAAGATAACTGATAATTCACACTAGTGGGATTATAATTGTACAAAGATTTACTGGCTGTTTCTGACTACTTTCTGTTAAACATTGTTTGCTAAAATCTACCTCCTGTTCATATGTTATCTCAAATTGAGGGTGTCTCCCCTCCCTATCCTAAAAAAGACATCCTCTGACACCTGTAACCACTGGTATTTTGTGACATGCGCCGCCCCCCCCCCCCCCCCCAATAATATTACGGTGCAATTAGCCCAAAAAGCAACCTAACCCGGACATCCAAAGTAAAAGTTTCTCTCTCAACTGTTCTATACAGTCCACACATATCATTTGGTAAAAAGTTACCATTTTGAGTGTCGGGTTTGAGGGTGAAAAGTTAGAAAATAGCAGTTTTTGTCATTTTTCTTAAATATTTAGGAAACTATGAGGGTTTAGCATGAAAAGTTCCAAATAGAAAAATAATCTACATTAAATTGCAAACAAAAATGGTCCGATGTATAATCTAATCTTGCTAATGTGAACGGTTTAAGAGTTACTGAAGCTGAAAAAATAGAAATACTGTATCTGGAAATTTTTTTTTTTTTTTTTTTTTTTTTTTTTTTTTTTTTTTTTTTATATATAAATGAAATTGTACAGAAATAACTAAACAATTTTAATAAAAAGTAATAGTGAACAGTCCTACTGTAGTCCAAGAAAGACTAGATGCCAGCACGGAGGGTTAAAAGCATAGAAATACTGGGAACGAGACAACGGCTGCCAGAACAAAGCCAATCGTAAGGGACCTGCTGACTGCTGTGCCTGTACCCTGACACCCGCTTCCCCGGCACACACACCATCATCCATTGGCTTTCCCTCAGTCGTATTGGGAGACCCGTTGAGTGCATTTGTGTTATTTCTATTAAAGTTCTGCTGCAAGTTTTTTATTGTTCGTCTTTGGAATACTGGGAAAACTATGTGATAATCACTGGTAGGTGTGTGAATTGTGGCGGAGTGTGTGCTGGAACCTTGTAAGAACAAGCGTGGTAAGCTAATTACTCTGAGTAGAAAGGCAGTGGACAAAATAATTCAGTGCAGTGAAATTTGTAACAATGGTGTTAAAGAAAAGTTCCTGATGAATGAATCGCTTCAGGTATATAATAAGTGTCGACAAACTTATAAGCTACGTCCAAAGTCACCTCAACATGACAAGGAATCTCCATCAAAGGTTCCCCGTGAATCATTTGATTTTAAAAACTTACGTGTTCTTGTTGGTCGCAAGTGTGTAGATGTTTCTAAATGCAGGAACCCAGCTGAAGAAAAGTGAAATTCAGTACAGAAACTTGAACCAATTGAAAGAATCTGAATGGAAGCAAATAACAGGCACAACAAGTGCGGAGATGAGGTAACTGTGAGGCTCTCTCAGGTCACAGACCTCGCCAGTTCTGATGAAAGATACCACTGGCACTGTTACCAGACATTTCAGAAGCCAGGATTATTACAGCCTGAGAAAGGAGCGGCAACAACCAAGGTGGGTCAACTACCGATGCTAAAAGAGAAGACACTTTTGAAAAGCTGTATGGTTATTTGGAAGAAAACAATGAATGTCAGTACGTTTTTGAAGAATTACATATATTGTTCCTTCAACTGAGTCCCGAAGTTGAGCCATATACTGACAAACATATGGAAAAAAAAACTTATCCAGCACAATGGTAATAGCTTGAATTTAACAGAATTACCAGGGAAAATAAATATTATTTGTTTCGCAGGAGCAACTAGCATGTTTTATAGACACCTGGTATAGAAATTGAAACACTGATAACGAAGCTCAAGGGAAACTAAGAGTGATCAAAACTGCAGCAGCTATTATTTGAGATGAGATAAAGTGTTACTTTCCAACAATTATAGAAATTTATAGAGGAGGAGCTTAACTGACACCTGAACTGCTCAATGTCTTGATAAATGAAATAATGTGGCCTACTTCTGAAAGACAAACACCCGAGAAAATTCAGTGGACGAAACAAATTACTGGAAGGAAAAAAACTTAAATATGTCATACTAAAATCAGCACTGTACATCCAAGTTCAGTTTTGTCCGCTGTCCAACTTGAAACGGTTGTTACAATTACTCAAAGTTCCTGATCGACATCCTGCGCAATTTGGGTGTTTGTGTACCGTAAAAGAAAGTTTTAAAATATGAGAGACTGGTCACTTCCCCAAAGAACTGATAATGGATATGTGCAGTTTCTTTTTGATAATGCACATTACAATGGCCATACTGTGGATTGCCATAAAATGTTTCATGTCATGGGTGGAATTGCTTGCATAGTACCTAAAACCGCCTTTCAGGTAGAGGACAATGTACTTCGAAAGATTATTACTGCTGTTGCTATTGAAACACGACACCTTTTTGATTTGCAAACCTACTGAGCAACAAGTACATCTAGCTATTCCAAAATAGTTGCTGCAAACATGCCTTCCCTGAAAATAAAACCACTATTATATGTACATGGCTGAACAGTTATTTTTAGTTGAGTGGTACCTGGTTGGAAGGAATGTAAACCTGTTTGGAGTGGCTGCATGGAAACCTATGCTGCGACAAACTTCCTATGTAGTTCCTCTTCCATTCATCATCTTAGCTCCTTCAAATCCATCAGCAATTTATACAGCTCTTCTTTCAGCTGCCACAAAAGGCACCAGCAATGGACAAAGCACAGCAATAGTGACTTTGATCAGCCTTTGTACGCCAAGGCTCGTGAAATAGTTGTGACAGCACCTGATGGCAGCCCACTGAAGTCACTCTTCATTCGACTAGGGTGTTTTCACTTGTTAATGTTCCTTTTGTCAGCGATTGGACGTGGCCTGGAGGAGTTGTACAGTACTGTTTATGCCAAAAACATTGTCCAACAAATGATTAATGGGAAAGCTTACTCCAGGGTCATTCATGCCCTCTTCCTTGTGGACGAGGCACTCATTACTGTAGTTTTGAAAACTAGTGAAATTCTCATTAGTGTGGATAAAGATGAGCTTAATTATGTCTATTCAGCTTTTAAGCAAGGTAATGCATCTTTTGAAGAGATTACTCAGCTGCAGTGAATTTGAAGAGGACTGACTATCTCACTTTTATTTAAAGCTTTTTTCTAAAGAAAAACCTCAAAAAGTTTCAGTTTTTAATATGATTAAAATGATATATATCATAATTATTATACAGATAATATTTTTATAATTTTAAATTATTTATGTTGCAAAGATATTCATTCTTAACGCGGAAATGTCCAAAGCAAGTTCAGTATGGGTTTCTCCATGCCACAGGTCTGTGGAAGCTTCGTTTCCCTTAAAAAGAAGTGCCCTTGAAAAGGTGGTGAGGATGTCGTTCCTTCAAGGGCTTATCACTAACATACCATCGGCCACAAAAAACACAATTTGCCTTTATAAAATGCAATGCTATATTAAAAAAATGGGTTTCCTTAATGATTATCCAGAAAATCTAAAAAAAAGTTGTATTTTTACAACCTATTCACTTTAGCAAGATTATGCAAGGGAGCATTTTAGTTGGCAATTTAATGTAGATTATTTTTCTACTTGGCACTTTTTGAGCTAAACTGCATAGTTCTCTAAATAATTAAGAAAACCTGATAAAAACTGCTAATTTGTAACTTTTCACCCTCCTCCCCCCCCCCCCCCCAAACCCGATGCTCGAAATGGTGTAACTTTTTACCAAACAATATGTGGACTATATAGAACAATTTGGAAGTGGAAGGAAACTTTTACTTTGGATGTCTGGGTTTAGGTCTAATTGCACCGTACTAATAAGTTATTTTCAATCAATACAGAAAGATTTCCTGTTGAGGAGTAGGCCATGCCTAGCATTATCCCACCTTCAGATAGCATCAATAGGAATCAAACCACCATGGGATCGTACATCTGACAGAAGTAGTTATTCCAACTCCAAGTTGACTCTCTTGACAGAAGAGTTCAAATGAGGCTGATCATGGCATCTCAAGATACTCAAATCCAACACTGGTATGCTTTGTTTCTGATGCTATGTTCTCCAGATTATTCTCTATGGAATATTCAGAGTCTCTGTCAATACTATTTCATAAACCAACCATTATAATCACAGTATCCTCCTTTGTGAAATCTTTGCATAAAGAACCTATATTCTCCGTTACCTGACCCAGACTTGCCTAATACCAAGACTTACTTTCTCTTTATAAATTTCACTACCTTTTCAAATCCTCCTTAAAAGTTTGTTGTGCCCTTTCTACAGCTTCAGCTACACAAGGCTGATCCGATTCTGCCTGAGGCAATAGGTAAAATCTATTTTCAAGATTAATGACTAAGCTGTTAGAGATGCTTCTATGGCTGTTCCCAGTTACCACACTTCCCCCCTCTGTTCACCCTTCTCTCTCTCTCTCTCTCTCTCTCTCTCTCTCTCTCTCTCTCTCTCTCTCTCTCTCATCTACTAAGATTCTCCCTTGCCTTATGTAATTCAGCTTTAAGAGCTGCAATTTTCCCTCTCATTCCATTATTTTCCTATCTTTAGTGCAGCTCATACAAAACCAGTGGTGAGCCTCATTGCCTCATTTATGTCCCCATTTCCCACGCCACTACATTCAATCCAATGAAAGAAACCACTGCAACTATCCCACCACACCCCAGAACTAATGATCCTATGGTGTCACACAGTTCTCACCCATGGTAAAAACAGAAATCGTACAAACTTGATTAAGTAATGACTAAAAATGTAAATGTTACACCAAGAGGCACTAAAAATTATTCACACAAATGTAAATAGAATAAACTGAAAGGGTACTGAATAAAAGAAACTTGTTCACAAAAAATAGGCCTACAAACACAGATTAATACACGAAATTTTAATATAAGCTGTTTTCCGTTTATTTTTGGTTGATAGACCTTATAAACCTTAACTACTACATGTAATGAGAGAAAAAATAGGAGTGTAGGTTATTAGATACAAGTTTGAGTCGCTGTTTATGATTCATGTGTGTTACCTTAAGGCAACCCTCACTTCTGAAATGCTGTAGTCATTGGGAAGGTTTATTTTAACACAGGAAGGGGAAATTTTTATGGAACACATGTTGCAGAAAGTTGAAATTTGTCAGGATTTTCTTCTTCTTCTTCTCTTTTCATATAAGATGATGTCAATAATCATTTCAATTACCAGTTAAGGCACGTTTCTACTAGGCATTTGTCTATTTTATTTCTGTTGTAGAACTATACATAAACAATGTACAGAGACATGTGTTGCCAGTTCACCAGTTAGCTGGAGGAGGCTATGATGAGTGTTGATGTAAGCAAAACCATTGTACCTAGAAGCAAAAACCCTAGATAAAAAATAACAGTGTAATACTGTTATGAAGGTGCAAAGTAGAATTCCACTCAAGTCAATGGGGTCAACTCATTGATGAGTTAGGGATTCCATCACTACTATGCAGTGTGTATTGGTAAGGTTAATTTTAGTTGAAGATTTGTCTTTGAAGACGTCAGAACAGTTTGGCTGAATGGAGTTACACTACCGTGAATGGGTGGGGTATGAGAAACAGCAATTATTGTAGTTTGTAGTTACATGTTGTCATTTACAGTGCTGCCTGCTGTAGAAAAACTCCTACATTTCAGTAGCAACTGCATCTAGCCACTTGTGTTTTAAGCAGAACCTGGGAGTGGGCTGGAAAGAGCTGACACATAGGGTAATGTTCAAAAAATTCACTCACTCCATCCAGTGAACTACATAAGAAGCACAGCAATAAAACTATGACTAAGTGGGCCTAGATGCTCAAAGTATTCAGATGAGTCACATTTTATCCATGTCCCAAACCAGACAGACTGATGGCCTGTTAAGTTTCAGATGACTACCACTTGGTGATGGAGATCCTTGGGCTACATGCCTGCTGACTGAACTGCCATCTTTCAGATCAAGAATTTGTAACCCATGTGTCATGGCAGCATCAATATTTTCAGCTTCATTTATGTGCACTAAAAGAAGTAAGTAAGTAAGGAAGCTTAGGATTTAAAATCCCTGCGACAGCATGGCCATTAGAGACAGAGCTCACAATCTGTTATTACGCCAAGGTTGGGGAAAGAAACTGGCTGGACCTTTCCACAGGAACCATGCGGGCATTTTGCTGTAATGACTTAGAGAAATAATGCAAAACCTAAATCTGGAGGTGAATTTGAACCATCGTCCTCCCAAATGCAAAAGCAGTGTTTACATTCCCAAATGCGAGACCAGAGTGTTACTGTTGCACCATCTCGCTCGGAGCACTGGTCTTCATGCACAGGTGGCATGACCTGTATAAATGTGGGGGGAGGGGGGTGGGAAGGCAGCAACCTCACCATCTCCTGGCAGCGTAGAAGTCTTCATCCACCACCTTGTTCGACCCCTGCTGACTGACCAGCTGCAGATGTCCAACAAAAAACCTCTGCAGTTGGCTACTGGACCCAAGCATACTGCTATGTAACCACAAGACAGTGTGCAGATGCAAATTCAGCCGATATGAGAGGCCAGGCTCATCATATTTACGGGCCAGTGACCTGCCATTGGGGTCGCTGACTATCAACTATGCTAGGGGTGGGAGGTGACATACAGCCGATCATCGACGAATTACACATGCACTGGCCATCCTGAGGCAGCCTTGGCACTGTACTTGCTGATATGAATCTAAGCTCTGTCAAAGAAACTGTTTGACAATGTGCTACCAAGTCAATATAAAACTCTCCTGTGTTCCACTTTCTTTCATTCATTCTGACACTTGGAGATCTTAAATACAGTGGTTTTTTTTATGTTATTTCAGTGTTCTTAGTGAGTGTGGATGTTATGTTGAAAATATTTTTAGATCTCTGTGCCAAGTGGTGAAATGAATTGCGTTTGTGATTTCATTGGACATGTACACATACTTCCAGCATATATATGAAATACTTTACGAACATACATAGTGATGAGTCACCTCATTGTCTATTGGACTTTGTTTTCACTCTGTAGGCTCCATGAACCTGTATCGAAAGCAAATTCTGCCAAGGAAATCTTGCGTATAAGGAAACAGTCTCGCTACAAAGCTGCAACGTAACTCAGAGGGATGACAAGTTTATTGTCATGTTACGATGTCATGTTTGACTGCAGTAGCTACCTAGTGGCCAGATATTTTTGTCACAGTCTATATTTTTACCTTTCTAGTCACTGTAAGTGGAATACAAATGGTCCATAATATTTTAAAACCAAGTTCAATGTAAGACTTACTTTTAGCAGCATATACTAGGCAATAACAGAGGTTACACTTAATAAAGGGGAAAGTCAACAAACAAAAAGGAAGTTTTTCAGAGACATGCTAATAATTCACTATTTGAATAGAGTATTAAATAAAAGTGATATATGATTAAATATAATTTAAGAGGTTGCAGGAGATTGACATATCAGATTGAAAGATTAAATTACAACAAAAGAATGATTCCAGGCATTGTAGTCTATCTCATACTTCCACACATCACAATATAATGGAACAAATGTATATAATAGGGTTACATATCAGCAACAAACATCATCATGTATATTATTCATGGTGTATATGCAAACAGGAAAATAAAACTCCCAGATTTCCTGTTTAAAAATGCACTTTTTCCTGGTTGATATACACGTTTTCCATTATAAGTCGCAATATACTTTTTCTTGGAGCAGTAAAACCTATCATTCATTTAAAAGGCAAATGTTTCGTACACTGGTGTATAACTTCCTGTGGTAAAAATGAACTTTCCATATTGGGTATCAGCACTGTTCTCCCCCCTACCACCCCCACCCCCATCATGATATAGATATCGGCGACAGGGCAACAAGACAACTGATAGGAAATTAGAACAGCTAATTAAGAGTGAAACATAAGCATAAACAGCCAGTGAGAATGTTGTTTTCCGCTAACTCTGTTTCACGAATGCAATTTGCAAATATTTCAAATTTTTTTGAGATGAAACGTTATTTATGACAAGGAAGTTTATCATTTCATTCTGAAAAATACATAACTGCTTTGTATGAATATGTTAAGTTTCAAGTATGTTGTTAGGCTGGATCCTAATAGAACAGTTTTAATTGTGTGATCACATGTACACCCTCGCTCGTCAAAAATATTTCACAGTTTTTTTCAACCAAAAAATTCTGGTCCTACGTAACATCGATAAGCGGGTCAAAGCCCACTGTCCAGTCACTGGTTGATCATTCGGGGCAGTAATAGAAGAAAGCAAACGGAAAACTGAAGTTCTAAATGTAACCTTTAAGAAATCTTTCACGCAGGAGGACCGCACAAATGTACCATCATTTGATCAACGTACTAATTACGAAATGGAGGACATAGTAAGAGGTATTTCTGGTGTAGAGAAGCAGCTGAGAGAGCTAAATACGAAAAAGTCTGCTGGTCTGGATGGAATACCAGTTCAGTTTAACAAAGAGTATTCTGCGGCATTGGCCCCCTACTTATCTTGCATTTATCGCGAATCTTTAATTCAGCGCAAAGTTCCTAGTGATTGGAAAAAAGCGCAGGTGACTCCCATTTATAAGAAAGGAAAGAGAACTGACCCACACAATTAGAGGCCAATATCGTTGACATCAGTTTCATGTAGGATTTTGGAGCATATTCTCAGTTTGAATGTAGTAAATTTCCTTGAAACAGAAAAGCTTCATTCTTTTAGAAAACATCGTTCATGTGAAACTCAGCTTGCCCTTATCTCACATGACATCTTGCAAGCCACAGATGAAGGGCAACAGGCGGATTGTGTTTTTCTCGACTTCAAAAAGGCGTTCAACACGGTGCCACACTGCAGACTGCTAAAGAAGATGCGAGCTTATGGAATAGGTTCACAGATTTGTGACTGGCTGGAAGACTTTCTAAGTTATAGAACGCAGTACGTTGTTCTCGAGAGCGAGTGTTCATCAGAGACGAGTGTATCGTCAGGCATGCCCCAGGGGAGTGTGATAGGACCGCTATTATTTTCTATCTATATAAATGATCTGATGGACAGAGTAACTTGTAATTTGCGGCTGTTTGCTGATGATGCTCTGGTGTATGGGAGGATGTCCTGTTTAACTGATTGTAATAACACACAGGATGACTTAGACAAAATTTCTGGTTGGTGCGAAGAATGGCAGCTAGCTCTCAATGTAGAAAAATGTAAGGTGATGCGCATGAGTAGGAAAAACAATCCCATAATGTTCGAATGCAGCATTAATACTGAGCTTCTTGATGCTATCGCGTCGTTCAAATATCTAGGCGTAACATTGCAGAGCGAAATGAAATGGAACGAACACATAAGGACAGTTGTGAGTAAGGCGGACAGCCGACTTCAGTTTATTGGAAGAATTTTGGGAAGATGTACTTCACCTGTAAAGGAGACTGCGTATAAAATGCTTGTACGACCACGTCTTGAGTATTGCTCAAGTGTTTGGGACCCGCAGATCAGTTTAAAAGAAGACATAGAGGCAGTTCAGAGGCGAGCAGCTAGATTTGTTACTGGTAGGTTTGACCAATGCGCGAGTGTCACAGAAATGCTCCGGCAACTCAATTGGGGATCCCTTGAGGAAAACGACATTCTTTTCGTGAATTTCTGTTGAGGAATTTTTGAGGGCCGGAATTTGAAGCTGAGTAGTACGATCTTGCTGCCGCCTACTTACATTTCGCGTGGGGATCACAAAGACAAGATAAGAGAAATTAAGGCTCGTACAGAGGCATATAGGCATTCTCTTTTTCCTCGTTCTGTTTGGTAATGGAATAGGAAAGGAAATGCCCAGTAGTGGTACAGTGTACCCTCCGCCACACACCTTACGGTGAATTGCGGAGTATAAATGTAGATGTAGAACCAAATGTATGAACAAAACAATTATTTAAAAATTCAGGATTGTCTATCCTTTTCACATATTCTGTCTCTCAGAAGACTACAATAAAAGTGGTAAAGAAACCTTGAAGCTTTGTCTTTCTCAGCTTGTATTACCATTTATGATACATCAAATATAAATGTGCTGTTAAAACGTTTCTAAGTAGCTAGTCCCCAAAGCATTAAGTTTCGAATGGGGGTCAAACGGTTTGTGATTTAAGAAATTCTGAGCACATTCTCACTATTAACGCATTTCATCTTGGTAGAAGGACATTTACTTTGAAAGTAATGCTTCTCAAATCATTATTCACATTTTTCTCCACAGTGTGTTAGCAGATGAGGCATCACACACATCGAAAACAGTTTATTGTGACTATGAAATACTTAGTCTTTGTCCTAAAGTCTTTGACACTTTCTGCTATCGGCATATGCTTGTATATGTGCTGTGTTTTCTTGTTAAAATTAGCCCTTTTCTTTTCAACTACAGCTTTATTTATGTGTTATTCCCTCATTTATGTTTTATTACTATAGTATTATTCTGCAGTAGTGGTTAAACAGAAGTTCTTATCAGTATAGGTAACTAAATCAATGAAAAATTCCCAGATGAAATAATTCCCAGTTTTTTTTAGATCTATCGGTTGTCCAATCCCAATTGTCTTGGGGTGTATACACCCTGATCATTACTCTGTTCACAACAGTGTAAATGTTACTGCTCACAAAAATTATTTTTTTCACACAATGTATGACTCAGATCCTCTTGTCAACTTTTGCAACTGTACAAAACAATACTATTAGAAGCTCAATGTTGTGTACTATTTCTTTATTGCAAAAGAAATTTCACAACTTTTTACTCCAACAAAGTATAAAAATCACCTTTTAATGAATTGCAAAAAAGTTACAATATCATATATGAAACATTAATAACAATTATTTGTACACACATGCACACAAATATATATATATATATGTATATAAACACACACACACACACACACACACACACACACACACACACACACACACACACACACACACAGTTGTTCATACAGTAGCAGTAGTCTGGACAAATGAGAATAAAAGTTATGGTATTTTACAGGAACTGGTAATTTTCAACAGCTTTGTACTAAAAATTACAATCCATACTGATTAGTCAGTTTTCTTCATATATACAAGATTTTGTAAATTATCTTTAGCTATAAAAAAAGAAAACAATAATTATGGACATTTTGAAAAAACACTTTCCATTATTGATTGTACAAATACAGGTAATTTTAAACAAAACAGCATGAGAAGTTCACGGATAAATTTTTGATAGTGCTCAGAAATAGAAATATGAGCAGCCCACTATTGACAGCTTCACAATTACTTTTTTTTTCATTTTCACACGCATTTTATAAAAATAGCTGGTAACAAAATCCTTTGCACGATTCCTTCTAGTCAAAATTTGAGATCCTTTATGGCTTGAGGCAAATCTGGTAACTTAATGTCTTTGATCTGTTGTGGAATGTTCATGTTCTTCACAGCAGAAACTGCTCGTGCTGGTGCAGCAGCCAGCCCAGCCTGCACATTTTGAAACATTATTTTAGAAAAAAGTATTAATACAGTATAAATTCAGTCAAAAGGCTCGTACATTCATTTACAAACTCCCAACCCCCCTCTCCCCAACACAAACTTCTTCTCACCTCACATTTCTTAAGAGTATCATGCAATCAGTTCCACTTCAGAATATATACCTCAATACATGTTAAAGACATATTATTGAATGTAATTCAATAGTCATACAATGTAAATCACAAGTTCTCTAAATTTCTGAAAGATGCACAAGGAAAGACCACACTGTAGTACTGTCATCATTTGTATTATTTATGTTTAACAAGGGGATGGCCTCGGATACAGCCAACTGATTTGGGTTAAATTTGGCAGGTTGCTTGTGTACAACCTAAAACGAAGGACTCTTAAGATATTTTGGCTCAACTTCCCTATCCCATCTTTTTTGAGAAAATCTCCCCTATATGTTTTAACAAACAATGGAGTCAAAATTGACAGAATCAATAGATAATTGTAAATAGAGTAATATTCATCATCATTTATGAAAGCCGCCAACTCATACTTTTCGAGAAATTGAAGAAACTTTTACAACTGCTGCTTATATACCCATATGGTAAACGATTTTCTCCGAGAGCACGAGATTAAAAACTTTATTTTGAGACATCAGAAATGTGTTCCTGGAAAACCCAACAGGAATAGCACAGATGCAGCAACTATTCACACAAATTCGTAACCAGCTTTCGGCACTAGTTTTTCAGGCAATGATGTTGTATGTGTGGTAAGCATCAAAATTAATTCCCAAGAAAGACACATTTTAAAATTGAAACCAATTTTGTTTTCCACCGACTCTTTGGAAGGAACAGTGTAGCTGACAAAAGATTGCATTAATTCGATGTTCTTGATGCCATGAGTTCATTTGTTTTGATTGTTTATATGAAAAGTACAATCCATCTACGTGTTTGAAGAAAAGTGAGGAAATTTAACAGTGAATGGAAGAGCAGTTGTAAAGTGGCCAGGAATAACATTTTACTTGTTTACTACCCCAAGTACTTTCAGAAATTGATTTTCCTATCTTGAAATCACTCCTTACTTATTTACTTACCCTGTAAACCCGCAATTCCTATGAATAACACAAATAACAACAATTTAAAGAAATGAAAATTGTACAGTTTCCTCAAGATTCAAACCAGGGTGCTGAGCTACACAGACAATTACCTTGGTCTTTGTGCTGTCGGTGCTTTCAACAAAAAACATTTCCATACGGGTAAGTAAGAGGCAGTTATTACAGTTTCTTACCCTTGATTTCTGGAAAGTATGCGTTTACGGACAACAAATGTGATGATGAAAAATGCTCTATTTACAATTGTCTACCGATCCTGTTAATTTTGAGTCAGTTGCTCATCATAACTTTGGAGGCAATTTTCTCAAAAACGGGGAGGAGGGGGGGGGGGGTTGAGCAAACACATCTTAAGAGTCCTCCTCATTAGGCAACCTGCCAAATCTGAGCTGAATCAGTAGGCTGTCTCTGAGGCCTTCCTCTTGTAAGTAGCTTTTAGGTGCCACTTCAGTGACAACATACAACAGTATTGTTTTATTGTTGAAGTAGGGTACACATAGCTGTAAATGCTGATAATGATTGTGCTGCTGCACATTATTCCTATTCAATTTTCTTTAAGTCTTAAGACATTCATTTTCTCTGAAACATTCATGAAGGAGAACACATTAAGTAGAAGAGAAAAACCAGAAAGTTGTTAGAAATCTGAAAATGAGAATTTAAAAAAACACATTATAGAATAATCTGACAGGGGATGTTTATTTGACAGATATGTCTAAGAAATTACAATTTATATTTTTTATTGTTCCATGAATTTTGATGGAGCACTTACTGTAGCAATTGTCAAACTGAAAGTTACAAAGATATTTAAATATACAATGTAAAACTGTGTAACAAGTATGTGGAAATATTTTGTATTGCAGAATTACAAAAGTGGTCTACACTGTGAACAGAGAACTTATTTCCCTATCTCAAGCAGGAACAGTTATTACAATGGTCGTGTAATGCTTATATATATATAAATAAAATTCCTCAGTTTCTGTAGGAACACGTGAGCCAAAAGTACTTAGTTATGGAACACGTTATTACATAATTCACATACAGATGACAGTAGCATCGAATATCCCAGGTATAAAATGGCAATGTCCTGTCATTTGTACTCCAGTGATTCACTTGAAAAGATTTCTGACATAATTATGGTTGCACAATGGGAATTAATAAACTTAAGAGTAGAATGTTTGTTGGAGCTAAATGTGCAGAAAACTCCATTTCAGTAATCATCGGAGAATTCAATATTCTGAGATCCATAGTGACTATGCCAAGAGTAACCTAATTTCAGTCATTATCTCTCAGTGTGGACAACACAGTGGACAACCTGCACTTTCTGGAGCAACAACATTTGCATAGGGTTGGCACTGCTAACAGACAAGGGGCACGACTTGAAATAACCACACAGTGGACGACAACACTAGTGATTTTACTGACCCTCACCTGGCACAAACTTGGCTTGGTCAGATGGTGGCGTTAACAACGTGAAGCCATGGACTCTAGTGGCGACGAGGCACTGTGTAAGCTGGTGGTGACCCCATAATGGTATGGGCTGATTTTACACAAAATAGACTGGATCTTGTGGGTCAACTGAACCATATTGACTGGCTATTGGGCAAACATTTTCAGCCATTGATAAGACTTCATGTTCCCAAAGAACAATGGAATTTTTATGGATGACAATGTGCCACGTCACAGTGCCACAACTGTTCTCAATTAGTTTGTATAACATATGGACAATTCCAGTGAATGATTTGACCATCTAGGTCACCTGAGATGAACCACAGCAACATTTATGGAACATAATTGGGAGGCCAGCTCACATATAAAATTCTGCCTCAGCAACACAGCATGGTTCAATATTCATACAGGGGATTTCCAAAGACTTGTTTAGTCCTGCCACGTCGAGCTTCTGAGCTTTGGCAGGCAGCAAGACATCAGATGAGATACAACAGCTATCTCATGATTTGTAACCTCACTGTAAAGGTGAATAAAGGCTTTAACCTGAAACAAGGAAATACAGGCAAAGTAAAAGGAGTGTGCCTCAGGAAAAATATTTAAACTGTATTTAAATATTTGCTGTTCATCTTTCAAATTCTTCAATGCTGAATGAAGTCTGTTGTAGACAGAACCTGCAAAATAGTGAAATATTTTCTTCAGAGTGTTTAAACAGGGGTTTACCAAGCACATATTGTGTATCTCATATATATATTCATCAACTGAACATTACAATTCCTTGTAAATGAATTTAATTAAATAACCACAAATCCTATAAGGAGATACATGTACAATGAGAGGTAAAAAAATTTCCTGACCTAAATAATTTAGAGTCCAAAAACAGCACACTGTGCATGCCCAAGTTCAGAAGTGTCAGTTTTCACAACTGTAGTGGTCTGTGGAACTTCAGCTTTGAGTTTACATCAACAAATAGAAGCAATATAATAGTTAGGATACAGTATAAGTTGAGATTTATTTAAATTTACCTCATTGCATCGTTTCTTTCGAAAATCATTATTCAAACACCTAGGTAAGTTGAAATATAAGAGCTCCATCTCAGCAGAATTACTGTAACAATGAATGTTTCACATTTGTTTCAATGGATAGAGTGACAGTTTATGAATGTAAGGGATGAGCGAATTTAACTGCAAAACAGCTGTCTTCTTTTTTATTTAGAGCTTTGCAGGTAATATTTTAAACCTTCATTTGTCACAAATCATGCAGTTGTAGGCTTTCATAAGTTCCACATTCTTTCAAAAAATTCCATTGTATAATGGCCCGTGTCAACGACGAAGGCGCTCCAGTTTTCAGCCATTCTGCACATACCCCTCCATTACCGCACTGACAGTCAATAATATTCATTCTCTAGGTGTGTGGCTGGCCTTGAGTTACCCAATGGTCCTCCTGCAGGCTCCACTGTTTGTGCCCGGCCGTAGCTCCTTCCTTCCACGCATCCTCTAACGGTCCGCCTCTATGCGCAGAAGTGCCTTCCTACATGACACCAACTATAATATTTAAACAGACAAATGGTCATAATAAAAGTATTGAATATGGATGTATATATTTGTAATTACTTTGAATGCCACCTGGTCTGTCTATAGTTTTCAGCTAAGAGAAATGTATTAGCCGATTTGCATATGGCATAGGTTGTCTTCAAACTGGCTGATGTGAATGTTTCTGAGCAAATAACTGCTCTCTCTCTCTCTCTCTCTCTCTCTCTCTCTCTCTCTCTCTCTCTCTCTCTCTCTCAGTGTTAGTTAGGCAGGATATACTGTTATGATGATTATTAAGATTACACAATAAGGAGATAAGCCGGTTTAGAGGTAATGGTAAACCACATCTCTGCATGGAGACAAAGTGAAGATTTGGTCAGGACAGCTCAGAACACTCCTACGTCAATCACCCATGGTAATTCTGCCATTGTACAGTTGTTATATTTCAACTTTATAATTTCTTGAACGGTCAAATGTTTTTAAACCTATTGGACCAAACTGCTATGATAATCAGTCCCTAGACCTACAAACTACTTAAACTAAACTAAAGACAGACAAACACACACACACACACACACACACACACACACACACACACACACACACAATGGGATGACTCACGTCCTCTGATAGTGAGCAACCATGTGCTCTGCTGCGAAGCACTCTAAAGCACTCAGCCACTCCGTGGCAATAAATCTTGTTACATATACTGTATCCTAAGTATTATATTGCTTCTACTCTATGATGTAAATGCCAAGCAGTAGCTCCACAGACCGCCATAGTTGTGAACACTGGAACTTATGAACTTGGGCATGCACAGTACTTTGTTCTTGGACACTAAATTATTCAGGGTGTGCAGTATTTTTGTCTTCGTTTCACAAGACTGAATAAATTAGGATTCTGAGACTATCTTAGATCACAGATAATCTGATCATCACCCTATAGCTTATGAATATTCTTAGTGACCACTACCAAAATATGAAACCAAAGAACATAGCTGTGAAAGAAGAGAAAGCAGCTTTCAACTTTCAGAGTCAATGTAGATATTTCAGTTTTTACATAAAATCCTCAATGTAATGTCAAAGAAACCTTTACATCGACCGGCAGTACAAATATTTCAGAATTCTGGCGTTCACTGGTGATTTTAACACCCTATGGAAAGCTCTTTACTTTTACAGCTGTGTATGTTAGTAGAAACTGCAGTATGGAGTTTGTTTTATTACATTTAAGTGACAGTCTGTTTTTAATGATCCACAAGTGGACGTTTTCCCCTCTCCTAATTTGTTAATCATTCAGCATCTTTCACAATCACACATTGTGAACTGCAAAAAAGACTGCCAAGTTTAGTTGTGGAGATTAAGAGTACTAATAAACCTACCTGACTATGAAAAAAATTATGTTAATTCACATCTGCTCATTTTAGTGACTTAATTGTTAAATTTAAAACCAACTACTAGGAGCTCTCAAAAAGTAGGTTCCACTTCATTACTGGCATTTCACTATACTCCAAAGTGACACAGACTCCAGGCACTATTTTTCAACATAGTTCCAAAGTATCTGTAAACAATTGTCAGAATATCCTTCTAATTGTCAATTTCTCAAATAAATCTGTTCCTTAGAGAACATTTAAAAAACCATGTCTATTGTCTCAGTCATCCATGATTTCTAGGAATCAGTTCATCCACTGCTTGGACATTTTAATCTGTGATCAAATTTGAGATTCGTATTTTACCTATCAGCATGATCCCTGTCTGTATGTCCTTGGTCAAATTGTTGGTACCATTAGGCAATGGGTGAACATGATACTGCATGTGATCCAGATACTACTGAAATTTTAGCTGAGTTAGTGTGCAATTTAAATGTTTTGCTGGCAAGAATCACAGTACCCTACATACATCATCAGAGCATGTTTTCATGTTGCACACCATTTCACTCCTACATTGAGATGCAGTTGTAATCTGTATCATAACTGAACTGCATCTGTAGGAAGCCCAGAAAAATAACTCTCCTGATAATTTCTCGCTGCACAGTGATCTTTGTATGGGACGACAAGACCAATCATATTTGCTCCTGCTTTTGTACAAATTATATACACAACAAATGCTTTTATTAAATCAAGACATTTACACCCAAATAATTTTATACCTCTATTCAAACTGTTGTCTTATTATTTGCAAAATCTTGAAGAGACTATTTTATGTGAGGTTGATAAACATTCACAGGTCCCACCCTAAAAGTCAGTCCTTTTAATTTTAAATGCAGATTTTTTTTTATAGGTTTGGGGCTTTCTTGCGGTGTCTGCCATTCATTACATCCTGTTGTCCATCAAACCACCCTGTGACAATGAGCACCACCTGTCTTCATAAATGTTACATTTCTGCCCTTGGTCAAACATGTTATGATTTCCATGCACTTTAACAGTTTCTAATATTGTATGTACAGGCGTTAATGTGCTCTCTCTTTTGTACACAAATCCAGCTACACATAAAAGTGGTAGTTATGCTTAAAAAATAGCCTGAATAGGAAATAATAGCTGTCTAAGCTGAAATTAAAGCATAAAATAAACCGATAGAACACTATTAACTCTGTTTTAAACTTTAGATCTAATACTCTGCTTTCAAACAGCAGTAGAAAAATATAATAATTCTGCAAAACTAATTGTAATACCAATGTGTCAAAACATTGGGACTCAAAAGAAATATTATGTGTCTGTATTATTTGACATGTTTTAATCATGAAGAGGGAAATTTGTGGGTAAACTGTTTGAACCAAGATATCCCTCTAATAATAACAGAGAACTGTTCATGTTAGAAATGTTATGTCCTTATTGGGATATCATGGATTTAACCAAAAGTGTCAAGTAGTCTGCCCAGTACTTTGAGTAACCTGATTAACAAGACATTACAAGCAATGGCACATTTTCTCACATTTTCATTATGATGAATAAGTATACCGCATCCAGTAATAGCGTGTGTTGCAAACATAGGAAACAATAATATACTACAAATAAATTCATATAAACAGCAAGAATGGTTATAATATGTGAACTGATGGTTTAAAAACACAAATAATTAAATTAAAAACATAAATAATTAAAATATAGAACTGAAAATTTATTTTCACTTCTCTACAATAATTAAAATATATTGTAAGTGAATATTACACGTTGACATATAGAGTGCATCAATATTGTGAAAAATTGTAAACCTGCTCTACATTACTCTGCAGGAATGAGTGACAGTCTACAGATGGTCTTTCAATTGAAACTATTTCAGTATGGATGAGCACATCACAAGTAATGCTAATATTCCCTCACACACACACACACACACACACACTCACGATGATGTGTAGAGAAGCAACAAAATTGAACATTCCACTCTTATGTTTGTTAATAAAATGTGCTGAAGTACCATGCATATGGGAAATTCTGGAAAAACCAGATAGGATTAGTATGTTAATACAAAACATGACTTGATTGGGTGACAAATATGTAAAACTTTAAATTTGTGAAATGAAGTACCCAGAAAATCAAGAAAGAAATTATAAAATTTTAGAAGCAAGTGTTATATTGAAGCAACAGCACAGTATGTTCCATTCCACTGGGTGTTACATAAATTCTGGAGAAACATAGTGAAAGCATTATTTATTAGCTGCACAGAAAAGGTTTCTAAGAGATTTTTCTCATTCTGCTAAGAATCAAAATGATCTGCTAAAATGTTTACAGAGATACTTTTCACATATCCATTTCATTGGTTCACAAAATACACTATCTATTTCCAGTAAGAAAGCAAAATAAAACATTATGTACACAATGAAATAAATGTATGAAGATATAACAGGAAGGAGTGATGAATGGCCTATAAAATTTTACTGGGTATTTGCATTTATACCAGACTCTATCCACACAAGAAGTTTACTATTCCATTCTGATAATAAGTCCTAATTACAAATAATTAGTGAAGAATTTTCTACTGAAATTTAATTTACAAGCACTTTGAAATGTAGTGGCTGTTACTACTTTGGAAATTAAACCACTAATCTATCCCAGCTTGATTATTCACTTCAGCGATATGAATTGGGATTACAGGTACACGAGTGAATGAGAAAACCCAGTCATGGTGATAACACATAAGCTCAGAAAGTAGTTTACACTGATTTGTGCGTGAAATGATACATGGGGAACAGAAAATCTTTAATTCCTCTACATGAACAAGAATATAAGATACTCCTTAGGTATCCAAATTTACAAGAGCAGGTTCTGTGTGTGTGTGTGTGTGTGTGTGTGTGTGTGTGTGTGTGTGTCCATCAGAAGGTTCATTTTAATGTTTTTTCGGAAGAGTGCCTTAGTCCTGAAAAATTAGTCACGTGAACAAAAGAAGCATCAAACGTTTGCATGAATAACATCCATAAGCACAGTTGTGTTACCACAAAAAAAGTTAACAATAATGACAAGGGCACAACGTCAGTGAAGGTGACAAACTGCTCACTACTAAGCTCCTCAACATGTAAAAACAAAGCCAACAGCTGCTATTTCATCACTATGGTGCACTGCAGATGGCCTGAATTAAAGTATATGTGCTCGGCATAATTTGTTCAATGCAAATGCTAGAGTAATAGCGAGAGTAATACATAGTTCCAAAACAGTCCTACTTGACAATTTTAAGAAAATAGTCTCACCTGCCTCTATATCAAACTAGGCAATTCTCTACAGCATTCCAACATGTCAATGTTGTTTTGTTATATAGCCACCTGGGAAAGGCCATATTACCTCATTAATAGTGGAGTGTTAATCAGTAAATTACTATGAATGATCATTTATAATGGTTCGTTGTTTCCTTGTCATTCCATTTCCATTCTTTTAAGGATGGGAAACAATGTCTGGATCTAGAGAGACACAAGGGACAAATCAGTAGAGCCACATCATGAGCTACACCTTTTGAGGCCTGCTTGACTGTGTAAACTAATTTCACTGAACTAGTATGTTGACAGAGGAGATAATTATTGCTGAAATACTTTCTTAAACATGAAGAAAGAATCTAGAATAGCCTCACCAAATGGACTACAGGGACAATTTTGGTGGCACTTTTAATCAGCAACTGGTATACCAGTATTAAACTTAAAAGTTTCCCTATGTCATAGAAGCATCTTATTTCAAGCCATTGTCATCTTATTTAGTAATGAAATCAAATACTACAGAATTTTGTACATTCAATTTATTTTTATTGTGACAATGCTAGTAATTTATACTTCGCTGAATTTGTACTATTAAACCAAAGGCTGCCTCACAGATACCATAGTGAAATTACACATTTCAAATTATTTGTAACCACTTTTTACACTTCTCATGATAAACTTTTAAAGAAATACTTCATGTAACAGCACAAGTTCATTGATCTGATATATATTCCACCTATACACTAAACATTATTTTACATAACTTGCTAAGTGAACCAAGTTCTTCATATAAAAACTCACTAGGAAGTTGAAAATAGAACAGCAGTAGAGAAAATCACTGTATTTGATATACAATGGTAATATTTTTCAGGTTGTCTCAAACTGTTGCACGAGATTGAAACAGATGGTAGCTAGACCCAAACCGATTATATTGAGATGTGAAGCCAATATGCACATTTATTATCAATACAACACATTTATTGTGCTATGGATACAAATTGTACACCACATAACAACAACATAGCTGACAGTAATCATTCAAAGCAATGTCTACCAGTCTCTAGTCACCTATTATATTTGTAGAGTGAGGGCAATCCCCATTCCAACCACTTTGGTGGCTAACAACAATAACACACTCTTTATGGATGACCATTGTCCAAGAGCATCCAATAGGAATTTATTTGCCACCTCACCATTGGACTCATCCATGTTACCTGCAGTTCCAGCTAGATGTGCTGTCACAGTTCTTGGGACACTACCCCTTGTTGTCTGTGAACGGATGTGGTTTCAACACGACTGTCCATGAGCCCACTTCAGTATTAATGTCTGTGAGCACCTGCACAACACATCTTTGGATTGAAAGAGGTGGTACTGTCCCATGGACAATACAGAACCGGATCTCATACCTTTGGACTTTTTCCTCTGAGGTTACATCATATGGTTTGTGTATGAAACCCCATAAAAATTGATGAAGATTTGCTTACTACAGTGCTGCCGGTCTCTTAGTACAACAGACACCATGGATCATTGAGAGAGTGCAGCAGAACTTCATGTGCGGTTGCCATACATGCATTGAGAATGGCAATCATCACACTGCAGAATTACTATGAGCTACATTGTTGTTATGCAGTGTACTCTTTGTATTTCTATAACCCAATGAATATGTGTTTTTGACCATTTGTTTCCTGTCTCAATATAATCAATTGTGAATGCACTATCATCTGTTTGAATCTGACCCAAAAGGTCTCAGATGCCCTGTACATTACATACATTTAGAAAGAGTTTTATTTGACAAAAAAGTTCAACAAAGTTGACAATGGATTAAGCTCTTTCAATTTGGAGGATACTTTTAACCTTTCAACTGTTGCTTTCCTTCACAACTAATTTTACTATCTGCAATAATTTCTCTTAAGTCCTTTCCATTCCTGGATATAGAATATACAAAGTTTGTGTAACTTGAATGGTCCAAATCTGCACTATCATTTACAAAGTTTGCACTTTGCCTAATATCAAAGCTTCTTCACTGAATTACATTCTTATACATGCATTTTATAATCAGTGCGCCTCGGTTGCACAGTGGTAGAGTGCCAGACTACAAATCCAAAGGTCGCGGGTTTGATCCCCGCCAGGTCCTAGAATTTTTATCTGTCACTTTCCACTTCTTTCACCTCTGGCAGTAATGCTCATGTGAAATATACCGAGTAACACTGTGGTTCGGAACCCACGTTAAACTGTAGGTCCCTCTATAACTGGCTGGGTAAGTCAGTTCGAAGGTCGGAGGAAGGCAATGGCATACCACCTCCAAACAGGACCATGCGTAGTAAAGCACTGTGGTGTTCAAACCAATCTTCGGATTGATGACTGCTTTACCTTTTTTTTATCTAAAAAGTGTCAAGACAATAAATATTACAGTCTCTCTCTTTACAGTTCTGTATTAATCACTGATGGCGATCATCTTTAAGTTATTTAAATAAGATTTTTAGTACTTAGGCAGTGTGTTGGTGGATGGCAGGGAGAGGGGATGCAGGTGCACATACGCCATTCATTGTGATTGATTCATGACAAAAAAAAAAAAAAAAGAATTAAACGTTTTAACATAGGTTTTAGATTATTTTCAATACTGACAATCTCCAGTCTCAAATAGTGCATTTAAAACTCATGTTCAAGGAAAACCATATAGCAAGAATTGTGCAGAGTAGGCATTCAGGTGCCATCAACAAAAGAAACTTCATGATTCACATTAAGACACCAAACCACTAACATTTGCTCTGTGTTACAGTGCAATATTTAACAAACAGGACATATACATTACATGTGTGATGTTTCCAATGATTCTGAAGATACAGTAAATTTTAAACCCAGTTAATAATAAAGGTTTTTTAGCATCAGCTGTGTAACTGTACTCTGTGCATGTGATAGTTTCTATGTGGATGAAAAAATTATCACCAAAGTAAACAATATAGGAGTTTGAGCAAATCATCCACATTGAAACATTACCTACACAATTGGCACAAACTAGAATCCAAAAGGTGAGACTCTTAGCCTGTATGTCAGTGTACTGATATTCAGTTACAAAAGACATCAAAAGTCAATTACAGTACAACAATTTAAAGAGTTATCAGGAGCATCCAATAATCAGGCACAAGCATTAAGCAAACAAAAACCATGCTCAAGAGTTAAGGGGGGCAATGGGAATGGTAGTTTCAGAAATAGTGACATCCTCACTCACTTTGTCATCTCTCAATGTCACACCGAATTGTATTTTCCATACACTGCTTGATGCTGCTTCTCCTCCAGTACATGGAACTTTGTCTCATTTCTGGAATGTTATGAGCTCTACTTCTTATACTAATTAACAGGATACTGCGCTACTGCCAACAGTTAGTAATTTACCTATGGATATAGACTCAGATATTGGATTGTATAGACACAGTTCGTAATAGCTGATGGAAAGGCATCAACTAAAAAAAGGGGGAGGGGGGATTGATATTTCGTCTTCCCAAAAGTAGGTCCCCTGCTGTTTGTTTCTTGTCTACATAAATTGTATAGGAGAAAATCTGAGCAGCCCTAGGTTATTTACAAATGATGCTGTCATTTTTTGTCCAGTACAGTAATCAGAAGATCAGAACCAACTGCAAAACAAGTTAGATAGGATTATCTGTATTGTGAAAACTTGTCAATTGATCCTAAATAATGAAAAGATTATTCACATTAGTACTGAAAGGAATCTGCAAAACTTAATTTACAAGTTAAATCAATCAAATATAAAGCCCATAAATTCAAGTCAATAATCAGGAATTACAACTATTCCTAACTTAAATTGGAAAGAACATACCAAATATTTCAAGGGAAAGGCAAAACTAAAGTTTGCATCTTATTGGGAGAACACTTAGAAGATGAAAAAGGTACAAAGAAGGTCAACTCATTTTGTATTACCACAATACGGGGAGGGGGGGAGGTGCATGAGAGAGAGAGAGAGAGAGAGAGAGAGAGAGAGAGAGAGAGAGAGAGAGAGAGAGAGAGAGAGAGAGAGAGACTTGCAGAAATGATAAGAGTTGGGGTGGGAAACATTACAACAAATAAGTTTTCATGCTACAAAAGAGATAGATTGGCTGGCCAGTACTTACCTTTATGCTGTACCGCCAGTAGTCACACAAAGAAAGAAAAAAATGACGAAAAAAGAAGAAAAAGCTTTCGGAACAGGGCTCCTTCATCATCCTTCTGTTCTCATTCCTTTTTTATTGCCTTCTCTCCTACCTGATGAAGGAACCCTATTCTGAAAGCTAGTTGTTCTCTTTTTTCGTCATTTTTTTCCTTTCTTTGTGTGACTATCGGCGGTACAGCACAAATGTAAGTACTGGCCAGCCAATCTATCTCTTTTGAAGTATAATTTATCATGTCTGTGGAGAATTTCCATCATTAATCAAACAACTAAGTTTCCATTATGGTGACATCTACTTACAAATTTTGATCACTAACGTTTTCCTCTGAATGTGAAAATATATGGTTTACTCCAACATATATAAAGATATATTATCATAATAAAAAAGAGAGAAATCAGAACTCTAACAGAAAGATTTAGATGTCACTTCTTCCCATGCGCTATTCGAGAATGGACACTGTCAGACACTGAAGTGTGATTTGCAAACTACCCATGTAGTTTAGACATTCTGAAGATGAAGGTGGAAACTATTTAAACTCCAAGAATTTTATTCAAACTTAATTCGGCTTCACTCCAAGAGAATTTCACAAAAACACTGAGTACAGATTTCTTAGGCCTTAGTTATTTTCTCACTTACTCCTAGAATCTTGATATTGCTGGTATTGTTTTTATTATACAATTATTTCAACTGTTAATTTATAATCATATTTTTAAATAAAGGCATACAAAAGACAAATGACTCATGGAAGATAAGAAACACTGAAATTTAGATTTTCCACAGTTTCTTTAATCTGTTACAATTATAGAATACTACTTCCAAATTGAACTCAGCAGTTATTTTGTCAAGTAGGCTCAACCACATAGATCGTGTATAAAACACTATAATATGACGTGTTTCAAGGGTCAAGCCCTCATCATCAGATAAAATATACAAGAATCTTTAAAACCCGAGACAAATAAAATCTAAAACGGGTTTTAAAGATTGTTGTATATTTTATCTGATGATGAGGGCAAATAAAATCTAAAACGGGTTTTAAAGATTCTTGTATATTTTATCTGATGATGAGGGCTTGACCCTTGAAACGCGTCATATTATAGTGTTTTATACACGATCTATGTGGTTGAGCCTACTTGACAAAATAATTAAGTATACAACCACGACCTCACATCAATAATGGATATAATTATGAACTCAGCAGATTACATATCTCCATTTTATCAAATTACTCAAGCATTTTATTTCTTACAACCCAATTTAGATCTAGCCTTCACTATAACTACTTTATGTGCACCCTTTATGTGTATTATGATAAAATTTTGCATTCATCCTTGCTAAGGTACTATTCATGAACACATTTCCCATTTTGATTTAATTCTTATTCTCACTTACTTACGTCACAATTAAGCAATAATGTACTTATAATTGGATATCATTTTAAAAGGTCTGTCTAATAAGTATTATCACTTTCTTTCCTGTGTAAAGCAGACCACCTTAACTGCTAAGTTGGGAAGTTTGTTCACCTTTTAAATAATTTTGAGGTTCATGATCTAAAAACCATGAACTGCAAGACAAGTGTGATCAGGTGATAAAAACTGATCTTGCACTGATTTTCTTTACACCACAAATAGAGAAAAGGCTACATAAATAGGATCACTACTGCAGTATTTTTGAATGAAAAAATCCAGACAAATGCAAGGACGACTCAAGCTTTGAGTTTTCCGTAAAAATTTAATTACGCACAAGGTGCTGCCCAAACATTTCCAGGACATTACATTAAGTATAATCACATCATACTAGCTTTTTATTTACCAGTCCCACCTTTCCAGTAGTCCCATTGGGAGACACCAATTCCAGTACTTCTGCTACAAATGGAATGCATTCAAGTCCTTTTTAGTCGTGTATTCAGCACCACTTACATTTGAATACCCTCTTAATGCAACCTCTTCATCCCTGTAACTTCATTTTCAACTTTAGAAAGAGAAAGATATTGCACAGAGCCAAGGAGGGTGAATAAAGTGATTGAGGAAGAACTGTTTCATTGGTTTCTGCTAAAAACTACTGAAAGATAGAAGCTGTAAGTGGAGTCACATTATTGGTGCAAAAGATCCAGTTACTCCTGCTACATTTGTCTTAATGTTTCCCTTAGCCACCTGCAACATCACAATAGATTTCTCCATAAATCACCAAACAATTAGGTATGGAATCCTTTGGAAAAACCAATCATTATCGAAGAAATAAATTAACAAGGGCTTGACACTACTTTCTTTCACAGAGATGAAGATGGGTTTGTCTATCAGGATGACAGCTGTTTGGTTTCAGAGCTATATCCATAAAATGTAACTTTTGTCATCTGTAATGACCTGAAAATGAAAATCAGTGAGTTCAAAGCAGTTCTTTCAGATCCCTGCCGACAGTCATGTGATGCTCTTTCTGATTATCACTCAGTAATAATGGTACAATTTGTGCGGCACTCAAATTTCGACAAAAACCACTGAGCTGTGCCATATAATAATACCACCATGTTACAGATGTAGTCTGCCTGCAATCTGCCACAATCTTATTCCAAACAGCACTGACATTTTCTTATATAATGCCAGCAAATGGTAGGCCTTAACATATACCACCACCACACCACCAATAAACGTTCAGCTATTTTTGAAACTTTTAAACCACTCAGACATTTGTATTTTCTGAAGCATCATTACTGAATACCAAACACAGTTTCAAGGACACAATCAATCTAGAGACATGACAGAACATGGTGACTGAGTAATCATCAGAGCTCCTGCAACAACTGGGAGAAAATCTTATAAAATTCCTATGCAGGTTATTTAGGGTTAGCCTAGCAGCAGGAATCATTCCCAATGCCTGGAGGGCGGTGAAGGTTGTCTTCATTCCAAATACAGGGAGAATTGATCATACCAAGGCCAAGGATATGGGATCAATCAGCCTGTCCTTTATTCTTAAGACATTGGAAAAGCTGATTAATGTACATGTTGGAGAGAGGAGGTTAAGTAGGACTACTCTACATTCAAACCATCATGCATATCATCCAGGTAAATAATGTGAGACAGCTCTCCACCAACAAGTTGGGAAGGTGGAGAAAGCACTACACTTTCAGGAAATAGCCCTCTGTATCTTCCTGGACATCAAGAGGGCTTTTAGCAACATGACCTTCGATTCCATGGTTAGGGCAGCAGAGGTGCGTGACCTAGGGACCACTATATGTAGGTGGACTAGGGCTATGCTCAGTGGAAGAAAGGTAGAGGCTACCATGATGAATGAAAAATGGTAATCAACACCACTAGGGGTTGCCCGCAAGGAGTAGTTCTTTCCCCTTTATTGTGGAATCTAGTGGTGAATGAAATCATTGGAGAATTAAACTCTTGGCTGTACTTTTGCCAAGGATACGCAGATGACCTTTTTATAGTAATACTTCGCAAATTTGCTGACACAGTCAAGAATATGGCATAAGGGTGCAGAATACAGGATCTGGGGGTTAGTCCTAAGAAGACTGTTGTTGTACCATTCACGAAGAAGCATATCTAACATTCATGTTGGAATCTAAAGCTTTTTGATAAAGCTCTACCTGTGAAGGGGCAGTGAAATATCTAGGGGTTACCTTAGATGAGAAACTGGCATGGACCCCTCATATTAGGAATATTTGCTTCAAGGCAAAAGGTACTCTGGTAAGTACCAGGAGAGCTTGTGGCAAAAACTGAGGCTTGAGTCCCAAGGGTATGTACTGGATATACATCACGGTGATTACACCCAGGATCACCTATGGGGAGGTCATGTGGTAGAAGGAGGTAGAACAGCATGTTGCTGCTAAGGAGCTTGGTAAGGTGCACAGATTAGCCTGCTTAGCAATAACAGTAGAAATTAGCAGCACACCAACTACTGGGATGGAAACCACGCTGGATATGCCCCATTACACCTTTGGGACAAGATGGAGGGAGCAGCTGGTGCATACAGGCTCAAATCTGGCAAAAATTGGAACTCTTTGGGGTATCCAGAATTACACACTAAAATAGTGAGTGAGGTAAATATAGGAAAGGTTGGGGAAATGCCGGCCAGCTATATTATAACCCCATACTGCTTCAACAAGCCTTTCAATATAACAATTGGAAGTAGGGAGCAGTGGGAGAAAATAGTTCGACACCGTACGGGGGACATTGTCTGGTTCACTGATGGGTTGAAATCAGACCAAAGCGTTGGGGCCGGGGTATACGGGGCGCAGCCAAGACTGGAGGGTGTCATCCCTCTAGGGAAACTGGCCTCAGTATTCCAGGCTGAAATCACTGCCATCAGGGTGTGTGCGGAGGAGAATTTGCATAGGTGCTACAGAGACCGTAGCATCTATATCTATTCAGACAGCCAGGCAGCCCTGAGATCACTGGCAGCTCCTGAAACAAGGTCTAAAATTGTTGCAGAATGTCACAGGGTTTTGGTGGAGCTAGGGGAAAGCAAAAGGGTAAAACCTATGTGGGTCCCTGGCCACTCGGGGATCAGTGGCAATGAACATGCTGACAGATTAGCCAGGATGGGGGCAGAGACTCCATTTATTGGTCCGGAACCTGTCCTGACAATCACCAAGGCAATGATCAAATTGGAGCTACATAACTGGCTGAGAAGACAGCACGTAGAATATTGGACCAAGGTCTATAAACAAAAACATGGCAAGATAATGAGGCCAAAGCTATGTTTTAAAAGAAGCTCTGTAATCCTGGACTTGAACAGGAGAGAGATTAGACTCATGGTTGGATTGCTGACAGGTCATAGGAATTTCAAAAAACACCTACATACAATGGGAATAACAAAAGAGGACCCTAAATGTAGGATCTGTGATGATGGTGATGAAACTGCATCACATCCAATCTTCGAATGCATTGCATTGGAGAGCAAAAGGCACAGAACATTTGGGACAACCAGACCCGAAGAAATTGTGTCTAATAAAGAACTGGTAAAGGGACTCCTTGCACTGTTAAAGGGCGTTGGTTGGCTTTACTAGATATACAGGGAGCGATACCGCACAATAAACTTAAGTTTCAATGCGGGGAGAGGCGGGTTGGACCTAAACTGTTTTGGCTTCCATGGCAAAATCAATCAATCAATCATCAGAGAGGCACTCAGAGCTCTGGATTCATCATTACTATTGATCCAACTTCCAACTGGTGTCTTCAATGAGTATTAAAATACACCCCACAGAAAGGAGCTGGACTGAGCTGAGGTGGCCCTCATGCCAAGTACCACTGACCTCTGTACACAATATTGTTTTCATTGGTCTCTGGCACATTCAGCCTGGCATCTCATTAACTGGAAAAGAATAGTCTTCTTCAGTAACGTTATCTGTGTCAAACTGAGCCCCAATGAGCAGTGATGATGTGTCACAAGATGCCCGCAGTCAGTCAGGCAGCAGTGGGCTAGTAGAAACGTGTTGGGACCCAGTTGTCTTCGACAGTGGTGGTGGTGGTGGGGGGGGGGGGGGGAGGCTGTTCAGTTCTTTAAGTACATGAATTCACTTAGATCAGTATTCAAAATATTTGCAGCTGAAATGTCAAGTCATTTCATTGTTTAATATTGGAGGAAAAGTTGCATTATGAGCAACTAAAAAAGGAAAAATAAAAGCTCCATGGATATGGCTCTTGGGCATTGGAGGGTTTAGACCCTGTCCCTACATTGTCTACGCCTCAGCAAATGTGACTTCCTATCATACAACCCAACCAGGAGTGACGATCTAGAGTGCCATTTTATTTCATATCTGAATCCTTTCTACAGTCATCCACAGCCCCCTTAAAACACAGTGTACATCAATGATATTCAGTGGTCCATTTTGTTGCCTTTCATGGCAAGGCATCCTTGGCTTATATTTTTAGTAAGAAAATGGCCAGCCTGTATTTAGGTGTGTCAAACCATACCTTCATCAGCAGCATCACTGTGTCTCTCCCCAGTTGATGACATTGAACAATTCCTTCAATCAGTGCCGTGCCAAAGCTTTTTCTCTTAAAACAAATCATCCAGTTTTCTGCAATTGTAATTGTTTATCTGTATATGTTCATTGCATCTAGCAAATTCCATTCTATTTGAATAATTCCTTTGTAGAGTGTATTACCACCACCACCACCACCACCACCACCACCACCACCTTGAAGCATATTATAAATGCAGAAGTTTTTGTGTTTTATACATATACATGCGATACTCCGCAAATCACTAAGTGCTTGGCAGAGGGTTCATCGAGCAACTTTTATACTATTCATCTACCATTCCATTTTCGAATAGCGTGTGGGAAGAAAGAACATCTGAATCTCTCCATTCGAGTTCTGATTTCTCGTATTTTATTCTGATGATCATTTCTACCTATGTAGGTGGGAGTCAACTATTTATCTTTGCATTCGGAGGAGAATGTTGGCAGTTGGAATTTCTGAAGTAGATCACACTGCAGCGATAAACACCACTGTTATAATGATTCCCATTCCAGTATGTTTGTTACTCTCCCAGGCTGGTCAGATTTGGGTGAAATTGTAATGGAAATAGTTAATACATCAAATTTACACAAACACTACTTTTCAAAAGCCACCGTATAATGGATGGTGGGGGTAGCTTTGACCAATCAACATGAAAGTTGGTAGATATATGTAATTTTTTTCTCAGTTGGGGAAGGTCAGGATGGAGTGAGGTGGGGGAGCAGGTGGTGGCCGAGAGAGGGCGATGGGGAAACTGGCCAAGAGAAAAGGGGCGAGGGGGGGAGGAGGAGGAGGAGGAGGAGGAGGAGGAGGAGGAGAGTTGGGCTGAGAGAGAGGATGGGAGGAGATGGGCAGAGAGAGAAGGCATGTAGCGATGGATAAAGACAGATTGTAATGGACAGAGAAGTGGAGGAGAAGATGGAAAAAGGCCTGCAAACAGTAAAGAAATTATTAACTGTGTTTTCTGGCACATTTTGTTATTTTCTACTATGCCACATGAATTTGTTTCTGGTGAAATAAATTAACACATAGTGAGAGCTTTCCCCATTGTCTCAAGAATTATGTACCTCCTAGACACCAACCAAAATATGGTGAAAAGGAAAATGTTTACAATAACACGTACTAGCTGAAACTTTTCCATTGTTTAAACTGTGCAACCTTGAAATTATCAATGTCTATACGTGGACACATGCTTACATGTATGGATCAGTTGTGGTTATCAGAGTATGAATCAAAATGTAAAATAATGCTCTTTTTCAGATTCCTCCAAAATTCATAAAAAATTTATTTAATTCAAACAAACTGCACGATGACTTTTTGTAGCAAAGATGAAAAATTATCATAATGTCTTTTGACCCTGTAGGGTTGTCATTTTATAGCCCACAAAACTGTGTGATTACAATAAATCCTATCCTGAAAGAGAGCATGCTCATATAACTAATTTTATATTGTTACTAGTGATCCACCCTGGCTTTGCACAGATAACACTAATATCTGTAGCCAGGTGACCTCGGATGGATGGATGGATGGATGAAGGTCATGTGAAAGTTTTAGCAGCGCCTTGCTACGACGTCGGAGAGGGAAGAAAAAAAAAAAACACATTGTATTTAAGACAGAAAGGAAATTATATATTTTTTATTAATTCATCCTAAGGCCAATGTTTTGTGGCAATACAAATACATGACACAATGGGAACTGTAGCCGCTTGAATTCAGTTTGTAAATTGTTGAGTATTATCCATGTGTGTGGAATCAGTACATCTTCACCTCCTAATCTGCCACCAATAATTATTTCCTCAATTAAATTTGGTTTCAGTTTTTTGACAGGCAGTGTGGTTCTGTTTTACAACTTTGGTGCAGTTAAGTTGCTAATGAACATCACTGGTGATCCAACGTTCACCGTTAATACATGTGGTGGCATTCTGGGTTGCAAGGAGTTGAAAAATTCTCTCAGATAATTGATGAGTTGTTCTTCATTGATTACTGCGTCAATTGATGCGTTTTTGACTCTTTCAGCAGGCAGTTTGAATTGAATTTGCTCCTTGTATTGGGGAATTCATCATTACCTTTCATGAGTGATAAATATGGTAATAGCAGCATTAAAATATCAAGTTCTCCAATTGTATCATGCTGTTCATCTGTTACTGCAATGTTGCGACTTGGACTGTTAGCATCACTTCCAAGACTGTCCATGCCGTTACAGTTGGCTCTTTCTCGGTCAGGGATGCTACTGTTGTTCAAAGTTCCTTATTTTGAGTTATATCCTTCAAATCAATAAATATCTTGACCCAACCACTACCAAATTTCACATGATCACCTGCTGTGCTAATCTGAAGGTGTCCTGAAGTTTTCATCAAAATTTCTCCAGCCATCTGAGTCCATGAGGAACACACATACACCCTTTATATATATAATACAGATTTTTCATATATGGCCACTTTAGTTCCTATTTGAAAAATGCAATGTAGAAGAGTTGTTAATATACTTTATGAGAGAAACAATTTCTTTAACTTATGTATCCAGTAAAAACTTGTTTTCTTAAACTTTGAAAATCACTGCTTATCCAATTTGGTGTTATCAAAAGTAGCTTACTGCAAATTAATGTACTGTATCAAAAAAACAGAATCAACAATGCAGCAAAGTTCTATATTCTTGGGTGTGCATACATACAAAATACTGAAGAACCATATGGTACTCTAAGTAGAAGAATTAATTTCAGCTACATTTGCACTAAAACCAACTGAAACATAAGGGACAAAGAAATCATTAAGGTAACTTAATTTGGATATTTTCATATGCTCATGTCATTTGGGATAAATTTTTAGGTTTACATGCAGCTTTCAGTGACAACAATTAACATACACAGAAGGAGGGCAGCTTCTAAGACAAAACACCATGTACAATAAGGAAAAGGTAACTACTTAAAAATTAAAAAAAAATTGCCTGCTTTATTACTAAAGCTGTAAATTATCCTTTCAGTGAGTTGAAGCAATGTCTCAAAACCACAGAAAATATCAAGTTTTGAAACTGATTCTTATTTATGCATTTTGTGTTTTAACACTGCATTTACTTATCAGTTCAGAAACAGGTGGACGAATAACAGTCATTTTATGAAAGCATTATATGTGATTAGTCAATACTGGCCAAGCAAATAGTATGATGAGCAAAGACAGTACAAATTTTCTAACAAACAATTTTATTAACACTGGGGACACACAAACGTGCTGCACACTTACTTTACAGGTAATGACACATAACATTACTCCGAAACGAAAGAAAGCAAAACCAGAAAATAAAAGTTGACCAAGATCACATGAACTGAATGTATGTTTTAAATGTTATTTCAACATTCAGTGAGTTAATCTCTCAGGTCAGCCTGTTATTCCACATCAATAACACTACAAAATATAGATATTACCTCTTGAAATAGATTTCCATATGGTATAAAATAAGTTAAAACTCATCTCATACATTAAGTAGAGAGCACTGAACAGATCACAACAATCAGAGTAGTTGGCTGGAGTTTTTGAAAGTACTGACTCTTCCTCTGAAGCACTGTAAACAGAACAGAGTTATGTGTGCTAACACAGCCGAAAAGTGGCTCAGCAGAACAAATATTGAGAGTGGGGTTCAAATGTGTAATTAATGATCTATGTGTAATTTTGGTAACATTTAGTGAGTACCTGCTGGTCCAGGATGAAATCTGCCTGCTAGAAGGTAACTTGTAAGCCACAGGAGAAATTAAGAACCTCATTAAGTGAGGAACAAATAACTGGGGGCCTGGCAGTTACTCAGAGGGAGAGACATATATTTGAGACAGTACAAAGAGACTCGTGAAGTGAAAAAGAATGGTTCTTCTATATGAACCATTCTTAATGGATTTCATTTAAATAAAATAATAACTTTATGTAGACTTTGACACAGTATTCTAACTTGAGTTCTGTAATTTGGTTGAAACGTTTAAAATTTACCCCTATTAACTGTAATGCATAAAATGTAAACTTTTAAATTGAAATACAGTTTACCCCCAATTATTTGTGTGTGAATTGCCTGGTTTGCAGATTATTCATGCATTTACAGAATTTTGAGCAGTATGCTTTCTAGCAACAATCAAGAAATAACATGATACATGACAGTAAGTGCCATTCCAACTGTTCAAACAAATGGATGACAAAATTCAGTTTTCTGATGTTAATCAGCATTTAAGTGAAAATGAACAAGGTAAAAGAAATTTGCGAAAGAGGTGACAGAAAAATGAGATAATTAGAATTAACTGAAGATTTCAGAAGAAGGAAACTCCTGTAAAATTAACTACTGATTATGGTATTGGAATGCAGATTGTTGGAAATAATATAAGGAGTAAGCAGAAAATACAGAATTTTGTAAGGAGATGCCTTCTAGTTCTGGACCATCTGCCGGAAAAAGCATGAAGGAATCACTTTTGTCAAATTAGTTGATGTTCTTTAGCAATTGCTTAACCAATAACAAGCAGAAGATATCACTGATTCAGGTGCAGTGTGTGCTAGAAGAGCTAAATTTTTGCCATGAAGCACTAGCATTAAAGGAAGAATTTAACACCTCATCTTGGTAGTTAACCAGATTCACTCCCGTCACAAGATTTGTGAACTTCTCTGCAAGGAAAGTGTCTTAATTCAAATGTTGCAACAGCTGATTCTTTTCAAATAATCAGTGAAATTAAATGGCATCCATCCTTTTCGCTTATTACAGACACAACATCCAATGTGACAAAAACCAACTTAGTATTACTATCAGATATTTGCACTTGGATTTAAGCAAACAATGTAGTTAGGAATTGGAAATAAAATAATCATATTTAGGATTTCAAGAGGCAAAGCCATGATGCTGAGAATTTTGAGAAGAGAATAATAAATTACTTAAGAGACTATGGATATCCAGCTGGATAAATTCAGAGGTCAAAGATTCTTTTCTTTACAGTCAACAATTAAAACACAGGTCCCTAATGCTGAATTTTTGCAGTGTTCAACACACAATTTAGATCTGATATGGAATGACTCCATTGTGCATATATTGGAACAGCAATAATTCTACGATTTATGTTTTCTTCAGTGACTCTGTGGTTCAATGACAACAACAAAAATGAAATTATTGCAGCTGACAGGCATGTTACAATGGCTGTGAAGAAACTGCCCAACTAGATGCAGACGCCCTTCCAAATTTGAGTCATTGTTATCAATTGAGAATAATTTCATAAAGATTTTGCAGTGCCTATAAAGTAGCATTATAAAGAGTAAGGAGAATTCAGAGATAGAAGAACCTTTGAAGTCACAGTTTTCATTGTTTTTGTTATTTTAATACTACAGTTGAGTAAATGTTTTACCAAACTACAGAATATAAAGATTATTTTTCTTTCTTTCAGCCTGTTGATCTTTTTAAGGTAGAAAATGAAGATATTCAGAAAAGAGTGATAAAGCTGGTGGCTAAGTACAAATCAAATTTAACTAAAAATCTTTCAAATGAACTTATTAGTCTCAAAACACTTATGTAGAAAGAATCTGTACAGGAAGAAAACTTGTTTTCAATTAAAGATTTTGTAGAATTTTTTATCTGTTGACAATACTTTCCTAGCAAGTTGTTTTCCCAATGTAGGTACAGGTATTCAGCTACACTTAACTCTGTCAATTACTTCCATGGTAGAAAGATCATCAAAATATTTCTAAGAAAAACAATGCCGGGAACCAGGCTTAGTGCTTTAGCACTCCTTAGCATTGAACATGAAACATGTCATTATCTTGGATGATGTCAAATATTTTTTAGTGTTAAACTAGGAAACTGGAAATATTACATTATTTTAGAGTATGGCATTACTTCACAAAACTGCTGACAGTAAAAGCTCTGCCAAGAGTGCATCAGTAGATTTGTTTATTAATTTTTAATATGTATTACGATGTGTGGTTAACTTTTTCATAATTTTTTGTAGTTATATTTTTAAATAAGACCCAAAACATTTATTTTGATGGGGGCCCCAAAAATTTATTTTCAGGGAGGTCTACAAAATCTTAGTTACGCCACTGCCCATACCACACACTGACTGATAATACCAAGTTTATGTAATGGTTACAAAATGAAAACAGCCATGGCTGATTCAACACAGAAAAGGCTGAAACAAATACCACAACACATTATTTAAAACACAAACCAGGTGAGCTATGGAAAAACTAGTGACATTTTATACAGAACATCAACATTAATTCTGTTACCACACCTCAAAATGGTGTAGTAGCAAGTTTGTAAGTTATGAACGCTTTAAAGTATAAAATTAAAAGGTACTTTGACAATTTATACCTCAAAAATGGATGGCCTGAATTTGAAGAACATGATGTCTGTGGATGGAGGATGATGTGTGATACTGAGCCACAATTTTATTTTTCGGTTAGAAGTGGTAGCCTGTGAGTTGAGAGACAAAATCTGTCTCTTGTGGCATAAGAAGCCTGTAATTTGGGGAGAAATATTAACAAAATAACTGAAGCAGTGGCTGCAAGAATACTAGGCAGTACTACTAGTTATATATTTAGGGTGAGGCATGTCATGGCCATTTTTCTCCAAAATGATGTGAAAATTGATACGGTTTCATACAAAATTTGCAGTATTCAGGATACATAATGTAGTGACATTAATTCACTCTTTAAATTCCATTCGCATTATATATTTAACATTGGACAGTGTATCTTTCTCTATGGAAATGGAGAGCATATTCAATTTCGGGTGTTAAACCTGTAGTACGTCTATCTGCTAGTAGTGAAAGGTGATGTAATTTGGACAAATATGACAGCAAATGGTTTTTCACATTTTCCCTCTCTTTCTCTTCTATTTTGTTGTTGTTTAATGTGTGAATGTTTGGTGTGGTATTCTGGGATTCTGTATAATTGGACTGAACTTCAATGGAAACTTAATGGCCAGAAATAAGGAAACTTTTTGGACCAAGATGTGCCCTCATGAAACAGGATGCCATGTGATATAACACGATGATTGCCATCTAATTTCTCAGCTATAGCTCGAGAAATACTAAACAGTGATTATTACAGTTTGCTGGAGAGGACCTATCCATTGGACTGCTAGCTCTCAGGATCTAATGTCCCTAGACTGTTTCTTGTTAAGGTACAGGAAAAATAAAGTTTAAGAAATGCCAAATTCACCTGACAATCTATGTCAAGAAATTAGGAACATCTGTGCAAGAATCAGGAATGAATCATTGAGGTGTGTTCAACTTTCATTTCATGGGAATTTTCAGAAATTCATTTTATAATGAAATTTTTGTGTGTGTGTGAACATGAATTATGGTTGTGAAGGGTGCAAATACTATACATATTGTATGTAAATGGTTGTCAGTAAAGACATACTTTGTCTTATTTGACCAATGTCACATCACTTCGTATCTCTAGTTGGTAAATGTACTGTAAGTTTCTTTTGCATATTTGAGTGCTCTTTCTATTACTGTAGAGAAAAATACACCATCCCATTTAAAAATTGTAATGCAACTCTTTAAATAAAAAATATATTTAGAATTGTACTTAAGGGTAAGTTAATGTCACTATCTTACATCCCAGTGGCATATATAATAAATGAATATAAATTTAAAAAAAAGTAAGTACAGTGTCCGAGTTACTTAATCACCGTGATAGACAGTACTAGGGCAGTGGCGAATCCACTATTTTGGTGGGGGAATAGGGGGATGCAGCTGAGCTCATATGAATATCAAAAATAAAATTAATTAATTAAAAAAGGGGAAGAGGTTGCTGAAGTTAGGATTTTCTCATACTTATCTTTATATTAGCCTTTCTGAGATAAGAAATCTTCCATGTCTACATGAACAGCAGCACGGGTTCCCTATTTTGGAAAAAAAAAAACCTCTCTCTCTCTCTACACACACACACACACACACACACACACACACACACACACACACACACACACACACACATATATATAATTATATAAAAATAAAAATAGAAAACAGATGACTTACCAAAAGGACCGGCTCGTCGATAGAAACAAATAAAATAAATAAAATCACACACAAACACACATACAAGCTTTCGCCACCACTGGCAGCTTCTTCAGGAAAAAGAGGAAAAAAGGGGAGGAAAAGGGAAGGATATGGGTTTTAAGGAAGTGGAAAAGGAGTCATTCCAATCCCAGGAGTGGAAGGACTTGAATTGAGTGGGGCTAAAGGTCAGCCCTTTGGATAGGACAGAGGTTTCAGATTGGGAGAGAGGTTTGGAGGAGAGGTTGACCACTGAATTGGGATGTTGTGGTTCCGGATTGTGTGGATTGGAATTTTGAGGTTTGGGAGGGAGAGGAGTTGGGAGTGGGAGATTGAGTAGATGGGAGAGACTGGGTTTGTGTGCAATCAGAGGAGGTTGAGGTTTACTGGAGAGGTTATTGAGGGAGAGAGTGTTGCCTTTCCGGAGGTGGGTGACCAGGAGATTGGATAGTTTTTTGAGGTGCTGGGTGGCATGCTGTTCTAATTTGTGGTTGGCCTGAAGGAGGATATTCTGAACTGCAGGTGTAGATGTAGGAGAGGAAAGGTTGAGGATTTTGATTAGGGATAGGAGTTGACAGGTGTGCTCATTGGCGGAGTTGATGTATAGGTTAAGGATTAGGCGGGTGAGGGATACGGATTGTTCAGTTTGGAATTGGTATAGGGCGGGATGAAAGGATGGGTTACAGCCAGAGATGGGAACTTTCAGTGTGAGGCCCTTGGGGGTGATGCCAAATGTTAAACAAGCCTGAATGAATAAAATATGTGACCTTAGTCTGGCTAGGGCAAAGCCATGATGGCGGAGGGAATGTAGATAAAATTTGATGGGGTCAATGTAGGGTGACATGAATAGTATGGGGGAAAAAAAACTGTTGGTAGAATAAGGTTGAAGGGTAAAAATAATCTAACGAATGAATAGAAGTGAAAGCGCGTAGAAAAAAGATCGGAAATGTCGGAAAAACAGACGGAAATATCGAAAAACGGGAATTGAAATAATCGCAAAGTTGCTATGAAATGCCGAAAATAGTTATGAAATGAAAACGTGTAGAAAAAAAGAACGGAAATGTCGGAAGAACAGACGGAAATATCGAAAAACGGGAATGGAAATAATCGCGAAGTTGCTACGAAATGCCGAAAATTGTTACGAAATGTAAACGTGTAGAAAAAAGATCGGAAATGTCGGGAGAACAGACGGAAATATCGAAAAACGGAATGGAAATAATCGCGAAGTTGCTGGAAAAGCCGAAAATTGTTATGAAAAGCCGAAAATTGTTATGAAGTGCCAATTAACAGGTTATAGTAAATGAAGTTGTGAGATGATGTTAATGCAGTAAAATGAGAAATGTAGATGAAAGGGGGATATTATCGAGATACAGTTTTGAAGGCGGTATCTGCGAGAATATGAATAAAAAATAATAATAATGACGTAGGTCGTTTTGTTTGGATAGGCTCGCAAGTTAATATTACTGATTGTTGTACAGATTGTTGTATGTAGTCTAATTGCCTGGAGAAAATTGAATTATAAACTAAGAAGGGAGGTAAAAATAGAGTGAGAGTACTATGTAGAACATAAACAGAAGGAGAAAGTAAGAGGACAGAAAAGATTTCGAAAGGTAACAGAGCAATAACAAACGATCGTGATTGTTAGATTCAAATTGATGAAACGAAAATTATAGAGGGAAACTTTCCCGGTGGGATAAACAAAAATAAAAATAGAAAACAGATGACTTACCAAAAGGACCGGCTCGTCGATAGAAACAAATAAAATAAATAAAATCACACACAAACACACATACAAGCTTTCGCCACCACTGGCAGCTTCTTCAGGAAAAAGAGGGAAAAAGGGGAGGAAAAGGGAAGGATATGGGTTTTAAGGAAGTGGAAAAGGAGTCATTCCAATCCCAGGAGTGGAAGGACTGTCCTTCCACTCCTGGGATTGGAATGACTCCTTTTCCACTTCCTTAAAACCCATATCCTTCCCTTTTCCTCCCCTTTTTTCCTCTTTTTCCTGAAGAAGCTGCCAGTGGTGGCGAAAGCTTGTATGTGTGTTTGTGTGTGATTTTATTTATTTTATTTGTTTCTATCGACGAGCCGGTCCTTTTGGTAAGTCATCTGTTTTCTATTTTTATTTTTGTTTATCCCACCGGGAAAGTTTCCCTCTATAATTTTATATATATATATATATATATATATATATATATCTATATCAAGGATCTCAGCCAGATGGTTATTTAAGAGCCCCACCACATGGACTGGCTACCATGCTGGTGACCTAGCAGAGGCAAGGGGCTACAGTGAAGAAGAAAAGGTGGGGGGGGGGGGGGGAGAAGAAGGAAAGAAGGGAGACAGGGAGGCCACACAGTAGATGCTAGTGTATGGAGTTCTTCCAAAATGGCTCACATTACAAAAATAGAAATTTTAATTAGGGTGGTCAAATCGTAAGAGAGACCAAGCAGTGGCAAAATAACAGAGTGAGAGGAAAATGAGAAGCAAAAATGAAACTCATCAGAACCAAGGGAACAGCGAAGTTGTCTTAAAGTAAAACACCAAGAGAGGGGTTGGGGGGCAGGTGGGGCGGCAAGGGGGGGGGGGTTGGTTGGTTGGGATAGGGGGACCAAACTGCTAAGGTTATCGGTCCCCCGGTGGGGAGGGGAAGGAGTGAGGATAGGAAAGGAGGGGACGGGACAGGAAATGCAGTCCAGGGAGGAAAGAAGGAAGAATGGCTGCATTAGCTTGGGGCCCCATGCTCGCCAAGCACGTACTCACAAAAGAACCGTGAGCCCCCCTGGGGAAGGGGGGGGGGTATGATTGAGGAGGGGATTGTGGGGAAACAATACAACCAGGGAAAGAAGAATGGCTACATTATTTTCAGGACCCATCCACGTCCCACACACATGCACAAATGAGCTGTAAAGGCCCTTGGAGGAAAATGACGATTTCTTAGAATTTTAGGATATGTCAGGAACTAATATGATGTCCTGAAATAATTTATCACCAATGTGATTTATAGGGTTTCCTCAGCATGATTGATTAATAGTAAGTCTCAAGGTGTTCTGCTGAGTAGCCCTTTCCATTTCTGTCTGTCATTTTGATGACAGACCCTGATTTCTTCAGCTGCAGTACATTTTGCTACTTTTTGTATTGTCTGCTAGGGATCCAACAACCCTGTCAGGTATTTTGGCCTTCCACCACAACTTTAGCAGAGTTCAATTGACTATGTCATCCACACACTTTTATGCTCTAATTTCACACTAATATTGTGTGAAATGTAGATTCTCTTACCTTTTTCCAACTCTGATGAATGCTGCAAGTAGTGAGATTTTAATAAACTGAATACTGGACCCCAAACATCAATTAAAATAAAACCTCCATACCTGTTTGTTAGGTTTTCCGACACCTTCATTTCAACAGATTCCGTAATTATGCTGCCCCAGAAGAGTGATGTTTCCATTATGATACCAAATGCAATGTATTTCACTTAGGGGTCTACTGATCTTTCCAAATATTATGCCTTCACAAAGTACATTTGTGATATTTACCCCCCCCCCCCTTTCTCTCTCTCTCTCTCTCTCTCTCTCTCTCTCTCTCTCTCTCTCTCTCTCTCTCTCTCGAATGTTCATGATTTTGACATCATCAACCTTACAATGTAATGATCTGTGTAACTATTGCTACAGAACACAGTTCATAGGTGCTGTAATTCTCTGGTGGTCATTGGTTGAAGTGTGGAGATAGATGGGTTTCCTATATACATCTGGAACTGGTCAATTGTGGCTGCAGGATATGGACATTACAGTCATTTCTGATGTAGTTCCCCTCTTTACAAAAGTACTGTTTTCAGATTACTTGGCACTAACAGGATAAAAGTCCAAAGATTGTTTTACATAAACTTTTTAAGCTTGTTCTGAGATCTACTTGTTTCCTGTTCAATGGAAAATAATATAAACAAATCAATGATGTGGCAAGTAGTTCATTATTACCTGTTAAAAAAATCAATCTACCATAATATAAAATTCATAATGGAACTTGAAAAAGGTCAGTTACCTTTTCTCAACATGTTAAGAGATGAACAGACAGATCCTTGAGTTACAGTGGTTTCTTCAACACAGACACAGACACACACACACACACACACACACACACACACACACACACACACACACACAAAATCAATGTCCACATCTCAATCACTATAAATCACACAAAAGAAAATCAGTCATTAAGACTCTGGTCCACTGAGCTATAACATTTCACACAAGGACAGACTTACCGGAGAATTACAACACCCATGTATGTTGTTTGAAAGGAATAGGAACTCACATCATTAGATTGAATGATGTAATGTTGTAGAAGTTGGGAAAGCCTGAGAAACAGGATGAGACTGGGACCAAGGAAAAGTAGGCATAAAGTACCTTATGCTGGCCCAATATCCTTAAAAAAAAATCTCTAAAAATAAACAGGAAAACTTGTGCAGTGTAATTCCTATTGTTCCAACATGGCAAGCTGTGTATTTCCCTTCCTTCAACTATGATTTTAAATTTTTTTTTGTAATGTTATAGATGATACAGCTCTCTTAAAGGTGGGTGTCCATCTCATTTCAAGCAGGTGTGGCATGGCTTACACTGGGCAGACTAGTACAAACAATCTAAGAAAGGTACAAGAAACATTAGTGACACACCCAACTGAAGCAACTAAGCATATCCTGTTATTGAGCACTGCCTCTAATACAATCAAATATAATACACAACAATACCAGGATCACTGTGCAAATTCCAAGTTTCTAGGACTGCCTAAGTATGGATTTTATTGAAATGAAGATCTCATAAAACCTAACAAACAGTGGCAAAGGTTTTAATTGAAATAATGCTTGGGGTCCAGTACTCAACTTATTAAAACCTTGCCGGCCACCACATCTATCAGAGCTGGAAAAAGCTCACAGATTTTGCACTTCATTGAATATTAGTGTGATACATGAGAAACAAAAGGGCACCAAAGGATGTGGTGGACACCTGCAACCAAATTCTGCTATAAATAGGGACATGAGACCACAAATAGTCTCAAGTCAGGTTACACACAACTGCAAAACAAGCAGTCCTGAAGAAGAGGCAGGATCAGTCATCAAAATACTTTGCTAAAATGGAAACAACTACATGGCAGAACAGCTGGATGGTCACTGTTCATATATTACCACTAAAATGGTTATTTGAAGTCTTTAGTCATTGTCTTTCTTATGATAGCTAAGTATGTTCCAATTAATATTATATGCAGACACATGCAAATGCATGGGCCTCGACAGGCAGTAGACAGTTTCTGTGTGAATGCACGTTTGACGCCTTGCAGGCATTCAGGTAGGGCTGCAAGCAAGTAGGAGGATGGGCACTGCAACCACAGTGTGCACTAGATTGAGAATTTAATCTGGATGGGAAACATGTCCAAGTGGCCAAGATCATTCACAATAAGCACAGAACCTAGTTAAGTCCCAGTCAGACATAAATTTTCAGTCTTGTTGTTGAATTTATTTAAATGCCTTGTAACAGCCATGAGGGTAAAAAGTTATTTCATTAATATAAATAATAACTGGAGCTGAAATATGAGCTTCCCACTAAGGTACACAGAAACCAATCACTTAACAGTGTGGATCTACAGAGGTATAGAAAACACTTGATATCATTAGAAAAACACGGTAAAAGTGCACAGTGACACTTGTGCAGTGTAATTTATATTGTTCCAAGCCTGGAAACCACAATTACTACAGTGAGTTACAGTCAAACAAATGAATCATCTTTTCCTTCACCTTTGTCCTGCCAACACAGTCGCCATTGTTAATCCAGATTCGGCAGGGCTATAGAGGGGTGGTCATACTGCCCTTCTGCTACCATCACATTGCCACCAGGGGGAAAGATGTGTACCTTCAGCTGTCTGTGTACAGTGTTATACATGTGAAACTGGTAAAAAGCTTTTCTTTGTGTTTTCATATCGTGAAACAGACAGAACATGAGTACCAGCCCAGTATTCACTTACCACGATGTGGGGAAACATCCTAAAAACCACATCTAGGCTGGCAAGCACACCAACCCTTTGTCATTAATCTGTAAAAGCAGCTCAGTAAGTCTGCTGAAATGGTGGAACATAGTTGTGTGTTGCTATGTGCCATTCAATTCCCTCTAAGGTGATGATGTTAGAGATTAATATGTTGCATCTGCACAGAATATAAAATTATTATCTAAAAGTTAAGGACTTTTAAAAGAATAGATCTTGTGAATTCTTTATCAGTTAATATTCTGTGCAATGATGCATTCTGTGGGGAAAGAAGCCTATGAGATGGGCATTACATTTTTCACATCCTCCCACCTACTGCCAGGAACAGGTAACACTAGTGAAGTTCTCCTGGGCTCTCAGTATGGAGTCAGATCAGGTTTCACCCATTATCAGCTCTGAGTGATAGACAGGAAATGTTAAGGGACAAAGCAAGGTCATCTGTCCCTCAATCCATGAGTATCATGTTCAAAAGTAAAGACATATACAAAAAGCATGTACAGATACAATCAAAAGGGTCAAACAATAAAAAGCAACAGAGCTAACAGCATGAGGACTTAGTGGTGCAACCAATAATAAAAGCAGGGCATGGGAAATGAAGAGGACAGGAGAACATTCCCTGTGTGCAACTGTAGATGGTCAACCTTTCACACACACTATACACACTAGAGTATCAACTGTAGTAAGTCAACAGAATACTCTTCTAAAATGGGAAAGAGTGTGGCTGGAGGGGGAGTTGTACGGAGGGGAGACCGAATCTCAAGGAGGACAAATATGCGACCTCTCCAAGGGAGTGAGGTCGTGGATCCCCACACTGAGTGCACAAGGGGTAGATACTATAATCATGACCAACCTATTCTTCAAAAGTAATGTAAAATCTTATAACGGAAAATAAAAACCACTTCGAAACAGTGTATTATCTGAATATCAGCCAACAGTTGCAAGCATTCTTTATCATCTTCAGAATCATGTAGTTGTGTTTGGGTTGGGTTGTTTGGTTGGGATAGGGGGGACTAAACTACTGGTGGCCGAGGGGCTGAGGCGCTCCAGTCACGGTCTGCACGGCTACTATGGTCAGGTGTTCGAATCCCCCCTCAGGCATGGATATTTGTGCCGTCCTTAGTATTAGTTAGTTCATAAGTAGTTTGTAAGTTTAGGGACTGATGACCCCGTAGTTAAGTCCCATAAGCTATACTAATATTTGAACATTTGAACTAAACTACTGAGGTCATCAGTCCCCCGGTGGGAAGGGGAAGGAGTGAGGATAGGAAAGGAGGGGAGAGGGAAAGGAAATGCAGTTGTGTTTGCAACTGTTTTGTTTACGTTGTGGCAAGTACTGTGCACAACATAAAAGAGACGGGCTGTAGACCCAACTATAAGACTTTGAAGATGATCCAGAAAGACTGAAATATGTTAATGTAAAAACCATTTGCAATTGTTGTATGATAAACAGGTAATATATTGTGTCAAATATCAGTGCAGTTGCTTTCGCAAATCGATTATCTCGACTGTAGTAAAATCCACTTTTATGGAGGAAACTGAGGACCTGTTCAACCACCCACGAGTCTTCTGCAAATATTATTGATAATGTGTCTAGGAGGCTATACTTCATACGAAGGGCCAAAAGGAGGGGGTACGCCACAAAAATATGGGTGACAACTACAATGTGGAGGTGTTTCATTACATGAACTACAACTTTGAGTTAGCCTGGTACAGCCAAAGCAGTTGTTTCCTCGATTGTACGGAGTTTGTTACATCTTGTGCTAGCACACCAAATGTCGTTCCAAATTCGAGCAAAGAGAGATTTGATGTGCAGTTGCAGTTCCACACCTGTGGTTGTCAGAGCAAACGGGAGGTAAGCAACTGCTTCTCGACCCATGTGGTCAGCCAGTTCATTCTCCAAGATACACGAGTTGGAACCCAGATAAAGACAACTGAGGAGGTGGTACCATTACCAGATGTGTGTCGGGGTCTCGTGCAGGAGGACACCTGTCAAGAATAGCAATCTGCTTCTGCTCTACATTCCATCCACAATAGTGTGTACAGTGGAGACCTGTCATGTTGGAAACACATTACTGCTGCGGAATAAAGTTATTGCACTAATGTGATAGGATGTTATATATCATCAAGATGTCAGTGTTTGCTTAGCCGCTGGCCTACTCGCAGCAGACGCCGCCTTCATATTTTGTAGGTGAAACAGGCTTCCGATTAGAAGCGACATATAGTATTTTGATTTTTGTCTGCGCGTTTTCGTTTCAGTTTGTAAATATATTCTGTGCTCTCGTGCATATTAGATTCAAATTCGCGTGTTAACAAACAGTGTAGTCTTCCTTTGAGTGCATCACGACAGTAGTTTTTCTTTCCTCGGCACTGTAATCATGAATAGGGACTGAGACTGCTGTGTGCGGATGAAGTCTGAGCTGGTGACACTTCACTCCCAGCTTCATGCTGTGTTAACCTCGGTTGCACAGCTGGAGGCTGCAATCGAGGGTCGTCGTCATCGTTAGCCGGTAGTGGGGACCAAACGGACTCCCGTCATCTCCACCGATCGGCCTGCACTAGCGACATGCCCTGATACTGCTAGCAGTGAGGCAGACACCGCACCCGTGGTTGCTCGGGAGGTCACCCCAATGCATGGCAGGAGGCACAAGACACCCATCGTGAGGCCTCCCCGGTTTGTCTTGCGAACAGGTTTGAGGCGCTATCTGTTCAGGAAAATGTTCCTGAGACGGGTGGAGTCTCTCATCCTGAGATCCAATCAGCCTGCAAGATCCGGGCTTTCACAGAGGGTGGGTTTGCTTGTAGTTGGGAGCTCCAACGTTAGGCGGGTGATGGAGCCCCTTAGAGAGATGGCTGCCAAGGAAGAGAAGAAGGCCAACGTGCACCTTGTGTGCATACCGGGTGGAGTCATTTCAGATATGGAACAGGTCCTTCTGGATGCCATGAAGGGTACGGGGTGCAGTCAACTGCAGGTGGTGGCACATGTCGGTACCAATGATGTGTGTTGCTTCGGATCTGAAGAGGTTCTCTCAGGTTTTGAGCGGCTATCTGAAGTGGTAAAGACTGCCAGTCTTGGTCGCAAGATGAAAGCAGAGCTCACCATCTGCAGCATGGTTCACGAGACCGACTGTGGACCTCTGGTACACAGCCGAGTGGAGGGTCTGAATCAGAGGCTCAGACGGTTCTGCGACTGTGTAGGCTGCAGATTCCTTCACTTGTGCCATTGGATGGTGGGTTTCTTGGTTCCGCTGAACAGGTCAGGAGTCCACTATACGCAGGAAGCAGCTACAAGGGTAGTGGGGGCTGTGTGGCATGGACGGAGCTTTTTTTTATTTAAGGATAGAGGGCCTATGGGAAAAACAAAATGGGCTGTCTCAAAGGGTGCAGGTGGATCACAGGAAAAATGTAGATCTAGGAAATATCAGTATAACAGTTGTAAATTGTCGTAGCTGTGTAGGGAAATTACAAGAACTCCAAGTGTTCATAGAAAGCACCGAAACACACATCATTGTAGCCAGTGAAAGTTGGCTGAAGCCAGAAATAAGTTCAGTAGAAGTTTTTGCAAAAGATCTGTGTTCAGAAAAACAAAATAGGTGTAGGCGTGTTTGTCACCGTCAAAAGTAGTCCTTCGTGTAGCAAAGTTGAAAATGATAGTTCTTGTGAGCTATTGTGGGTAGAGGTTGTACCTGAAAATCATAAGAAGTTAATAACTGGTTCCTTTTACTGGCTTCCCGACTGACGATACGATAGCAGAAAGGTTCAAAGAAAACCTGAGTCTAATTAAAAAAAAATGTACCCGACTCACACGATAATAGTAGGCGGTGATTTTAATTTACCCTCAATCTGTTGGCGAAATTACATTTCCAAATCAGGAGGTACACATAAAACATCGTGCGAAATTGTACTCAATGCATTCTCCGAAAATTACTTCGAACAATTAGTTCATGAGCCAACTAGAATTGTAAATGGATGTGAAAACACACTTGATCTCTTAGCAACAAATAATCCTGAGCTCATAACGGGTATCAAACTGGATACAGGTATTAGTGAACACACAGCTGTCGTAGCGAGATTGAATATCTTAAGTCCTCAAGTTACCAAAAATAAATGAAAAGTATATTTTTTCAGGAAAGCAGATAGAAATAAAATTCATTGCTTCTTGAAAGACAGCTTCCACTTGTTTTTAACACTAAACGTTAGTGTTGACCAGATGTGGCTCAAATTCAAAGAGGTTGTATCGACAGCAATTGGCAGTTTTATACCAAATAAATTAATAAAAGAAGGTGATCCCCCTTAGTACACAAAACAGGTCAGGACACTGATTCAAAAGCAACGGAAAAGGCATGCTAAATTTAAACAAACACAAAATCCCAGGATTGGCGGTCCTACACAGAAGCTCGAAATTTAGCGAGGACTTTAATGCGAGTTGCCTACAATACTTATCACAACGAAACTAACTCTAGAAATTTAACTGAAAACCCAAAGAGATTTTGGTCATACGTTAAATATACTAGGGGCAAAACACAAACAATACCCTCACTATGTGATAGTAATGGCGATCTTGCTGATGATAGTGCTGCTAAAGCAGAGATACTAAACATAGCTTTTAGAAACACATTCACCTAAGAACACGAAACCAGTATTCCAGATTTCGAATTACCAGAATGAGTAACATAGAAGTCAATATTATCGGAGTAGTGAAGCAACTAAAATCACTTAACAAGAAGTAGTCTTCTGGTCCGGACTGTATACCCTTTAGATTTCTATCTGATTATGCTGAAGCGATAGCTCCTTACTTAACAGCCATATACAACCGCTCTCTCAAAGAAGCACCTGTACCAAAAGATTGGAAAGTTGCACAAGTCACTCCTATCTTCAAGAAAGGCAGTAGGAGTAACCCACTAAACTACAGGCCTATTTCATCGACGTTAATTTGCAGCAGAGTTTTGGAACATATTCTGTATTCAAATATTATGACTTATCTGGAACAGAATGATCTATTGATCCAAAGTCAACACAGATTTAGAAAATATCTGTTCATGCGAAACAACTAGCTCTTTACTCACACGAAGTGATGAGTGCTATCGACAAGGGTTTGCAAATTGATTCTGTATTTCTTGATTTCCAGAAGGCTTTTGACGCTGTACCTCGCAAACGTCTTAATCAAATTACGTGGTTATGGTATATTGCCCCAAATTTGCGACTTTATTTCCTGTCAGATAGGACACAGTTTGTAGTAATCGATGGTAAAGCATCGACTAAAACAGAGGTGATATCGGGCGTTCCACAGGGTAGTGTTATTGGTCCTCTGCTGTTCCTTATTTACATAAACGATTTGGGAGAATCTAAGTAGCTCCCTTAGTTTGTTTGCAGATGACGCTGTCATTTACCGTCTAGTAAAATCATCTGAAGATCAAAACCAACTGCAAAACGATCTGAATAAGATATCACTATGGTGTAAAAATTGGCAATTTAAAATGAGAAGTATGATGCATCCACATGAGTATGAAAAGAAATCTGTTAAACTTTGTTTACAAGATAACTTTATCAAAAGTGAAGGCCGTAAACTCCACAAAATACCTAGGAATTATTATTACTTCAGACAAACTGGAAAGAACACGTAGATAATGTCGTGGGAAAGGCGAACCAGAGACTGCGTTTTATTGGCAGAACCCTTAAAAGATGCAACAGAACTACTAAAGAAACTGCATACACTATGCTTGTCTGTCCACTTTTGGAGTATTGCTGCCCAGTGTGGGATCCTTATCAGGTAGGTTTGACGGAAGACAACGAAAGAGTCCAAAAAAGGGCAGCTCGTTTTGTACTGTCACGATACAGGGGATACATCGTTACGGATATGATACAGGATCTGGGATGGGAATCATTACAACAGCGCTTAGCACTGCGGCCTGGGCTACTTACAAAATTCCAATTGACAAGATTCTCCTACGAATGCAAAAATATATTGTTGACTCCCACTTAAATAGGTAGAAATGATCATCAGAATAACATACGAGAAATCAGAGCTCAAATGGATAGATTCAGGTGTTCTTTCTTCCTGCGCGCTATTTGAGAATGGAATGGGAGATAAATAGTATAAAGGTGGTTCAATGAACCCTCTGCCATGCACTTAAATGTGATTTGCAGAGTATCCCAAGTAGATGTAGATTACTGATCTTGTGAAGCTTTACAAAGCAATAAATGAAGTATAGCCAAGAACTGTCACTGAAGGCACATGGGCACTGCTAGAAGTCTAGGATGTATCTGGTATCAAAACTGACACCATATGATCTGCATATTGTTGTTAAACCATGGTTTGCTGAGGGAAGTATTGTACTGCACTGAGTAATGCAGTCTTTTGTTGCAACTGCATTTCATTTTAAAATGGACTTTGCAGCAGCATGTTCTTCTGGACTATTTCATTATTTTGGGCTATTGTTAAAACACATCAAACTTTAAGTCCTAAAAAAACACCTTCCCAAGACTGCTGGATTCTCTGATTTCACAATAGCACCATACACACTATATTGCAGTTAACTGACAAATGCCAATAACATGTATACCCCACCTCCATCGTTAACAAATTCCTTTTCTCTACAAGACCAATGACACAGTCATTAATAGCCTGTTAACAAGTCTGAACTCATATTTTAAGGGACTGGCCTTAAAATTGGGTTGTTCTGATTTATGGGCCTGAATTTTGCATAGTCAGTTGCTATTAATCATAGAATGCCAGACTGAATGATTGGCTTATATGGGCAAACAACTCACCACAATTAGACCATGAGACCTCAGTTGGCAACTAACTTATGTTATTTTACAAGGAAATCACTTAAGAGTGATCTTTCAATTGTCAACCTTTGGCTTCACAGTGTGAAGCAGAAAAACTAACAGCTGTAACTGTCCAAGACAGTTTAAATTTCAACTATTCTGTTATGGAGTAGGGCAATGAAAGACTTCCCAACTGCTTACTATACAATACTTTTTTTTTCCAATTAAAGACAAAGTACCATCTATATCAGCAGCACCATTTTGCGTTCCTTGGCAAAGGCTCAATATTCTGGTTAGGTCATTTTGCTGTTTGGGAATGATTTCACCAATGTTTTTTATACTTTTATGTGCCTATTTTGCAGTATGCAGTTTTTATTTAAAAGATTCCCTAATATTGTTTGCGTATTGAATGAGCCTCAACCATTAATTTTTCTGATTAACACACTTTTCTTGTAGTTGACTGACTATTGGGTTGAAACAGAGCCACAATGCTTCTAATCATATATTACTTTAATTAAATGATTTTAGTTCATACCTCACTGGTGGGGTAACCTCTTGTTAACTATTTTATTTAACATAGGAAAATGTATGTACTAGTGACGTGTTAACTCTGAACAGTTACTTTGGCCAACATTTATTTTAATTCAACAGCCATTCTTGCCATAACCATTCTGCACACAGGCTTCACTTCTACATTGGTTATTTAACATCATTTCATACAATGGAACCCAAGATTTGGAATGAAACTAAAAATTTATGGTTTTAGCTAATTATCTGTGGCAAAAAAGCTCCTTAGGTTATGGCTAGTTCTTTGAACTCAAACTTTTCAGACTTCAGTAGTCGACAATATTATTTGTCTCATTTGGTGGGAGCATTGTAAATCTGTTTTTCTGGAGCCTTCAACATCATTTCTTGTATGCACTTTTTTAGTCTCTGGAGTTCATTTCATTCACAGATAACTACAATGGTGGCTATCTATTGTGTGTGATACACACAATATATCATTCATTTATGGTAAGCCTGTTAGTTTCATATAAATAACCCAAGTCTACAATGCCACAGCCTAGATTGAATCATAATAGCCATAGTCTGTGGTTCACACCTTGCACCGACCACAATTCCATTCAACCACAGTCAATTCCAGGAAACATTTTACTGTTGGTAATCTTAGCTGAAATGCCATAAGCATGTTCCAGCCACCTCCCCTAGGTATTGGAAAGAACCAAGTTTGACATAAAAACCAAGTGATTGGTTGATATTTAGCATTAAATTTTTTTTTTTTTTAATGTCTAATATAACACACACAGTTACTGTTTTTCGCCATAAAACTTTAAGACTGAAAGTTTAACAACGTATACCATACTCAATAAATACATAAAATTTAATTTTAATACAACTACTACTTTTCTTTCTTTACCCTTTGTCCCATAGGTGCAGATTCAGCATGATAAATTTATGGGGTGCCCATATGTCCTTCCTACTGCCATCCCATAACCCCAAAAGGGGAAATGTGTACTCCAGCTGTCTGCATAGTGTAACTATGTGAATGTTTTTATAAATGCGTGTAACTGAAGCAGGACTTAAGTACCAGCCCAGTATTCACCTAGTGGGATGTGAAAAACCACCAGAAGGAAAAAAAAAAAAATCCAGGCTGGCTAGCACACCAACCAACTTTGTTAATTTGCCGGCACACCTCGCATTCTGGGATAGCAGTGTCTTTAACCGTGCAAAATGTTAATTTTATTTCTAACTATTATATAAATAATTTCATAAAACACTTCACCTTTCTTTTGAAAATGTTTCGGCATATAATTTGACAGCCTACATGTTTAAGTTACCAAGGAATATGCCAACATTATGAACTCATTGCAGTTGTTCTATATTACAATAACCACCTCATCAGTGCACATCCCTTTCATTTCAATACATAATTTACCTTTCTGAATCAGAAAACAAGAAGGGCATTTATTTCATAGTTATTTTTTTACATATTATTGACAAGAAGTGACGTCTGCTACCTAAAAACACCCTATAGTATTTTTTTAATTTTTTTTATATATATATATATATATATATATATATATATATATATATATATATATATATATATATAAAATTAAAAAAATACTATAGGGTGTTTTTAGGTAGCAGACGTCACTTCTTGTCAATAATATGTAAAAAAATAACTATGAAATAAATGCCCTTCTTGTTTTCTGATTCAGAAAGGTAAATTATGTATTGAAATGAAAGGGATGTGCACTGATGATATATATATATATATATTTCTTTTATTCAATGTCTTTCATTACAGGCTACAGTGTACTTTCGTTGATATATATATATATATATATATATATATATATATATATATATATATATATATATATATATATATCAACGAAAGTACACTGTAGCCTGTAATGAAAGACATTGAATAAAAGAAAGGAACATTAAATTGCCTGTGAAAACAATAAAAATTAGTTTAATGACCACCAAACATTAGAATTAAAAATGATTCAATATTGTAACATGTCTTTTTCAATCCCCTTGAGCAATGATAATAGATGACTTTGCTATCATTCAAATATCTTCAAAGCGTAGCTCCCGTCTGCAAGATGAGCAGATATTTTGTACTTAGTTCATTTCACGAATAATTTTCCTGTGACTATTCAGTTGTATATTTGCTTTGGCATAATCTTGCTTACCCATGTTCATGCATATAAAGCCAACACAGATTTACATGACATTTCAGTTATCAATTATTTCCATTAGGGCAGTTGATTAAAAACTTGTCAAGCAAGTATAAGTGAAATTATATATTTTCACATAAAAAATTAGTGGTGACAACGCCATTTCTTTGGTACATTTCTTCAGGTACAAAAACTGAGCTCAAACAAATCAAGCATACAATTCTAATGATACAAATCAAAACGTGCCAAAACATTATATACTGAGCGATTTTCTTCTTGGCCTCTTCTCAGCGCCACCTGACAATGAGATTTTCTTATTAACTAAAGCTGTTTGGTAAAAGTGGAGATAATTAGCTTTACATCCAGATAGTGTGTGTGTGTTGGAAAAAATAGTTTCAGAAATCAATATTTGGCAGACATTGTTTGTTTGTACTTCAAGCTGTTTACAAGCAATATTGTCAGCCATAAAAGTTTGTTATTAAATTCTAAAATTATTTTCCAAAATGGTTTTGAAAACCAGAAGAGACATTGTAAATTTATTTTTATTATTTACAATTTTCACTAGGAAATGCTACTTTTTTAGCCACTCTGTTCTAATGTCCTAAGACCTTTTGAGACTATTTGTCATATACGAGGAGAACAACTTGTTGATATTGAAGTGAGAAACAGTTAACCCTAACTTTTATTTCACATTTTTAACAAAAGTACAAAGAAAAATAATGAAGATTCTGGTACTTTTGTGAAATGTATTGAGTGAAAGGTGACCAACTATTAAGGAATATTGTGGTACCTACAATTTTCTATGTAATTGGTTGCAGATTTACAAACTATAATAACTTCTATACTTTTACAGATATTTTTCAAAGGACATAATTTTGTAGAAGTGCCACAATTATAAACACAAAAAATATTCAAGTTTAAGACATTAATTGAACTCACTTTCAGATAAAGTTCTATATAGAATTCCACACAATCAGAGAAAAAACTTATTAAAACTATTAAGAAATAAACCAACTACTTTAAAGCAGCTTAATACACAACTTCCCTCCACTCCAACCCCAATAAAAAAAAGGAAGACACTTTGACAGTAGTCAGTGAAATGACACTTTTGAGCAGTTCAACCAATGCTTTGGAGTGTCCAAACTTTACAATTATTTGAAGAGCTTTCTCCATGAAACATCTGCATCTATACTCCACAAGCCACATCACAGTAAGGTACTTTGTACATCACTGTCAGTACCTCCTTTTCCTGTTCTTTCCTGTTCTAATACTGTATAATTTTAAGGGGTTGGGGGTATGAGAGCATAGGACAGTAGAATATATTGGCAGAGTCTTATACTCTGGTCAAAACAATTAGGGGATCAGTTGAGATATCTAGGTTCTGAAGTATTGTCAATGGCAGAATGAACTAAAATGGTTCAATGTCTTTCTGTCGGTTCTATGGACTGGAGACAACATTTGGCAACTGAGATAGGACAGGACAAGATAGGATAGGGTGGGGTGGGAGATTCAGGGCACACAACAGTGAGGTTGTTAGCGCCTGAACAAATTTAAGAAGTTAGGAGTGTGAACAAGAAGGAAACCGGAAATGAAAATAAAAGAGCAATCCAGCAAAGTGACGTGCAACTGAACAAAACACAAAAGGCAAATATTAGAGATGAAGATAATAAAAGTCCCCTATAGTAAATGTTGGAGAGATAATTAAAACAACTAAGTAGATGACCATGACTGGCTGACCACAGGAATAAAAAAGGGTGAGCCAGCCACTCTACAACACATTAAAACCTTCAGCTTAAAAGCTTAGACCAGAGTTGGAACAAAACACAAAATTTGAGAACTTTGTTCACACTCACCTTGGTGTTGCCTAACAGAGGGCAGATCACCACAAAGATTCGCCTCTACCCTCAGTGCATGATATAAAGTACACTATTAAAATGTGGCATACAGTAATTTGCATGCCGCAGGCAGCACAGATCAGGGGGTTCTTCTTGTCGAAATAAGAAGCCATGTGTAAATGATCAGTGCCCAATTCGGAGGCTGGTAAGGGCTATTTCATCCCTTCTGATAGGCCGGCAGGACAGACAGTGTGCTTCAGCAACCTCAGCTTGTCATTTGTCACTGCAAGCCATTCCTCCTCCCACAATTGCAGGGACCACAGCCGTACAAAGAAGTGATATCCTTCAAGGTAACAGACACATTGTCACTTCAGGTGCTCTGCAAGCTTCTTTGGCAGCCCGATTGGCTTCTTCATTACCCCGAATTACCACATGCCCTGGCACCCAGCAAAATGACACCACCTGCCCACAATGTTCCAGGAGGAACAGTTCATCATATACCTGATGCAGCAAGGTCTCTGATGGATATAGCTCTTGCAATAACTGAAGAGCACAGAGAATCAGATCAAAGGAGAAATCTGTTTACCCTGTACACAAGTATCAGCTGCAGTGCCTTCAAGATCGCATGTAGTTCTGCAGAAAAAACAGGCTAACTATCAGGGAGGCAAACCTTGACAACATGATTGGGGAACACATTGAACAGCTGACCGAGTCCCCTTGCTTGGAGCCATTAGTGTACACCACTATAAAACCGTGATGTTTATCTAAAAGAGTAAAAAACACAATCTGAAAAGTAAAATCCAAAATTTCATCTTTCCTGAAACTCGTCAGGTCTAAAAAAAGTCTGGGCCTCTGGAAAAGGGGACACCCTGCTCCAACCATGTTGTAAAATATTAAAACCAGCCACTCCACCTCTATAAGGCAATCCGTTGTGCGAATCCCATATGGCCTCACCACTCGCCTCTGATTATGAAAGTATCTTTCCATTGGATGCCGAGCAATGGTATGTTATACTGGTGTCAAAGGTGTGGACAGTGTTTTACATGCCTTGCACACCATGAGTAGCTGTCACCCGATAGATAGTGATGGCTCTGCAGCTTCAGCACAGGTCTCGGTATGGGGCTTGTCGTAAATGCTAGCCGAATCCCTGCATGGTGTACTACATCCAACATCTTAAAATAAGACAGCCGTGAAGACTCGTACACCACGCATCTGTACTCAAGACAGGATTGCACAAAAGCTCTGTAAAACCAGAGCATACAAGTTCTGCCTGCTCCCCAAGAAATGTGACTAGGACATTTTAAAATTGCCAGTGCTTTTAAGCACCAGGTCTTCAAGTCCGTAAGGTGTGGCAACCATGTAAGTTTAGAATCGAATGTGAGGCCCAGAAACCTCACCGTCTCTTTAAAAGTGAGAACAGAGCCATTCATCCACAGTTCAGGTAAATTAAAAACAGAAGAAGACACACACAGACTTCTTTGTGGAAAACTTAAAACCAGTTTTTCCTGCCCCATGCATCCAACTGTTGAAGAGTAAACTGCAACTGACGTGTAGTCCTCGCTAGGCTGGAAGAAGAGCAACAGATAGAAAAGTCATCCATAAACAGAGAAGAATGGACAGGACTTTTGATGACAGAAGTAATACTGTTAATAGCTATTACAAACAAGGTAACACTTTAAACACTACCCTGAGGGATTTCATTCTCCTGCTCAAAGTGATCAGAAAGGGCGTCACTGACTTGGTATCTAAAATAACGCGAAGAAAGGAAAGACTGAATAAAATGGGGATAAGATGCTGCCAAGTGGTATCATAGACCTTTTCAATATCAAAATATACACCCAGAAGGTGACGCTGACACGGGAAAGCCTGTTGTATAGCCATCTCCAGGAAGACCAGGTTATCAAAGGGTGAGCAATAGCTCCTGAACCCACACTGAAAGCGGCTGAGAAGAATCCTGGATTTCAGCATCCAAACATGGTGACAGTTGACTATCTGGTCTCAGGTCTTTCCCACACAGCTAGTCAGAGGGACACACTGATAACTTCTTGGGCAAGTGCAGTCTCTTCCGAGTTTTAAGGTGGGGGGGGGGGGATTAAAACAGCCTTCCTCCACGAGTTGTCGAACTGGCCTGACATGCAGATTAAGTTAAAAAGATTGAGGAGGGTTTCTTTGTTCTGCCTTGTGAGGCGTCTTATAACACTATAGCAGATACCAATGTGACCTGGGGAGCCACAGACAATGCAGAATCCAGCTCCCTCAAGGTGAAAGGGCAGATCTGATGTCCTCATTGCCCCTCTCAGCGACCACTCTGTGACGTCAGAAATCTGGATCCTGACCGACAGTGGCACGAAGATGAGAAAAATAAACAGCCAATGTCTTGGCAATGTCCTGCGGGCTGGTTTGGAGTGTGCCATTTCCATTACAGTGGGCACTGGACACCTCCCTCCTTTCCCAGAAATCCTCCTGATGGTCTCCCATATTGTGGAACTTTTAGTGGAACAGATAATGGCACTCAGGAACAATTGCCAAGATCTCTTCTGACCCTCTGATAATTTGACGACATTTTGCCTTCGCCATCTGAAAGGCCACAAGATTTTCTGCTGTTGGCCATCTCAAACCTATACATATCTGCATGCCTGGCTCCAAGTGCAGAGTGACACTCAGCACTCCACCAAGAGACAAGCTGCCATTTACATTGTCCTAATGACTGTGGTATAGATGCTTCAGATGCAGTGTGGATCATTTGAGTGATATGATCCACCCACTCCTGGACATTGTCACGAGTTTCCAGCACAGCGAGTTGGCTGAACAGTGTCCAGTCAGCTTTTACTGATCACCCATCAAGGTGGATGGTGTTCAGGCTCTACTTCATCTGGCAGGTGACTCCAGATGGGGAAGTGATCACTGTCACGTAGGTCATTGACCACTTCCCATTGAGTAATGTGGGTGAGGGCTGGAGAGCAAAGTGAGAGATCTATGGCGGATAACGGCCGTGTTGCGGTACTAACGTGTGTGGGCTGTCCTGTGTTTAGTAAATGTGTGCTTGATGACAAGAGAAGCCTCTGAGTTGCTCGATCCCTGGGGCAGGTACTGGCAGAGCCCCAAAGAATGTTTTGTGCTTTAAAATCACAACAGAGGATGAATGGGTGGGGGAGCTGTGTAAGAAGGCATTCAAGGGCCTCTACATTAAATGTGTCATGAGGGAGCACACTGTCAAATGGTGATGCACACATACAAACACTGCAACTGCTTGTAAATGTGTGGTGAGAGGGAGCGGCAAAGTGATAGAAGATATTAGCAAAAATAGCCACTCTGGCTCCAGCTCTCTCTCTCTCTGCTCAGGTCATCCTTCTTGTGGAGAACAAACCCACGTAATGGAGAGGTATCTGAAGCTTTGAAGTTTGTCTCCTGGAGGCAAATACACATGGGTGTATCCTGCATGAGCAATCTTAGTTCCTCTACTTGTGTTCTGAATCTTTGCCAGGTCCAATGCAGTATGAGACCCATATACTATGGAGGTTGCACCTTCACTCTGTCCTTCCACCAAGGCAGGGACACCACACTGGGTAGAGGTTCAGTCTCAGGGCGAGATGTTGGTCCCAGTGAAAGGTCAGTCTGGTGGCAAGATGGTTGTCTCCAGATCGACGTCAAACTCCATGAGCTCTGGAGGGGAGTCAGGAGAAGCATCTAGTATAAAAACAGTGACGGGTACTGAAGACTGGGACTTTCCAGTAGCTTTTTTGGCCTTATGTTGCTTGGCAGTTGCGGAAGTAGAAGTAGTAGTGCCCACTGTAGATTTTTGAGCAGCCTCTACTACCAAAGGAATCTTGAGTTCTACAAAAGTAGCATCCATAGCTTTGTCCGATGTTGTCAGTGGATCTACAGCCTCTGAAGCTACTTCTTCCTGCCAGGTACACCGGCAAGTGCAGGTGTTGGTGCTAATACTAACAATGACCATCTGAGTAAAGGCTTCAACTTTAGAGACTGGTTTTGAGAGAACTGATGAGAAGTAGGCTGCAAATAATGGTGGTTGCATAACCTTAAATATCTTTCTGGCTTCAACCTATGATATGCACTGTGATGTCTTTGTTTAAGACCTCCTTCACCTCAATGTACACTTTGCAGTCCCTACTCCAGACAGGTTGATCCCCAGAGCAGTTGACACACTTGGCAGGTGGTGTACATTTACTTCAATCATGTGTAGTCTTACCAGATTCGCCACACATCACCTCACCATTACAACCCAAAGTGGTATGCTCAAAGTGATGACATTTAAAGCAGTGCATTGGGTTGGGGAAGTATGGTCTGATGTTCAGGCACAAGAAGCCTGCCTTGACATGTTCTGGGAGCTTGGGACTGTTAAAGGTGAGAAAGGAATCAGATATGACCAACTCCCCATCAACCCCCGCCCCTTTTTTTTAATATTTTGCACATTCACAATGGCCTCAGAAGCCTACTCATTTTTCAGTTCCCTGTTTACCAAATGAATCATTTGGGTTCAGATGATGTAGTGGGTAGGTATGCAATGCAACAACAATGTGACTTACCCAAAGCTATGGCATGGGGAGGAAGAAAGGTTGGAAGTGGGACAAAGAGGAAGGTGACTGCAGCTATTGAAGGGCCCCAAAGTGTTACTTCCAGGACCTGGACACGATTTCAGACAACAGGAACCATTAAAAGAAAGTGAGGCCAAGGTTGTCTGTAGGTAACATCAGTAAGATATGACCACTATCTCTGGTTAATAGACTGTTGAGACAGGAGTTTGCATGCAACTCAGCTGTAACACACCCTCCAGGCAGCAACAGGACATGCAATATCAACACAAACAGTCCAAAACTTACTTTGGGAATGTGGCCTCTACACATGGAGGTCTAGGGTGTGAGTCCCATTAAAACGACATCTTTTAGCCTACAGAAACTGGGTGGAGGAACATCAGGATAGGATGTCATAAATAATGGCACCATATTTTGTTCACAGATGAGTCAAGATTTTGTGTCTAGACAGACAGTCATTGTTCCTTCATCTGTAGAGAATGTGGAACACTGAACAATCCTGCTTATTTGAAGGAAACATCACCATATCATGGTGGTGGACGAGTGGTGTGGGTAGGAGGCAGTATTGGTGGACGTACGGACCTCTATGTCATTCAGAATGGTGCTTTGACTGCTCAGAGGTATTGAGACGAGATCCTTCAACCTTTTGTTCTGTCTTATGCTAGTGCCATAGGAGATGGGTTCCTTCTCATGAACGATAACACTCATCCCCACAGAGAGCATGGTGTACAACACACCTGAAGCTGAAGGAATTGAACAAATGGAATGGCCAGCTTGTCTACTGGACTTAAATCCAACTGAGCATGTCTGGGATGTACTTGACACATGCATTGCAGCCAGACCAACATCTCCCACAATGGTTGCAGAGCTGGATATTGCACTTATGAAAGAATGGCATAATATCCCACAAGAGCCGATTGATAACTTCATACTGTCCATGCCACACAAGTGTGCAACTGTACTGGTCATCCGAGGTGATCACACACCATATTAGAGGGCAATTAGAATAACTTTTTCACTATTATGTTAGTCCTATGTTGCCTCACTCTGAGTAAATGTCATATAAACTTCAAATTACAACTGTAAGCAATATCTTAATAAAATGCATTACCACACATTATTGTGTATGATATCTCACCTGATCCCTGAACTAGTTTGAGCAGTGTAGAAACATGCTCTTGGAACTTTGACAGGAGTCTGTACCATGATGCAGAAAGTCTCTCTCAGCATCTCCCATAAGAGTTGGTCAATCATCTCTCTGACACCTTCACATTTACTACAAGATTCTGTAATGAAGCATGCTGCTCTCCTTTCGATTTTATCATCTTCTCTGTCAATCCTATTTGGTAATGATCCCACACTAATGGTAAATATTCAAGTATTGGTTGAACAGATGTTTTGTAAGCTACTTACTTTGTTGATGGACTACATTTCCTGAGGATTCTGCCAATTAATCTCAGTCTGGCATCTGCCCCTCTCACAATTAATTTTAAATGGTCACTCTGCTTCAAATTGTTCCTTATGAACTCTCCCAGAATATTTATTTTTGAGAAGTAACTGCTTCCAGTGATTATCTTGTAATTGTGTGGTCATACAGTGAAGTATCTTTCTTTCTACATATTGACATTACATTAAATTTGTTTATATTGAGGGTCAATTGCCACTCCATGCTTGAAGTGTCAATATGTTGCAGATCCTCCTGCATTTTGTTCTGATTTTCCAGAGCTGCAAATTCTTTGTGTAACACAGCACAACTGTTAAAAGCCTCACTGACCTGCCATTCTTATCTACTAGGTTTATATATATTATGAAAAGAAAAAGACCCTATATAATAACACTGCCTTGGGGCCAACAAAAATTTATTTCACATTGGAAGATTTCTCTCCATCTCTCCACTGAGAATGACATGCTGCATTCTGTTTGCCGAAATCTCTTCAATTCAATGACAACAGTTGGTCTGATATTCCATATACTTTTATATTGTTCACTAAATAACAGTGAGTGGAACCACGTTGAACTACTTCTGAAAGTCAAGAAACAAGGGAACAACTTGGCAGCACTACTTATTTTTGGTCTGCAGAAATGTCGTAATACATAAGCATAAAACATGTTCCAAAACTCTAAAACAGACCTATGTCAGAGCTGTAAGCCTATAGTGTGGCAAATCTGTTTGACAATCTTTCTGAAAACAAGAAAAATCTACAATTTTTTTCTTACAAACACTTTACTGTTTTAGAGACATGCAACGCATTATTGTTGGAATTGGAAAGGGGGGGGGGGCAAGCTTCTTCACATATTCTGTATAGAATCAAATTAGTATGTGTCACATTCAGTGGTATTTTGATTTCAGGTTAGATATGGACTTTAGCCTACCACTGTATTGAGAGCTGACCCCACATTACATGTCCTCATCTGGATGTAGTGAGCAATTGCGGAACATACTTCGCACATTTGATTTGCTTGCATACCTGTTCACCTCTCGAAGTCTGATGTATGTTCTTTTCAGGACATCCCATAGTTTCCATTGTGCAATGTTATCTCGAAAAGTCAGTACTTTGGGTAACTATTAAGATAATTTCTAGATAGAACTCTTACAACAGTTCCACTTGATTCACTGTCCTTATCATCTTAAACATTTGAGTCTCCCAGTCTGTATCTCATAAATAAAAATCTCTATCTAGTACTATAACAAACTGGGACTGTGAAGCAAAATATAATTTAATATAAACACATAAGTATGAGCTGGAAGGGCATTTGATTACAATTATAACCTCAAATGTAAAATAGAAGTTGAGTGAATGTTTTGTCAGGGGGGGGGGGGGGGAATTACAAACTGATATATGAAAATGTAACACAATGTAATACAAAAATTTAGGGGACAGTGAGTCATATAAAATACTGAGCTTAGTCTTATGTGTATATTTGTTTGAATTGCAGATATTTAACTGGAGTGCACTCATAGCTCAAGCAGTTGTGTTCAAACATATAAACTGTATAACTTATTGTGTGTTGAAACACTGATCTGCCATCAAGTTATTTGAACTATTGTTTAACAATCTTGTTACAGCTTCCAATGGATGAACTATGAGTAAGATTGCATTTATCAATGTTTCATGGCTAAGGAAGTACTTTTAAATGAGCACATGTCAGCTTTAAGACTGTGGAAACACAAGCAGATTTTTGAACCCCTCTAGAAATTACTTACAGAATATTAATAATACAATTACAAGAGCATTTCCATTGCATTAAAAACTGTGATAAAAATTATGAAAATTAAAACGCACAATTTTGTGTCTGTTCTACAGGTTTGTTTATTTTGTGAATCGATTTTCGGCTTATTAGGCCATCATCAGTAAATGTATGATGGCCTAATAAGCCAAAAATCAATTCACAACAAAAACAAACCTCTAGAACAAACACAAAATTGTGTATTTTAATTTTCATAATGAATTTGTTCTACCAAGAAGTGACAGAAGAATCAGTTAATATGATAAAAATTGTGTCCAAGTAGATTGTATTTACTGCTCCTCTAGTAATGGTAGATTTGAAACCATAATGAAGTGTGACAAATAATCAGCAAAATGAAACTGTGGTATAATGAAGCACTGACTACTTTGCTCAAGCCTGCATTTATCTCAGTAGTTCTGTTTTCAGTGGACTGGAAGTTTCCAGAATTTACTCAGTCTTACCTTATGAAGTACAGATCTAGAGTGTCTGCAATAAATTTATCAATTGTGTGTTTTTCTTAATTTTTATAACATAATATCGAACATTTATAGCCTAGAATTTTTAAAGAATAAGGAAGATTAGGTTTTTATGCCCTATGTCATCAAGGTCATTAGACATAGCACAAGTTCACAATGTTACACTGAGGAAGGAAATTGGCCCTGCCCTTTCAAACGGCATCACAAAATTCATTCTAAAACTAAAATAGTTTTTACAATTTCCTGAAGCACAACTATCATCATATACTTATTATTGTAAAGTCACACTGGCAGGCCAAACTATAATGACAAAAAATCCTCTTAACAAGTAGTGTGTGTGTGTGTGTGTGTGTGTGTGTGTGTGTGTGTGTGTGTGTCACACTGGCAGGCCAAACTATAATGACAAAAAATCCTCTTAACAAGTAGTGTGTGTGTGTGTGTGTGTGTGTGTGTGTGTGTGTGTGTGTGTGTGTGTTAAAAGAATATTTTCTGATTAAATAGTTACACCAAATAATTTTCAGAAAGAGAAATTATTAGTAACTGAACCACAGCACCCAAATTCACTGTGAAGACACAGACATCAGATAATTTAACAAGTACAGAGATCAATGCAGACAAAGAAGGATACTTCTGTTACTCCTATTACAGATTTTAGGAATAATTTCAGATTTATTTGAAATACCCGTACAATAGAAAGGTTCTACTTCTCATTCTGTTGCTCAAGTCAAAAGCACATTAACAGATTCATTCAAAAGCTAGTTAAGTTTAGATTATTTATTAGGTGCCTATAGATGACTCAATGCTTCAACTATCCAATACTCTGCCTCCTTTTAGGCACTAAGAAGTACACCATTATATCACTAACATTGAATATTGGTTTGTGTGATAAATATGTGTTATCTGAAAAAACTGTACAAAAAGTAATTTAGTACATATTTAGTCCTGAAAGTAAAGTAGCATTATGTAGAACAACTTTCACTTATGCAAATTATCGATTTCTGTCTATTGTGGAATACATTGTGTTCCTAACTAAAAGTTCCAATTTCAAAATATTGTGGAAAAGAACATCAAATTTGAACAGCATATTATAAAATCAGGGAGAAGTTTTGTGGAACAAACAAATTTAAGGAAAATTTGACTGGGAGATGGCACTATAAGCATAATAATATACACACCAACATACGCATAACTGTTCCTCAGTTTTCATCCAAGATGCCCAACACATAGGATCATGTGATGATGCTAAAGCTCTTTTACAAGAATGTTGACTGTGTGCCAGTAGCTTTGAAGTTCTGGACGCTTAAGGGTATGAAAAAGAGGAACAATAGTCTGCCAAGGATCTGGATAAAAAGATTACAAAATTTAAAAAGACTGATTTTTTTGAAGTGCAATGTGGCAGGCAAAGGCAAAGATGTGGCCGCAGTATTTCTGGAGGGGTCAAGTGGTAGTGTGCAAACATGCAGTGCAGGGGAAATTGACTGAATATTGGACATGCCTACAATCACAGTGTATAAAATTCTACAAAACATCTTGCATTGCTATCCACACAAAATCACCCATTTTCGGGAATTGCTTCCTGCCGACCTACCAGCAAGACAAATGCTTCTTCTGGAACTTCTACACTTGCATGGTAATGGAAAATGAATGCCATGAAACATCGTTGATAGACAACATCCACTTCTAACTCCAAAGACACACAAAAATGCAGAATATGGGAAATGGAAAAGCCACATGCGCATCAACTGTTACACTTCATTTTGTAGAAGTGAACCCTTCCCCCATTTTTTTTTTAGCAGAACCAATGGAGTTCCAACCCTTCAACAACATAGGCATATGGGTAGAAATGCTTTTATGTAAGATGGAACTCCATTTCACAGCCAGTAAAGTGGCTGCTGCAGAGTCATTTTGGAAATGTTACAATTATCAGCCACCATTTCCCTACAGCCTGGCCATTCAGATGACCTCTTGCTGTGCATTATAATGATGTGTTCAGTGCTCCAGTTACAAACATAGCTAAACTAAAGACGTGCAACATGTGGTTTTTGGCTGCAGAACAATAAAACCCTAATTTTTCCCATCTGATATGGTATGGTACTTGCCATGGTGGATGGGCCTACCTAACTAACCATTGCTACAACTATTTCCTGTTGTACTTGTGCAGACATGCACATTGAACAGTACGGAAGGCTTAATGCCCAACTCAGACCATAGCCCTGTCATATTGCGATTTGTCTGTCCACATTTACATTGAGGCACTTACAGTGCCATCCACTTTTAATTTTTCATATATTTCCCTATATCGTTTCCCACTGCATCACTAACATGCTGTTCAAATTTGACATCATACAGAGCAATGGTCCTGTTTTTACAGGGTTTTGGAACTAGACCACTTAGGATAAAAGCAACAAGACGGAAAGAAGGAAAATTAAATGTCTAATTAGTACCAGGTCATGAAGAAAATTCTCTCTAGTAAAAGCAATATAAATATCTACTTATGAAATCCAGCAATTACCAATTATACTTCAAATATTTACCTCATTTGCATGCAGCCCTAATTTCATAAACTTCACGCAATTTACCTGTTGCGCATTTTCTGAGATAGTAAAATAATAATAATGGTAGCTGTTAGTCATATTAGTGCATTACATAAAAAATAATACCCACCTCCTGTTTTTCTAGTTTGTTCTGCTCCTCAATCCTTGTTAAAATTTCAGTCATATTGGTCTCTAATACCATACCGCCCATTACAAGTTCATTCAGTATGTAATGAACCTAGATAAAAAAGAAAGCATTTTAGTAACTACTTGGAAGTCCTGTAACAAAATTACAACACAGAAGGGGGAAAAACACCCTTGCTCACCTTATCCACATGAAATATAAGATCAAGTTCACACACATTTTCAAAACACTTGTCAAGTGTTTCAACAAAAACTTGGATCAAGTCCAAAATCCCTAGCTCTGATTCAGATGAGTCTACACAAAAAACGAAATACAGTGTTGCATAATGTCGGTAGATCAGTTTATAGTCCGAGCCACCTATAAGACTGAAACAGAAAAAATTCTTCAGAGAGATCATTCAATATTACTACACGAAACAATAGATTTAGCCAAACAGCTGTGTAAAATTTCTTAGTAGTAGGAAGAACTATAGCAGAAAGAAACACACACACACACACACACACACACACACACACACACACACACACACACACACACACACAAATAATAATGAGAAACACTGAGTTCTTAATGGAAATGATTAGTGTGATAGGTCCAAGCAAGGAGACATAAAGCAAATACATTGACAAGGAACACAATTCTTAAAAAACATAAAAAATTGCAGAGAAGTTCATACAATCAGAATTTCCTTCATATGGAGACAGGTGTGCTACCTATAATGGAAAGGAAAAAAAATTACAGAACAAAAGTATACATACAGTGAAAGCTGATGATGATGAAGAAGAAAATGTATTCATAGCTTGGACATTCAAAACCTTAATTAATCAAGAAAGAAATGAAAAATTAAGTACAAAGGCTGAAAATCAACTTCTTACTTAAGTCAAATTATTAAAGGCAAATTATAAAATTAGTTGGAGGAAAGATGAATGAAACAACCCTACCTTCTTTAAAGAACCATAAAATATTTTGTAACTGAAATGTGAACTTATTGAAAACCTTAATGTGGCTAGATACGAATTTAAGCCATTGCCTTATCAAAGGTGACTTCAGTGTTTTGATCACTGTTCATCTAACTCAAAGAAAGAAAAAAAAAAAAAATGAAAGATGTAAAGTTATGTCATTACTTTAATCTTCTTTTCTCTCTCCATATTATCCCTCCTGATCTACAATTTGGTGTAATTGTATTTAAGTATTTATCTTTCATTGGATAACAGAGTTGATTAGAAGTTTCCAAAGCTAGTAATGATGAATTTATATTCATGTTCGTCTTACTTCTCTCCTATTGTTAGTGTATATATCTCAGGGGGTGGCCATTTACTTTACCCTTGGGACCCGTAAACCTATGGAGCTGTTTCGAAGCGAGCTACATGTTTCATAATACAAAATCATTTTTTTCTGTGTCCAGAATATTTTGTATACAAAAAATCTTTTCAATATTTTGCATAATTATTGACTGAATTTATAAATTTAAAATGCCATCACCATCTTCTCTTAAAGAGATAAAATCTCATGTTAATTTTAACACGATGCGACAAGTACTACAAATAGAAACTGTGTGTGTGTCTTTAAGCTATCAGCATTCAAATATTCCAAGGTTGTGCATCCATTACTTGAAAAGAACAACACTTTGCAACTTCAATAAACTTCAAATTAATTTGAAACCCCTATGAAATTTAGTCTCGCAAGCGCCCCGTGTGCGTGTGTGTGTGTGTGTGTGTGTGTGTGTGTGTGTGTGTGTGTGTGTGTGTGTGTTTACCTATCCTTTTCCCCCCCAAGGTAAGTCTTTCCTCTCCCAGGATGGAATTACTCCCTTAAAATCCTCATCCTTTCCTTTTCCTCTCCTTCCCTGCTCTTTCTGATGAAGCAACCTTAGGTTGCGAAAGCTCAGTTTTGTGTGTGTGTATGTGTGTTTTTATTTATTTGTGTATCTACGAACCGGTGCCTTCTTGCCTGGTAAATCCAACTTTCTTTAAATATATATATACACAATTCAGAGGCGGACAGGTAGGTTTGTTACTGGTAGGATCGATCAATGTGTGAGTGAGAGTGTTACACCAAGATGCTTTGGGAACTCAAATGGCAGTTTCCAAGAAACAGTGTTGAAAAAATTTTGAGGACCCGAATTTGAAGGGGACTGCAGAAAGATTCTACTGCCGTGAACCTACATTTCGCGTAAAGACCACAAAGATATGATCAGCGGGATTAGGGCTAATAAAGATCCATACAAGCATTTTTTATTTTTTCCTTTCCCTCGTTCTATACGGGAGTGGAACAGGAAGGCAAGGAACTAGTAGTGGTACTAAGTACCCTCTGCCACACTCCTTTGGGTCGATTGCAGAGTAGGTGCGTAGCTGTAGATGTGAGCCTCCCCAAGTGGTGAAATTTATCTTTTTTTCCTGTCATGGTATTAGTTGTACAAGTTTTAATTCTAAACTCAAAAATGAAATTGTATATCTAATTTCATTCTCTTTGCAGGTACACAATGAGATTCCAGCACTGCAGTACTGTTGCTCAGCACTAGAGGAACCACTTTATTTTGATTTTCCTATACTACTGACAATGGAGGCTTTCAGTGAGTACAAAATTGCAGATGTTTTCTACCAGGCATCCTTCCCCCTCTACTCCCCTCCACACTCACTGTTAAGATCGTTGTGCTGGATTGGCCAGAGATTCTGGTCATGTGTGATAATGTAAATATACGTTTTTCTGTTTCTGATGAAAGCCAAGCCCAAAAACTTAAGTTGTGCGACTGTGATTGTCTAATTTACATGGTTGTCAGTGGCTCTGAAATCACGTTATGGCAAGTTGTTATGTAACCTCTAAATTAAAACTTCACTACCCCTTACATGCAGGCTCAAGAAATACATTGTTCGACACTTCTTAGTACTTTCAATGAACAGTAGTAGCCCTTTAACAAAGGAGTAGAGCAGTTGCATTAAATTTTACTTGAAACTCGAGACACCCTTTACAGACACACATTACATAATGATGAAAGCCTATGGTGATAAGTGCTTAAGCAGTACACGGTATCATGAATGAATGGTTCATGCAATTTAAAAATGGCCAGATAGAAGTTAATGATGACTGTCGTTCAGGATGCCCTTCGATGTCTACCAGTGATATTCGTGCGAGAAATGTCAACAAGATTGTACATGCCAATCAAAGACTGACTGTCAAAACAGACTGCAGAAGAATGGAACACTTCATTTAGATCATAGCATGAAATCTTTACAGAGCATATTGGAATGTGCCATGTTGCCCCTTAGTTCCTCCCATGGCTCATTAGTCAAGACCAGAAACATAACTTTGCAGTCTGTGAAGAGCTTTTGGATCAGGCAAGTGAGAACAAGATGTTTCTTAAGAGAATCATAACTGGTGATGAGACATGGGTCTAAGGTTATGATGTTGACACAAAGGTTCTCCAACGCCTAAAACGAGCTTGTCAGGTCAGGCCAAACATCAAACTGATTCTGACAGTTTTATTTGACTTTGAGGATTAGTTCATCATGAATTCATGCCACAGGGGTAAACTGTTAATTGATTGTACTATCGGTACATGTTGCGACACCTACAAGAAAATGTGAAAAGAAATCAGCCTGAAAGTGGCGAGACAATTCATGGCCTTTTCATCACGGTAACTAACTCACACATTCATCCCTGTTGATGCACGACTATTGTACAAACAAAACGAAAGTACCGGCGCCTGTGGAATGTTTTTGTTTCCAAAGCTGAAAACCCTGTTGAAAGCACAAAGATTCGCAATGATAGAAACGAAACTCTGCAAACAGCACTTCGTGTGATCCAGCAAGAGACATAACAAAACTGCTTCCTGAAGTGGAAACAACATTGTGAGCATAGAATCAACTGTGGAGAAGACTTTAGAAGGAAACCATACACAGTAAGTTAAAGAAAAGTGCAGAAAGACTTTGTTCACAGAGTTAAAAAAAATGTTCAAATGTTTGTAGAACAACTTATGGGACTTAACTGCGGGGTCATTAGTCCCTAAGCTTACAAACTACTTATGAACTAGTCAAGACTAAGGACGGCACAAATATCCATGCCCGAGGGGGGATTCGAACCCCCGACTGTAGTGGTCGTGCAGACCGTGACTGGAGCGCCTCAGTCCCCTTGACCACCGCGGCCGGCTCACAGAGTTCGGGAATTTTTTTTAACAGACCTCATATAGTTTCAAAATATGACTTACCCTTGTACAAACAATACATCATTAAATTTATCTTAAACTATGTAAAGGCAGGTATTTGGTTCACACACTGACATGTTTTGAAATTGAGTAACTACTTTATTACGTGATCAGGGTTAGGATTTTTGGGTGCACACCTTTCACACGTCATTTCCCAACTCTCTCTCTCTCTCTCTCTCTCTCTCTCTCTCTCTCTCTCTCTCTCTACGTTTCCTGGGAATCATGGATGAGGAGAGGTACGCATATTCCATATTTTTAGATATCATTTGATACAGTGCTCTAAATGCGTACAGTTAACAAGGGTCCGAGAATACAGAGTAAGTTCTCAAGATATGTAAATGGCTCGCACACTTCTCAAGTAATAAAACCCAGTATGTTGTCCTCTACAACAAGCATTCATCAGGGACCAGGATAACATCAAGAGTACCCTAGGTGTGATAGGGCCTCAAACAAACATTGTGACAGATAGGGTGAGTGGCATTCTGCAACTACTGATGATGCTGTAACGTATGGGGAACGTTTTGTTGGTGAGTAAGTGTAGAAAGATACTTGGCGGTTTACAAAGAATTTATATTCTGTGTGATGAATGACATCTTGTTCTAAATGCAAAGAAATGTAAGTTACTGCACAAGAATAGGAAACTATTTTGTAATGTTCGAGTACAGTACTAGTGGTGTGCTCCTCAACAGTGATACATGAATTACCTATTTAGGTATACCAACATGAAACGGATTGAGCACATAGGTCAGTATAATGGGAAGGTGAATGGTTGACTAGGGTTTATGAGGAGAATTCTCAGACTGTCGTTTATCTATTAACAGGAACACTAGTGAGGTCCATTTGAGTGTTCTGGATTCCCATTGAGTCATATTAAATAAGCAATTCTGAAGTGCTTTGTTTGATCTGTCACTGGCAAGTTCAGTCAAACATGAGTGATATGGTGACACTTCCAAAACTCAAATGGAATTTCCTGGAGGAAAGACCTATTTATTTATTTTTTTGTGAAAACTATCAGACATTTAGAGCTGACTGTAGTATGACTCTACTGCTGCCAACATACATTTCATGTTAAGAACCATAAGGACAAGATGGGAAAAAATATGGAGGCATAAAGGAAATAATTTCTTCCTCAGTATATATGTGAGTGAGAGAGGAAAGGAGCTGACTAGTAGTACAGGTGCCCTCCACCTTAACCATATATTGGCTTGTGGAGCATGCACGTAGAATATGTAAAATATAAATAACTAGGATCGGTACCATGCAGAAGTAAACACAACATTCATAATATTGTAGAACATACCTTCCTCCTTCCAAAAAGTTGCAAACATTATCATCTCGTTTCGAAACCAACTGGAAAGTCTCCTTTATAATTTGTTGCTGCATGTCCTCTGTCTGTAAAAAAAACAATCACTAATGAAAAACTATATCACATGCTTAATGTGTGGAAAAATATCATCATTACTTTGCAAACAAAAGAATCTGCATTGTGTCAATGAATGACAGACTCAATTAACTCATACCAACATCTGGGTACTAAAATTTATTAGGATATGAAACTGGGCAATTACATAGGTTCAGTTGCAGGCAAATTCAGTTCATTAGTACATTACTACTGAAATGTCCCCAATCTACAGAGGAGATTATTTATGAAACTATCATTGAACCCATCCTAGAACATTGCTCAAATGTAGACTAATAGGCTATACTGAATAAGTACATAAAGAAGTGCAGCATGAATGATTACAGATCTGTTTCACCCTCGGGGGAGCCTTATGAAGATGCTGAAAGAACTGAACCGGCAAGATAAATATTGCCCACTTAACTCTACTTAGTTATCTTTGAGAACCAACTTCAATGGATTAAATTAAGAAGACACTGCAACCTCCTATGTATCACCCCCACAAGGATGAGGACAACATACAACTAAGTACAGCATGCAAAACATTCACATAATCATTCTTCCTGTGTTCAATCTTTGAAAGGAATGGTGAAAAAGCCCTAATAACTGTTACAACACAGTGCAATCTCTGTCATGTGCTTCATATAGTGACCCACAAAGTTTGAATGTATATGTACATTTTCCATAGTATTTTCCACACATAAATTAGTCCTCTGGCTGGTAAATTTTAAAATTGGATTCTCAGAACACAATACAATTTTTAATTGTTCAGCAATGGATAGTTTTGTGTTCCTTAAATAGTTGATGTCATTTGTATTCGTGTAAACCTAAAGCTATGCTCTGCAAGGCACTTCACAGGGTGTGCTATATTTGCCACCTTTAACCAATTCATTTGTAACTAGTACCTAGGAAGCACCAACATGCAAGCTCTACTTTCTATATTAATATGCAGATATTTATGTAACCCATCCATGCAACTGAAATAAAACAAATTCTTTTGCCATACATGTTTTGTCTTTATTTGCAAGGCGTATTCAGTGGCAGTTTTCGTAGATACTGATATACATTCGTTCTTTGTTGCCTCAGGTTACTGTTGTTCTTTCTTCCTTTATCTCAAATGGTTCTCATTCAGCAATCCAGCACTATGCACATGCCATATTGTTTTCTCTTGGCCATTTCCCAAGGAGTATGTGGGAGAAAGTAACATGTTCACTAATCTTACTTGAAACATATGTCCAATATTTCCCACTGTAGTTTATAGACATCTCTGTAATAATCTTCAACCATACTCCGCAAGACATCTTGCAACATGTGGCAGATGGTACTTTGAACATTTTTATACAAACAGAGGAAAGTGTCATTCATAAAGGTGATGTTTTTAGCAAAATGAATATCACAGGGATACTTTCAAATATTTATGTGCATAACCACACCGGTAGTCTGTACTGTTGTCATCAATTCCTGTAGTGCAGATTTGTTAATTGCATTACATAAACCAAAACTTCTTCAAAAGTTTTCAATGCTCTCTGTATTTTTGCCAAGTTTCCCTCTCTCTCTCTCTCTCTCTCTCTCTCTCTCTTCCCCAATATAAAATATGTAATACCACTGAAGCTGCAAAAGTTTTTCAGATCTTTCTTCAATGATTATAATGCAACTTCAATGCAAGACAGTGCTTAGACACGCAGCTAAGGTACTAAATTGGATACTCCTAGTCTAGACAGTTTATTTAATAACCCTAATAGCCATGAAGTGCTCGGGTCCGATGGACAGGAAGATAGGTTTCCTCTAAGGCTAGACCACTGGCAGGGAAGTGGCATAGCAGTTGTTGTAACTCAGCTAGGTGATGGAAGAAATTGCCACAATTCCACTGAAGGATGAAGTTTTTAGTGGGCTGGGAAGACATGAAAGCAGCCAGGAGGCAATTTCTTTCTGATAAATACTTGCCACCACTGGTTGTATCTCCATTGTATCTGAGGGTGTGGTGAGTTATAGGTCCTAAGTGGATGCTAGATGCTCCACATCAGCCTCAGATGCGGAGGTGGACTCGCTCTCCTTTTCCTTCTTCTTATCCTCCTCCTCCTCCTCCTCGGAATGGTCTCACCATTCCTTCAGTGGGCTTCTCTGATTCTGTCTCATAGACCGAGGAGGAACCCAGAAGCCCAACTCTCCACCAGTGGCACTTTCAGCCATCGGGCAGTGTCGATAGAATGGAAACCATAAAAGTAAGGGATCCAAGGAATCCCCTCCTGGTGGGAGGAGCCAGAGGAGGCTGCTGCTTCTCTGGCTCGGGGGTGGGGGTCCAATGTCCCAGATGGGAGTGGGATTGTTGCTTCCAAAGGTGGTGGAGCCTCCCCAACCATCAAGAGGGCAAGTGATGGTTTGTGGCCCTGAGGGCCACAGTAAATGGTACAATTTAGGGTGGCAAAGATACAGCTGTGGCAAAAGTTGTTTTTAGCAGCACAGGATTTAGTCACTCGTACTTGCACTTAACCCCAGCATAAGTAAGACGGTTGAGGGCCTTTAACTCCATAACTCCCAATCAGTCTTCCTGCAAATGAGATAATTGGGTTAACAGGGTTCTGCATGCTCTGCTGCCCATCTTTTTTTCCAATGGCTGGCTCTCCTAGAGACTTCAGTAGCTCTGGTGGAATGTTGTCTTCTCCAGGGGCTTGTTCTGACTTAGGTATTTCAGTGCTCAGATTATTCTCTCAGTATCTTATCTCCTATTTCATCTTCATCTACTTCATTTTCCCTCCCAATAATATTGTCTCAAAGTTCATTTCCTTTGTAAAGCCTTTCTATACAGTCTTTCTAACTTTCAGCTTTATCTTTTTTCAAATTGAAAGAATTCTTTGTATGATACTCCTTTCATCCTGTATCCTATTTCTTCACAGTAGAACCTTCCAGTGTCATTCATATCTTCTATATATCACATACATTTTTAGTACTTTTGTGACTAATTCTATGAATTTTATTGTGATTTGTTCAATGGCAGTAGAGTTGGCTGATGCTGATCTATGGGCCCAAAGAAATAATTAAATAAAATTAAAAATTTTTGCCGCTTAAGGAGAAAATAGTATGAAATTACTTGGACTGCCTAGAGGGCAAATGTAAGTCTATAGAAGAATGTATAACTAGGAGAAAAATAGATACTGCCTACAGGAAACTAAGACATTTGGAGACAAGAAAAGTAGCTGTACGAATATCTGTCGAGACATCTTTGTGTGTACCGGACCCGGTTGGGCCACCCTCTGCCCCAGGGGAATGACGGGTTCAACGGTGTTCGCGTCGCTCGAGGCGGAGGCTCAAAGGGGAGGCTGGCCGTGCGGCATCACCTGCTCTGCCTGTAAGTGAGCATGTGGCCGCTCCTTCAGCAAGGTCCGAGCAGGTACACAGGGGGAGGGGTTTATTAGTGATCGGGAGCTCCAATGTTAGGCGGGTGATGGAGCCCCTTAGGGAGATAGCGGAAAGGGCGGGGGAAGAAGGCCAGTATGCACTCTGTTTGCTTGCCGGGGGGGTCTCATCCGAGATGTGGAGGAGGCCCTTCCGGCGGTGATAGAGAGCACTGAGTGCACCCGACTGCAAATTGTCGCTCATGTCGGCACCAATGACTCCTGCCGGCTGGGTTCACAGGTCATCCTCAGTTCATACAGGCGGTTGGCGGAGTTGGAGAAGGCAGAAAGCCTCGCTCGCAGGGTGGAATCTGAGCTAACTATTTGTAGTGTCGTTCCCAGAACAGATCGCGGTCCTCTGGTTTGGAGCCGAGTGGAAGGCTTAAACCAGAGGCTCAGATGATTCTGCGAAGATCTGGGCTGCAAATTTCTCAACCTCCGCTATCGGGTGGATAAATGTAGGGTTGCCCTGAATAGGTCAGACGTGCACTACACGCAGGAAGCGGCTACAAGGGTAGCGGAGTACATGTGGAGTGCACATGGGGGTTTTTTAGGTTAGAGAATTCCCTCCCGAGGCCCGACAAGTTGCCTCCTGAGCCGCGACAAGGTAGCAGTATGCTGAACACAACAGGGAATGAAAAGATCAATGTAGCAGTAGTTAACTGTAGGAGCATCTATAGAAAGGTCCCAGAACTGCTGTCATTAATAAACGGTCACAATGCCCACATAGTGCTAGGGATGGAAAGTTGGCTGAAACCAGATGTAAACAGTAAACTAGTATCAAAGGAAATAGACGGAGAGCCGAAGTGTGAAATAATTTGGGTGAAGGTCACGGTTAAAGCAGGCTCGAACATGGTAATCGGATGCTTCTATAGACCTCCTGGCTCAGCAGCTGTTGTGGCAGAACACCTGAAGGATAATTTGGAAGATATTTCAAGTAGATTTCCCGATCATGCTATAGTTTTGGGTGGAGATTTTAATTTACCTGACATATATTGGGAGACACAAACGTTTATTACAGGTGGCAGGGACAAAGAATCCAGTGAAATTTTTTTGAGTGCATTATCTGAAAACTACCTTGAGCAGTTAAACAGAGAACCAACTTGTGGTGACAACATATTAGACCTTCTGGTGACAAACAGGCCCGAACTATTCGGAACAGTTTATGCGGAACAGGGAATCAGTGATCATAAAGCTGTTACAGCATCGGTAATTTCAGCCGTAAATAGAAATATTAAAAAATGTAGGAAGATTTTTCTGTTCAGAAAAAGTGACAAAAAGGGGATTTCAGAGTACTTGACGGCTCAGCTCAGAAGTTTTATCTTAAGTACAGATGGTGTTGAGGAACAGTGGTCTAAGTTCAAAGCCATCGTACAATATGCATTAGATGTGTATGTACCTAGTAAGGTCGTAAGAGATGGAAAGGAGCCACCATGGTACAACAATCTAATTAGAAAGCTGCTACAGAAGCAAAGGGAACTTCACTGCAAACATAACCGTAGCCAAAGCCTCGTAGACAAACAAAAATTACACGAAGCGAAATGTAGCGTGAGGAGGGCTATGCAAGAGGCGTTCAACGATTTCGAAAGTAGAGTTCTTTGTACTGACTTGGCTGAAAATCCGAAGAAATTTTGGTCTTATGTCAAAGCGGTAGGTGGATCAAAACAAAGTGTCCAGACACACTGTGATGTAAATGGCATTGAAACAGAGGATGACACTCTAAAGGCAGAATTACTAAATGTATTTTTCCAAAGCTGTTTCACAGAGGAAGATTGCACTGTAGTTCCTTCCCTAGATTGCCGCACAGATTACAAAATGGCAGATATCGAAATAACTGACAGAGGGATAGAAAAACAATTAAAATCGCTCAAAAGAGGAAAGACCGCAGTGCCTGATGGGACAGCAGTTCGTTTTTACACAGAGTACACGAAGGAACTGGCTCCCCTTCTCGCAGTGGTGTACCGTAGGTCTCTAGAACAGCATATCGTTCAGAAAGATTGGAAAATGGCTCAGGTCATCCCCGTTTTCAAGAAGGGTCCTCGGACAGATGTGCAGAACTATAGGCCTATATCTGCTCTGTAGGAATCAGCATGGGTTTCGAAAAAGGCATTCGTGTGAAACCCAGCTCGCGCTATTCATCCATGGGATTCAGAGGGCCATAGACACGGGTTCTCAGGTAGATGCTGTGTTTTTCGACTTCCGCAAGGCGTTTGATACAGTTCCCCCCAAACGTTTAATGAACAAAGTAAGAGCATATGGTCTATCAGACCAATTGTGTGATTGGATTGAGGAATTCCTAGCTAACAGAAAACAGCAGGTCATTGTCAATGGAGAGAAGTCGTCCGAAGTAGGAGTTATGTCAGGGGTGCCACAAGGGCGTGTCGTGGGTCCATTGCTGTTCACAATATATATATAAATGACCTTGCGGATAAATGACCTTGCGGATAACATCGGAAGTTCACTGAGGCTTTTTGCGGATGATGCTGTAGTATATAGAGAGGTTGTAACAATGGAAAATTGTATTGAGATGCAGGAGGATCTGCATAGAATTGACACATGGTGCAGGGAATGACAATTAAATCTCAATTTAGACAAGTGTAATGTGCTGCGAATACACAGAAAGAAAGATCCTTTATCATTTAGCTACACTATAGCAGGGCAGCAACTGGAAACAGTTAATGCCATAAAATATCTGGGAGTAGTCATTAGGAGGGATTTAAAATGGAACGACCATATAAAATCAATCGTCGGTAAAGCAGATGCCAGACTTAGATTCATTGGAAGAATACTAAGGAAATGCAGTCCGAAAACAAAGGAAGTAGGTTACAGTACACTTATTCGCCCACAGCTTGAATATTGCTCACCGGTGTGGGATCCGTACCAGGTGGGATTGATAGAGGAGGTAGAGAAGATCCAATGGAGAGCAGTGCGCTTCGTTACAGGATCATTTGGTAATCGTGAAAGCGTTACGGAGATGATCGATAAACTCCAGTGGAAGACACTGCAGGAGAGATGCTCTGTCGCTCGGTACGGGCTTTTGTCAAAGTTTCGAAAACATACCTTTACCGAGGAGTCTAGCAGTATATTGCTCCCTCATACGTATATCTCGCGAAGTGACCGTGAGGATAAAATCAGAGATTAGAGCCCACACCGAGGCATACCGACAATCCTTCTTTGCGCGAACAATACGTAATTGGAATAGGAGGGAAATTCGATAGTGGTACTCAAGGTACCCTCTGCCACACACTGTCAGGTGGCTTGCGGAGTGTGGCTGTAGATGTAGATGTACCAAATTATCAAGTCAAATGGCCTTGCCGAGAACCAAAAGGATCCAAAGACTCAAGGAGCCAACACAATTGCTGACTTACCATTTGTTTAAGTAACTTCCAGTGCACATTACTGTGATTAATAGCACAATAGCTGTCCACCTCAAGGTTTACCATGTTTTAGGACTGGGATGAGTACCCTTTCTTGCCTCTGAGATGGGAAATCATCCTCTCTCAAGATACTGTGGAATATGTGATCTGGGGATGTCAGGCCAAAGGGCTACAGCACTAATGAATTCCTGCTTACTAAATGGAGCACTATATGGCTCTAGGTGTCGTAAATAACAAGTGTGTTTGCTCCACCTGCTGTTTGAGAACACAAAACACAGACTGAATATTCTTAGATATTTACACTAGAGCACAGTGCAGACCAAAATGTTCAGCATCAAAATAGGGGCACTAGCAGGAGACTGGTATGAATAGAGACATCAGATCTTTACCCAATAGTGAAAATGCAAGCCTTCCATACCCAACCTTCTGCCTTCCATCATTTTATTAGGTGATTAAGCCACACACAGAACCATTTAAAGGCAATAAGGTGTTCCACCGATGGAGGTTGCTTAAAGAATGGCTCTCCAATAGCCATAGTAATTTCTGGGGCTCATCAAGGTACTGTCTACTGATGGGGAGACCCCAAGCAATAGGGGGTCACGAAGGGGTAGTCGCCAACAGAATGTCTGTGGTTGTACTCTGGACAGTAGCATTAATTCATCTATGTGATGAGGTGCTAAGGCTGATGGCACAGGTAAAGGCATCTCAGTCAGTATTGTTGAGAGCACACCTGAGTTGACGAGCTGGGGATGGATGATTAAGGAGTGATTGGTTGGTGTTGGGTGTTTAAAGGGGACTAAACTACTGGGTCATCAGTCCACTGTTCCCAGCTAAGAGATCACAGGATTTAATGTATGGTTAAAAATAAGCACCCTGCAACCAGTACACAATACATACAGGAAGACAGTGTTGGCCATAATTACAACATAAAAATAAAAAGAAAACCACAATAGAGGTGGAACTAATAATCAACTATGCTTAAAATCACAGCAGATGTTGTTGGCTGGCTGATCACTAGGATAATAATGGATGAGCCAGCCATTCTGCACATACTACAACTGCCAGTCGGAAATAGGACTGACCAGACAAAAGCGACAACAGATTAAAACTATAAGCGGTGTATGCCTGAAGATCAGGAATATGAACCCACCATTAAAGCTTATGACAAAAACCAGCTGCGCTAATAAAACCTAAAACACAGTCAGCCATAGAGGCGTCGTCAGCTAAAATCGAAGGAAGCGCAGTAGGCAGGTTGAAAGACTGCCGCAGTGCAGCTAAAAGTGGACAGTCCAACAATATGTGGACTACAGTCAACAGAGCGCCACAATGGCATTCTGGCGGCTCCTCTCGACATAAGAGGTGGCCATGCGTTAGCCACGTATGGCCTATACGCAGGCGACAGAGGACGACTGAGTCCCTTCAAGAAGCCTTAGGGAAGTCTTCCAAGCTGCTGTCGAAGGCTTGATTGCACAGAGCTTATTGGGCATACTCATTGTTTCCCATTCCGAATTCCAGGCCTCAAAGATCTTTCGGTGTAGACCCAAGTGGATATCCCCTTCTGGGGTACCGATATCCAGGCGCTGGCATGCAATGGTCTACTTGGCCAGCTGATCAGTGTGTTCATTCCCTGGAATGCCAATGTGGCCTGGGGTCCAGATGAAAGCCACAGACCGGCCTGACTTGCCAAGACTAAACACCGTGACTTGGATGAATCACACCAAATGGTGTTTGGGGAAACAGTGGTCGAGAGCGTACAAGGCCCTCAGGGAGTCACTGCAGATAAGATATGTCTTCCTGGGGCATGCTCTGAGATGGTCGAATGCACGGGTTATTGCGATCAGCTCTGCCGTAAAGACAGTACAGCCAGGGGACAGTGAGCACTGTTCCGTGTGGTCGCCATGAACATAGGCATAACCCACTCTGCCGTCTACCTGGGAGCCATCAGTGTATATGACATCTGCACCACTGAATGTGCCAAGTATGTCCAGAAACTGGTGTCTAAGTAATTGTGGTGAAATCGATGCCTTTGGATTGCAGGACAGTTGCAGGTGAAGCCCGAGGCGAGAGATGGTCCAAGGAGGGATATGAGAGAGGCAAGAGAATGCAGGACGGAGAGGAAAGGACTCGAGTGAAGAAAGAAGAGAATGTACCTGGACCGCGACTGGAAGACCCAATCTGGGTCGACGTTGTGGAGAGGGAAGGTCGGTATTTGGAAACAATAACCTGCGATTTGGATGGTGAGGCGTAGTGTGGACATGGGGCAATGTAGGAGGCCAGCAACTGTTGCCGGCAGTACCTCAAGGAAGGGATGCCAGCTTCGGCAAGGAGGCTAGGCACAGGGTTGTTGCGGAATGCCCCTGTTGCTAAACGGACACCACCATGAAGAATAGGATGAAAGATCCGCAGTGCTAAAGGTGATGCTGTCATACACCTGGCTCCCATAACCCAGGCGTGATTGGATGAGCGCCTGAAAGAGGTGCATTGGGTTCGACGGTCAGCTCCCCAGGCAGTGTGGCTGAGACATCACAATATATTTAGGTGCCGCCAGCACTTCTGCTTCAGCTGACGAAGGTGTGGTCCGCAAGTCAGTCGGTTGTCAAACACCACGCCGAGAAACCGATGGCTGTCTGCGACATGAAGCTGGTCAGCAGCTAGGTACAGTTCTGGGTCAGGGTGTACGGCCCGACGACGACAAAAGTGCATCACCCGGGTTTTAGAAGCTGAGAACGTAAAGCCATGTGTTGTGGCCCATGACTGTGCCCTTCGGATGGCTCCCTGAAGACGCCTTTCAGCAACACCAATGCTAGGAGAGCTGCAGTATAAGCAAAAGTCATTGGCAAATAAATAACAACAAACCGATGACCCCACTGCCGCAGCGAGACCGTTTATCGCAATTAAAAAGAGCGGTACACTGAGAACGAAGCCCTGTGGGATGCCATTCTCCAGCACTCGGCGTGAGCTGAGGGAGGTACCAACTCCAACCCTAAAAGTGCGTAGCGAGAGGAAATTCTTGATAAAAATTGGGAGTGGACCCCGCAAGCCCCAGTCACACAGTGTAGCAAGAATATGGTGCGCCACATCATGTCATACGCCCTCCAGAGGTCAAAAAAGACCGCAACTAGGTGCTCAGTGCTCATACCTAGAGAAGGCTGTACAGATGGCCGACTCCAATGACACTAAATTGTTGATAGTGGAGCGCCCCTGTTGTGGGGCCAGCAGACTCCGATCTTCAAGAATCCACATAAGACGGCGACTCACCATACGCTCAAGCAACTTACGCAGGACACGAGTTAAGCTGATGGGGTGATAACTGTCAACTGCCAGCGGATCTACTCCCGGTTTCATAACAGTGATAATACTATCCCTCCACTGGGATGGGAAAACACCACCTGTCCAGACCCTATTTAATAAGGCGAGCAATTTCTGATGAAAGTCCGCTGACAGGTGATGAACGAACTGGCCATGTATGCGGTCTGGTCCCGGAGAGGTAATGGGGCATGCGGCAAGAGCAGTGGTTAACTCCCACTCCGTAAATGGAGCATTGTACAGTTCCCGGCGGCAAGTGTGGAAAGATAGAAGATTTCACTCCACCCGTTGTTTAAGGGAGCAGAAGGATGCACTATAATTTGCCGTTGCAGAGCAGCTCGCATAATGCTCTGCCATGCACTCAGCACTAACGGCTGGGTCAGTACGGCCTCATCTGGTGGGAGGTACAGAGAGCAGACAGTTATGTCCTGACTTGTTCGGATTCTTACAGCCACTGCCTCGAGAGCCATTTTGAGAGGCACGGCAGCACTAGGAACAGTGGCGAGGACATAAATGCAGACACCTCCAGATACCCTGTTGTAGTCAGGGCGGTTGTTATAGTAGCCCCGATAGCCGCGGAGGGCCAGGGTCCGCGGGACAGGAAACCATGTTTCCTATAGGGCTACACAGAAAGCAGGATAGCGGCACAGTAATTGCTGCACCTCGGGTAAGTGACGGAAAAAGCCGCCACAGTTCCACTGCAAGATCATGCTACTTCTTGATTGCTGAGGCGTGGCAGTATCGAGGGTGCTGTTGGTTCCACGGAATCACCGGTTGACACCAATGGTGAAGGCAGGGCCTCTACATCCATCGCCTACAAAGTCTTGGAGATAGCCAAGTCCTCCAGAGGTTCCAACTTTTGAATATGGCAAATAGTAATGCGACTAAATATGTATGAGCGGGTAAAAGAGAGGGGTAGCAAAGAGTCAGAGTTCTTGATCAAATTCGTTGGGGTTTTATTTGACGATCTAGCATTAACATTTTCCAAATGAAGTTTGTATTAACATGTTTCCGCCATGGATACTGAAATGTGTCTTAACACTCACAAAAAACATGACTGATTTCTTCGAAGCCTACAAACAAGGATATGCTTCATTATATTCCTTGCGATACTTTTGCTCGATACGAGAAGGCTGTTTCTTCTCCGGCTGGGTGTTGGGGACTGGAGTCCCCAACGGTTGTGGGGCAGGTAGTGGTGGGGGGGGGGGGGGCATGCGCAACAGAAGAAGGGCCCCCAACCGTCAAGGGGCAGTTTGATGTTGTTGGCCCGCAGGGGCCACAGGAGGTGGCTAGACATGGGAGGCTGACGTCCCCATAGTGATTGGAGACGACACAATGGCAGCAAAGGACAATGACATCCGAACGGGATGAAGATGCTCATACTTTCGTCTGGCCTCCGAGTATGTCAATCTGTCCAGTGTTTTCAGTTCCATGATCTTTCGTCCGTTATGGAGCACACTACAGGTCGGCGAGCAAGGTGGATGTTGCAACCCACAATTCACACACACAAGAGGAGGTGTACACGGAGCGTCCAGGTGTGATGGACGCCCACAGTCTCTACATGTGGGGTTGGAAGTGCATCAGGAGGACGTATGCCCGAACTTCCAGCACCGAAAGCATCGCATAGGGGGAGGAATGTACGGTTTTACATCACACTGGTATATCATTATCTTGACCTTCTCAGGCAGTACATCACCTTCGAAGGGCAAGATAAATGCACCGGTGGCAACCCTGCGATCTTTTGGTCCCCTGTAGATGCGCTGGACGAAGTGAATTGCTCGTCGCTGTAAGTCAGCATGCAATTCGTCGTGAGTCTTTGACAGGAGATCACAGTGGAATATTAAGCCCTGGATCAAGTTGAGCGTCTTATTCGGCATGAAACTTACGGAAACGTCTACCAGCTTGTTGCAGGCAAGTAAAGCCTTTGACTGTGCAGGGGATGCCGCTTGTATTAAGACAGACCCGCTTCTCATTTATGAAAATGATGCCACTTCACCAAATTGATTTTTAATAGGGTCAACAAAAAAGTGCAGCTTGGTGTTAGTAAAATATTCCCCCATCAGTCCAAGTACAGAATAAGTACTGGGGGCGAGTAAGGCTCAGATGGATTAAGCGCCCGACGTTCTTCCCAAGGTGTGGCCAGGGAAGGGAACGATCAGGGGTCATACTGTGCACCATTAAATTCACTTCTTCCTCTCTTAGAGACAGCGTTTTTGCGACCGACCACACTATTTATGGCCTGTTTCATTTCCGTCCCACGAGCAGCTAGGGAAATAAGGTCCACCGAGGTAGAGGCCTGCTTGCCTGGGTAAGCCTTATACAACTGAGGTGCGGCAGGTTCCTCAGAGGTCTCTCGCTTGCGGCTGTTCAACCTCAAGAGCCATGCATCTCCTCGGCACGTGGCACACCTTGAGATTGAGGGTTTTTTTTTTTTTGTTTTTTTTTTTAGAGGTTTGTACTGCCCTCGCGACCCGGGTGATTAAGCCAAGATCCCGGGCTCTGAAACATACAACTTTCCACCGTCGCGCCGAATGATGGTCGTTGAAGCACGCACAGAGCTTACAGTGTAGCGGACTGTTGGCGTGACACAGCCCACGCCTCAGGACCCCGGGTTCGCCAAGTCCGTACTCAGCAAATTATTGCTGAGCCCCTGAGGGGTATTAAGGAGTGATACGAGTAGCGAGACGTGGGTGAACTAACCTGTGGATGAAATAAGTTCCCACAACAAAGTGTGAGGAGGCACCAGTATTTAGGAGATAAAGGTAAAACTGTGCAAGTAACTTTTCAATCTCCTTACTGTGGCAAGCGATTGAGCATATATGTCCGAGGATCATCTACCACCACCATTGCAAGATTATGGTATTCACACATGTACATTCCAAAGCAAGATGCGCGGGGGAATCTAGAACCACAGTGGCTATCAGAGACTCTGCTTTAGGTTCACAGGTGAAGTATTCGGGATCCAGTAGTCTGGGGCAATCAGAAACTATTTATTTTTGGAGGGTTTCTTATTATCCTATTTCTCCTTGTATAATTTTGATGTCTGGGAAGGATTCTTTGACGTAAGTTTCAGAGACAGAGGAAGAGTGCAAAGTACTACAACCACTAGCTTGTCTCCCCTTCAGCCACTGAATGGTGTCTGGTTGCAGATTAGGAGAAACCTGGGATGGAAGCATCTCAAGTAACCATTTCTGGTGAGGGAAGGCAGAGGATGCTGTGGGTTAGGGATTGACTTCCTCAGTAGGCAGAGACCCAATATTCCTTAAGTGGTTGTAAAGTAAGCAGTAGGAGGAGTGCAAACCCCCTCCCTCACCAAGCCTAATAGAGCAGACCTGATGGCCCATAGTAGAAAGCACAATTGGAGAGAAAACTGTTGTCAGATTGTGCAACATCATCATAGCTATAGTATTTGGTGTCATTACACGAGTGGGATATAGACGCTCTTATTTCTTCTTTCTTCTTGTCCTCCTGGTACAATCAGTTTAAAGTCTTTTATTCCAGTATTTTCTCCTCTGTTGAAAAAATGTGCCATCTGGTGAACATGGGGAATGGTTCTCTCTGCAGTTGACACAGATGGGGGAGGGGCACAAGGAGTGTTCACCTCCAAGAGACGTCCACAGTCCTACAGACGGGCTGGCATTACAACATTAAGACAAGGGCCAAATTTTATACACTTTATGCACTACATGGAAGGGGAACATATGGTTACACGTCAGATCCGTATACGATCACCATGCCCTTCTCAGGCAACTATTTGCTCTGAAGTGTCAAGATGAAGGCCTCAGTAGCAACCCTATTAGCCTTTGCTCATCAAAAGATAACTAAAGAAGTGCACACTGTGTTGCTCCAAGTTGGTACATAGCTCATCATCACACTGTGAAACGTCATGGCAGAAAATTGCCTGAAGCATGTCAAGTCTATTATGAGAAGTGATTGTCAACCAGATTGTCACAAATGAGTAGCACCCATGACTGAGCAGGGGATAATGTTTTAATCAGGACTGACCCACTTTTCATTTTTGAAATCACAGCAACATCCCCAAACTTGTCCTCTTTGTGCTCAACGCCACCAGCTACCATCACCCAGCAAAGAAACAATCTGTTCCGAATACCTTAGTACACAGAGCCGTAACCGTATCAGGTGCTGACAACCTGTCAAAGGAGCTTAGCCACTTACACAAAGTTTTCAAGGATAACGGCTACAGCAAGAGACAAATATCTCAAGCAGTGTCACTTAAAGCACGAAATCAGAAGACACCTGAAGAAGAAGTCAAGAAGACCGCATTTTTGCCGTTTTGTGGCTCCACAACAGAGAAAATTAGCGAGCTCCTGAAGACATAAAATTGACACAATCTTCAGGCCTCCAGCAAAGTGCCTTTGTGATACCTCACTCACGCCAGAAATTACAAACACCACTTTTTTTATGATTAAGTGTTATTTATTCTATGCACAGTTGTGTGTGGGTGTGAGCGTTTTGAGGTCAAAGGCAATTCTAGTCAGATCTGTGAATAGCATATCTGTAAAGCTCAAAAAAAAAAAAAAAAAAAAAAAAAAAAAGAAAAAACATAAAAAACATGGGGGGGGGGGGTGAGGAGTGATAGGCTCTATTGAAAATAGCTACTCCTTTAGTTATATCTCTAGTAAGGTCATTCTTTTCTTTTTGTGGAGAACATATCCACATAGCTCTGCATTATCAGAAGATTTAAGTTAGTCTCCTGGAGACACACACATATTGATTAACCCTGAGATAGAAGACAGTTCCTCCACACGGGTCAATCTACATCTACATAACATATATACTCCGCTATTCGGCATTTTTTGTGTGGCGGAGGACGCACTGCTCCACTCCCAAATAGAACTAGGGGAAAATGGAGTGTCTATATGCCTCTGTACAAGCCCTAATTTCTTTTATCTTGTCTTTGTGATCTTTACGCAAAATTTAAGTAGGTGGAAGATTGTTCTACACTCAGCTTCCAATTCCGGCCCTCTAAATTTCCTAAACAGAAATTCACAAAAAGAACGTCGTCTTTCCTCCAGTGATCACCAATTGAGTTCCTGGAGCATTTCTGTGACACTCTCACATTGGTCGAACCTACCAGTAATGAACCTAGCTACTCGCCTCTGAAATGCTTCCATGTCTTCCTTTAAACTGATCTGCTGCAGGTCCTAAACTCTTGAGCAGTACTCAAGACATGGTTGTACAAGCATTTTATATGTAGTCTTTTACACATGAAGTACATCTTCCCAAAATTCTCCCAATAAATCAAAGTTGGCTGTCCACCTTACTCACAACTGTCCTTACATCTTAGTTCCTACTCATGTACATCACCTTACATTTTTCTACATTTAGAGCTAGCTGCCATTCTTTACACAAACTATAAATGTTGTCTAAGTCATCCTGTATGCTATTACACTCATAGATGACACTCCCATATACCACAGCATCAGCCACAAATTACAAGTTACTCTGTCCATCAGATCATTTATATAGATAGAAAATAATAGTGGTCCTATCACACTCCCCTGGGGTACACCTGACGATACACTCATCGCTGATGAACACTCACCACTGAGAACATACTGTGTTCTATTAGTGAGGAAGTCTTCCAGCCAGTCACAAATCTGAGAACCTATTCCATATGCTCGTATCTTTGTTAATCTGCAGTGTTTCACCATGTCAAATGCCTTTTGAAATCTAAAAAACAATCTATCTGTTGCTCTTCATCCATGGCTCACAAGATGTCATGTGAGAAAAGGGCAAGCTCAGTTTCACACGAATGAGGTTTCCAAAACCCCTGCTAATTCACAGAAAGAAGCTTGTCCGTCTCATGTAAATTTACTACATTTGAGCTGAGAATATGCTACAAAATTCTACATGAAACTGATGTCAACAATATTGGCCTGTAAATACATGGGTCAGTTTTTTTATCTTTCTTATAAATGGGAGTCACCTGCACTTTTTTTCCAGTCACTAACAACTTTGCCTTGCATTCAAGATTCATGATAAATGCAAGAAAAGTAAGGGGCCAATGCCACAGAATACTCTTTGTAAAACCGAACTGGTAATCCATCCAGACCAGGAGACTTTTTTGTATTCAGCTCTCTTAGCTGCTACACTACATCACAAATACCTTTTACTACGTCCTCCATTTAGGAGTTAGTACATTCATAAAATGATGTTATGTTTGTACGGTCCTCTTGCGTGAAAGATTTCTTAATGGTTAAATTTAGAACTTCAGCTTTTCATTTGCTTTCTTCTAATACTGCTCCAGAATGATCAACGTGTGACTCTATAGCGGCCTTTGACCCACTTATCTATTTTTACATAAGGCCAGAATTTTTTCGGGTTCTTGGAAAGATCTTTTGCTAAGGTACTGCTGTCATCTTTTTACATATGCACAAATCTCTACTAACTTTTGCCTGTCATCATTTGCGTGTTCATTTTTGAACCGAGAGTGCAACAGTACGCTACACCATCATTTGTTTTGCACCTGATACAGAAGTTCGTCATAAAGCCTTAGAGTCTGAAAACACATTAGCAGAAAGTGTCACTTTTGAAGTTTCACATGCCACAGGTGAACATGTATGTGCTTTTGGTGAAGTGGCAGTAGTGTCATTTGAACCGCCTTTTGGAACTGTAGACAATGCACAGGAAATGGCTGGAGAGAGAGAGAGAGAGAGAGAGAGAGAGAGAGAGAGAGAGAGAGAGAGAGAGAGAGAGAACTACACTGAAGGAACGCCGGTCCGACCAAATCACCGTAGCCTACTTCAAGCCAACCTACACCTTCTCCATTACAGTCGTGCCCTTTGTGCAATGTACAACACCACAGAACAATGTGTGTGAAATGTGGGTTAGGTATAATGCATGTCAGAGAAAGGGACACACAACTGCCAGGTGTCGTTTTAGTAACTTGATGCAATCCATGGATGTGGATGTTAATTGTGTGGGCTCCTTGTTTCCTCCAGATCCAGGTACAGGTAGACGAAAGAGCCACTGTCACACTTTTGAACTCTCAAAACTTACATAGACATTGGTTCAGTTGCAAATGCAACATGTGTAGAAGTGTCTTGTCAGTTATAACAAGCAAATTATTGATGTATAGGGACAGTTCACAGCCCCTATTATGTACAAATAAGCTGTGAGCCCTATTACTGTTTTTTGTTGCCTCAGATGCTATTATGAATAATCTCTTTTGGATGAACACCTTCCAAACTTTCGGGTTCTCTGTAATTGATACATTGCATCTCATTTAAAAGTGAATACCATGCCCTCAGACTCATTGTGTACACACTTTTAGGAATTGTTTTCTAATGGAACTGGGTGTGTCCAAAACTTTATTGCTCATAGGGCCTTGAAATACACAACCAGACCTAAATCGGTCGGGCCTGCCCTATTCCAATTGTGCATTGATGGACCAGTATAATCAGTTGTGACCAGTAAATAGGCATCCCCTCTTACCATTGTGAAGAAGCTGTCTGGCACCCTGAACCTCTGTGGTGACTTCAGTTTTACTCATAATGCTCGGGCTATTGTGGATACTTGCCCTTTTCCCCGCCATGATGTATTGTTAGTAAAGACAAACAGTATTTTCCAAAATTGATCTCTCTGAAGCTCTTTTGCTAATTCCCTTACACGAGTACTTTAGACATATTGGTGGAGAACACTTCATTCAGTTTGTACCAACATTTGCACCTTTCCTTTGTTTTTTCTGTAGTTGGGTTGGACTAAGTTGATCTCTGTCAACTTGCATTCCTGTTGCAAGCTTTCAACAATGAAGTGCAAACTGCTTATGGCAAAAGCTATAATGTGCAGTTGTCATAAAGCCATATACAATATTGCCTAACTCAACTGGTTACAGTATACACATGAAGCTGTTGCGAATGATTTACTGCAACTGTCAGAGCTCTACTTACAGCGACTCAACTACAGGACTCGCAAGATGTTTCAAAGATTTTTCAAACGGTTGACAACATAAATTCTGGGCTGTGTAATATTTAAACGACATTCTCATTAAAGGGGCAACTACTAAGGACCACCTAAAGAATCTGCAGCAGCTATTTTTTTTATTTTTTTTTATTTTTTTTTTTTTTTTTTTCAATCCCATGGTCTTTGCTCCAATCAGCAAAAGCCTCTACTTTTTTCCAGTCATCAGTTGGATATTTGAGGTGAAATTTTACACCATGGGGTCTGACCCTGTAACATCATGCCGTGGCTGTCACACCTATGCCAAGACCCTCTTCTATAACGGAACTGCAGGCTTATTTCGAGGAAAATAGCATATTACCATAAGTTTTTGCCAGAAGCAGTCACCTCTTAAACACCCTCCTAAATAAGAATATACAATTTTGTTGGAATTCAGACAGTGAGTAAGCTCTTCTGTTTCTGAAATAGAAACTTCTGTCAGACCCTTGTCTTACAGTAATTTTCCTGGGCTATCATCATCCTTAGGTAATGGATACCTAACCACGTAGCCTTGGGCCTATCCTGACTCACCATTCTGCCAACAGCTCCATACAGCCTGTGGCTTTCATATCCAGCAGAAATATTCCCAGGTCAAAAAAGATAATCTCACTGTTGTTTACACTGTGGAAGAAACAAAAATCACATTTTATTTTATGGAATCTTTTTCCACCTGATTACAGATTATAATCCACTGATGTCCCTTTTCAATCCTCATACATTGGCACCAGATAATGCAGCACACCATTTCTAACACTGCGGGCTTCTATCATCCTATTAACATTGTGAGATTCATTTTAACCCCCCAGCCCAGAACGCTAATGCAGACACATTGCCATGCTTCCCAGTAGGGCCAGACCTTCCCTTTGACAGTGAGCATTATTGTATTTTCATTTGGATCTGGCTACTCAGACCGGTGTTGATGCGCTTCCTTATAGTTGGCGTGTTTGCATAATGTTGTTACCACAGATCCTGTCCTTTGCCAGGGTCTTACTTTTGCTGCTGCCGGGTCGAGTGTCCTAAGTCCTTTACAATTATTTGTCTATTCATTACCAGCTATCTGTGTTATTGCTCACTACACAAGACTCTGCACCCTAGGTGGTGATAGCGACAGCTTTGCGGGGGAGGTTCTTCGTCATTTACATCAAGGCCACTGGGGAGGGAGAGGGGGGGGGGTTCTCACACTAAATTATTAGCCTGCCAACAGGAATTTACAATGAAACTGCCCACTTTGTTGTGGCTTGCAAACAGTGTGCCACCCACCATGTTGCACCAAGAGGTTTGCTTTCTCCAGGCCCACCCCGAGCAACCCCCTGAGAATGTGTCCATACGGATTCTGAAGGCCATTTTTTCTCAGTTCCTATTGGCTTGTGGTCATGGATGCTTTTTTGTAATTTCCCTACATTGTCAGGGGCACTTCCACATCAGCTTAAGGTACAAAGTGAGCTTTATCAAGGGTTTTTTTCCTACTAAGGAGTTACCCTGCATGGTGGTCACTGTCAACAGACTAGTGATGGGACAACCGACTATTTTTAACAACCGATTGGTCAATCGGTTGTTTTTTCGTTCAGTCGGTTTTTTCAGTCGAATGAAACAACCGAATGAATGTTTTCACTCACTGGCGGGGTTTGAGTGGTTTCAGTCGATGCGAAACAATCAAATGAAACCAGTCTCTGTCGGTTGCAGCCGCTATATGAATGTTTTCACTCATTCAGTGGGTTTGAGTGGTTTCAGTTGATGCGCGAGCACCGAATGGAACAAGTCTCTGTCCTTTATATGAATGTTCTCGGCATTGAGTGGTTTCACTTGATGCGATACAACCGACTCGAAAAAGTCTTTGTCGGTCACTGCAGTTATATGTATGTTTTCATTAATTCATCGATTTTGTGTGACTTTATTTGCATACTCCTTCAGCCTTTTCGGGTATAAATGAACCATGATTCAGCATGAAACATTCTTAGAGACAAATCTTAAAAATATAGCAGTGTGTCCGTGTGTGTGGGTGTATTTCTATTGCATGCAAATCTGGAGTTTTGTTCCAATCTTGATGAAATTTTGCACACTTGACCTTCAAAGCAAGAGGAACGTCACTGTCTACATCAAATTTAATTCGTTGCATGGCAGAGGATACTTTACATACTCACTTCGACAAAAACCACAATTTGGCTGCGATCTCGATGTAATTTTGCACACTTGACCTTTAAAACAAGGCGAAGGTAACTGTGTACAATAAATTTCGTAGGTGCATGGTGGAGGGTACTTCATCTACTAACTTCGACAAATTCCGTTTGTATTCGAATTTTAATGATATATTTCACTCTTCACCTTCAAAGAAAGAGAATGGTCACCGTCTACATCTACTTTAGTTTGATGCATGAGAGAAGGTATTCCAGACTTCGACGCCAATATAGAGTTTTATTCCGATCTTGATGAAATTTTGCACACTTGACTTTCAAAACAAGTGGCAGTTCACTGTTCATCTAAGATTTTGTATGGTACATGGCGGAGGGATGGAATAAACCTCCACACCGTTTCACCGATAACCACAGAAATATCTGTGACAAGAGTGAATAATTATGAAACTTGACATGAATGTTTTCATACACTGTTGACGAATACAGACGCGCTGAAGAAAATTTACAGCACTGATAAATGTTGTATGTCTTCTCGTACTCCTTCAAATTAGATGGAATTAACAAAAATATTTTTATAAGAAACATTTTTATACAAAATACTTTAATAAACTTTTTTTACAATATCTAATGTTTTAGTGATCTTCGAATTTGGAACTAGCAAATATGCTCAAAGTTAAAATATTTAACTCTGTCCTATTAGTAACTTAGATATGTATGGGCAATAAGCCGCAAACCGCACGTTTCTACCAGTTCCCATTTCGGAGATACAATATGCGAGATTAAACTTGTAGCGATCATTTTGGAACACCCTGTTGTTTCGACGCTTCTTTATTGAGACAGTAATAAACCGACAACAATCGGCGATGGCACGCCCCGCCCGCCTGACACTGTTGTGTGGAGTTTGGTGCGTGCCTGCTGGCGCTGTCAACAGTGAAAATGCAAGCGAGGCAGCACCCCCTCTCGTGTCCCCGCTCCCCGCGGAACTTCGTGGTCATTGGCCACTTATCTTCTACAGATTGTGGGTGTCTACGAAAGTAATCTGATCGGGCCCAGATGATCGGCGTTTTTGAGGTCTGTGGTGGGCAATGAAAGTGATCGCAGGCCTGCTGCAGCGATATGACATTTAATTAGTTACTCGTTGATGGCACCTCGAACAATTTAAACTACAACAAAATATGAATCACTGTTACTGTGTATTATGAAACTAAAAGTTACTTCATTCAGTACATAATTAAATGAACATTGCAATTCGCATTTTAACTTTGGCATACCCCTTTTCATGGCGGTATAATGTAGCAAAATGTTCGTTAAGCTTATGGGACTTAACTACGGGGTCATCAGTCCCTAAACTTACAAACTACTTATGAACTACTTACGAACTAGGACGGCACAAATATCCATGCCCGAGGGGGGATTCGAACCCCCGACCGTAGTGGCCGTGCTGACCGTGACTGGAGCGCCTCAGTCACCTCGGCCGGCTATGATGTAGCACTGCTGTAGTTATCTGATGTGCACGTCGGTGTCATTCATAGAAATAAATGGATAGCTCTGTAAGCTAAAACACTAATGAGTCGTTTCAGTTGGGATAATGATTACATAGTTCAACCAACAGAAAAACTTACTGCCTCTTTTCACTTGAAAAGAAAGAATGAGTAATTCAGTCAATGTACAAAACTGAAAAAGTGTCGCATGTTTTCATTCGGTTGTTCCCACAGACTACTTTCATTCAAAAAAAATAAATGAATATTAATCCAACATAGTAAAACTACGACCGACTGACTCTTTCATTCGGTTGCTCCCACTGACTGGTTTCACTCAAAAGAACGAATGAATAGTCCAACCGACTGAATCGGTTGTTTCATTTGGTTGGTCCCACTGACTGGTTTCACTCAGAAGAATGAGTGAATAATATAACCGATGTGAGAAACTACAACCGAATGATCGATTTTTTTCCAACAACCGAATGAATCGATTGTTTTCATTCGGTTGTTCCCATCACTACAACAGACCTCAATTTCCATCTCACGTTTTTGGGACTTCTGTTTATGTCACAATATATGTCACATCTCCACTCCCCCCCCCCCCCTTCAATGATAATCCAATGGGAAGGCAGATAGTTTGGTGTATACCTTCAAGAACCAGATGAAATTCATGGTGGTCTCCTCACCACACAATGGCCTTCTACGTTTCATGTGTGCCTAACATTTCATGCTGCTGTGTTCCTAGAGTCTGGCTGAAATTTTACAAGACCATCAACTTCACACTTAACGCCGAACTGCCCTGTGTGCGTACACGGCTTCAGCTGTGCCTGTGATGGCACTTCACCGGGAGTAACTGTCCCCACCACCTGCTGGCCCGTCTGAGTGGGATCTCTCCCCCACCCCTCACTCCGTCAGCAGCTGCTCCCGTTATGTCCACCACCACTGCAGCTATTGGGACCTCCACTGGGTGTCCTATCACTTCGGTGGAGGCGTATTTCCTCCCGGGCAGGAACTGTGACTGCCGCCAGCTGTTTCAGCCTGTTTGTCACTCCGGGCACCATTGCCCAGGCTGGGACCCAGGACCACGCAGGGAAGTGCCCACGCAAGAGGCCCCGTTCGCCCCTTGCCCGTGCTGTCCTTTAAGGTGGGGTGGGGCACTCTCCTCCAAGCATGTCCATGGGCCAGCTGACAGAGCCATATCTGTCAGATCCACCAGCAGTCCTACCTGAATCCATGGATGTTTCCTTTGTGAGGTTGTCACTGGCACCCAGGGTTCTACCGTGTAGTGCATTTACGTACTTTAGAAGATATTTTGCAACACTATTTGAGTAGAAATTTATACTCACCTAGGTAGCGTAGTGTGTGAAAATGCCAATTTCTGGGAAAGCAAGGCACACTTGTTTGCTATGACTCCAATTGGCAAATTAAAGATAAGGACTGGTGTGCCAACCAGCCTAGATGTGGTTTTTAGGCGGTTTTCCACATTCCACTAGGCAATAAAAGACTGGTACCCAAGCCCTACCTCAATTACACAATTCACTAACATTATAAAACGTCCACACACTTTAGTATATATGCAACACTGTACACAGACAGAGTGGAACACACAAATACTTTTGGTGTGTAATAAGGTGGCGGCAGGAAGAGCACCTGGCTTGCCCATAACTTAACTACAACAATGCCAACCCTGTGTCAAAGTAAGAATAAGGTAAGAGGTAAAGGTAAAACAGTCAATAATCTGAAGATTGGTTTGAACACCACAGTGCTTTACTAGGCATGGTCCTGTTTGGAGGTGGTATGCCGTTGCCTTCCTCCGACCTTCAAACTGACATACCCAGCCAGTTATAGGGGGACCTACAATTTAACGCGGGTTCCAAACCACATTGCTACTCTGTATTTTTCACATGAGCAATACTGCCAGAGGTGAAAGAAGTGGAAAGTGACAGGTAAAAATACTAGGACCTTGGAGGGATGGAACCCACGACCTTTGGATTTGTAGTCTGGTACTCTACCACTGTGCAACCGAGGCACACTAAGGCAAGAGGAAGAAAGAATAATTTAATTAGAGGTTTCACCAAGAAATAGAATAGTTATAGAAACTGATCACCTACTCTTAGTATCTTATATACATGATACGTTCAAAGAAGCATGAACCAGTGAGTTGCTACATGTTTGGAGATGTACAGGGATAACTTCAAGCATTCATTTTGAGTACTATGGCTGTTTTCTGAAAACATACTATCATTGTCAGTCCATTTTAAATATTGCAGCTGATGGCACATGTAGTATTACATCATCTCCTCATTACTAAGTTTTGTAGTTATTTCTGTTCTATGGCAAATTATTTTCAATTGATTGTTACGTCCGTCTCCTCCTTAATTTCTGACATTTCTTAGTAATATGTGTTATGCTCAATATTAATATGTGTTATGCTCAATATTAGAAATGTTAAGAAACTGTGTATAGTATGATATTATATGGTAGATAAACATCACTTAACTCAAAACTATCTACTGTGCACACTTTACAGCAGATCTACACACCAGCGAAATAAGATCTGGGTGGCATGTCTGGTGTTATTATAGAGTTCTCTTTCTTTGAAGTTCATTTTAGACCAATACTGTGTACAAAATGGAATTTTTTGGAGTCATCTTTCAACTACCTCTCCTCACTGAGCAGCACTTTCAATCAAATGATGACATAAATATAATCTGTAATTTATAATGGGCAAAAATAACATTTGCACAACAGTCGAGATGACTGCTCTAGTGGTCAATTTACAAGCAGGCTAATCACAGGAGTAACCAAACACTGGTTTAAGAGAGAGAGAGAGAGAGAGAGAGAGAGAGAGAGAGAGAGAATTATGTTGTTCAACAATTTCATTTTATTCAGCATCCCTTGATGGTTGATATGATAGTTCCAAACAAATGTTTTCTCGGTTCAAAAAGTGACAGTGGCAGATTTTTCCAAGCACATATTCTGTAAGTGCTAATTAGCCCCCAAAAATACATTGGAAGCAAATACCACCTTCTCCTGCTTCTAAAATGAAGTATAAGAGAACATTATATATGAGACATTAAAATGAAAGAGAGGCATTGAATTAAATGTTCAAGATTAAAAACTATTTACCGTTTGTAAACAAACATTTATTTAAATTCTTTTAAAATTGGAGACATTTTTGGGATTTTCCTTGTATATTCAAAATAAACAAAATTCATAAAGGAAATGTTGCTACAATCAATCTGTTTGAACCCTCTGGGCATTCTAGTGTTAAAATATCATGGCAAAGTAAACAGACTAAGCCCAGTAATAAATTCCCACAAATTTTAGAAGTGGTTGGTGTGTGTGTGTGTGTGTGTGTGTGTGTGTGTGTGTGTGTGTGTGTGTGTGTGTGTCCTTCTTCCCCTTAGATTTACAAACACAAGTTCCCTAAGAGCTATGTGCTTGCTATGTTTGTGCACATTGCACAGAAGATATGGTGATGCAACATCCTGTCAAGTTTTAAGAATAAACCCCTGTCATATGTATTTTAGGTTTGCATCCTAGTATGGCACATAGATTAAATTCGTCAGGGTGCTACAAACAACTGCACAGTGAAAACGTATCCTGGGAATAAACAAAACAATGTCCAAAATAAAGACATCTTGTGAAACTGTCTCCTTGGTGCATAAAACAAGTGAACAACAAGTGGGAATGCAACCAGGTGCCATTATCTGACAACTGCAAATATTGTCGTAGGTTAACATGAAGTCACAATGTAAGGTGTGCTGCTAAAGCCCTGTCTACCATTGGCATAATCTATCAGGATGGTAACCAGCGTGTAATTCTGGTTCCTGTGCAGGTATTTAGGAAATTATGATTTGTTCCCAAACATGTTGAATTGGGTTCAGACTAACAAATAACACAGACCAATACTATTCTTGCCTCCTGAGAGAACCACTTTGGTCGTTGTAATGAGATGGTAAAGTATTGCAACTGGAATAAATGATGATGATGATAGATGTGCAGTATTTTGCCACACCCATTTTTGATATACTGGGTCAATCCATACCATATCAGAAAAATTATATATTTGCTGAATAAATTCCGCATTGTTTGGTAGTCTTAAAAATATTTTTTGCTTATTATTTGCAAACAGAGGCCAAATTCTTGGAGTCAAGAAAAAGTTAGTGATGAATTTAATGTGTCCAAATGTCTTGTTAAGCTTATGAGGCAATTAGTGAAAGAAAGCGAATTTTACCTGTATTGCAAAAGAAAGGGCATCTAATTTTACATATGAAAACACAATCAAAAAAGTTATTAGTTTCTATGAAGATGACAGTAACAGCTGTTTGATGCCTGGGGCAAAATGACTGTTTTTCTGTGAAAGAAAATGGTTCTAAGGTTCATAGACAAAAGTGGTTTATACTGTGTAATTTAAATGGACTATTCACTGAATTTAAAAAAGAAAATCCAGATATTAAAATTGTAAGATCAAAGTTTTGTGAGTTGAAACCAAGATAGTGTATTGTTGCGAGGGCATCTGGTGCCCAAATTGTTTGTGTTTGTATCTTAAGATCTTTTGGAAGTTATGGTATGCAATACTGACAGTTACAATTGTATGGTCAAGAGAAAATGTGAAGATTGAACAGGCAAACAAGCCTGACATGACATGTTTGAAGAATATAAATAAAACAATTTGAAGCCTGGCAATAGAGAATACAAACAATTGTGGTAGAAGATGGTGACAGTCATAAAACCACAAAAGAGTTTATTGAAGTGTTGGTGTTAAAATACAAATGATATGTAACATTCATTTAATTCACTACTTTATTTTCATTGTGACTTGTCTAGGCTCTAATATGACTAGTTTCTTTGGTAAGCACATGCCTGAGCAAGCGACAAAGTTATCTCTGCAAGAAACATGGAAACATACTCCACAGTATTTAATAGAGTGCCCTGTGATTAATCAATCTTAATAGAAAATGCAAGTCTCACTGGAAACTGCAGTGTCTGGAAGTTAAAAGGTAGATCTGTAGGAAATAATGTGTATTCTTGGATATACACTGTTTCATTATCTTCCTTTCCTTGTACCTCTATAGGAGTCTATTGTTTTCACCTGCAGCCCTGTGTGCTTCTCAGTTCAAAGTTGTCAAGAATTTGTTTCACTTGAATCTACAGCGAAATTTACTCTGTAGTTTTGTTTTCAAACAGCTCAGTGGTTATGACGTCGTATCTGCTGATGAATGTGTCGTTCAGTGATACAATATTGTAGCTCCTTACAGTGGTATATTTTGAAAGATGTAGTAAAGTACAACCTCACGATTATTAGGGCAAATTTTGATGCATTTCATTGTCTTTGATGTTATATCACCTGAACTATATGTCATAATATGAAATTATCTCGAAGGTAAATCTAGTGGTGAATATGTAAAATGTCTGCAAAGTACGTCTCGAATGAGGTTGAGTAAGAGAGACATAACAAACCAAAACGTCATGCATGAAGAGGCGGTCTTATGAAACTAATTGTTTGTGACTCCATACCTCATGAACTGTGTGTTATAGTATGATAAAATTTCGAACATACGTTCAGTGGTATGTGTGTATACTGTCTGTAACATTTCTCACAAATACAATTAATAGTGTACGAGTAATAAATTTAACGTCATGCCAAATGCCGTAGTTTTACTGCCTAAACGCCGAAAAGGTAGTAAGCGACAAACTTTTTCCTTTCATTATTTTGGTGGGGTTGTGCATGAGAAAGTTTCCTAAAGGTTTGAAATTATGTTTAAAGTTTATCGCAAGCCGCTAAGCGCTCTCCTTCTCAAATAGTGGACGTGTCGAAAGATGGGGAAGTTTTCACTGTTTATGACGTCATATCTCCTGAACTATCAGCCCTATCGCAAAATCGTTTCTTAGCTGACGTCTTCTACCTATAAACTACATTCCTGCCAAATTTCAGCTTCATAGGTGAAGTAGTTTTCGAGATTTCGTGTTTAGTCAGTGAGTGAGTGAGTGTCCTTTTGCTTTTATATAGATAGAGATAATACATCCAGCTAAGTGCTAATGATGTTAATTTGTAGGCCAGAATTTCTTAAACTAAATGCATTTTACAATTATTGATATGGTGCCTGTTCTTTCGGCATGTCAAAAATAACAGTCAGCATTTGTTGACATTAACATCATAATTTTACAAATTATGAAATATTGAAACATTTCAACCATTTTGGGGAGTTCAAATAAATTCAATGGCAAAGTTGAAAATTTGAGCTGGACCAGGATTCGAACCCAGACTCTCTTGACCAATTAGTGTGTCCAGGCATGCTTCCCTTCCAAACCAAATGTCCGAAAGAACAGACACAATATCAATAATTGCCACCAACAGGCAATTGACAATTTCAATTTGGACGCATTCAAATGCTCGATCCCTTGCAGGAATCCAGAATACACCATGAGCAAGAGGAATCAATGGGCAGGGGACAAGAAGTTAAGAATTTGGGTTGGAAGGGAAGTATTCCTAGACAGTCTAATTGGTTAAGGCGACCACTGGTCCAAAATGGAAAATCCGGCTTCGAATCCTGGTCTAGCACAAATTTTCAACTTTGGTGTTGAATTTATTCCAGCACCCGAAACAGTCTAAATGTTTCAATATTTTGAATTCGTAAATGCATTTTATCTGGAAGGCTTAGGACAATCCACAAATGAATAATTTTATAATATAGGCCTACAGATTCTTGCAAAAGCGAAAAAAATACATACCAACTGGAACAAAAATGGCAGCCAATTTAAAATAATAAATATTTTTAGGAAATATATTTGTGACCACTAAATACTGGGGAACCTGCACAACAAAGATCAATTTTTTCGAGATCATCAAGCAACCAGTAGTGGACCACTTGGTATGGATTGATGCAACTGACACAAGAATTCAAAATGTTTAGTAGTAACCCTCGGACTTTCACGGCTAAAGTGGAAAGTTTCCTCATGGCTCACTCTTTCTATTCTGTCGAGGAATTGCTGGTAAAATTTTAAAAACTTAAGCTAATTTCTGTGTTACATTATACATTCTCTTTACTTACGCTTAGGCATATCATGTGCATGGCTGCTATAAATTTCACTTTATCTATTGATACTCTTTTGTTACAGTTTGATGTACTGAATTGTTCCACAACCATGGAGACTTGCTCCTCAATTTGGTCCTACAGAACATGATAAATACATGGTGATAGTAATAATGACACCCATAAGCTGTCTTACTACCATGTAGTCATAGTAGTAGTAGTAGTAGTAGTAGTTGTTGTTGCAGCTGCTGTGGATTTTAGCCATTAACTGCTGGGTTAAATGTTCAAATGAAATCATTACAGTGTAAACCAATATGGCAGGCCAACTTCCTGTGACGTAAAATGACAAGTATATACATGTCTAAGCATGCAATACTACCTGTCAGCTTTGACCCAGATGTCAGCACACTGGAAATGACAAACACTGCTCATTTGCAATGCGGATTTTTCTTTTGTTGCAAATGTGTCATTGCTTCTTACAATAAAAACTAATTTATATCCACCTCTACCTACAGAGTACCATGATATAATTAAAAAACACTAATCATTTGAAACTCTCGTCCTTCATAAAGGCAACTGTTTGACTGAGCACTGTACTGAAGGAAACTGCCCCCCCCCCCCCCCCCCCCCACACACACACACACATAATGGAAAGTTTTCTTTTGTGTTGTAGTTTTTTCTCCCCCCCCCCCCCTTGCACTTTTAATCATTTAGTATGTCACCGCTGATGACATCATGGGTCATGGAAGATGGGTGGTACTGCCAAAAGAGTGATAGAACTTTATCCTCTAACATACATACATAAGGTAAAACAAATTAAGGACACAAGTAGCAGAGTTGCTGCACCAAAATGATAATCATAATTTGCATTTCAAAACTGGCACTTTTGTACAGTTTTTAAATATTCATGGCGCTATAGTTGGCGTCACATACGAAGGCGGCCCAGTTTTCTGCTGTTCTGCGCACCCCTCTCCATTAGCACACTGGCAGCCAATAATATTCCCTCTAAAGGCGCACGGCTGGTCGCGAGTTACGCAATGTTCCTCCCGCAGGCTCAACTGTTGGTGCTCGGGTGTAGCTCCTCCCTTCCTCGCTTCCCCTACCGCTCTGCCTCCATGCATGGAAGCACCTTCTTACATGATGCCCGGTGAGCAAATGTGTTCACAGTCTCTATTTTTTTTGAAATAAAGTATTCCTTCATAAAGCCTCATTTGTACTGAAAATAAGTTCAGTTTATGATACACAAAATGCTTTGCCTTGACCTTGGTACCACACTTAAATGTCTCGTATTTTTCCCTAATATACACTAAGTATTCCTTAAGAACTGCCTCCTACCCATCTACTACAGACAAAGTCAAACACTTAACTGTATTCTGTGTCCAGTTCAACACAAACTGTACTTAGTGTTTCAGCAATTGTCAACCTATGACAGTGGCCAACACACAAGATTGTTCCCCTTATTGTATATGACCGAGTTTTCAAATAGCATTCAGCAGTAATTGCCAACATCAGTATACTACACTGTCGCTGCAGGTAAAATTTTATCCCCCCCCCCCTCCGAATGCCTGTTCCGTATTCTCATCTAGCCAAAAAATAGAATGCTGCTCACCTAACATGACTACAAATTCAAGACTGTGGGACGGGGGTGGTCGATTTCTGACTATAGGATGTTGTTGATTATTTAATTTAGTAGTCATCCACAAAAATTGGTTAGACAGAAATTTCCTCTTTTAGATTAGGATGGTTGTGAGATTTTAAATTCTCAGGTAAACACTAAGCAGTCAGTCTATGGCGGTAAAATTTTAAGACGCTTCACGCCGGGCTCTAGTGCTTATGTTGGCAACAGATGAACAATGAAGTGTAGAATTGCGTTAATATTTTTCACAAGCTACAGAGTAAATTGATACTGTACATTCTCTATGGTTGACAGGTTCTTGTATGTGCCCTTGTCCATTCAGAAAAAAATAATTTTAGTTTTAAATGAAGTTGTCATGAAAAATATTTATTGGTCATCTGAGTTGCAGTCTTTACCATTGGTGCCAACCTAACCACTGCAGCCCAGCAAGAAGCGTCATACAATTTAACCGTCTATAGCAATTGACCCCTAAAACTATGTAACTCAATGTTTACTGCCGCAGCCCTTGTGTTGTCACACAGAGAACTGAAGGACAGTAAAAAATAAGAATTCAATATCTTATCAAACTGATAAGCTTAGCATTTTGGTCCCCCTATCCCAACCAACTAACCATCAATATCTTATCAACAATGAACTGGAAGGTAGGATACAGATGGTCATTATACATGAAGCTTGAACTCAGTAAAGCAATGAAAAAGACATTACTCTTCTTTAAAGAATTATCTAAATATAAACTAAAGTGATTCTGTATGCAAATTTGGGCATAATTGAAGTATGTGATTCCAGCCTTCAGCTTTGAACCATGATATCAACATGGCGGAAAACCCATATGCCAGTCGTAGCCACCTGCAGGTAATAAGTGTCTCAGTTGATTGGTGTTTTTAATTAAATCATAGGGCTCATAAAATTTTACTTCCCATAAGAAGGCCTCGCCTGATTTGACAAGATGTTAAGATTCCTAGAAATCCGAACAGCATAGAATGACTTTGTTAATGTTTCATAAACCATAGTGTTTCATAAACCATAAAGTAAATAAACAACACTGTTCTTGCTCTGTTTTACTGGCAAAATTGAAGACCACGATATGATCCACCGGCTTTGACAAACGACAGCATCATCAATGATTATAAAGATATGGGATATCATCATAATATTTATGTATTGTAGATAATAAATAATCTGTAATTATCCTCATAAATTACAGATTACCACAACAGGATGTACCATCACTCACAAGGTCTCAGCACAAAAATTCGCACCTTCAAAGCTCACTTGTGAGAAAGAAATAAACTCACTATCAGCGTGAAGTTACAGACGCTTTTTAAACACAATATCTTAATCTATAATCTATGTTGTGCTTGTAAACAAACTATTGTCTTCAACTCATATATGGCATCATTGGTCAAAGCCAATGAGTTGTATCGCATATTGGCCCATTTTACAAAGTGGACAAATGTACATCTAGAACTTGTCAATGTAATTGTCCTCGTAAAATGATCAGCACGCCACCACAAAACCTACTACACAACACAACGATGCCATGGGTCAAAGCCGACAGGTGGTATCACATTCTTCAACTGACCGTAAATTTCAATGCTGATTAACCCAATGGTTTGAGTCTTATCATCTAAGTCATTACACATACAGAGAGGAAACTTAGACAAGGTAAAACTTTACTCATGGCAGCGGCAGCAGCATGGCTTGATATTGGAAAAAAATGTTGAATGCTCTTTGAAATTTAACCACATAGAACTGGAACAGCATCCCTCAGTCTATGATCGACAGATTCTAGTATAGTACCGGTATATAGGCCTACCTTTGTCCCTAAATAAATTAATTATTCCCATGAAGCAAACATTTCCAATGTGTCAACACGCTGTGCTGCTGCTGTGTATAAAATTTAACCAATAATCATGAGTGAAATTGGACAGGACTTGCTTGTGGTAACTGAACCAACATTTGTCTCAGTGTTCTGACTCTGCAGGAAAACCAAACCAGAATATCTCAATGAAATTTTACCCCACTTCCTACATAGGCCATATTCTTCAGTGAAATTTCCAAGGGGGCTACCTGAAGTTCTGTCTTTCAACCCATGTTGCACAATGAACGGCCATAATTACGTAGACTAGCAACCCTACAAGTGTCGCCTCACCACTACTTACCTTCTGGTCAACTTACATGCAGGAAACAACTTAGCTACAGTCAAGATGATAATATAGTTCACTTCATTGCACCTAAATCACTGTTTTCAGAGTTGAGTCCCTAAAAAGTGACAGGAATACTAGACTAAACAAAAAGAAGAAAAAATTAAAAAGTTTAGTGAGATCAACACACACTAAAAAGCTTACATTTTAAAATTTACGGGTCAGATAAAAAAAAGGAGACAACATTATGGGAAACTAACACTCCATGCAAAAGTAAACACCAATAAAATATTACATGGGAAATTCCAAGGAGGATAACTTGGAAACTGAAATGTAAACAATCTACACACAATACACTACTGCACCCAAAAACTAGAAGGCTCATATTCAAATTCGATTTTCCAATAGTTTTTAAATCATTCGTTAAGAGCACTTAGGCCTGCATTTACGCATAATCATTACATAACAGCTCTGCAACAAACACAGTATAGTCTTAACTGTTATTAGCAATAGTGCTACTTTAACATACAATTTGAAATTTACTATTTGACATTGGCTATTTTTATGCCCTGCCATATATCTGTCATTTAATACGCACCGAGTTAGAAACATTCGCATTAACAACTACGGTAGCTAACCTAAACTGTATCTTACGTGGCACAGAATTTGTAATATTCTCCACCATATGTGCTGCACAAACATATTACAAAGTAAATGAATTCGAGCTAACTACGGTATATATGTTAAAACGTATGTCTAGTTTTCCGATCACGGAACTGTTAAAGACACCGTCAGTTCACATTTTCCGCCGCAGCCGATGTTTAAATAAATGTTCAGTGCTTTTATAATACAAACATCGCGGACCAAACTGTGTGCATGACAGCGTATTTGGCATTGTAATGTTGACAGTACACAGAAGGCAACAACGCTAATATTATAAATCAATGAATAATACATTATACTTACAAAATGCTGATAAAATTTTGACATTCGTGGTTTCCCATGATTATTAAACACTAATATTGCTTTAATCATGTCTTATATAACTGTCTATAAATGATGAGTTAACAAACAAAACTGAGCAGCTTTTATTTTGCCGCTACAAAAACTCAAATTTTTATTTACACTACACTCTTCACGTCAATCGCGCACTACATCGCTACTGTAGACACTGGAGTAAGCTGCATGGAACCAAAGATGCTTCGGTAATATGGTTGGTTGGTTTTGTTTATGGGACCAAACTACTTTTGACGGTCCCTTTCGCAAGATGCTCAAATTAATTTGAGAGCCTTTCCCATTAAAAAATAAAACTAGCGGTGCAGAAGTTGCTTCCACTTAATAGGCCAATGTTCTGTTTTTAAATTCCGCATTATGTCAAATTAAAAATGCCTGGTGTAAGTCAGTAGGGTAGGATGTAGCCCAAGTGTCCCGTCGCCCCGACAAAGTATTTACGGGACGTATATTGTTCTTTTTTTGTTTTTACTAACTGCCACATATATTTAGAAATAACGTGTTTTTCAGTAATGTACAGAGTAACACATGGAGAACAAATGTCGTCATAATAAAGCAATAAAGAGCATATGCTTTAACTCATATTAGGCACAATTTCTGAATTTATTTGATTGGTACAATGTAATGCTTTTATATTGCACGTGCAATTTTTCCAACTATAAGAATTCAGTCATTAATCGGTTCATTGCTAGAAAATAGTCAGTTGGTAGAGTCTGATTTTTCGGAGATTTTAGGTTCATTTCCCGAGACGTTAATTGATTATAGTGTCGTATATAAGGGGCGACAAGAGAGCCTGCCCCGAAATAATGAATGTAGAGAAAAACATGTATGGTATATAAATTATTTTATTGAATGATGCGTGAAGGCGTCGCAGTTGTAGACAGTCATACTTCCCTGTATTGGTGACAGGAGTGTGGTGTGACGAATGTCGTGCAGTTTCTTTCTTTTTTCCAATAGCTATATATATATTTTTATGATTTAATGTCAACAATAAAAACAACTTGATCTCACTAAAGTAAAACAGGCTTCAGCGCAAATTATCCTCTGAATATGAGCAGTACAAATGATACAAAATGTCGTGGGGAGTTTACTTAAAATTATTTATCATTGCATTAGGCGGGTCCATAAGCAACGTTCTGTCTGCGCAAATATCTGTGCACAAAAATCGTTGCGTGTAGGGTAATTATGTTTGCACAAGACCTCGCGCAAGCGTGACGTCATTTTGACGTCACACGCAGCATCGAACAGTGCAGCAATTACTATCGACTCTTTTGTTAGCATTCGATAGTCGATAAGGGCCTCTCGCACGACGAGCATGGAATCAGGGACGCCATACGTTCGAAGTTTCGTGTACAAATACGAGATTTGTGGTCTACTGTACGATTTATGAGGACAAGGTCAACCTCGTACAGCTATTTACGAGATTCCAACATAGGTGGTTTTTTGTTCCTTTTTTCTTTTCCCGTCCATGACTGACATGCATGTCGACGCAGTGGCGTCAGTTGAAAAGAATTGCACCAGACAGTAATAATAATAATATGGTTTTCTGTTCTGCAGGACCTAATTGAGGAACAAGACTCCATGATCATGGAACAAGTCAGTACATGAAATTTTAACACAAGAGTGGTAATAGAAAAACTTAAAGTAATCCTATGCACATGACAGTTTTAAGCCTAAGTAAAACGACTTAACAATGAGACAAAGGAATTAACCTTTTTAATTTTTCCAGAAGTTTCTCGAAAGAATAAAAGGGGTGAGGTGAGGTAACTCTTCTACTTAGAACTGAGAGCGTATGGATTAGTACTAAGTTTCTTGAGTACTTGTCACAGCTTATTGGAAATGGATACTGCAGAATACTGCATGCCTTCCTGCACAAGGGTCAGGGAGATGTGATCCAAATGTAGATCCGATTTATGTCTAGTATTCACCGAGTGAACGCTGCTAACTCGTGGGAATAAGTTGAATTGTTACCAACAAACGACATAAAGAAAATATGTATTGTGACGCCAATGTCAGAATTCCTACTCTACTGAAAAGGAGTCGACATGACGATCGTAAACTGAAACCACATATTGCTCGAACCGCCCGCTTCTGATCCAAAAATATCCTTTTTGAATCAGTAGAGTTACCCTAAAAAATAACACCAAACGCCATAAATGAATGAAAGTAAGCATAGTACGCAACGTTTCGGCGTTTTTTTCTTTATAAACCAGGAGCAGTGCTCTGCTATTTCCTCCCCCCCCCCCCCGATACAATGTACGAGGTTTGACAGCCACGTACAAGGAAAAAAGCTTTTTGGATGGTAACCCCGCATGGAATTCGCTTTCATTATTCATAAAAACTCGTTCTTCACACTAATTGTAATGCTCAAACATCACTTAATGATTTAAAGGTGGTTTAAGCTTTCATGATATCTAAGTTACAGTACAATGGTCTGCAATTCTGGTATTTCTTCGTGGTGTAGTCTGTATGAGTGTTCGAATTACATAAGAAGTGAAGTTTTAATTTGCGTCCTGAAACGTACAGTCCCCTCCAATTGTAAAAGATTCTATGACTTCATTACTAAATTAACTGAAGTGTTTTCTGTAGGGCCTAATGTTCGATGTTACTCACATATAAAGGTGTTCATTCAGAAATGAGTTGTCTTCCCAAATTTAGCATGGAACACTGAAACGCAAGTAAATGTTCAGAATACACTGATTATCTGGTGAGACTAGCATCATTTTGAATAAAAAGGTAAAAAAAAGACTAACATACACAAAAAAGAACGATACCAATGTAGGCCTGAAAAGGTAAAGCAGTCAACAATCCGAAGATTGGTTTGAACACCACAGTGCTGTACTAGGCATGGTCCTGTTTGGAGGTGGTATGCCGTTGCCTTCCTCCGACCTTCGAACTGAATTACCCAGCCAGTTATAGGGGGACCTACAGTTTAATGTGGGATCCGAACCACAGTGCTACTCGGTATTTTTCACATCAGCAACACTGCCAGAGGTGAAAGAAGTGGAAAGTGACAGATAAAAATTCTCAGACTTGGCGGGGATCGAACCCGCGACCTTTGAATTTCTTGCCTGGCTCTTTACCATGTAGTCGCTTACAACACACCTGCTCCAAAGAAGTATGCTTTTTATTAACGTAAATCTTGTAACCAGTAGTACGAGGTTTTCGTCGTTTTATTTCAACACATTATACCAATACTGAAGCGTTTTCGAGAGATAATGTGGTGTTACTTTAATTTGTGTCTAGTTACAGGCCAACAAATTTTTAGGTTTTCTTATACTTATTACCTTGAGAGTCAGTAATGATTAACGACAGTGTTGAATATTTACATTACTGGAATCAATTCTGGCTGGCTCCAGCTTGTTGTTTTTTACTGTGGAACTGTTCTAGCAGAACCCCAAAAATATTTAGTCTCATTAAAATCACTGAAAATCTAAATCAAGATGGACAGACAGCAATCCCATCCCCATATTCGGTTGGTCCCTGTTACAAATTTTTATAATTAGTCTACATACATATTGGTTCAATTGTTCACTGCTGCACACACTAAGGACACCCAGTGACACTCCTGTGAATATTTCTGTTTATCCTATGTCCCCTGTACTAATTTCAGTTTATTTGGAAAACTGGCAGAATTTTCATAAACAATCATGTAGTTGTTTCATTCCCCAGTAGAAATGCTGTTTTGTACATGTTAACTGTCTAAACTGGCTCTGGTTCCAGGATAATGTATAGACTTGTTACTAAAAAACCTTTAATGTTTTCCCTGTTATGTACAACACAGCCAGGTACACACACAAAAAGCGAAGCATGCGACACGAAATACACGGCACAGCAGGAAGTGGGTTTCAAGCGCGCGAGGTATTCAGAACATATCGAAAAGTCGATAGCAGTACCTGTTATCTTCGATGTTACGCATGAGCATGCGTGTGACCTCACGATTGCACGAATGCGGCCAACGGGAAATACAAGCCCCAGTGCAGACGTCATGCCACGTAAGCAAGGTACTTCCGAGTCGGAGTGTTCGCTAGCTCAGTGGCTGCCCGCAATGACGCAGTGGGGTTTTCCCCTAGCGGCCGGCCAACTACCATCCTTACATGGCTTGGTGTGTGTGCTGAAGCCCGTCTTTCTCGCCGGCCACGTGCAGAAAGCCTTGTGCAAACAGAAGCATTAAGCCGTCAGCACATGGAACAGGATAGCTCATGCTCTATGTTGGATAGCTACTGTTGACGTGCCACTCTACGAGATTTCTGACTTCATATCCTGATTTATCCAGTTGAGGAGCCATTTTCTCCCGTGAAACGCAAAATAAGTTCTGCAATATTTCGGTAGCGTGCCACATTAAGTCGGACCAATAGGAAGCACTGTCTACGTCATGTTCCGGCCTTTCCGCTTCAGTATGGTTTATTACTTACTTCTAGCAACATGACTACTGTGTGGACTAACAAATCTGTGTTTTAACCGAAGCTACGAAGGAAGAACAGTCCTTATATAATAAATTGAAAAACAATCGAAATATCAATACTGAAATACAGATGAAACATCGAAAAAACATGCAATTATAACGTTTCACTGAATGTAAATAGCACATACAGACAATGTAGGACACAAAATCACCCTGTAAACGGCTCGTTTATTGAAGTTCTTGAATATGATGTAGTGTCAGGAGAGCTTTTTTTTCCGTAATAATGAAGAACGATTACGAAACTTGGTTAAATACGGCGCGAGAGACTAGTGAAGAGTAAAAGTGAAGTTTACATTTTGTGATGTTCTTTTGTTAATCAATGAAGCCAAGGGAATGTAGTCTTTTTAGAGAAAATAAATACTTCCAAAAAAGTGCAACGAAAATCTTCATGTTTCAGTCTATGTCAATATTGCTATTTCTATTGTTTTTTATTTAGAGTTTCCCCACCCAAAACCTCTTGATTCCCGTGGTAGTTCCGTTAAATTCTTATACTTATTTTGTGCTTACATTAATATTTGTGTAGCTATTTATTTCATGTTGTTATCGACGCCAAATTACATTCACATTGATGTATGAATGTCGGTTATTGTCATGATGTTGTGCCTCATATCATGGTTCAAGGTAGACGGGTGGTATCGGAAGATCATATATTGCCTATGAATGGTTCTCCTGCCATTATTTCGCCGCTGAATCCACTCTCGTACCCATAATCTTCTGCAGAATTTCTCTTTCCATCTTCGACAATAGCTAACAACGCCAAAACAGCTAGTAGGTTCCATTTCAAACACATTGTCTTCGATGTGTGTGCTTCGCCTTCTAAATGAGCTCTAGTAAACGACGATTGCGCGTTGAAAACTGTCGCTAGATAGCTCTGAATGCCCAAATAACGTTAAGCAGTTTGTCCCATGTGGTGACGAGCTGTGCCTCATAGCATCGTATTTCCCTTCCTGCGCACGTTAAGTGCCTCGTTCCTTGTGCCAACGGCTTTAGGGAGCGCTCGGTGCGAAATAGCGAGAACCAATAGGACTGCAGAACACCTTATTGGTAGATCTTTGACTCGATGCAGCAGACGCCATTGTTCATTCTGGGATAACATATGTTAACTGTTTTGTGTTAAGGTTGCACAGTGTCATTTCAAAGCGGCAGTGCACTGACTATATATCACAAGGAAATGTGCCTTATTACTATATATATCAAACTGTAATGTAGCAATAAGATGTTCTAATAAATTGAATGATAAACACTTGAATTAAGTCTCGTCATTGTGGTGTAATAGATAGTGTGCAGATTCCCATTGCAAGGGGTCCACATTCACATCCACATAGTTCCTTTTTTTTTTTTAATCTTTTATTTAAATACATTCTAGAAATTCCTTATTAATGTAAGGCAAGTATGATTTGCGCTGTTCTACAATATTTATATTTCAGTGTGATTAGAAAATGGAGGACGTGAATATTTCGCCGTTTACTTACCAATATATAACAATTTCACAGTGTGCACTTAGGCAGGAACCCAATAGGACAGCAAAAATATTAATGTTCTACATTATCACATATATTTGGCTGTATGCTTCCGAAATGCGATCAGAATGCACCCTAGCTACTATTGCATAGATTTAGTGAAACTGCTGACAATCTTCACCAAGTCATGCTAGTACTTTTTATTTTTAATATTTTTTCATTTTTTTACTTATGTGCTCTCTGAACTATAATCATACTGATCACAAAACCAAGAGTGCATGTAAACCTGATTATACAATAAGTAAACATGATCTTCAAATATGGGCCTTTATTAAAAATTCTAGCATGAGATAGTAAGGAACATGGTAAATTATTCAAGCAGAAAAGTATGAATTAACTTACAGTTTATGTTACATCAGTCACTGGGGATATGGCTAAATTCAAAAAGCAGCTAACACCTCGTCTTCTTGATATCTATTCTTTATAGGAATTGTTTAATAATCTGTGTTACTTCGTGTTTAATTTTAAGCTTCACTATAAGAACTATGTCTCTCTCATGAATATATCACTTGTTGGCTGTATACTTTTTCTGCGAATTAGCATGTAAGCTTTATGGTGAAAGTTTACATATGATCGAAATGAGCGGACTAATCTTTTGTGTTGGACTTGAGATAAATATTTAATGCTGTTCCTGCTCTATGACTGACAGGTTCTTGTATGTACCCTTGTCTGGGTAGTAAATTAATTATCATCATAAAGCGAAAAATTTCGTTACCAACATTAGCACACTAACTAAGCCATTTTCATGTATCTGTTTACAAACAATTTGGACAGTAAGCCTCATCACATTTATATATGATTATTATTGCAATAATATGACACATTCTACATCCTAGCGATACACTCCTGTCAATGTTTCATGGACCTAAAAAATAAATAAATAAAATAAATCTAGTCAGGCAGAGAATTATGAGGGCAGCTTAAATTGCTCCGAGAGCAGCAATAAAATTCATAGTCCCCTGCATGACCACACTCTCAGAAATCATGTTTTTTACAAATTTATTAAGTGGTTCTCCGCAAACGGAATCTCTTTAAATTTTGATAAAACACGTACCTACAGTTCTGCACAGTAAATGGCACAACTCCAGTAATAAATATAGACTTTGAACAGAAGTCTGTAACTAAGGTAGAATTTTCAAAATTTTTAGGTGTTTGCATTAATGAGAGATTAAACTGAAGCAACACATAGATGGTCTGCTGCAACGTTTGAGTTCAGCTACATAGGCTGTTAGGATTATTGCAAATTTTGGCAATAAGAATCTCAGTAAATTAGCTGACTATGCCTATTTTCATTCACCGCTTTTGTGTGCCATCATATTCTGGCGTAATTCATCATTGAGTGAAAAAGTATTCATTGCACAAAAGCGTGTAATCAGAATCATTGCTGGAGCCCACCCACGATCATCCTGCAGACATCTATTTAAGGATTTAGGTATCTTCACAGTATATATATTCACTTATGAAATTTGTTGTTAATAATCCAACCCAGTTCAAAAGTGATAGTAGTGTGCATAGCTATGACACCAACATATCAGGTGAGAAAGACAGCCACTATACAGCTCCATATCAGCTCCACACATACATAACTATTATAATGATTATTCTTTCCATTCTGCACTCTAAGGAGTTGAGTCGGCTCTTTGGTATCTATCCCATTAAGAGCTGCAGTCCTATTCAGCCATTTACCAGACAAGCTGATGATGGAGCATTTTGGGGTTCCAACTGGAAATAAATGGGAGGGGTTTACCAGTTCTGGCATATGCTCTATAGCCAGTTAAAACCTTCCATAAACCTTGGTAGGAATCAGGGGTTTGGAGTCAGGTAATTTATTTTTGAAAGGTTGTCCTTCGTTGAGAACGTCGTGCCTGCCAGAAAATTAACCATCAGAAAAATAGTCTACATTATCTCTCAGACGATTTTGGTGTATATGTGTTTGTTCGAGCCCGAGTACTTTCCTTGTGAGATTGAGGTTGAAAGTAACTGTGAAGTTATCTGGGCACGTATAACAGGTCTAAAAGAGGTAAAATTAATAGTTGGGTGTTTTTACCCCCCCCCCCCCCCCCAGTGCTGCTGTAGCAGGTTCAAGGCCAATTCACACTGTCCGTCACGTCACGGAACCGTCACGTCAAGTTGTATTCACACTGTCCGTCCATGTCCGTCACGTCAATTCGTCCATCTCAATACGCGATGTTGGATGGATGGTTGGTTTGATTTTTAAAGGGACTTAACGACTATGGTTATCTGACCCTGGTTCCAACCATAGAGGGTAGAATAAAACAGCACTACAATGCAATAGAAAACGATTTGTTAAAACTCACCAAGCAAAGGGTGTTACGTCAAAAAATAAAAGAAGCAAAGTAAAAACTAATAAAAGAAGAGAAAGGTGGAACGACGATGACAGAGTGTCCTGGCCAGGTAACCATAGACAAGGAAGTAGGGCATCTGACCGCGTTTGCACATTAAAACCACCTGCCTAAAACGGTAGGCCAACGAAGAACAAACACATAATGAATACAGTACTAAAAATCAAATCGATCGGTACAACCCACTCACATGAATAAAATTTAAAACTGCGTCAGCCATAGAGGCATTGTCAGCTAAAACTACTTTCAAATCGTCAGGGAGATTAAAATTCCTTCTTTGTGCTGCTAAGTCCGGGCATTCCAAGACGATGTGGGCGACTGTCAGACGCGCACCACATTGACACTCAGGAGGATCCTCGCGACGGAGAAGGTGGCCGTGCGTAAGCCAAGTATGGCCGATACGCAGCCGGCAGAGAACAACAGAGTCTCTGCGAAGGGCTCACAGGGAGGTCCTCCACACGTTTGTCGTCTCCTTTATACGCCTCAGTTTGTTGGGCGCTTGTAGGGTGCACCATTCACTACTCCACAAACCGAGCACTTTACGGCGTAGTGCAGAACGGAGATCAGAGCATGAAATGCCGATATTGAGGACAGGCTTGTGGGTGGCCTCTTTGGCCAGCCTGTCAGCCAGCTCATTGCCGTCTATCCCGACGTGTCCCGGAGTCCAAAGGAATGCCACTGACCGCCCTCGTTGTTCAATGGTGTAGAAGCACTCTTGTATGGCAACAACCTGAAGATTGCGCGGAAAACACTGGTCGATGGCCTGTAAACCGCCCAGGGAGTCGCTACAGATGACGAATGACTCCCCAGGGCAGGAACATATGTGTTGAAGTGCGCGGTGAATGGCTACCAGCTCTGCAGTGAAAACACTGCAGCCATCTGGCAGGGAGCGCAACTCATTGTGTCCTGCAAGCGTGTAGGCAAAACCGGCATGACCATCTACCATCGAGCCGTCTGTGTACACCACCGTAGAGCCTCGGAAACCATCAATAATTGATATGAAGTGGCGACGAAGGGTCTCAGGGTGGACTGAAGTTTTGGCGTACCGTGACAGATCCAGCCGAAGGTGAGGCCGTTGTATACACCATGGTGGTGTACGCGACTGGTATCTGAATAAAGAGGGGACAGGAACAGACTCCTATTGGCTCAGCAGAGACCTAACACGAACACCAACCGTCAACCCTGATCTCGGTAGCCTCTGCGGAATGTGGAGATCAGTTAGAGGAAAGAGTAGACGGTGGTTTGGGTGGTTAGGTAAACCACAGACAGTAGCCGCATAATTCGCAAGCAGTTGTTGCCTGGTATGCAGAGAAGGCACACCGGCCTCCACAAGGAGACTAGTCACAGGACTTGTTCGAAAGGCTCCTGTTGCTAGCCTAACCCCACAGTGATGGACGGGGTCCAACATCTGCAGAGCTGAAGGTGATGCCGAGCCATAGGCAACGCTGCCATAGTCCAGTCTGGACAGAACAAGCGCCTTGTAGCACTGCAGCAGCCTACTGCGGTCTGCGCCACAAGTGGTGTTACCGAGGCAGCGGAGGACATTAAGGTGCTTCCAGCACTTCTGTTTGAGCTCACGGATATGAGGAAGCCATGTCAGCCGGTCGTCAAACACTAGCCCCAAGAAACGGTGCGTGTCCACCACATTGAGCAGATGGCCATCGATGTAAAGCTCAGGATGTGGATGGGCTGTCCGACGCCGGCAGAAGTGCATAACGCATGTCTTGGTAGCAGAGAACTCAAACCCATGGGCAAGGGCCCACTTCTGCGCCTTGCATATGGCTCCCTGCAGCTGTCGTTCAGCAACACGCATACTGCTAGAGCTAAAATATAAGCAGAAGTCATCTGCATACAGCGAGGTGGAGACTGAGGAACCTACCGCTGCCGCTAGACCATTTATCGCCACTAAAAACAGAGGAACACTCAGGACAGAGCCCTGGGGTACTCCATTCTCCTGTACATGCAGAGAGCTACAAGAAGCACCGTCTTGTACACGAAACGTACGAAAAGATAAAAAATTTCGAATAAAAATGGGAAGCGAACCCCGGAGACCCCACCCATGTAATGTGGTAAGGATGTGATGTCTCCAGGTCTTGTCATAAGCCTTAGATAAATTGAAGAAAACTGCCACCAGGTGTTGGCGGCGAGAGAAGGCTGCCCGTATGGTGGACTCAAGGTGAACCAGGTTATCCACAGCTGAACGCCCCTTTCGGAAACCACCCTGGCATGGAGTGAGAAGACCCCTGGACTCAAGGAGCCAACACAATCGTTGACTCACCATACGCTCCAGCAATTTGCAAAGAACGTTGGTGAGGCTGATTGGTCGGTAACTGTTCAACTCATGTGGATGTTGACCAGGTTTGATCACCGGGACTATCAGACTCTCACGCCACTGTGAAGGAAACGTACCAGAACTCCAGATGTGGTTGAAGATAGCCAGAACGTTACGCTGAGACTCAGGTGGCAGGTGTTTCAGCATCTGATTATGGATACGATCTGGCCCAGGCGCTGTGTCAGGACAGTGTGCCAGGGCACTGAGAAATTCCCATTCACTGAATGGAGCATTGTACAGTTCAGTACGGCGAGTCTGGAAGGATAAGCGCTGTCGTTCCTCCCGCTCTTTCAGGGCGCGAAAGGCCCTGGAGTAGGCCGCAGATGCAGAACTCTGAGCGTAGTGTTCAGCAAACAGTTCAGCAACTGCATCTGGATCTGTGTAAAGTGCTCCATTCACAGAAATCCCGGGCACACTAAGAGGACACTGGTAGCCACAAACACGTCTGATCTTCGCCCACACCTGGGATGGAGAGGTACGCGATCCAATGGTAGAGACATATCTTTCCCAACACTCCTGTCGAATCAACCGTCTGGCGCGGGCACGAAGCCGTTTAAAAGCAATGAGGTTCTCCATAGATGGGTGCCGCTTGTGGCGCTGCAGAGCTCGCCTGCGCTCTCTAATCGCCTCAGCAATCTCCGGGGACCACCAGGGCACTGTTCGCCGCCGGGCTGATCCCGAAGAGAGAGGGATTGCACCATCAGCTGCAGAAAGAATGGTTGAGGTAGCGCTGTCGATCACCGCATCTATGTTGGAGAGTGGAAGAGAACCAATGATCGCAGCAGAAGTAAAAGCGTCCCAGTCAGCCTTATTCAACGCCCATCGGGGCGGGCGTTCTGGGGCCCGATGTCGGGGTAGTGACAAGAAAATCGGGAAGTGGTCACTACCACACAAATCATCGTGGACACTCCAGTGGATTAAGGGGAACAGGCTAGGGCTACACACAGAAAGATCGATGGCCGAGTAAGTACCATACGCCACGCTAAAATGCGTGGGGGCACCGTTGTTTAAAAGGCAGAGGTCGAGTTGAGAGATCAAGGACTCGACATCTCTACCACGGCCAGTACTCACCGTACCACCCCACAATGAGTTATGGGCGTTGAAATCACCCAATAACACATAAGGCGGGGGTAATTGCGCTATCAGTGCAGCCAGGACATGTTGTGGTACTTCACCGTCAGGAGGAAGGTAGACGTTGCAGAGAGTAATGTCCACTGCAGTTCTTACCCTGACAGCTACAGCTTCCAAAGGCGTTCGTAGTGGAACAGCTGTGCTGTAGACAGAGGTAAGGACGTAAATGCATACGCCACCTGACGCCCTGTCACCGTCTGTGCGGTTTCTATAATAACCCCGATAGCCACGTAAGGCAGGGGTGTGCATCACGGGAAACCAAGTTTCTTGCAGGGCAATGCAAAACGCAGGTTAAGTGCTGAGGAGTTGGCGTAACTCAGCTAATCGGGGAAAAAATCCACCGCAATTCCACTGGAAGATTGTGCTATTGTCATTAAATGCCATGATTAAAAAGGTAAAAGAAAATGGTTACTTCGATGTTTCACCAGTTACAGCCGATTTTGAACCGACCGAGTCCGAGATCATCGGCTCTGGGGAGTTGATGAGGGCGAGATCCGAAGGTGAGGTGAGGATCTCTAACTCATCTTCTGAAGCAGAAGATGAGGGTAGATGTGGCTTTCGAGCCACTAAAGAGAGCTTCTTCTTTGTCTTCTTGACTCTTCCCTCTCGCTGCCCCTTCGAACTGAGGGGCTGGGAGGGCTTCTCGGAAGTGGCGCTGGGCGTGGAAGAAGAGCGAGAAGCCCTTCGACCGGCAGGTTTGGGATCCGTAGGCCTTTGACAAGGATCCTCTGAGAGACCCTGAGAAGCCTCGGAAGGGGATGTCCCGATGGACCCCTTCCAAATGATAGGAGCTGGAGAAGGCTTCACCTTCTCCGGCTGGGAGGTGGGGACCTGTGTCCCCGATGTTTGAGGGGTTGATGCTCCCACTGCAACAGGAGTGGGAGCCACCGAAGAGGAAGTGCCCCCAGCTGGCAAGGGGGCAGGGACAGTTGAGTGGGCCTGGGAGCCCACCGGCATAGGCGCAACAGATGGTAGAAGAGGCACTGCAGACGATGACGAGGCTGCCGTGGCATAGGTGTTAACCAGGCGCTCAGGGTGGAGCTTTTGATATTTTCGCTTTGCCTCTGTGTAAGTCAGTCGATCGCGGGTCTTATATTCCATTATTTTCCTTTCCTGTTACAGAACCGTGCAGACAGATGAACAAGGGGAGTGATTCTGGCCACAATTAACGCATACTGGATGAGGGGTGCAGGGGACGTTTGGATGTACAGCACGTCCGCACTCCCGACATGTAGGGTTGGCATCACATCGGGAGGACATATGCCCAAACCTCCAGCATTTGAAACAACGCATAGGGGGAGGAACGTAGGGCGTGACGTCGCACCGGTCGACCATCACCTTGACCTTCTCAGGCAATGAATCGCCCTCAAAAGCCAAGATGAAGGCACCGGTGGCAACCCTGTTGTCCTTCGGACCCCTATGGATTCGGCGAATAAAATGGACACCCCGCCGTTCTAAGTTTGCACGCAGTTCGTCGTCTGACTGCAACAAAAGGTCTTTATGGAATATTATTCCCTGCACCATATTTAAGGTCTTGTGTGGTGTTATACTAACGGAAACATCACCCAGCCTGTCACAGGCAAGCAATGCCCGTGACTGGGCTGGGTATGACGTCGTTATTAACACCGATCCAGAGCGCATTTTCGACATGCCTTCCACCTCACCATACTTGTCCTCCAAGTTTTCAACGAAGAACAAGGGCTTAGTCGTCTTAAAACAGTCCCCATCGGTGCGGGTGTAAACTAGATATTTAGGGGCGTAAGCCTCACCCTGGTTTCTTGCCCGACGTTCCTCCCATGGGGTACCAAGGGAAGGGAAAGTCTTAGGGTCGTATGTCGTTGCATCATATTCTGTTTTACCACGCTTTGAGACGCCAGGTTTGCGTATGGCGATGCTGTTGTTTGCTCGTTTCATCCTGGTCCCACGAGCAGCTAGGGAAAACAGGTCCACCCAGGCAGAGCCCCGCTTGCCTGGGTAAGCCTTGTACAACTGAGGTGCGGCAGGTTCCTCAGAGGTTGCTCGCTAGCGGCTGTTCAACCTCAACAGCCATGCATCTCCTCGGCACGTGACACACCTTGAGATTGAAGGTTTTTTTTATAGAGGTTTGTACCATCCTCGTGACCCGGGCGATTAAGCCAAGATCCCCGGGCTCTGAAACGTACAACGTTCCACCGTCGCGCCGAACGATGGTCGTTGGAGCACGCGCAGAGCTTACGGTGTAGCGGACTGATGGCGCGACACAGCCCACGGCTCAGGAACCCGGGTTCGCCAAACCCGTACTCAGCAAATTAATGCTGAGCCCCTGAGGGGACGTGATGTTGAAAGTGAGGTTATGAGTGGCGATCTGTTATGTAGAAATGCATAGTTTAATACTAGAAAGGGGGAACAACAACGCTAAATGTTATTAACGGCCAAAGAAAACTTTACAGTGTATGTTTTTGGCCAAGTTACTGGGAACTGAAACAACATTTCAAAACATCGACATCTATTTTCAAGCGAAAAAATAAACATATGAAGACTTCAAACCATATTTGTAAGAGCATAAATAGCGCCTGTATACTTTAACCATTACGATTTGCATGCTGACATTGTTAACACGTCGTAAACAACTGAATTTTCGTCTTTCATTAGAACTGACATTTTCATTTAAAGTGTTATTTAATGAAAAATGCGTAATCAAATTACAATCTTATTCAAATAAACAGTTTGTTTCAGTCGTTTCTGCTACATTGTTACGTAACATAAACCATTTTTTGGTTTCGGATGTCCGACCTCGATTTTAGGGGGACACTCAATTGACAAAAATATTTAAGTCGTCATGAAACATTTGAGATTTACCCCTAAAACGAGATACAACAACAACACAAAGATGAATAAGACACATTAGCATATAAAGTTATAAACAGTGCAAATCGTCGACTGCAACATGTAATTCGCGTGACGAAAATAGGTTAACTTCCGATATTAGCAGACGGCCGTTCCGTCAAAACATTCTTCTCGAGAAAGCTTGACGGACGTTGACGTGACGTGACGGTCCGGTGACGGACAGTGTGAATGCTGCCATTAGAAATACATTGCGGAATGTTCTGACGGACGGTGACGTGACGTGACGTGACGTGACGGACAGTGTGAATTGGCCTTTAGAGTCATTCAAAGAAAGTCAACACCACTTAGTGCGTAGGTAATCGGCCATGTAATATTAGTCGGGGGAGACTTCAACCTTAAGAGTATATATTGGGACCTCGCTAGTTATATTTCAGGCGGTACAGACAAGCACTCTTGCGAGCTACTTTTGGATGCATTCTCTGAAAACTGTCTTGAGCAGTTAAACCGGTAACCCAAGCGCAATGGAAATGTTTTAGACCTTATAGCTACGAACAGGCCTGACCTTATTAACGATGTCTGTGTAGAGACAGGAATTAGTGATCATGATATCGTCAGAGCATCAGTGGTGACCAAAGTTCATAAACGAATCAAGAAGGCTAGAAGCGTGTTTTTGTTGGGAAAGCTGACAAGCAATTGTCAACATCGCACTTAGAAAATGAATGGGCATCGTTTAGTTCCGGTAGTATGAATGTAGAGGAATTGTGGACTAAATTTCAGTGCATTGTACATAAAGGGTTAGAGAAATATGTGTCTGTAAAGATGAATTAATGATGGAAAAGATCCATCGTGCTATAATAATAATATTAGAAAGCTACTGAGAAAGCAAAGACTGTTGCACTCTCGGGTCAAAAAAGAACACACAAATGACAGGCAAAAGTTAGTAGAGATTCGCGCGTTGGGCGAAGCATACAATACTTACCACAGCCATACCTTAGCAATATATCTTTCCGAGAACCCGAAAAAATTCTGGTCCTACGTAAAATCGATAAGCGAGTCAAAGCCCACTATCCAGTCCCTCGTTGATCATTCCAGGGCAATAATAGAAGAAAGCAAACGGAAAGCTGAAGTTCTAAATTTAACCTTCAATAAGTCTTTCGCGCAGTATGAGCGCACAGATGTACCATCACTTGATCAACGTACTAAATCCGAAATGGAGGACATAGTAATAGGTATTTCCGGTGTAGAGAAGCAGCTGAGAAAGCTAAATACGAAAAAGTCTGCTGGTCCGGATGGAATACCAGTTCGGATATACAAAGAGTATCCTGCGGCATTGGCCACTTAATTAGCTTGCATTTATCACGAATCTTTAATTCAGTGCAAAGTTACTAGTGTTTGGAAAAAGCGCAGATAGCTCCCATTTATAAGAAAGGAAAGAGAACTGACCCAAATAATTACAGGCCAATATCATTGACATCAGTTTCCTGTAGAATTTTGGAGCATATTCTCAGATCGAATATAGTAAATTTCCTTGAGACGCAAAAGCTTCTTTCTGTGAAACAGCACGGGTTTAGGAAACATCGTTCATGTGAAACTCAGCTTGCCCTTTTCTCACATGACATCTCGCGAGCCATGAATGAAGGGCAACAGGCGGATTGTGTTTTTCTGAACTTGAAAAAGGCGTTTGCCGTTGTGCCACACTGCAGAGTGCTAACGAAGATACGAGCTTATGGAATAGGTTCACAGATTTGTGACCCTGCTGGATGACTTCCTAAGTAATAGAACACAGTACCTTGTTCTCGACAGCGAGTGTTCAGCAGAGACGAGTGTATCGTCAGGTTGCCCCAGGGGAGTGTGATAGGACCACTATTATTTTCTATCTATATAAATGATCTGATGGACAGAGTAACTTGTAATTTGTTGCTGTTTGCTGATGATGCTGTGGTTTATGGGAGGGTGTCGTCTTTAACTGTCCGTACTAGTGTACAGGATGACTTAGACCAAATTTCTAGTTGGTCCAAAGAATGGCAGATAGCTCTCAATCTAGAAAATTTAAGGTGATGTGCATGAGTAGGTAAAACAATCCCACAATGGTCGAGTACAGCATTAGTAGTGAGCTTGTTGATGCAGTCGCATCGTTGAAATATCTAGGCATAACATTTGCAGACCGATATGAAATGGAACGAACATGTAAGGACAGTTGTGAGTAAGGCAGACATCCGAGTTCGGTTTATTGGGAGAATTTTTGGAAGATGTACTTCATCTGTAAAGGAAACCGCGTATAAAATGCTTGTACGACCATGTCTTGAGTATTTCTCAAGTGTTTGGGCCCTGCATCAGATCAGTTCAGACGTAGAAGCAGATCAGAGGCGAGCAGCTAGGTTTGTTACTGGTAGGTTTGAACAATGCGCGAGTGTCATGGAAATGCTCCGTCAACTCAATTGGGGATCGCTGGAGGAAAGACGACATTCTTTTTGTGAATTTCTGTTGATGAAATTTAGAGCGCCGGAATTTGAAGCTGAGTATAGTACGATCTTGCTGCCACCTACTTACATTTCGCGTGGTGATCACAAAGACAAGATAAGAGACATTAGGGCTCGTATGGAGGCATAAAGGTATTCTTTTTTTCCTCGTTCTATTTGGGAGTGGATTAGGAAAGGAAATGCCTAGTAGTGGTAAAGTGTACCCTCCACCACGCACCTTATGTTGGATTGCGGAGTATGTATGTAGATGTAGATGTAGCCAGTCTCTCACTGTAATTTAGTTTTCATACACAGCATCTATCAGGGTATCCTTTTCTGCATATTGGCACTTTCTCCTCTTTCTCTCTCCCACTGTCACTGGCTTCATCCCCATTTCTCAACCTTCCTTAAACTACTACCATCTTTGCCACTTTCACTGTCTCAATGCCTTGTCTGTGTACCATTCTTTCTCTTTCAAATTACTACTGTCGCTTCTGTTTCTCAGTCTTCTGTCTGTCTCTTTAATCACATTGTCTCCTTTCCACACATGTCCTTGCGGATGAATTGCTAGGGCTTGCAAACCCCAGACCTATCTGTCGACTACGTATGTATGGTAAAAGTCACAAGCATCGCGTGCCTCCAGGAAAGCAATTCTACAGACTATCAATATATTTTAATTTCATTTCCGAGTTTTGTTGTACAAACTTCAATATCAGAGACGTAAGCTGATAAAATAGTTAACCGTTTAAGATCTTTCACAGAAAATAGTAAAATTCTAAACACCTCATCATATTTCTATATTTTCTCGGTTTTAATGGTCTGGCCCTTGGGGACACTCATGGCATTTTGCAAGTCAGTGACATCTTCATCAATGTCAACTGGACCATCAGAAGTACCTTCTCCAGAAGAGACACCTGCTTTACAATAGACAATTACTTCTACTAGTACCTCGATTGCTCCAATCACAACCTCTGAATTTCCAATGGATGCACGAATAACGAGAAATATCGGAACGATCTTGCTCTCTGGCCAAAAAAGGTGTGTGTCGACTACTGCAGGATGTAACAGCTGCAAGCACAAACATAAGGATGCATATGCAATTATACTGATTAACAGAACAATTTATTCACAGAAAAAAAACAACAAATATTTAACTTGCTTCAGACTTTAAGCAGAGTAACACAAATACGCATAGGTATGTTGACAGGAACAATAGCAGCACTTTCTCCCATGTGTGGGAAGCATGCAGGATTGACATTTGTTGCTTAAATGTTCGTACAAAACGTTCAGCTATGTCATTGGATTGTGGATGAAACGGCGCACTAGTGAGAGGAGTGATGCTATTTGCTGCACAAAACTGTTCAAACTCCCTAGCAGTAAGCTGTGGTTCATTGCCAGAACCAACACTTGAGGCAAGCCTTCGAAGCAAAAATTGGATTGCAAAGCCTAAATAGTGCTATGTGATGTAGTCAAAGACATTGACACAACAAATGGATAGTGGGCCGAAAGAGTCTATTACAATAAGCCGACAAGCACTTAAAAATGGCCCTACAAAATCAATTCATAGTCATTGCCCTGGAGACTGAGACTTCATCCAAACTACAATTGTCTGTCAGAACATGCACTAAAAATGCACTAAAACTGAGACATCCGATATTAAACTTCAAACATGTCATTATAAATAAAATAATTTTTGTTTGAAGATATTAAAGAGATCACCGGGCCCCAAGCCTTGTCCAGCTGAAAACTGCCATCACGATTAATAAGATCTTCTGCCAAACGTATTACACAGATTATTTACTCAATGAATTTCAAAAGGATCTCGTTGTGGCCAAAATTTCTATGTCTGAATAGTCCATAGGGTAACCTACAGAAATAGAATGCTCTGTGATGGATGAATTACTGGGCTCCAAAAGATGGGTGTGACATTCATGTTCTACACACTTCTCATGCACTGTAAGCGTTATCTGACCAATGTAGGCTTTGCAGGGTATTGTGTGCACTCCAGCTTTCAGCAATCACATCATCCTTACCTGAAATGAGAAGAGCACTAACCTTCTTAATAATAATATGGTTTTCTTTCCCATAGGACCCAATTGAGAAGTGAGACTCCATGGTCATGGAACAAGTCAATACATGAATTCTTACACAAGAATGGTAAAAGAAAATTTTTAAGTAGTCCTATGCTCACGACAATCTTAAGACAAAGTGAAAATAATTAACAAAGAAAAAATGAATTAGCTTAATTGTTTAACTTTTCTAGGAGTTCTTCAACAGAATAAAAGGAGTGAGCCATGAGGTAACTCTTCAATTTAGATTTGAAAGTGTGTCGGTTAGTGCTAAGATTCTTTAGTTCTTGTGGCAGCTTATTGAAAATGCATGCTGCAGAATACTGTACACCTTTCTGCACAAGTGTCAAGGTAGTGTCATGCAAATATAGATTCGACTTCTGTCTAGTATTCACCGAGTGATAGCTACTAACTCGTGGGAATATGCTGATATTATTAACAACAAAAGACATTAAAGAAAAAAGTATTGTGACGCCAGTGTAAAAATTCCCAGACCACTGAAAAGGGGTCGACATGACGCTCGTGAACTTACACCACATATTGCTCGAACCGCCCATTTTTTGAACCAGAAATATCCTTTTTGCATCAGGCGAGTTACCCCAAAATATAATGCCGTATGTCATAAAAAAATGTTCAAATATTTGTAGAGCTTATGGGACTTAACTACGGGATCATCAGTCCCTAAACTTGCAAACAACTTATGAACTACCTTATACTAAAGACAGCACAAATATCCGTGCCCGAAGGGGGGTTCGAATCCCCGACCATAGAGGCCGTGCAGACCATGACTGGCGCACCACAGTCCCCTTGGCCACAGCGGCGTATGTCATAAGTGAGTGAAAGTAAGCGTAATAGACTACTTTTCGTGTTGAAAAATCACTTATTTCAGATATTGTTGTAATGGTAAATATAGCAGAATTTAGTTTTGGAACAATATCCCGAACATGGGCTTTCCATGACAGCTTACTGTCTATCTGAATACCTAGAAATTTGAACTGTTCAGTCTCACTTATCATATTCCCACTATGTGAGCTACTCCTCGTATTCCATAATGTTCCAACTTCTGCAATAATATTTTATGAGCGACACAATCAAATGCTTTTGTTAAATCAAAGAAGATACCTAATGTCCGTAGCCTCTTATTTAACCCATCAAGTGCCTCACAGAGAAACGAAAATATAGCATTTTCAGTCATTAAACCACTTCTAAAACCAAACTGTTTGTTTGACAACAAATTATGTCAACTGAAATGATCAATTAATCCTGAATATACAGCATTTTCAATAACTTTAGAAACATCCGATGGCATAGAAATAGGTCTACAGTCGTCTACATTATCCCTTTCTCCTTTTTTATAAAGTGGTTTCACTACTGAGTACTTTAATCTGTCAGGAAACTGACCATTCTGACAGGAAAAATTACAAATATGGCTTAGTACTGGGCTAATATATGGAGAACAGTACTTTAGAATTCTGTTAGATACCCCATCATATTCACAAGAGTCCTTAGTCTTTAGTGATTTAATTATTGACTTAATCTCCCCTATGGAAGTATCATGAAGGACCATTTCAGGTAACAGCCTCAGAAAGGCATTTTCTAAAAATGTTATATGATTACCTGTAGAAACTAGGGTTTCGTTTAGTTCACCTACTATATTCAGAAAGTGATTATTGAATATTGCACTTATATATGTAACTTGTCAGTAACTTAAACATTTCTACTATGCACTGACGTTATATCTTCTACCTGCTGCTGCTGACCAGACCCTTCCTTCACGACTGACCACATAGTTTTACTTTTATCCCGAGATTTTGTTGTTATTTTTGTTTGTTATTCTTTTTGCATTCTTAATGACATTTTTCAGAACCTTACAGTACTGTTTATAATGAGCCACTGCATCTTCATTCTGACTGCTTCTAACACTTTGATACAATTCCCACTTTGTTCTACATGATACTCTTATCCTCTTTGTCAGCCACCCTGGCTGTCTGTTACTGGAAGTACCCTGTTTTGAGCGGTCTAGTGGAAAGCAACTTTCAAACAGCATAAGAAATGTGTTCAGAAAAGCATTATATTTATCATCTGCATTATCAGCACTATAAACATCCTGCCATTCTTGTTCCTTAATTATGCTTTAAAAGGTCTCAGTTGCAACTGGATTAACTTTTCTGAGTAGTTGATATTTATGTTTAACATTTGTTTGAGAACAAATACTTTTTAGAATTAAAATTTGGGCATCGTGGTCTGATAGGCCATTTACTATTCTGCTGAGAGTGCCTCTCTAATAATGAAGAATGAACAAAAATATTGTCAATGGTAGAACTGCTATTTCCTTGCACTCTTGTTGGAAAAAATACATGTTATAGGAATTAAATAGCTCTAATAGCTGACTTTTTCTTGAGATATCACCTACACAATTAATGTTGAAATCTCCACACACAATTAAATTTTTATACTTCCTATACAGTGAACCCAGAACTAATTCCAGTTTGGGCAGAAACATTTTAAAATCTGAGTCAGGGGACCTATAAGTAACATCAATTACTAGTTTAGTTCCATTAACATTAACAACTCCTGCACAACATTCAAATATCTTTTCTGTGCAGTGTTTATAAAAATCGATTGACTCCAATGAAAAATCGTTTTTTACATACATGTCACTCCCTCACACTGCAAGGAACTCCTAGAGTAGAAGGCAGCTAAACTATATCCTTTCAAAGGAAGTCTCTGAATTGTCACATCACTTAAAAAGTGCTCTGTAATACCAATAATCTTAGAATAAATATCAATAAGCAGTTCATTAACTTTACCTCTGATACCGTGTATACCCTGTAGGGGGTTGGAAGATTATTTTGACTTGGTTTCTTAGGATCCTGCCTAATTTCGACCAACGAATGGAAGGAACGCCCTGGACCTGAAAATCTCCTTAACCTCCTGATGCTGTGGGTGGTCATGTTTCTTCCTCCTTAATGCTGTGATAATCTGATGAGGAGAATATCCATTGTCTTTGAACGTGGGCTGTAGATGTTCTAACTCCTTAGTGAGTCTGTCTCCATCAGACACAACACGTACCCCTTGCACAAACATCCAGAGCACACTGGTAGTTTGTGTAGAGTGATGACAGCTCAACCCCTGCAGAAAGATGTTCGTATGTGTGAGCTCCCAGTGAATGGAATGCCCCAATGACCCATCTATTATCCTGCTAACTAAGACGCCCATAAATGGTATGCACCCATCCTTCTCTGTTTCCATTGTTAATTGGATATTCTCATGGAGCGAATTCACATGCAGAAAACGTGACAATTATTCTTCTCCATGGTGTCACTCTATAAAAGTATCATCTACATATCGCCAGAAGACTGTTGGTTTTGTTAATGATTTATGATAAACAGTGCACCATTAACATGCTTTAATTAGGAACAAATTCAAATGTTCAAATGTTTGTTAAGCTTATGGGACTTAACTACGGGGTCATCAGTCCCTAAACTTACAAACTACTTATGAACTACTTACGAACTAGGACGGCACAAATATCCATGCCCGAGGGGGGATTCGAACCCCCGACCGTAGTGGCCGTAGTGACTGGAGCGCCTCAGTCACCTCGGCCACTGCGGCCGGCAATTAGGAACAGAGAACAAATTTAAGAATATACGATACACGTGGGTTTCATACAGTACAAAGTCACAGACACAACGAAACATGTAAAGTATATATCAAACAGAGTCCAGATGCAAAATCAAAGATCCTGTAACAAACAGTCATAACTAAAGACACGGAGTGCACCAAGCGTAAATTGAATCGTACTACAGTTCTGCCAAACCCCCTCCAGACGGGTAGAAGGAGGCGGAGTCTCTTGAGCACGTGACTGGTCTTCGCTAGCGCTTCCAAGCAAAAGCTTCGGTCACTTTTGTTTACAGTTTACGTGCGTTATTGCGTGATTTTACGTGTAGGTTAGGTTGTGTGAAAGGTGAATTTCATTCCCAGAGCAGACTCGGCAAAGTAACATGAAAATATTCTACAGCAGTCTGAACACAAGCGTGAATTACTGCCTTCCTTATGTGATTTTAGTAGCCTCAAACGAAACGGGAAGCTTCAATGCTTTATTCTTCTATTCGAGATGTAACTACCCGTGGAAAAAAAAATAGTTTTGTAATGAATGTCAATTGAGTGTGGAAGCACCTCTCACGTCTTTCCATCGAAGAAAATGTAAATAATGATGCTGACAACATTGTTATACCGATATCCGGATATTAGAGCCGACGTGTGTAATTTATGCCAAGTTTATGAAATAAAATATATATATTTCTCACCATCTGATATAGAATGTCTCATTTGCTGTAAGTGAGTTTTAAATACATTATTTATGAAACATTTATAATTAAACGTATCAAAGACCTGGGCTACAGTCATCTCCCTGTAATAATAATTTCGTGTGGCTCGTTGGCCAGGTGCAAGTCTTTAAATTGGACGGCACTTCGTCGACTTGCGTAAAAGAATGTGTGTTGTCACGTGCTTTTATTCTCTTTAAACTCGTTTCCAGTAGCGTAGGTGTGAATTTAAGTTTATTGTTTATTCGTAAAAACACCAGTGGCAGTCAGTCAACACAGACAGATAAAGACCATAATTTTTTATTCCTGTAGTGGAGACTATGGTAATTAGAACATAAATCAAATAATATATGAGATAAAATTTACAGTACCGGTAGGCCTGAGTTAATGTTTACACTTTTCCAATTCTATCATTTTTGTTTGTAACTCAGAACTGTCCCACTCCTTCAGTCTTGCAATTTATGTAGCATATTGTAGGGATAGTATGGAGAAACGTAACCTTGGTAGTACCTACTATGAAATTTCACTAAAATAGGAACATTCATGAGCTACAGACGTCAAAAATATAATAATACTAGCTGAACCCCCGCTGCTTCGCATGCGTAGGTTGTTTGGTCTGCAGAAGTTGTTTCTTTTTAATCCTGATCAAGAATCCATATATTAAGTTTCGTAGTTATAGCTTGAAATTTGAGTTAACAGCACCATATTTCTGAAAATCAATTTTTGCATCCCGTATTTCATCCCCTTATTAGTCTAATTTCCAAAAATACCGAAACACGTGTCTTTTAAATTCAAACCCCGAATCCAAATCCGAAAATTTGTAGTTCTAACTTCAAAATTACCAAAATAGCAACATATTTTCGAAAAACACCCCCTCTCCAATTTAACCCCGTTGATGGTTGAATTTCCAACAATACCGAAACACGTATTTTTTAATGTCTAACCAACTATACAAATATCAATTTTTGCAGCTCTAGCTTCAAAACTATATCAATAGCAACGTGTTTTCAAAATGAATTTTTGATCCTCTATTTAACCCTCTTACTTGTTGAATTTCCAAAAATTCTAAAAATCATGGATTTTTAATCCTGACCAAGATTCCATATCCGAAGTTTCGTAGTTGTAGCTTAAAATTTCAGTTAACAGCAACGTATTTTTGAAAATCAATGTTTTGCGTCACTTATTTTACCCCCTTATTAGTCGAATTTCAAAAAATGCTGAAACACGTGTCTTTTAAATTCGAACCCTGAATTAAAGTCCGAAATTTTGTAGTTCTAGCTTCAAAATTGCCTGAATAGCTACGTATATTCAAAAAAACGTTTCATCCCCTATTTCACCCCCTTACGGACGGAATATCGAAAAATCGCTTCTTAAATGACGCCTACAGATTAAGATCAACGACCTGTACAAGTTTCAAGTTTCTATCTCCAGTGGTTTGGGCTGGGCGATGATGAGTCAGTCAGTCAATCGGGACACTTCCTTTTATATATAGAAGATAGCAGATAGCAGAAGATAAGACAGCAACAGCTGACATCGTTAAGCTTTTGCTTTCTGCCGCAGGGAAGCGCTACTGCAGACTAGTCACATGCACAACATGCCCCGCCTCCTTCTGCCCTTGTGGAGGGGATGTGGCAGAACTGTAGTACGATTCAATTTATGCAGTGCACGAAGGCGTCTTGAAGTGGTATGCGCTGACGTTACCTCTCGGCGGTTCGAGTCCTCCCTCAGGCATGGGTGTATTTGTCTTCCTTAGTTTAAGTTAGTTCAACTAGTTCGAAGTCTAGGGACTGATAACCTAAGTCGTTGAGTGCCATAGGATTAAAAACATTTGAACATTTTTCTGAAATAAAGACACACAGGTTCACACGTAAGCAGTAACGAAAGTTATACTCCAACACTTCCCCTAAAACGTTTGATTTACAGCGACAAAAAATGTCTGATCCTACATCATTCCAAGTAGATAACGTAAATGTTCATATTTTATACACTTTAGTGGCTTTGTGAAAATGTCTGCCACTTGACATTCACTAGACACATGTTCAATATGCAACTTACCTTCCGGAACCAGGTCTCGCACAAAGTAAAACTGCACATCAATGTGTTTAGTTTTTTTTTTTTTTTTTTTTTTGAAACTCACAATTCTTGGCCAACCGGATTGCACTTGCATTGCCCACTTGAAGAATGGGTACAGCTTCCAACTGTGCAATTTCACTGAAGAGGGAAGGCAACCAGATTACTTCTTTTCCAGCTTCACTGGCAGCTACAAACTCGACTTCCATTGTCGATAGGGACACACAGACTTGTCGCCTGCTGGTCCAGTTTACAGCTCCACCACTGTACTTGAGGAAAAGTCCACTCATTGAATGACGGTTAGTTGGTTCACTAGCATGGTTGGCATACCTAAATACTTCCAGCTCATCTAACAGTTCAGCTTGGTATTTAAGTCCACATGACATTGTTCCTTGACATATTTTAAAATACCGTATGTTGAACCATTGATCAGTGACACTCTTCTGGTTTGTTCAGAAACTGTGACAGATAGTTCACAGAAAAACAAATGTCTGGGCGTGTTGCCACAGCCTAATACATCAAGCATCCCACTGCTTCTTGATAAGAAGCTCTAGTCATCATACCTGTGAACGCTTCCACTTGATGCTACACACATGGACAGATTCTCGCCATATTTTACATCTCTCTAGTCTCTACCACAAGCAAAACAACAACATCAAAGATCACACAAGGAAGATATTTTACATCACTGATACCCCACCCCCCGTGGTCCTTGCCCCCCCCCCCCCATTAACTTTAGATGGGTTTTTCAACTTCAGGTGGTTGACTGCCTTTGGCAAACTGTCAGCGATGTTCTTCTCACTCGGGATGTAGTCCACCCTTATGCTGTTGTTCTCCACCTCCTCCTGTACAAAGAACATCTTGAGGTCCATATCTTTAGACCTTTCCAAAGCCTCACTATTTTCCGATAGTTTCTTTGAACCCCGATTGTCAATGAAAATCTGCATTATATGGTGCAGAAAATAACCCTGACCTATTTCACTGAGGAAACTGTTCAGCCAGTTTGCTTCTCTTACAGTTTCACTAAGTGCAACGAACTCTGCCTCAACTGTGCTTAGCGCTACAGTCCGCTGTTTCCTGCTGCTCCAATGTACTGCTGCACCTGCAAAGACTGCAAGTATCCACTAAAGGATTTTCTGTGATTTGGATCAGACCCCCAATCTGCAACTGTATACATTTCAATTTGTTTTCCCATTTTCCGGTAAGTGACTGCATCATTTACTGTGCCTCGTAAATAACGTAGAGTGTGTTTGACAGCACGCCAGTGCTCCTCACTCGGATTACTGCTGAACTGGCTTAAGTAGGTCACTGGGTATGTTAAATCTGGCCTTGTACCTGTTTCCGAGTAAAGAAGACTTCCAATTGCAATTCTGTATCTTGATATGTCATGTTCACTGAGCTTGTCATCATCTTTTGCGTTTTGTAACTTTACGTTTACGATAAGTGGGGTTTGCATGGGTTTACAGTTTTCCATTTGGAATTCCTTCAATATTTCTTTTGTGTACACTCTTTGGTCTAAAACCAGTGTTCCATTTGTTCTTGCAATTCGAATTGACTGTACATGTCGTGGTACTCCAAGATCCCTTACTTCAAATTCTTCACTTTTAATGTTCTTCGTTTTACTTATTTCATTTTTATCTCCATACATCATTATATCATCTACATATGCAGTTACTATGAGTTCATGCTGTAGATCATAGTAAACACATGCATCAGCAATGGATTGTAGCATCCCTTGTTTGTGCAAGAACTCGTCAAGTGTTTCGTTCCATCTCCTGCCAGACTGATGCCAACCATAAATGCATTTTTCAAGTTTGCAGATCCACTCACCATTATGCATTTCTGCCTTATCTGGTATTCCACTAAATTTTCTTCTTAGTATGTCTGCTGTATTTGTGAAACCAATGGGGAGTTCCAAATAAACTTCATCTCTTATGTCAGCCATCAAGTATGCTGCAACGACGTCCAAATGATGAACTTCCCAGTCTCGTTCAACTGCTATTTCCATAAGTAGCCACATACTCTTCATTTTTACAACTGGACTGTAACATTTATCAAAATCTATGAATGGTATTTGTTCGTTTCCTAAAGCAACCACTCATGCTCTGTGTCTAGCAATTCTTTCATTCTCATCATATTTTCGCTTGAAGAGCCATTGGGTTCTTATGGTTTTTGGGTTGTTTGTATGTGGCACAAATGTCCAGGTTTTGTTTCACATTAGAGTCTAACCTCGGTTCTTGCCATTCGTTTTTATCTTTCGCTGAAATGGCTTCATGTACACTTTGTGGATACTTTTCTCTTGGTGTATTCTCATTTTCAACTATGCATGCCACCTTCTTTTCTTTTGTCTTGTAGTCCATCAGCCATTTCGGTGGTTTTGTAGTTTTCATTAATTTCAGGTTCTTTTATTTGATGGTCATTATCCTCTGTTGCTGAGTAACCATTGTCATCACTCTTGTATTCTGCCCTGCCACTGCTCTCTTCTTCCCTTACAGCATTTTCACCCTCCCATTCGGTCTCCTTTTCTATGCCACTGTTTTCGGAAGGCATACATTTTCCCATAGTATCCGCATTCTGTACAACTTGTTCGTCTTCCGCGGTGGTTTTTGTCTCCTGATCAGTCACTTTTGCAATACCTTTGTTCAATTTTTCACGAAAGATACTTTCATTGAATACAACACCTCTGGCAATAGTTATATTTCCCATTGCTGGATTTTATAGTCTGTAGGCTTTCATGGTTTCTGGGTATCCAAACATTACATTTAGGTTCAAATTTGCCATGCCAGTTTTTCACTTCTGCCCATGCACGACATCCAAATAAACATAAATGATCAATTTTTGGTTGTCGTCCATGCCATCGTTTCTAGGGACTTTCTCCATCATTTGCTGTTGCCAGAAATCGATTTCGCAGGTAATTTGCTGTAGTTATTGGTCCACCCCAGAAATGTTGTGGCAGTCCACTCTCTAATAGCATACATCACACAGCATTTGAAAGAGTTTGGTTGAACTGCTCTGCTACACTGTTTTCTTGAGGTGTGCCGGGGACAGTCAACTGCCTCCGAATTCCTTCCTTTTGTAGATATGTTTCAAATTATTTACTCATATATTCGCCTCCACTGTCTGACCGTAATGTTCCTACTCTTTTCTGTTGGCAATTTTCTGCATATGCCTTATAGTCTTTAAATGACTGAAAAACTTCACTTTTGGCTTTTAGTAAGTATATCACTGCATACCTCTTGTATTTATCAATGAATGTGACAACAGTTTTTGCTTCACCAAGTGATTGTGAGCCAGAGACACACATTACATCACTGTGTATCAAACTTAGTGATTCATTTGCTCTATTTTCTGTCATTTTGGGGAAAGGTTCAGTTTTCATCTTGCCTTCAATGCACACACCGGACATTTCATTTATTTTGCCTTCAGACGCTTCTAGCATTATTCCGCTACATTTAGCCTGTTTCTTTGCTTTATCAATATGAATGTGGCCTAGCCTTCAGTGCCACAAATCCAGTTCCCTGCTAATGTTAAGATTAGCGATATGTCACGGTTCATTCATTGAAGTACTGAAATTGGAGTCACTAAAGTAGTAGAGATTTCCTTTCCTGGAACCTTTCGCAATTATTTCACCACTTTGTCTCATTATTTTAGCTTCAGTTTTTGTTAAAGAAACCAACACTCTGTTATCAGCTGCCTGAGGCACTGATATCAAATTACACATAATGTGTCGAATGTTCAATGTGTTATGCAAGTCAACAGTTTGTCCTCCACATTCTACTGACAAATAAATGCGCACAATACCAAAACCAGAACTCAACAAGTATCCACCGCCAGCTACCTTTACTGACTCTTCACATTCTGTGAAGTTATCTCGTTGGTAAGTCATGTGGTCTGTTGCTCCACTGTCCAGAATCCACACATAATTTCTTTCCTTTTCGCGAAAAGTTGTGTATATAACATGTGGGTATACATCAGTGCCCAACATGCTCACACTTAATTCATTTGCAGAATGACAATATTTGTGATGCTGTGTTTTTCAGTCAGTAGCACGCTTTCGCTGGCAGTTAATGTCACAGAATTTGGGGATGTTTTATTTGCTTCCTTTCTGTGGCTCTCCTGCTCACTATATGAAGTGTTATCGCCAAATTGTGAACAATATTTCCCAATATGTCCCTACCCCTGACAACGGAAACATCGTGAACCACACTCATGTTTTCTCGTTTTTATTATCGCACTAGCTCGTCCTCGTCCCCTTCCGCTACGCTTTGTTTGTTGTTGTGAGCCCCTTCTGAGCGTCGAAACCTTAAATGCTCTCGCTTCACTTTCGCATTTCATCTTTGTAAGACGTCTTTCTTCCTCTAGCAGGCGGCTTTTGAATTTCTTAAGCGAGAAATCCGCTTCATCACACCGCATACTTCTCGCGAAAGTCTTATATTCTGAAGACAAACTCTTCAATGTATGAACCGCTGCTTGTTTGTCTGATAATGCAACGCCAGAACCGCGAACTTTGAACAGCAATGCGTTGCGTCTCGCACGGTAATCTAACATTGATTCGTCCGCTTTCTTTTCGATGTTCGCATATTCCTTTAGAGCAAGCATTCCATCCCACAAATCAAAATGTGTATGGAATCTTTTAGCGCGGCCATATCTCTCTCGCTGTTTCGCAGTCTTCTATATCGTTAAGTGAATTATCATCTACAGTTGTAAGTAGAATTCCCATCGCCCTTTCATGTACTTTTCTTTCGTCTGCTGTGGGTGTGTTTCCCATGCCAGGATCGATAGCGCACCCACATTGCGTACTTATAAGAATTCCCTTAATTTTTTGTGACCAGTGACGGTAATTATCTTCATTTAACAGTTCGAATTTTCGCTCTTCCGCCATGTTAGTACTGAACTATACCTTGTAGGAAGAAAACACTTTCCATTCGTATATTTTTCTGCAAATTTTTAGGAATTACGTCGCTTCTGTCACTGTCGCACTGATTTGGTAATAATCGTTCACAAATCCTCTTCGCAATCAGAAAAATGGAAAATTTTCAGTACTCACAGTTTATCGGTGATTGAACGATTTTCCAGCCTGTCTTCATTTACATTATACCTTACTCATTTTCTGTGTTGATCGGCGATCCTGGGCCCATAACCTGTCAATGTTCTTCTGCGGACAGCAGGGAGAACACACACAAATAGCACATCACACTGTCGCAGTTGAAAATAACCATTTTATTTTAGCATAACATGCACACAGGAACAATCGAACAGATTCCCGCCATATTTTACAACTCTCTACCACAAGCAAAACAACATCAAAGATCACACAGGAAAGATATTTTACATCACTGACACCTTCTGCAAAAGCCCTTTGACTTATAAAAACTGAATCATTTTGATCACGTTTTATCAATATGTTCAAAAAATACCCAACAGTCTCTGCTGTAATTTTGAATTCTGTTTGCAGTGTGTTTAGGAAGACATTGATTATATTCTTATTGGTTCCTGCTATAAGTCCATCATCAACATACAGAACAACAATAAGCTTGTCACAACTAGAGATGAGATAGTACATACACGGATCTGAATAACTTTCAACTAGTCCATAATCAAGCAACACACTTCTGAATCTATCATTCCAACATCTAGGGGACTGTTTTAAACCATAGAGACTTTTAACAAGTTGACATACCCTGCTGGTTCCATCACGAAATCCCTCCAGCTGTTCCATGTATATTTCTTCTTTCAACAGGCAAAAATGCAGACTTCACATCAAACTGTGCTAGCTCTAAACTTCATTGGCAGCAATACTCAACACTGTTCTAATTGTGTCATACTGAGCAACAAGGCTAAAAGTTTCAGTATAATCAATACTTTCACGTTGACTGAAGTTGACTGAACCCCCAACCACAAGTTGGGCTTTATAGTGATAAATGTTTCCATCAGCATCTCGTTTGATAGGAAAAACCCATCGATTAGAAATTTCTTTGTGCCGTGCTGGTAATTCCATCAAGTTCCATGTTGCATTTTCCTCCAACGATGCAACTTGTTTTTTCATTGCTGATTTCCACTTACTCTGGTCTGGTGAACTGATTGCTTCAGAGTAAGTTCTTGGCTCATTTACTTCTGCTAGCATACAATGGATCAAACGCTCGAATGTGCTCCCTGTTTCAAAGCTGCATCTGCTCTCTTCCTTATTCTTCTGGGTCAGTTGTATTTTCCACTGAAGAAGTTGTTGGTTCATAGTGGCTTCCTAGCAAATCATTCTCTGAAACATCAACCACAAATGTGTACTTGTCTAAGGATGATTGACTTTCTGTATGTGGAATTGCTGTTAAGGTTTTACCAATGCACTCTGGGTCAAACATGACTTCTCTGCTTTGAATGACTTGTCGACCAGAGACGAAAACCATCAATGTATTCCGAATAACCAACGAAGCTTGCTTGTTGTCCCTTTCATCCCACGTCTTATAGTACTCTTTTGGAACATATACATAACACAGAGTGTCCAGAAAAGGACTTCCTAATTTCAAAATTAAATATCTCGAAAAGAAAGATCGATAGAGGAATGCAGTAAACGGTATGTTTATTGTGAAAGCTGTAAGAAGTTTATACAGAAGTTTGAAATAATAGTTACAAAAGCTGCTAACAGATGGCGCTGTAATCGCCATACGTAATGCCTAGTATAAATAGTGATCCGAAGCCCAGAGCGATCAGTTCCACTATTGAAACGTGAAGGACGTTAGCGTACCGAAGGAAGAGCTTAAAACCATGTACTCCATTGAACAACGCGTTTTTCTGGTGCTAGAGTACCACAGGCGAAGTTTTCAAGCACGATTTAATGTTCCAAAAGGACCCGATGCAAAAACCATTTGTACGCTCTTCGCAAAATTTCAACGAACAGGCAGCGTAACTGATGATCTAATGGGGCATGTTGGCTGCAAGCAAACCGCAGTTACGCCTGAAAATATCGCCACAGTTTCTGGAATTATTCAGCGAAATCCAATGTCATCCGTCCGTAGAATTGCATCTGACACTCGTTTGAAGCGTTCCAGCGCGCAGAAAATACTGAGAAAGAGCCTACACATGTTTTCATTCAAAATTCAAACGCACCAGGCCGTACCCGTACAACCTGTGCAACAAAGGGTTGCCTTTGATAATCAGATGCTCACAATGATTGATAGTGAAGGATTTGATGTTGGCTGCATCTGGTTTACAGAAGAAGCACACTTCCACCTGAATGGATACGTGAATAAGCAGAACTGGCGATTTTGGGGTTCCGAAAAGCCATATTGGTGTGAAGCGAAACCCCTGTATTCTCCTAAAGTTACTGTATGAGCTGCATTATGTAACAGAGACATTATTGGCACTTTTTTCATTCGAGAAACGGTCACTGGTGCACGTTACGTTGCAATTTTGGAACAATTTGTTGCCACACAACAAGCGTTAGAGGATCGACCAGGTACTGAATGATTTATGCAAGATGGAGCCCGACCACATCGAACCGAACAAGTGTTTCGCTTTGTTGGGGAATACTTCGGGACTCGAGTCATTGCTTTGGAATATCCCAATTTTACTGGTGCAGGCATGGATTGGCCTCCATATTCGCCGGATTTGACTCCCTGTGACTTTTTTTTGTGGGGCACAGTGAAAGACGTGGTCTACCCGATACATCCTGCCACGCTGGACGAGCTCGAATAGCAATCTCTGTGGCATGTGAATCCATTTCGGTTGAGACACTACGAAATGTGATTGCGTATTTCATTCTTCGTTTGCGCCACCTCTGTAGTGCCAATGGTGAACATTTTGAAAACATTGTGATATGATTGTTTGCAAAGAGTGTTTTCATACGATTATTTCACTTATGTAGGAGGAACGTAGGAACCCGGGAGGCAATACTCACTTTACGTCTTATAAGATAGATTAAGGAAAGGCAAACCTACATTTTTAGCTTTTGTAGATTTGGAGAAAGCATTTGAAATGTTGACTGGAATACTCTCTTTCAATTTCTGAAGTCAGCAGGAGTAAAATATAGGGAAAGGAGAGTTATTTACAATTTGTACAAAAGCCAGATTGCAGTTATTAGACTCGAAGGGCATGAAAGGGAAGCATCAGTTGGGAAGGGAGTAAGACAGGGTTGTAGCCTTTCTCCGACATTGTTCAATTTGTGCATCGAGCAGGCGGTGAAGGAAAGCAAGGAAAAATTTGGAATAGGGATTAAAGTTCAGGCAGAAGAATTAAAAACATTGCGTTCTGCTGATGACATTGTAATTCTATCAGAGACAGCAGAGGACCTGGAAGAGCAGTTAAATGGAATGGACAGTGTGTTGAAGAGAGCATATAAAATGAACATTAACAAGAGCAAAACAAAAATAATGGAATGCAGTCTTAGAAAATCAGGCGATGCTGAAGAAATTAGATTAGGTAACGAAACAATGAAGGTGGTAGATGAGTTTTGTTACTTGGGTAGTAAAATAACATGCGATGGTCACAGTAAAGAGGATATGAAATGCAGAATCGCAATGGGAAGAAAAGCATTTTTGAAAAAAGAGAAATTTGCTAACATCGAATATTAATTTAAGTGTAAGGACGTCTTTCCTGAAGGCATTTGTGTGGAGTGTTGCCTTGTACGGGAGTGAAACATGGACGATAAGCAGTGCGGACAGGAAGAGAATAGAGGCTTTTGAAATGTAGTGCTACAGAAGAATGCTGAAGTTTAGGTGGGTAGATCACATAACTAATGAAGGGGTACTGAACAGAATTGGTGAGAAAAGGAATTTTTTGCATACACTGACTAAAAGAAGGGATCGCTTGGTAGGACACATTCTCAGACATAGGGGAATCGTAAATTTAGCATTGGAGGGAAGTGTGTGGGGTAAAAATGGCAGAGGGAGACCAAGAGACGCGTATAGTAAGCAGATTCTAATGGATGTGGGTTGCCGTTCTTATGAGGAGATGAAAAGGCTTGCTCAGGATAGAGTAGGGTGGAGAGCTGCATCAAACCAGTCTCTGGACTGAAGACCATAACAACAACAACAACATGGTGATATGAGCTGTACAGCGCCATCTGTTAGCAGCTTTTGTAACTATTATTTCAAACTGCTCTATAAACATCTTATAGCTTTCACAATAAACATACCGTTTACTGCATTCATCTATCGTTCTATGTTTTCGAGATATTTAATTTTGAAATCAGGGAGCCCTTTTCTGGACACCCTGTATCTGGTTTCAAAAATTTGTAGCTTATTTAAATGAACACCAGGGGTGACTCATTCTAAAGTGCCCCACCAGAAAATTTGTGATATACGTTTCAGTATTATATCAAACAGTTGGAGTGTGACATGATCCTCTCGAAATCCTAACTCAATTTACAATGACCAAATGGTTTCGCTTGCCTCTCACCGCATAGCATGTGCCCGGTGGACCTCCCTCTCTTCGCCAGCGGTCGCTGGCCCTTAGCTGCCCCTGCAGTCGCAGTGACGTCACAGAGGCGTTTTCCTTCCTCCTCCTCGTCCCTCGCCATAGTGCTACTTGGATGAAGTGGTTGTGTTGCGCTCCCACTACCCACCCCTCGCACACCTGTCCGCAGGTTTGCAGTTTGGGGCTGGCCGTCGACCCTGGGCCCTTAGCACCTACGTCAAAACGTATTCTGGAGCTGTCTTGTTGCAGCTTGAGTGTTCGTAAATGAATAAAGTAAACTCTTCAGAACGTCCTTTCATTTATTATGGAGAGAAGCTAAAAATCGAGCGTTTAGGCGCACATTAACCAAAAGATTTCTTGATGTTTCAACTCGACGGAAAGAAGAAGAAACTTTCTGCTGTACATGGTTCGGCAAAAATTCTTTGTTAACTTTGAGTGAAGACAAACAAAAAATTGTTTCGTTTCTACTGTGTGTTGTTTGGTGGTGAAGGACTGTCGACAACATTTGTCTGCAAGGATCTAAAGCTTTTAAGTGAACGAGTTAAGAAACACGAGGAAAGTGAACTTCATTTAGAAAATGCTGGTAAATATAAAATGTTTGGCACAATTAACATTACGGCTCAGATTGATTCGGCGAATAAAATGTCAATTCAGAAACATAATGAATTAGTTGTGAAGAACAGACACATATTAAACAGAATAGTAGAGTGCTTTATTGTTTGGTGGAACTCATGAGTTAGCACTAAGAGCTCACAATGAAACACAAGAGTCAGCAAACCATGGCAATTTATTGGACTTGATATCTCTTTTGGGAAATCTTGACAGTGTATTAGATGATCACTTATGCAGCTCTAGTAATTACGGTGTAAATATACGTCACACAATACAAAATGAGCTTCTGGGCTGTATGTATCAAATTTACATCGAAGAACTGATTAAAGAGATTAATGATGCCACTTTCGTTTGTGTGCAGGCTGACGAAACAACAGATATTACGTGCAAAGTTCAATTTGTCATTATACTGTGGTATATTAAGGGGAAGAAACCTGTTGAAAGATTTCTTTCCTTTGAAAACGTTAATGATAGGTAAGCATATGGACTTAATGAGGTTTCAAAAAGACGCCTGGAACCTCTCATTCTTCTAGAACAACTCATTGCTCAGGCATATGTCTTGGCCGGCTGCAGTGGCCGAGCGGTCTGTGGTGTGCCAGTCACAGTCTGCACGGCCGCTACGGTCGGGGGTTATAATCCTCCCTCGGGCATGGGTGTTTGTGTTGTTCTTAGATTAAGTTAGTCAAGTAATTAGTGTGTAAGTCTAGCGACTGATAACCACGAAGTTTGGTCGCATAAGACCTCACACACATTTGAAATTTTTGACATATGTCTGGAAGCTTTCAATGTTCAAGAAGAACTCATTGCTCAAGCTTATGATGGCGTCCCAGTAATGAGCGACAGTCACAGTGGTGTGCAGACACTGATCCAGAGTTCTTTCCCACATGCCAAATACGCTCACTGCTATGTGCACCAAATGAACTAGGTTCTTCAGAATGCTTCCAGTAAAAGCATAAAGTCGATAACGTTGTTCTTCGCAAATATTGCTGGTTTTACAACGTTTTCTTCTTCATCTCTCAAGCGAAGTTATTTGTTACAAACAGTCTACAACAAGAGAAGTCCTTCCGTCTCTTCAACTAGCTGGAACATCCAGTCCTGCATTGCAAATACTGTCAGATAAAACAAATTGCAGTTATTGGAATGTTTTGAAAAGATTCATGAAGAGGATTCCTGGAATCATGATACAATAAGAGAAGAATTTGCCTTAAGAAATTTACTTCACCGTCCACACTTCTTGTTCCTCCTAAATTTTTTATGATATCATGAAACACATCGATATTTTGCATAACACAATTCAGATGCAGAGTGCAAATGCTGTTACGCCGGCCGCGGGTGCCGCGGGGACTAAGGCGCATCAGTCACGGTCTGCACGGCCACTACGGTCGGGGGTTAGAATCCCCCCTCGGGCATGGATATTTGTGCCGTCCTAGTTCTTAAGTAGTTCATAAGTAGTTTGTAAGTTTAGGGACTGATGACCCCGTAGTTAAATCCCATAAGCTTTACAAACATTTGAACATTTTTGAAATGCCATTACCATATCTAATGCATTACATCATTTTGCGTGTACTGTATCTGAAATACGAGAGACATTCAACAGTTTGGAGTTTCTGATGATGAGTGTATTTCTCCTCCCAGAACACGTTCCAAATGTAGCAGTGGACTTAATCTGACAGCAGATGCCAAGGAAGTGTGTGGCATTATGACCAACCAACTGAAAGGAAGATTTCAAAACTCTCATTTATTTAGCAGCTTCGATATCATTGATCCAAAAAAGTAAGTCTTTTAGAGAACATTTCCCAGTCACTTTGGTCAATACTTTTTCATTAAACTACAGTCTGTTTATTTGCCACGATAAACTGAAAAATGAACTGTCAGTGATTTATCACAACGATTTATTTAGAGGCATTACATCGGATTGTGACCTGTTTACTTTCTTTGTGGAACATTCATTTGAAGAATCGTTCACGAAGTGCACAAAACATTAAAATTTGGGCTAACTACACCAATTACAGCAGCAGAAGCAGAGCGCAGTTTCAGCAGCTTAAAAAGAATCAAAACCTTCCTCAGGAACAGTATGAGTCAGGAAAGACTGAACTCACAGGCTGTTTGTTCCATTCACAAGGTGGAAATCAGTGATATTCCAAACTTCAACAACAGAGTAATTGATACGTTTGCCAGTCCGAAGAACAGACTTGCACATTTTCTGTATAAATAACCTTTCAGAACACAGTCCTCATTAGATAACATGCTAGTTAGGTAAAATACACATGAAACTGCTCCTAGCCAAGATTTTTCCCAGAGTTTTTACCTTGGCCATAAGGCAAAAGCCAGGAGGGTCCCTGTTGTCTCTCTGGTGCATTCCCAAAGGGGAAGAAGTCACATACGTCCTCCCAAAGTTCATTTTTATTTTGACATCACAATCAGTACACAGAAGTACAACTACAATAAGAACGAACTTCAGCATGAGAAGAGCTGGTGAACTTCAGTTCGAATCCAAACACCTCCAAGGCCCCAAGTTCTTCAATAAATTGCGTCACCACAGCATAAACTCAGACACCCACACAAGTACATGGAAAACCAGCCGAGCTGGTCTACCAGACCAACTACAATTTTACACACACATAACCCCCCCCCAAATAAATAATGTTAGTAATAAAACAAAATGTTTAATGCACATTTGTATAAATTCGTATTAGCTACAGTGTTTCGTGAATTATATGAATTACTGCATAATTAGAATATTTAATACTTTTTGAATGTGTTTAAACGATGTTATATAAATTGTGGTTCTTTAAAGAACACTGCAGACTGATTCCATTATACTGGGTACTAACTTTTTGTCTGGGCCCCATCAACGAAACTCAGCATGAGTCGCCACTGATGAACACTTCTTACCCGTGAACAGATGATATGTAGCCTTTCCATCAACACTACTTGGTCCAGTTAGATGAAGCACGTACACAGCAGTACTGACTGCTTCCGCTAATCAAAACTTTGGGAGATTCTTTGACAGGAGCACTGGCCATGCAATATCTACAACTGTTCTGTTTGTTCGTTCAGCACAGCCATTTTGTTGAGGCATATAGGGATTTACAATAATGACTTTGTGCCATTGGATTTCAGAAGATTTCTAACCTTCTCATTATCAAATTCACGACCATCGTCACACTGAAACACTTTGACTGGATGACCACACTGGTCTTTAACAATTTTCAACATTTATTGTATCTTGTCACAAGTTTCAGAGTTTTCTTTCAAAAAATAAACCATGCAATATCTTGTATAACCGTATGTGAAACAAATGAAGTACTTTAAGCTTCTTAAGGACTCATTTTCCATTGGTCCACACAGATCTACATGGATTATTGTCCCAGGTTCATTGCAACGCTGCTGACCTGACTGAAAGCTTTCATGATGCTGTTTCCCTTCAACACATGAACCGCAAACACATAATTAAACTTGACACTGATTTCATTAGGCTTCAAGAATTCATAAAAATGACGTTTATTTTGATGGCCCATACCTTCATGGCAAATTTGCAATGAAATTGTGGAAGCCAGATTAGCCTCAGGAACAAATGATTTCTCAGGTTGGTCCAGTTGAATTAAGACAATGAAAAGCTGTCCGGAAGGCACACTTCTTGCCTTAACAACTTTATTTTTGATTAAATCACAACTGTTCTTTAGATGAATCGAATGACGAACCTTTGTCAAGTGCTGCTGTCACTGAGAACATACTTCTTCTAGTAGAGGGCACATATAACACATTTTCCTTGTAATGCCACTCGCCATTTACCAAGGCTCTGACGTCGATTCTTCCTCTTCAACGGCATTCATGATAGAGTTATGGACTTCAAATGGTACTGGAAAAGTGCAAAACATAGAGAACCACTCACCGTGATGTGTTATATGATCCATGGCACCTGAATCAACAATCCAAGTATTTGCATCGAATTCAGGATTCAGACATTCACTGATAAAGGCTTAATTGCTTGAAACATTTCCAGGTGTACATGGATCACTTTTGAAATCTTTCCTTTTCTTTGGATTTGGACAGTCTCTTCTAATATGTCCTTTCACACCACAACTGAAGCACTTAAAACTCGATTTCTGACCTTTCTGATTAGGCGGTTTACTAGAACATTTCACTTGTTTATTATAATCGTATTTAGGTTTGGCGGCCACTAATGCACACAACGAATCTTGAGCAAAGCTCCACTTTTGTCGCCGCTTTTCGTCACATGTTAAAACAGCCATCAGTTTATCGAGTGTTTGCTGCTCTTCTTTTCGCTCCCATCAAGCCTGACGAAAACTTCCGTAACTATCCGGCAGTGTGTCCAAGAGTTTAACCATCAATGCAGAATCGTCTGGTTTTACGTTTAACTGGCCCAAGCGTAACACTAGGCCTTCGAATTTGGCTATATGCGTCACCATATCGTCGGCCAGATTCATAGTGAAACTAAAAAATTCCGTTTGGACAGCATGAGCAGCTTGATCTGTTTGTTGCTCAAAAATGGCATGTAATTTTACCCACATATCTCAGGCCGTTTCACATGCTACCAATAAAGCCATTACATTACCTTATAGTGTTGTCACTGAGCGATCAGCTTTATGCCATGCTTTGAGTTTCGAATTGTAGGTTGTAGCTTGTTCTGAAGTCGAACCATTTTCCAAAGGATCCGGTTTTGTAATTCTGTTTATACAAGCTTCGTAGGCTGCTACAGATCCATGCAGTAAATTACAAACCGTAAACTTCCATGCATTCTAATTCTCGGCACCCTGCAATTTCTCAACACCATGAAACTCCATGATAAACTCTGTTGAAAAATTCCAGCAAGCTGTTCTGTCACATGATCGAACACGCCGTAAACGGTACGCTAAGCAGAAAAGTATTATCTTTTACTTTGTATGCACAAAATAAGTCACTTAACATACACCTAACCACGATTCTTCTACCATGTTAATTATTTACAATAAACGGTGTGCCATTAACATGCTTTTATTAGCAAAAATGTTCAAATGTTTGTAATCCTATGGGACCAAACTAAGTTGGTCATCAGTCCCTAGTCATACAAACAAGTTAAACTAAGTTAAACTAACCTAAGGACAATACACACATCCATGCCCGAGGAAGGATTTGAACTTCCGACGCGGGATGCCGCGCGATCCGTAACGGGGTGCTTTAAATAGCAACAGTGAACAAATTTACAGGATACACATTACATGTGGGATGCATACAGTAGAAAGACACAACGAAAAATGCAAAGTATATATCAAACAGAGTACAGATGCAAAATCAAAGATCATGTAACAAACAGTCATAACTAAGGACACACAGGTTTACATGTAAGCAGTAATGAAAGTTTTACTCTAGCAGGCTTAATTTCAGTAGTTTCACTTTTGCACATGCACCTGTGCACCACATTTAGAGCTGCATATGTAGAGGGTGCGAAATTAGACAGAGGGTACTCATGTAACACCCAATTTGCCCATGCGCCTCCACGCCAACTCTCGTTATAAAGGTATCAACGTGAACGAGCATTCTCCACCTCTGCCGCCTCTCTCGAAAATTAGACCCCCCAACTCCCTTGTCCACGCCCTCCTCACAGATCCTGGCTTGTTGCTGTGCTTCCCTCACGGTGTTCCCCCTGCCCTCCACCTGTCCACTATTCCTATTCTCTCCTATGGCAACTTTCACACCCTACCCCACCCAGAAGGTGCCCTCCGCCCTGACATTTATTCCTCGTACCAAGTTTGATCCTCCCCCTTCCGCCCTATTCCTACACCCCTTCCTCACCATTTATCCTGCTCATTCCATCCTCCACCTGTCTCTCCAGTACTCCTCCCCTCTCTCGCCACTACAGGCTTCCTGGGACATCCTGCCTTGCATTCCTTCCTTCTCCCAGCCCTGCGGCCCTTCCTCTTCCCCTTCTTCTCTCCCCTCCCCCTTCGGGGGTTCGAATCCCCCCTGGGGCATGAATATTTGTGCCGTCTTTAGTATAAGGTATTTGATAAGTAGTTTGTAAGTTTAGGGACTGATGACCCCGTAGTTAAGTCCCATAAGCTTAACAAACATTTGAACATTTTTCCTCCCCCCTCCCTCACCTCCTCTTCTAGCTCCCTTCCTCATCAGTTATCACCATCAGGTGTCTGTGTTCTGGTGCTACGCCAGAGTGCGTTTTCTTCTCAGCGTGGTTTTAAAATAGAGCCAACCTGTAGCCGACATCCTGTGTGATTTTAATTGTCTGTGTTTTTGTGTGCCTCCTGTTAACAGCTGTGTGCGTTCTGCCTCATCACTGTTTCTTTTTTCTATCGGAGACTCTATGTACACTCTGTCTATCAACTTGTTATGTCTTCCAGTACAGTCGCCATGCCTATTGTGTAATTTTGTTCAGATTTTATCGCTGTTACATGTTGTAATTATCTCCTTGTAAAGTTATTAATTCTGTAGGCTGAAGAGCGCTTGTATGCGCTGCCATCCCACCATTTAATAGGGAATTGAAAAGCAATAAAGGAAAAAAAAACTACCTTTCTCCAGAAGCTGACATTCACCTGAAGATGGCGAACGATTGGCAGTCGACATATGCCAGGTGGTTTGACGTTATCTGGCTGCAATCCCAAAACTTAATCGAATACTTTAAAATATGTTACAATACTTTACGTACTTTGATGCTGCAGAGTAATTGTAACGAATAACGAAAAAATCCCACTGACGTGTTTTACGGCCCACTTTAGATTTGTAGTTTTATAGGTTTTTACAAACATTTTGGACCAAAATAATAACCTAAATAATAAAAAATTAATTAATAAGAGTATCTGAAACAGCTTTAGGAAAAAAAATTAGTTTGTGGCAGGTTTCGAACCACTGACCTTTAGGACTACAGTCCAATGCATTGACCACTTCATTAATTTCATACTATTGATGGCCGTTGTTAACTGATTCTAATATGACATTTGTAGATACTGGATTATCATTTATCGTACGAAGAACGACGTGTTTTTGTTAATTCTTCAGTGCACCATTGCTTTGAAATGACAACGTGTAAGTTACAATAAGAAAATCCTTAAATACGCAACGCTAGATGGCGTATGCCAGAGAGAGGTCTGGGCAGGAATGTCACGTAACATCTGTGAACGGCTGGTTTTCGTTAATTCAATGGAGGGTGTCAAAACTCCGTTATTTTTGCAAATATCTCTCAAACGATACGAGATATGAAAAAAACATAAGGGAACAAAGTTGTAGAGAATTTTCTCTTCTACAAATTCGTTTATTCAATTTTCGCGTCAGACGAACGGTTTATTTGCAATTAAAATTACATCACAAACGTCTCTTTCTGGTATTACTAACGTATTTCTTGTCCGAAATATTTCAAAAAGCGAGGTTCTGGTCTTTGGTAGCCAACAATTATATCCGTAAAATGTGGTGCCAATTGGTTGAACGGTTCGACCTAAAAAGTGGGAAAACGTTACAGCTAGACAGACATCGTCAAATCGCCGTTCTTTTTCAAATATCTCTGCAACGATGCAAGATATGAAAAAACATAATAGAGAGAAGTTGTAGAGAATTTTCCCCTCTACCAATTAGGCTATTCAATTTTCGTGTGAGATGAACGGTTCGTTTGCAATTACCATTGTATTACAAACGGCTTTTTTTTTATTACAACCGTACTTTTCGTCCGAAACATTTGAAAAAGCGAAGTTCTGGTCTCTGGCGGCCTACAATTATGCCTGTAAAATTTGGTGCTGATTGGTTGAACGGTTCGTCTTAAAAACGGGGACAGGGTTCATCTTAAAAACGGGGACAGACAGACATCCCAAAATCGCGGTTATTTTTGGAAACATCTCTGAAACGATACGAGATATGAAAAAAACATAAGAGAGCAAAGTTGTAGAGAATTTTCTCCTCTACATATTCGGTTATTCAATTTTCGTGTCAGATGAATGGTTAAGCCGTTATTTTCATTTAAATTTCGAGCTGTCAAAAGACGATCGCAAAGGCCCACTTTTAGTGTTACTACCGTAACCTAAAGTGGGTCAAGTGATGACTGTAAGGACGGCCGCGATGGCCGAGGAAACTCAGGCGCTCCAGTCACGGTCCGCACGGCCAATACGGTCGGGGTTCGAATCCCCCCTCGGGCATGGATATTTGTGCCGTCCTCAGTGTTAGCTAGTTGATAAGTAGTTTGTAAGCTTAGGGACTGATGACACTGTAGTTAAGTCCCATATAGGCCAATTCACACTGTCCGTCACGTCAACGTCACGTCACGGAACCGTCACGTCAAGTTGTATTCACACTGTCCGTCCGTGTCCGTCACGTCAATTCGTCCATCGCAATACGCGATGTTGAAAGTGAGGTTATGAGTGGAGATCTGTTATGTAGAAAGTCATAGTTTAATACTAGAAAGGGGGAACAACAACGCTAAATGTTATTAACGGCCAACGAAAACTTTACAGTGTATGTTTTTGGCCAACTTACTGGGAACTGAAACAACATTTCAAAACATCGACATCTATTTTCAAGCGAAAAAATAAACATATGAAGACATCAAACCATACTTGTAAGAGCATAAATAGCGCCTGTATACTTTAACCATTACGATTTGCATGCTGACATTGTTAATACGTCGTAAACAACTGAATTTTTGTCTTTCATTATAACTGACATTTTCATTTAAAGTGTTATTTAATGAAAAATGCGTATTCAAATTACAATCTTATTCAAATAAACAGTTTGCTTCAGTCGTTTCTGTTACATTGTTACGTAACATAAACCATTTTTTGGTTTCAGATATCCGACCTCGATTATAGGGGGACACTCAATTGACAAAAATATTTAAGTCGTCATGAAACATTTGAGATTTACCCCTAAAACGAGGTACAACAACAGCACAAAGATGAATAAGACACATTTGCATATAAACAGTGCAATCGTCGACTGCAACATGTAATTCGCGTAACGAAATTAGGTTAACTTCCGATGTTAGCAGACGACCGTTCCGTCAAAACATTCTTCTCGAGAAAGCTTGACGGACGTTGACGTGACGTGACGGTCCGGTGACGGACAGTGTGAATGCCGCCATTAGAAATACATTGCGGAATGTTCTGACGGACGGTGACGTGACGTGACGTGACGGACAGTGTGAATTGGCCTTATGTTCTACAAACATTTGAACATTTGATGACTGTAAGATTTGGGAGAATAAATTGTTTTCTTTGAGTATATTTAACACTAGATGATAAGTTTTATTGCGGTCGGAAAGCCATCCCTCACAACAATTGCCATTTTTGATAGCCAAACATAATTTTTTTTAGTTGTAACTTAATGGCTAATGATTTTAGAAAACTGGAAAATGGCGTCCCTAGCTAAATTTCTACAGAATACATTGTGAAAATTTGAGGCATTTGATATGGTTAGTTATTTAGATATTTCCGAGCCACAGTGCAAAATTGGCTAAAGCCGAGTTTTTAAAATTTGTGCATAGGCCTAAGTACGTTTACTTTGAACCTCTTACTTTCGGTAATGGATGAATATATGAAAAATTAAAAAAGCAATTTCAGAATATAAACATTAGATTATATGGCAAAAAATTCAACTCACTGCAATGAATGGAAAGTACAGAAGTGGCCATACCCACAATTCAAATTTTTTGTACCAAAAAATAATGGGTCCCCTACCCCCCTCAGGAACATCTCATGAACAAAGTTTCGCTTCTTTAGAAACGCTTTTCTTCCAATAGCCATTCTGCATTTTATATCTTCTCTCCTTCGGCCATCAGAAGTTATTTTGCTACCCAAATAACAAAACTCATCTACTACTTTTATTGTCTCATTAGCTAATCTAATTCCTTCAGCATCAGCAAACTGCAAATTTTTTATTTCTTCTCCCTGAACTTTAATTCCCTCTCCAAATTTATAATTGCATTCCTGCACTGCTTGCTCAATGTACATATTGAACAACATTGGGGAAAACCCTGTCTTACTCCCTAACCTCTGCGTCCCTTTCTTGCCCTTCGACTCTAATAACCGCTGTCTGGTTTTTGTATAGGTTGAATATAAGTCTTCGCTCCCTATATTTTAGCCCTGCAACCTTCAGAATTTGAAAGAGTGTATTCCAGTCGACATTGTCAAAAGCTTTCTCCAAATCTAAAAACGCTAAAAGCGTAGGTTTGCCTTTCCTTAGCCTATTTTCTAAGATAAGTTGTAATGTGAGAATTGCCTTCCGTGTTCCCGCATTTCTCTTAAATCCAAACTGATCTTCCCTGAGGTCGGATTCTACAAGTTTTTCCATTCGCCTGTAAAAAATTCATGTTAGTATTTTGCGACCATGACTTATTAAACTTATAGTTCTGTAATTTTCATATTTGTCTGCACTTGCTCACTTCAGAAATGGAATTAAGATATTCTTCTTGAAGTCAGAGCGTATTTCTCCTGTCTCAGACATCTTGCATACCAGGCGGAACAATTTTTTCATGACTGGCTCTCCTAACGATATCAGCAATTCAGACAGAATATCATCTACTTCAGGGGCCTTGTTTCGACTCAAATCCTTCAGCGCTCTGTCAAATTCTTCTCGTAGTATCATATCACCTATCTCCACTTCGTCTTCCATTTCTATAATACTGCCTTCAAGTTTATTTCCTTTGTAAAGGACCTCTATACATTCCTTCCAAAGTTCAGCTTTCCTCTCTTTGCTTAGTACTGGTTTTCCGTCTGAGTTTGTAGTATTCATACAGCTGCATTTCTTGTCTCCAAATATCTCTCTTATCTTCCTGTAGGCAGTATCTATCTTTCCCCTAGTTATACATTCTTCTATGGTTCTGCATTTGTCCTCTAACCACTCCTGCTTAGCCAGTCTGCACTTCCTATCAGTCTCATTTTTCAGACATTTGTACTCCCTTTTGCCTGCTTCGCTTACTGAATTTTTATATTTTCTCCTCTCATCAATTAAGTTCAGTATATCCTGTGCTATCCGGGAATTTCTATTTGGCCTTGTCCTTCTGCTTATATTGTCGTGTTGAAATTGAAGCAGGCTTGACTTTGAAGGCAGGGTTGTCGAGTGAACACAGCACTTATACTGAAAGCAGGTTTATTGCAAATTGGAACGTACACACAGCACTGACTACTTCTCAGGCGGAGTGCTCTGCTATTTATACACAGACAGAATGTACCAGAAATTAGAAGAATAGTTAACATAAGAAACAACTAGAAATTACAAGTTAACATAAGAAGCATGTAGGACATTCTGGAAATGTTAATTACAAAGAAATAAATTTTTGCCAGTGGAGGGGATTGAATCGGCGACCTTCAGCACTGCAGTTGGTGACGCTACCCCTTGCGCCAAGCCGGCAGTTGCTTAACGTGAGGTATCGCGGCATTGCTCCCTCTCTTGAAATAAACAGTGACCCGCTGTTAGGTTCCCTTTGGAGCCAGACGCAATGTCCTGTATCTTGATCTTGTGATGGGTCCTCTGTATGGCAGTTCTGGAGAAGCCTTTCTTTCTGGACGATTATCGATGACAGACGTTCCTCTGGGGCTTCATCAGTAACATTACCATCCTTATAGTCCTTGAACAAGAAGCCATTTTTGGCTATCTGCTCTTCAGGATCGTAGTAAGGCTTCATGCGGATGACGTGAACAATGTCTCTTCGTTTTTGTCGTTTCGACGACGGTTCATAATCCTCAACGTCGTATGTGACGTCTGAAAGGCAGCGTATTACACGATACAGACCTAAGTATCGCTTCAATAACTTTTCTGATAGTCCAACTTTAAATACAGGGGTAAAAATCCATACCACATCCCGTGGGCTGTACACAACAGGTCGGTGCTTGTCGTTATACCGCTGACGGTCCTTCTCCTGGGCGTCCGGTGTCCATATGCGAGCCAGCTGTCTTGCTTCTTTGACCCTGGTGCTGAGCTGTTTCACATGGTCATCCTAAGTTTCGTACGACTGGAACAGGAACAGCGTATCCTTTGTCACCTCAGCTTCATGGCCATGGAGCAGGAAAAACGGCGTGAAGCCAGTGGTGTCTTGTCTTGCGGTATTATAAGCAAATGTCATGACTGGCAGTACTGTATCAAAAATTGTTCAAATGTTTGTATAGCTTATGGGACTTAACTACGGGGTCATCAGTTCCTAAACTTACAAACTACTTATAAATTAGCTAATACTAAGGACGGCACAAATATCCATGCCCGAGGGGGGATTAGAACCCCCGACCGTAGTGACCCTGCAGACCATGACTGCAACGCCTTAGTCCTCTCGGCCACCGCGGCCAGCAGTACTGTATCCCAATACTTCTGCTCAACATTGACATACATCGACAGCATATCAGCTAACGTCTTGTTAAAACGTTTTGTAAGACAATTTGTCTAAGGATGTTATGAATTTGTCATTCTGTGGGCAATGTCGCAGCGTGACATTACCTCTGATACTAGTTTTGACTGGAATACATTTTCACGATCAGATATCATCAGACATGGGGCTCCATGCTTCAAAATAATGTCTTCTACCAGGAATTTGCGATCTTTGATGCTTCTGCAGTCGGCACAGGTTTGGTGACAGCGTAGCGTGTGAGGTAGTCAGTGCAGACTATTATCCATCGGTTACCGCTTAAGGACTTCGGGAACCTCCCTAGAAGATTTATCCCAACTTGGTGGAACGGAGCTACTGCAGGTGGAACCAGTACGACGTGCCCTGGAGGTAACTGCGGCACATGCTTCCATCGCAGGCACTCTTTACAGTGACTCACATAATGCTTGACAGATCAGTAGAGACCTTTCCAGTAATACCTGCGTCTGATTCTGTCTAGGGTCTACATGAACCCCAGATGACTGGATATTGGAGCATCGTGGAAATACTTCAGAATAGCTGGCTGGAGATGAGCTGGAACGACCAGTAGCCATTTGGGGCCCAGTGGATCGTAGTTGCTCTTATACAATGTACCGTTTATAAGTTGGAACTTTCTATTGGTCGGTTCTCCTTTCTCCAAGGCCTCTATAGTTTTTAATAGTGCTGGATCTTCCCGCTGTTTAACTTGTAACATCACCTAATTTCATTCATGCTCTTGTGTTCCACTAATGGATTCCTCGAAAGGCAGTCGGCATCCTTGTGTCTGCGCCTGTTCTTGAATGCCACTGTGACATCATACTCTTTGAGTCTTAGTGCCCGTCTTGCTAGTCGAACTGATGGATACTACAAATTGCTCAGCCAACATAAAGAATGATGGTCTGTCATGACAGTGACTGATTTGGCAAATACATATGGCCGGAACATGTAGCCCAGATAACTACGAGACATTCCTTCTCAATTGTAATTTATCTCGGACTTTGAAAGTACTCTTGATGCATAGGCTATCACCCTTTCAGCACCTTCCTGAACTTGTACAAGTACTGCATCAATTCCATACCCAATGGCGTCTGTGTGAAGTTCCGTTTCCGCATTCTCGTCGTACAAGGCTAGAACTGTTGCAGAAGTTACAGCCTCCTTAACTTCCTGGAAAGGTTTCTCTTTTGTCTCATCCCATTACAACTTGGCATCTCCCTGCAGAAGTTCTTGCAATGGACATGCCTTGTTAGAAAATCCTTTTATGAAACGTCGGTAGTATGAGCACAGCCCGAGGAAACTTCTCACATCACGAATGTGCTGAGGAGTTGGAAATTCTGTGACTGCCCTTACTTTATCTGGATCAAGACGGACACCATCTCTGTTGACAAGGTACCCCAGGATTTTTATCTCTTTGGCGACAAAGAGGCACTTCTTTAGATTGAGGCGGAGTCCTGCAGTCTGAACACACTTCAGCACAGTTGACAGGCGAGGCAGATGTTCATCAAATGTTTTCGAGAAAACGACAAAGTCATCTAAATAGCAAAGACACGTCGTCCAGTTAAGGTGTTGAAGCACGTTGTCCATCATGCGTTCGAATGTGGCCGGAGCATTACTTAATCGAAATGCCATTACATTGAATTCATAGAGGCCGTCAGGTGTAATAAAAGCTGTTTTCTCCCTGTCAGCTTCGTCAACCTCGATTTGCCAGTAATCTGTCTGCATGTCCATACTTGAAAAGTATGTAGCTCTTTTCAAGCAGTCTAAGGTGTCGTCAATGCATGGCAACGGGTAGACATCTTTCTTTGTAATATTGTTCAGTCGCTGATAGTCGACACTAAAGCGCCACGTGCCATCCTTCTTCTTTACGAGGACCACTGGAGACGACCAAGGACTGTCTGAAGGTTGAATAATGTTATCGTGGAACATCTTCTCCACTTCCTCGCGAATTATTCGTCTTTCAGCTGGCGACACTATACGAACGCTGGCTAAATGGTGGATGATCTCCGGTATTGATCGGGGTTCCTTATCGAGGGTCGTCTCGTTAGAATATTCCCCTGCAGAGGTGTGAATGCACCCGAAAATTGGCGTAGTATAGCTAACACCCGCTGCCGTTGTTCCTTGATCAGTCTGGGCCATATTGACAGTTCCACGGTTGTTTCCTCCAGCGTGATGTCTGTACTAACAGCAGAGCATGGGTCTTCGTTGATAACGTTGAGCTCACCATCCTGGATTGGTTCAGCTGTCCCGATACACATTCCCTTGGGGATAAGTTGTGACTTCATGTGACATTTAGTGATCCAAATCTCTCCTTGACCATCGGTAATGCTTATAATAGCCGCTGGTATGTAAATTTCTTTTGTGAGCTTGGTAAACTTTTTACTATCAGCAAGAACGTCACAGTTTAACTGGTCATCTGTGTTTGTGACTGCAACTCGTCTCATTGTCAACGGCAGTATCGTCACATTGTCAACGGCAAATAACTTCCCAGAAAATTTTGTATCACGTGTATTCGTCGGAACAACTTTCTCAATTTGCAGCTAAGATCTTCCACAGTCAATGATAGCTTGGGATGCTTGAAGTAAGTTCCATCCAAGGATGACATTATGACTACATTCTGTTAAAACGACAAATTCAAATGGTTGGGTCCTGTTGTTGATGGTTATTCTGGCGACACAAGTTCCTGCTGGATGGACGTACTTTCCATTCGCGACCTTCAACACAGTTGCTCCCGTATCACAGAACATTGTCTTCTTTAGTGTGCGGCGGTAATTATCCGATAATACAGAAAAAGAGGCTCCTGAATCAACAAGTGCCCGGACAGGTTGGCCGTCGATTATGACGTCGATGAGATTTCCTGACATCTTAGCGACTGTCGTCCATGGAGGATTTTCATCTGTGGCGGCCTCACCTCCGTAGATGGTCGCCTCGCTTAGTTTTCCCTGGCGCGGCGGCTAGGGGAGTGGCTGGTACCTCTGTACGGCGATGGTGAACGGCAGCGGCGCGTCGGAGAGCGACCTTGTCCAGGGTACAGCGATGGCCTTCTTCAGAAAGGTTGACTGAATTCATCAGCAGGTGACTGCCTGGGATAGAAATGCTCTGACGGCTGACGTCTTGCAGCAAAATGATCATCGAATACTCGCCTCCTCTGTCTGCAGTAGCATACGACATGTCCAGGGCGCCCACAGTGGAAACACAGTGATGTGTTGTCTTCTGTCCTCCATACGTCGGTTCTTTTGCAGGGCGCCATAGTTACCTTGAGAGTTGGTTATGTCCGCGTTAATGTCTGAAATACCTCTTCCTTCGCGGCGTCGGCTCCCTCATGACTTACAGGGCTTACATCTATGGCCATAATCTGATGCTCGCTCGGTCTAAAAGTCCCGGCTGCCATACATTGTTGTAATTTTTCTCTCACAATTTGTCATATGAGAGAAGCGAAGTCATGCTGGTCTTCCACAACGGCAATAGGAACTACATTCGGGAGTCTGTCATACGTCTTTTATCCAACCCTTATTTGTTGCATCTCTTCAATACGCTGGCACCACTTGATGAACTCATCCGTCGTAGCGACGTCTTTCATACGAAGAGCTTGGTACATGTCTCCTGCAATACCATAAATCAGGTGCGTGATTTTATCGCTCTCAGTCATATTCGGGTGAACTATGTTACATAGGGCCAAAACATTCTGTATGTATGACTGTTGGCTCACCATATCGTTGGCCATGCTTCTTCAGTTGTTTTACCACCAAGTGGATTTGTCGCTGAGTGTCTCCAAACGTCTTCTTAAGCTCCGTCTGGAACGTTTCCCAGTCATTCAGCTTATCTTAGTTGTTTTCAAACCATTGCTGGGCTGTTCCAGCCAGGTAGAAATAAACGTTGGCCCACCTGTTATACTTGGCGGCTCGGTCGAACCGTTGAAGACATTTGTTGGGGTCCTGTTTCCAGAGAACACCGATGGGTGTCTGATGTGCAGCTGGCTTACTGCTGGTTTCGTGTTCATGGTCCTTCTGATGATACGGACTTTTAGAAGGATGTATACTCAGTATATCCCTTGTATTCTAGTCCATGTAAGTGATGGCTTCTATGTTGCCTAATCAGAGCCACGGTGATGCAGCTGTTGCACAGGATACCCGGCGTCTCCACCAGACAATTTCGCGTTAAAATTAAAGCAGGCGTGACTTTGAAGGCGGGGTTGTCGAGTGAACACAGCACTTATACTGAAAGCAGGTTTATTGCAAACTGAAACATACACGCAGCACTGACTGCCTCTCGGGCAGAGTGATCTGCTATTTATACACAGACAGAATGTACCAGAAATTAGAAGAATAGTTAACATAAGAAACAAGTAGAAATTACAAGTGAACATAAGAAGCATGTAGGACATTCTTGAAATGTTAATTACAAAGAAATAAATCGTTGCTGGTGGAGGGGATTGAATCGACGACCTTCAGCACAGCAGTCTGTGATGCTACCCCTTGCGCCACACCGGCAGATGCTTAACGTGGGCTCTCGCGGCATAATGATCCTCTGCGGCCTTAACTACCCTATCTCTTAGGGCTTCGATGGCATCAGTCAAGGCTGTATTTAGGCAGCTGCAACATGTGTAGCTGCACAGGGCGGCAGAATTTTGCCGCCTACATTTTTTTCAAATATTTTATTAATGTTAATTGAATCATCATTATTCAGAGTTCCGATTTCAGCAATAAATTTTAAAATTCAGCTTGTTGTGTTGACAGCAGTGGCATATTCAGAGAGGTGGTTTTTAGAAATCAGTTTGAATCCCAGAAGCAAAGGAGGGGGGAGTCACATAACTAATTACGGCCCTGGCACCAGTCAACGTCTGGTGAAGGAAGAGGCTTGGTCAATGTTGCTGGGGGTGCAGAGGTAGAGGTATGGCTGACGACCTGGGTCTCAATTGTGCACTGTAGGCAGCCCAGTCAGCACGGGACGATTCGTGCACTAGTTTGGGAGGGGGAGTAGGATGGGAGTGAGGATCAGGTGGCAGCGGTGATCAAGGGTGTGGAGAACAGGGTCATGGTCACTGCCAATGAGGTCAAGGACTTCTGCCATGAGGTGTTCTAGGAGACTGGGAGAGGTGAGAATGTCTGACATGGTGTTTCTCTCAAGATGGGTGGGTTTGGGGAGAGAGATGATGTCGCCCTGGAGAGTGATAAGAAACTTATGCCTCTGCTGGAGCCCACTAGGGAAACGAAAGGAAATGTTGAGGTCAGCGGCAACTGCATAGGTCACAAGGGGCGTCAATATGGCAGGTTAAATCGTACGGGAAGGTGCAGCAGACATGATGGTTAAGTAGGGAGGAAGAGGCTGACAATGAGGTGCTCTGTGGGATCATTAAGGAGAGGCTGGAGCTGGAAAGGGTGATGGCAGAAGTGGCCAAACGGTAGCGACTTTCTGTATGGTAGAGGGGGTAAGAAGTGGTAATGACATTGTGCTGGCGTTGGAGAAAGGTTTAGGAAGAAGACATTCACACAGTGGTGGGAGAGGGTATGTCTGACTAGGTGTCTGTTGACAGGAAGGGAGCGAAATTTGTGCTAGAGAAGGGTATAGAATGGGCATGCCATTGAGGGAGGGGGGCAGACGGAAAAAGATGGAAGGGTGTACTTTGTACAAGGGTCTCTGTGAGAAGATGAAGTGGGACTAGTTGGAGAAGAGGGTGGAGTAGGTGTTGAGCTGGAAGATGGAGTAGGTGGTGAGGACAATCTGTTGTAGGGTTTGAGAGCACTGAAAAGGATGGATATTTTGAAGGATGGTTGTGACAAATCAAACGATGTCCTCCATGGTGGGAAGGAGATTTGTTTGGGTGCATGGGAGGATCAATGGGGAAGACAGGGCTGGTGAGTTTGGGTTTGATGCGAGAGGGCACACCTAGCACTTATAGGAGCACACTGAGGGACTGCATAAGGATGGCATCCTGGCCAGGGATCATTTGGAAGAACAGGGTGATGGGGTGGTACTTATGAACCTTAAAGTTCAAAATGTTCAAATGTTTGTTAAGCTTAAGGGACCTAACTGCGGGGTCATCAGTCCCTAAACATACAAACTACTTATGAACTACCTTATACTAAAGACGACACAAACATCCATGCCCGGGAGGGGGATTCGAAACCCCGACGTGGAGTGGCCTCGCGCCTCGTAGCATGGTACCTCAATGCTCTCGGCCACTCTGCCGCGGCTATGAATCTTAAAGGAGAGGGGATGATTATACAGGAAGTGGGGATTCGTGTGAAAGAAGATGGAGTGCATTTCTTGGGGCGAGAGAGGACGGGGGGTATCTGTGGGACAGTGGTGAGGATGGAAGGAGCAGAGTTGGCAGGAGCATCAGGAGTTTTCTTGGGTGTGATGGCAGGGACACGATGAGGAGGGAAAAGGGTTGGGGGAGTGTCGGATTGAGAGTTGTTGTAGAGCAGGTCCTCCTTGTGGGGGCATTAGCAGTGGGAGTTGGCAATTCCGTGACCACCGTGGCTCTTAGGCAGGTGACACATGTGGTGGAGAGGGGGATATTCTATAGGGTAGGTGAGGGATATCAGAGGAGGAGGAGTGGTGGGGAAGACAGTGCGATATATGGCAGAGCGAGGGTAGGTCGGCCGAAGGTGGCACGCCGTGTCACGGTGGCGGTGGCTCATGAAGGGGCGGTGTATAATATCTCGGTATTAGGTGTGATGTCCGGGGGGGGGGGGGCAGGGGCAGGGGACGATAGGGGAAGGCACTCACTCGCGGTAGCGGGTGTCGTGTGGCAACGGGGGCGACAGTAGTGAGCTGGTGGTGCAACGTTTCTGTCGGTGCAGCAACGAGGATTCGAAGAGCGAGTGGCGACGGCAGGTAGCAGCAGTAGCAGTGTCGAGGTGGTCTGACAGTGGCAGGGCTGGCTGGCAGTAAGAAGGCTGGTCAGTAGGAGGTACTGGGAGTGTGGGGCACTGACGGCATGGCCTCCAGACAATGGTGGCGGTGGCAGCACCTCTCCACAGAACGGCAGGGGCAGGCAGTAGTGGGGCAGTGGCGGCGGCGACGACGGCATGTAGGTAGCAGTGGCTTCAGGATGGCGACAGGCGTCAGGTCTCGGTTCAGGTGACAGAACTGGAAACGGCAAAGGGTACGCTGAAAACAGAAAATGCAATACGTAAAGTGCAGTGGTAATGGTGGGCTGGGACTCCAATCCAGTGGATGGCATACACTGCCTTTTTTTAAAAAATTGTATTGATAATTTCCAATGCACCCTACTGGTGGGTGGGATTGCAGCAGCATGCAGGCTGCTTTTCCATAGACACAGTATGGATAAGTAGACATATACCACAGAAACAAGGAAATAAAAGAAGAAAAGATAGCGATAAAAACAGTGACTTTATATCGAATCTTAAAAACGTGTAAATTTGAAGGATTAAAATCGTAGACAGCAGTCCCACACAGATAAAAAGACACTGGCAGTTCAAATTTTCACACGCTCCTCTTAAATTGATCTTTATTTGTAGTTACATTTTTATGGTTGTTAATAAATTATTGAACATATATGTTCCTGAGTACTGGAACGCTTTTTGAGCTAAAGTAAGTGCTTTTAAGTCCTTGTGTAGCTCGGTTTTCTTCCTAGTATTGTATGTGTGAACAGAGCTGTTTGTTGGGAAAAGGGATATATTATTTATGACAAATTTCATTAAGGAATAAATATACTGAGAGGCAGTAGTTAAAATACCCAGTTCTGAAGAGTTATCCCAAAATATTATATCACATGACATTATGGAATGAAAGTATGCAACCTTTTTTTTATTTTTATGTCTAAGTCTGATACCACTTGTATTGCAAATACAAATTTATTAAGTCGTTTCAGCTGTTCTGTGGTGTGCTCTTCCTAACGGAATTTATTATCATGCTGTAAACCATTTATTAATGTTCAAGAAATTATTATTAGCAGACCTTTCTAGAACTGTGCTCTGCATGCTATTTCATGCAATACTTGTATCATCTGCAAAAAAAAAAAAAAAAAAAAAAAAAAAAAAAAAAAAAAAAAAAATAAATAAATAAATAAAAAATAAATAAAATAAAAAACTCTGCTTCTAACAGTGTAATGGATGAGAGGTCATTAATGTACACAAGTAATAGCAGTGGCCCTAAGATCGATCCTTGTGGGACAACACACGTACTTTCTTCCCAATCTGATGATGACTGTTGGTTCAATTCACTAGTCCCTTGCACTAACACCCTTTGTTTACTGTTAGCGAGTGTGACTTGAAGCATTTTGCAACATTTTCCATGACACCATAGAATTCTAATTAACTTAACAAGCTGTTATGGGTCACACAATCAAATGCCTTTGATAAATCACAGAAAATACTTGCTGTTTGTAATTTATTACCTAATGAATTAAGTACATTCTCGCTGTTGGTGTAAATAGCCTTCTCAATATTGGAACCTTTCAAAAATCCAAAGTTTGTTCTAGACAATATGTCATTTGAGGTCAGGTGGTTGAGAAGGTGCTGGTACATAACCTTTTCTAGAATTTTTGAGAATGCTGGTAAAACTGAAATTGGTCTATAGTTTGATGGTATCTCATTATCCCCTTTCTTGAATAGAGGTTTAATATACGCATATTTTAACCAATCAGGAAATGTTCTAGATATAATAGAGTGGTGTCGAAATCACAAGAACACACTTTAATTAACTTTGGTGATATTTCGTTGTAACCACTAGAATGCTTTGTTTTTAAAGATTTTATTGTGGAAGTTGTTTCTTGTGGTGAAGTGAGTGACATATTCATGTTCCTGAAGTTAGTATTATTTACTGTAGATAGGGAAGGATTAAGTGGACAGAGGCTGACCCAATAGACAAGGAGTACAAGGTAGTACAAGAACTCAGGGGAGAGGGAGGCAGGGGAAAGGGGCACTGAAAGTGTGTCGAGGGGGAGGGAGAAGGCAGCCCAGAAGTTGGTAGGATGGTTACATGTCAGAATGGAGCAAACTCCCTGATTAGATTAAATTAGATGTACTTTTCGTTCCGGTAGATCCGAATTGAGGAAATCCTCTTGGATGTAGAACATGTCAGAAGGACATACACAATATATACTTCAAAAAGGGAGCATATGTGTTAATGAACCTTCCACAGATCCCAAATGTAATTGCTCTTGTGGATGTGGGATTGGTCAGGATAAACAATTATCTTAAGAATATTTACATTTTAAAGGACATAAAACTTATTACTAGGTGCATATTACAATTCTTAGCATTTTTTTTACAACACTAATTTACAATGATCACATTACTGCACAAAACTTATACTGAAGTCAAACTGAACACACTATTCATATTTGTGAATATTATATACAATAACTTACATCAATCACTTCTGGTAAGATTGTTGTTGTTGTTGTTTATAGGGGACTAAACTACAAGGTCATCAGTCCCCTGTTCCAAGCAGTGATGTAACATGTGACGGAAGAAAAACACAGAGAGAACAAGGATGAGAGAATTCCTTGAGTGTAGAACGAAGAGAAACACTTCACTGATACAAAGAGGAGTGCACAAAAGGGATGAAAGTACAATTTCACAGCAGAATGCAATGACTGGCTGATCACTAGTATAAAAACAGATGAGCAAGACATGCCGTACGCCCTTAAAAAAAATAATAAAAAAAACCTCAAGGCTATCAATAACTTAAAATAGTGTAAAAATGAGCGTCTTTTAATCAGGCAGAAGTGCCTTCCATTAAATGGAATGGTAGAAACCAGATGCGCAAATAAACAGTAGTAGCCAAGGAGGCATTGTCACCTAAAACTGAAGGCAGCGTATCTGGTAGGCTAAAGGACTGCTGCTAAGAGGCTAACAGGGGACAATACAAAAGTATGTGGACCACGGTCAGCAGGGCGCCACAACCGCAAAGTGGTTGGCTCTCTCAACACAAGAGGTGGCCGTGCATTAAACACGTATGGCCAATGCGCAGTCGGCAGAGTACAACAGACTCCCTACGAGAGGCTCACAGGGAGGACCTCCACATTGCCATAGAGGGGTTAACAGCATGGAGCTTATTCGGTGCGTTCGATTCAGCCCACTCAGTATTCCAAAGGCCCAATACCTTCTGATTGAGCACCGTCTGGAGATCCCTCTCCTGGAGACCGATTTCCAGCATGGTTGAGGTCGTAGCCTCCTTCGCCAGTTGGTCGACATGTTCATTTCCTGTTTTGCCAATGTGGCCTGGAGTCCAAAGGAAGACCACAGTGCCACCAGATGTACCTAGTCTGTATACAGCTTCCTGAATGGACCGTACCAAAGGATGTTTCGGAAAGCACTGATTAAGGGCTTGCAAACCACTCAGGGAGTTAGTACAGATAACCACAGACTCCCTGGGGCAGGCTCTGAGATGCTCAAGGGCCCACCAAATGGCGACATGCTTCGCTGTAAACACACTACTCCCACAGGGCAATGAACGTTTTTCAATATGCTGGCTGTGGGTATAGGCATACCCAGCATGGCCATCGTCTAGGAAACCATCGGTGTATACAAATTCAGCGCCACGGTACGAATCAAGATGGGCCTGAAACTGTTGCCAGAGAGTCGTCGGTGCAACAGAGGCTTTGGAGTCTCGGGACAAGTCCAACCGAAGCTGGAGGCGAGTAATGACCCAAGGAGGAGTACGAGAACGGTACTGAAAGGTGAGAGGGATAGGAAGGGACTCTAGAGAAGAAAGAAGGGAACAAACACGGACCGCAATTGGGAGGCCCAACCGCGGCCGCCGTTGTGGGGAACGGAGTGAGACAGCTGGGAAGAGGAGCCTACAATTCGGGTGGTGAGGTACGGCATGAACATGGGCAACATAAGAAGTCATTAGCTGTTGCCTTCTGAATCGCAGGGGGGGGGGGGGACCCCAGCCTCAGCAAGAAGGCTTGTCACACGACTTGTACGGAAGGCCCCTGTTGCTAAACGGATGCCACTGTGATGGAGCGGATCCAAGATCTGCAGTGCAGTTGGAGCTGCAGAATCATACACAAGGAAGCCATAATCCAGGTGTGACTGGATAAGTGCCTTATACAGGTGCAGTAGAGTGGGGCGAGCAGCTCCCCAACCTGTGTGGCTGAGGCAGCGGAGGATGTTTAAGTGTCGCCAGCATTTTTGTTTTAGTTGGCGAAGATGCGGTATCCAGGTCAGCCGGGCATCGAAAAGCATGCCTAGGAAGCGGTGTATCTCCTCAACGCAAAGGGGTTCATCATTCAAATATAGCTCAGGGTCCAGATGAGCTACCCGACGGCGACAAAATTGCATGACGTGGGTTTTCTGCGTCGAAAATTGGAAACCATGCTCAGAGGCCCAAGACTGGGCCTTTCGGATGGCTCCCTGCAGCCGCCGTTCCGTGACGCCAATGCTGCTGGAGCTGAAGTAGAGGCAAATGTCGTCGACAAACAAGGAGGAAGAGACAGACGTTCCTACTGCCGCGGCTAGTCCGTTAATAGCAATCAAAAATAACGGTACACTTAGAACAGACCCTTGTGGGACGCCATTCTCTAAAACATGAGGGGAGCTAAGAGAGGTGCCAACCCGAACCTGAAAGGAGCACAGCGACAGGAAGTTCTGTATGAACATTGGGAGGGGACCACATAAGCCCCATTCATAAAGTGTAGAGAAAATGTGATGACGCCAGGTTGTATTATAAGCTTTACGGAGATCAAAAAAGACTGCGATAAGGTATTCTCGGCGAGTAAAAGCGGTACGTATGGCTGATTCCAGGGACATGAGATTGTCTAGAGTTGAACGGCCCTGCCGGAAGCCTCCCTGTTGTGGAGCCAGGAGACCTCGATCCTCCAGTAGCCACATAAGCCGTCGACTCACCATACGTTCAAGGATCTTACACAGAACGTTGGTGAGACTGATGGGGCAGTAGCTTCCAGTGTCGTACGGATCCTCGCCTGGTTTCATCACTGGGACGATAGTACTTTTCCGCCTTTGTGACGGGAAAATGCCTTCTGTCCAGAGACGATTATAAAGGGCGAATATTTGCCGTTGAAAGTCCGCTGATAGGTGATGGACGAACTGGCGGTGAATACGGTCCAGGCCAGGAGAGGTATTGGGAGATGCAGCTAGAGCAGTCGGGAACTCACACTCACTAAATGGGGCATTGTATACTTCCGATCGACGTGTGCAGAAGGACAAGTGCTCTTTGAGGGCGCGAAATTCCGCACTGTAGGCTGCGGTCGCAGAGCAACGTTCAAAATGCCCTGCCATGAGCTCGGCAATGACCGTCGGGTCGTACAAAGACCACCTTCAATTCGGAGTGACAGGATTCCGCTTGGTGGGCGGTACCCGAAGAGGCGCCGTACCTACAACCACACTTGAGAAGTGGAGGCGCAGAAGCCTATGGTGGCTACATAACGCTCCCAACAGTCCTGCTTACTCTGTTGGATCAGTCGCCGGGCTCGGGCCCAGAGACGCTTAAAAGCGATCAGATGTTCAATGATAGGGTAGCGCCGGTGGCGTAGAAGCGCCCGTCACCGCTCCCGGATAGCGTCAGCGATCTCCTGTGTCCACCAAGGCACCGACTTGCGCCGAAGTGAGCTTGTGGTAGTCGGGATATTCGCTTCAGCGGCGAAAATAATGTCCTCAGTTAGTTATTGGACTGCCATATCGATGTTATCTGGCAATGGAGTAGTAGTCACAGCTGTAGAGGTATAGCCGTGCCAGTCAGCACTATGGAGGGACCACTGGGGTAGGCGTCCCTCAGGGTGAAATTGTGAGAGCGACAGAAAGAGAGGAAAGTGGTCGCTCACACAAAGGTAGTCATGAACCTTCCAAGTTAAATGTGGAAGGAGACTCAGGCTACAAATGGACAGAGCGATGGCGGAGAAAGAGCCATGTGCCAATCTAAAGTGTGTGGGTGCCCCACTGTTCAGGACGCAAATGTCAAGCTTTGTGAAAATTTTCTCAAGGTCTCTACCACGGCCCGTGGTCTCAGTTCCACCCCACAGAAGGTGGTGGGCATTGAAATCACCCAAGAGGAGGAACGGTTGGGGTAATTGGGCAACCAATGCTGTGAGGTCAGCAGGAGAGAGAACAACATCCGGGAGAAGGTAAAGGGAACAGATGGTAAATTCCTCCACTGCCAGGATTCGAACAGCCAGTGCCTGCAGGGTCGTGTTGGGAGGCACAGCAGCGCTGTGGATGGTTGCAAGAACATAGACACTAACTCCACCAGGTACCCTGTTATAGATCGACCAATTGTTGCAATAGCCCCAATAACCACGAAGGGCTGGGGTCCTCTGTGCAGGGAACCAAGTTTCCTGCAGGGCTATACAGAATGCTGGAAATCGGCACAACAATTGCAAAAATTCGGACAAATGGCGGAAAAACCCGCCGCAGTTCCACTGCATGATCATAGAGGCTCCTGGTCGCTGGGGCACGCAGATTGGGATGGTGTAATGGAGTCCGCAAGATTGTTTGTCATCGCTGATGGTGGAGGCAGAGCCTCAACGTCCATCGTGTCTGGGGACTCAGCAAAAGCCAAGTCCTCAGGGGACGTGAGAATCTCTATTTCGTCCTCTGAGGCTGACGTTTGTTGTGGTGGCTCGGAAGCCACTTGGTGTTCTGTCTTTTTGGACTTCTTTTTCTTTCTTTCACGCTTGTCTTTCAGTCTCTCCTGCTGGGAGGGCTTTTCTGCCGCAGTCTAGGGGACGGAGGACGCCCTCTAGGCCCTGCGACCAGCAGGTAGTGGCTTTTTCAGCCACTCACTAGTATCTACTGTACCAGCGTGAGAGACCTTAGGAGGAAGGGCATCGAGGGAGCCCCTCCTTGCAGGAGGAGCCAGAGATGGTTGTTGGTTCTCTGGCTCAGGGATGGGGACCGTTGTCCCCTGTGGTTTTGTATTTATTGCTCCCAAAGTAGGGACTTTGGGGGCAACAAAAGAGGAGGCGCCCCTTGACATTAATGGGGCAGCTGGTAACTGTTGGACTGGAGGGGCCAGGATGGTAGATGGAACCGGAGGTGACTTTACCATAGGAGGAGACGGTAGCATAGGTAGACTTCATGCTGACATGGTGAATCCTTTCATATTTTTGCTTGGCCTCGGAATATGAAAGCCTGTCCAGGGTCTTGCACTCCATTATTTTTCTCTCTTTTTGGAGAACTGTGGAGTGTGGCGAGCAGGGAGAGTGGTGCTGGCCGCAGTTAACACAAACTGGAGGCGGGGTACATGGGAAGTCTGGATGAGATGCACATCCGCACTCCCGACAGGTGTGGTTGGCATCTCAGTGGGATGACATATGGCCAAACCTCCAGCACTTAAATCAGCGCAAAGGGGGAGGAACATAGGGTTTGACATCACACCGATAGATCATGACCTTGACTTTTTCGGGCAATGAATCACCCTCAAAAGCCAAGATGAAGGCATTGATGGCGACCCTGTTGTCCTTCGGACCCCTGTATACGCGTCGAATAAACTCCACTCCTCGCCTCTCCAAGTTCTTCTGGAGTTCGTCATCGGACTGAAGTAAGAGATCAAGATCAAAGATAGTACCCTGGACCATGTTCAAACTTTTGTGGGGTGTGATCATAACGGGAACGTCACCCAGCTTGTCACAGGCAAGCAGTGCCCGTGACTGGGCTGGGGACGACGTCGTTATCAGAATCAACCCGGATCTCATCTTAGACATTCCGTCTACCTTGCCAAACTTGTCTTCAAGGTTCTCAACAAAAAACAGAGGCTTAGTCAACATAAACGATTCGCCATCTGTTCGACTGCACACCAGGTATCGGGGGGCATATGCCTCACCTTGACGACGAACCCGACGTTCCTCCCATGGCATAGCCATGGATGAAAACGATTGGGGGTCATACGACACTGGTTATACGTCCAGCAACGGTATTATTGGCTCGTTTCATTCTGGTCCCACGAGCAGCTAGGGAACGAAAGGTCCACCCAGGCAGAGCCCTGCTTGTCTGGGTAAGTCTTATACAACTGAGGTGCGACAGGTTCCTCAGAGGTTGCTCGCTAGCGGTTGTTCAACCTGCCATGCATCTCCTCAGCACGTAGTACACCTTGAGATTGAGGTTTTTTTATAGATGTTTGTACTGTTCTCACGACCCGGGCAATTAAGCCAAGATCCCCGGGCTCTGAAACATACAATGTTCCACCATCGCGCCGAACGATGGTCGTTGGTCGTTGAAGAACGCACAGAGTTTACGGTGTAGCGGACTGCTGGCGCGACACAGCCCACGGTTCAGGACCCCGGGTTCGCCAAGCCTGTACTCAGGAATTTAATGCTGAGCCCCTGAGGGGTTCTGATAAGAAATTCATCACTGGGTTAGAAGGAATTGGCCACCAAAAAATCCTTTAGACTCTTTTCAAACTGTATTGAGAGTTAAATTTTTTATGGCTGCTGACATGTTAGTGAAAATGTGTACTGCTGAATATTGGACCTTTATACATGTTATTCTTGTTTCTAGTATTGATCCCGTGGACTGAGCTATTGGTTTGAAAATATATATATATATATATATATATATATATATATATATATATATATATATATATATATATATATATTAATGACAAATTTCATTAGAGGATAAATGTATTGGGAAGCAGTAGTAAGTATCCCCAGTTCCTTAAATAGCCCTCTACATGATGTTCTTGAGTTGAAACAACAAATAATCCATAACACACGTTTTTGTGCTTTGAAAACTTTTGCTTGGCCTCATGAGTTGCCCCAGAAAATAATCCCATATGACATTATGGAGTGAAAGTATGCATAATATGCTAGCTTTTTTGTTTTTATAGCAAACTGGGATTTGTTTAGGCGCTTCAGCAGTTCTGTGGTATGCCCCTCCTAGTTAAATGTATTATCCAGCTGTAATCCTAAGAATTTCACAGTTTACCCTTTACAATTAATAAACTGCATATAGTGTGTTTTTTCAAGGTTTAGCAACAGAGAATCGTCCAAGAACCCATTTATTAATGTCCATGAAAATTTCATTAACTGATCTTTCTAAGGCTATATTTGATTTACTATTTATTGAAATATTTGTGTCGTCTGCAAAATGTTGATGATGAAAGGTCATTGATATATATACAAGAAAAACAGGGGGCCTAAGATAGAGCCTTGGGGGACCCCACATGTTATTAATTCCAATTTGATAAGTCCTGATTGTTCAGTACACCTCTCTTTCCTATTGACACCCTTCGTTTTTTATTAAAGATATACGATTTGAACCATACTGCAGCAGTTCTTGTTATGCCCTAATATTCTAATTTGCTCAAAAGTATATTGTGATTTACACAGGCAGATGCCTCTGACTGGTCACAAAATATACCAGTGGCATGTAATTTATTGTCTAATGAATTAAGTACATTCTCACTATATGTGTAGACAGCCTTCTCAATATCAGAGCCCTTTAGAAACCCGAATTGTGACATGGATAATAGTTTATTAGAGGTAAGGTGTTTACGAAGACGATTACACATTATCTTTACTAAAATTTTTGAGAATACGGGGAAAAGTGAAATTGGGCAGAAATTTGATGGAATTTCTTTATTTGCTTTCTTATGTAATGCCTTAACTTCGGCATATTTCAACCATTCAGGAAATGTTCCACTGATGAAAGACTGGTTACAAAAGTAACTTAAAATATCACTAAGCTCAGAAGCACACTTTTTAATCAAATTTGTTGATATATTATCATAGCCACTGAATTTTTTTGATTTTAAGGATTTTATGGTGGACATTAACTCTAGAGGTTGAGTAAGTGTCATACTCATATTACTGCAGTTATTTGTAGTCACAGGTGTGAGATATTCCATTGCAGCAGTTACTGACCCTGATAATCCCATATTTTCGGTAATAGTTAAGAAATGCTTGTTGAAAATTGCAGCAATAATGCACACATCTGTTACCCGTGTGTCATCTACTCTTAATGCTATGTGCTCGTCTTCGTATCTGGTTCTACCAGTTTCCTCCTTCAATATATCCCATATTGTCTTTATTTTGTTGTCTGATAGGACTATTCTATTCTGATAATACATTTGCTTTGCTGTCAGTATTACTGTATTCAATATCTTGCAGTATGTTTTGTAATGATCTAAAGCATTTACATCTGAACTGTTTCTAATTGATAAGTATAGTTTCCTTTTTGTCTTACAGGAAATCTTTATTCCTTGATTAATTCATGGTTTCTTTGTAGACTTTGATCTAACCCGTGTTAGTTTTGGGGGAAAGCAGTTTTCAAATAAGTTGAGGACATTATTTATGAAAGTGTTGTATTTATCATCCATACCTTTAGCACTGTAGACAATTCATGTCTTTGAGCAGTTTTCTAAAATGATCAATTTCTCCTTAATGACTACCCTCTTAAATGCAGATCTGATAGATTTTATATTCTGATCAGTATTAATATCTAGTAAAAGTAACTGCCTGTCATGGTCTGAAAGTCTGCTTATTATTGGTTTTATAATATAATTTTGATCATTTGACATTTGTATAAATATATTATCAATGGCTGTCTTTGAGCCCTTAGCTGTCCTAATTGGAAAATTAACAGTATTAATGAGGTTGAATGACAATGCTGCTGACTGCAATAATTTCTTACCGGGGGAGTTTTCAAGGAAGTCTACATTGAAATCACCAGTCAACACTAATTCTTTCTTTCTTATTATCAAATAAGCCAACAGAGCTTCAAAGTGATTTATGAACAAATTAAAGTTACCATTTGGTACTCTGTACACAGTTAAGTGATTTATTATGAAATTCTACTTCTGTTGCACATGCTTCCATATGCTGCTCTAAACAAAATTTATGAATGTCTATCGTATTAAATTTATAACAAATTGTAATTAATGTGGTAACTCCTCCATTCCCACCCTACAAAAGTTGGAAGCTAACGTAAATCCTGGAATACTTAGCAAATCTATACCAGTGGTCACATGATGTTCAGAGAGGCAGATTATGTCGACTGGGTTAAATGACTCTAATTCATCAATGCATATAAGTAGTTCATTTATTTTGCTTCTTAGCCGTCTAATATTTTGGTGCACTAAAGATAATTTCCATTTTACATTGACTGTTACAGAACTGGGTGGAGATAAAATTTCCAATAGTTGGTGATGATTTTTAACTAACAGCTGTGTTTGTTGATCTGATATGTCAGAGTTATGCTGATTAGTTGCTTTATTAAACTGAAGGTTTGTTTCAATATTGACCTCTCTCAGAACTAGACTTTTTTTGTCCTGCCTATCCTAAAAAAGGAAATGCTCTGACACCTGTAACCACTGGTATTTTACTGCTCATGTCAGTGCCTCCCCCCTTAAGTTTCCTGTTATTAGCCCAGCCAGTTTACCCTTCCCTTTCCTATTGAGATGTAGGCCATGTCTAGTATAATCCCACCTACTGAGTGAATCAACAGGAACCACACCAATGTGTGACCCCACACCTGATCCAAGCAACTGTTCCAACTCCAAATTAACTATCCTAACATAAGAGTTCAAAAGAGGTTAGTTGTGGCACTCCAGAACATACACAAACTAAACACTGGTATGTATCGATGCTGATGCAATCTTTACCAGGTCACACTCTATGTTGAACCCTGGATCTCCGTCAATACTGTTCCCTGGACCACCTACAATAACCACGGTGTCCTCCTTGGTGAAATCTTTACACAGTGAACCTAAATCCTCTGTCACGTGACCCAGACCAGCACTTGGTTTGAAGAAACTTGTGACCTGGTATTATATTCATAGTGCATCCTGCAGGAGTTGGGCTACACCTCTGGCATGAGAGCTACCTAATAATAAAACCTTCTCCCTTTTTGCTGATTTCGCTACATACTTATTCAAATTCCTGTTGAAAGTTTGTTCAGCCCTGTCTACTTCTGAGGCTCATAAGTTTCTAACTGAAGCAACAGGTCAAACTTATTTTTTACATTCACCACAAAGCTGTCTGATTAAGTTCTGGCCCCTTTCTTTCCACCTGTTGCCACTTCCCACCTATGATTACCCTTCTCCCTCTTTAACTTGTTCAGATCCCTCATAACTCTTCATGAAGGGCAGCATTTTCCCCTCCTGTTCCACTATCTTCCTATCCCTAGTAAGTAGCCTGCACAACCACTGATGAGTCTCGCTCACTTGCCCAATTCCCGAGCCGCTACAGTCACCCAAATGAAAAAAATTACTGCACCTATCACACCATACCCTGGAACTGACAATTCTACGGCAAGTCTGACACTTTGCACTTATGGTAAAAGTATTATTTCTTTGAGAATTAGTCAAATTACCTTAAAAAAAAAAAAAAGTGTGCACGCAAAATTTAGGCCTACTCGCGACTGGATGTAAACAAAGGTAATAAGCACAAAGTGTTTAAAAGAAATTAAATATTACGCTGCTTTTACAAATAATTAAAAAAAAAAAACAATTTGGTGATATGCTACTCTTAATATGCTATGAGGGAAATACAAGAACGATTACCGAGATTCTTTAAAATTACTGTCCAAAAATTGCAAGTAAAAAATACAACTGCAAATCTACTTAATCTTTACGTGTTTTCTAGAAAAATACACAAAGCAAAGTGAAACCGTTAATAGTTTACTAGTGTGCTTCATGACGACACTAATACTTATAACTATTAAAAAAGTCTTATTACTATCTAAAATACTCAAATTTGCTGGAGCACAAACGTCATGAGCGTCGTCTTGCGCAGGGCTACCAACAGTATCTCTCTGTGAGGGGGAGGTGGTGGACGTTACTCTGGGAAAGGGTGTGTAGGTCAGTGGCGGACTAATGGGAGGCGGAAGGGGCAGACCACCCTGGGCCTCCGGTCTTGGGGGGCCTGCAAATACCTCGAAAGCAAGGTTTTTTTTTTTGGGGGGGGGGGGGGGTAGGGGGAGCGCAATTGGCATCTTCGTCTGCTGGGGCCTCCAGAACTCGAAAGCTATTTTTTTTTTTAGACTGTCCCGTGACTATCCTACTGCGGGGGCCTCCAATTTTTTTTTTATAGTTACTCGTGTACTTCCAAGTGGACAGGGAAGGCGGGGGGTACTCATTTTGTTCGCTACCGTCCCGGGCCTCCAACAGCCTTAGTCCGCCACTGGTGTAGTTGTAGGGTAGGTGAGAAACATTGTTAACGGTGTGAGTAGTGGGGCGATTATAGAATTGAAGGAGTCTAAATTGCATATGGTAAGTTGTTTGAGGAAAAGGAGGAGGTGTAGAAAGGCAATGAGGTTATAGATGCTCCACATGGGGGAGAAATACACTGTATACACTGAAGGAGCAGAGGATGTGGCATATCAAGGACTTATTACTATATAGGAAAAGGAGGTGGAAGGCCCACAGTCTGGTCACATAGGAGCTTCAGGAGGCTGAGGCAGTTGAGTCCTTTCTGTTGGAAGGTTTTGGAGTGGGGAGTCCAGGTGAGAGAGTAGTCCAGGGTAAGTCCACATTATTTCAGGGTGGGAGTGATGTGAATGGGATGGTTATAAAGGGTGAGGTAAAAGTCATGGAGTCGGAAGGCTGGTGTGGTGAGACCTGTAAGGATTTCCTGGGATTTTCAGGATTTTCTGTGAGGAGCCACAGGTTACATCAGTAGGAAAACTGGGTAAGGTGGGATTGGAGGAGGTGCTGGGATTGTTGAATGGTGGGAGCGAGCGCAAGTAAAGCAGTGTCATCAGCATGTTGAGGTTGTTATTGTTGTTGTGATCTTCAGTTCAGCGACTGGTTTGATGCAGCTCTCCACTCTACTCTATCCTAAGCATACCGTCTTCATCTCCTCATAGCAATGGCAACCCACATCCATCTGAATCTGCTTACTATATTTGTCTCTCGGTCTCCCTCTGAGATCCCCCCCCCCCCCCCCCCCCCACACACACAGTTACCTCCAATTCTAAATTTATGATTTGTTGATGTCTAAGACTGTGTCTTACGAATTAATACCTTCTTTTAGTCAAGCTATGCCAAAAATTCCTATTCTCCCCAATTCTGTTCAGTACCTCCTCATTAGTTATGTGATCTACCGACCTAATCTTCAGCATTCTTCTGCACCACCACATTTCAAAAGCATCTATCCTCTTCCAGTCTAAACTATTTATCATCCAAGTTTCACTCCTGTGCAAGGCAACACTCCACACAAATGCCTTCAGGAAAGACTTCCTTACACTTAAAATAATATTCGTTGTTAGCAAATGTCTCTTTTTCAAAAACACTTTTCTTCCCATTTCCATTCTGCAATTTATATACTCTTCACTGTGACCATCATACGTTATTTTAATTTCCAAGTAACAAAACTCAACTACCGCCTTTATTGTTTCATTACCTAAACTAATTCCTTCATTGTCACCTGATTTTCTAAGACTACATTCCATTACCCTTGTTTTGATCTTGTTAACACTCATTTTATAAGATTCTTTAAACACACTGTCCATTCTGTTAAACTGCTCTTACGGAGTCCTTTGCTATCTCTGACACAATTACAATGTCATCAGCAAAACACAATATTTTTATTTCTTCATCCTGAAGTTTAATCCCATCTCCAAGTTTTTCCTTGCTTTCTTCCACAGCTTGCTCAATGTACAAATTGAATAACGTTTGAGAGAGACTATAACCCTGTCTTACTTCCTTCCCAACCAATGCTTCTCTTTCATGCACTTAAACTCTAATAAAGGCTGTTTGGATAATGTACAAATTGTAAATAACCTTCTGTTCCATATATTTTACCCCTGCTGACTTCAGAATTTGAAAGAGTGTATTCCAATCAATATTGTCAAAAACTTTCTCCAAATCCACAAAAGCTACAAAGGTAGGTTTGCTTTTCCTTAATTTATCTTCTATGATAAGTTGTAAGAAGAGTAGTGCCTCCCGTGGCCCTACATTTCTCTTGAATCTGAACTGATCAACCATTCCATCCTTATGTAAATAATTTGTGGTAAAATTTTGCAACCCTGACTTATTAAACTGATGGTTCTGTAATTTTCACACCTGTCTGAACCTGCTTCTTTGGATTGGGGATTACGATATTTTTCTTAAAGTCTGAGGGTATTTTGTCTGTCTCATACACATTACGCACCAGGTGAAATAGTTTAGTCATGGACTTGGATGGTTCTCCCACAGACTTCAGTAGCTCTGAGGAAATGTCGTCAACTCCAGGGGCCTTGTTTTGACTTAGATCTATAAGTGATCTGTTAAATTCATCTATCAGTATATTGTTTCCTATTTAATGTTCATCTACTTCCTCTTCCATTCCAGCAATATTGTCTTGAAGTTTATGTCCTTTGTAGAGCTCTTTTCTATGCTCTGTCCATGTTTAAGCTTTCCCTTCTTTACTCAGATCTGGTTTTCCATCTGATTTCTTGATATTCATACAGCTATTATTCTTGTCCGCAAATGTCTCTTTTATTTTCCTGTAGGAGGTATATATTTCCCCCCTAGATATACATTCTTCAAAGTATATTCATGTGGCATCTAGCCATTTGATCTTAGCCAGTTTGTATTTATTGTCAATCTAATTTCTTTGTTGTCTATATTCCATTTTACCTGCTTCATTAACTGCATTTTTGTATCTTCTCCTTTCATCAATTATATTTATCTTTTCCTGTGATATCCAAGGATTTTGATGCCATTTGGTAACAGAATAAATTAAAAACAGATTTGTACCATGGTACTGTATAATTTCATAAATAAAATAATCAATCTAAACTGTACACTATCACTAAGGCATTACTGAAGAAAATAAAAATTATTTCTTATTTATACCTTGTACATGTATCATGTTTTATTGCAGAAAGGTGGATATTGTTAAATATACAGACAGAGATTATCAAGCTCACTGGTGCCTGTAATGATTAGATTGATAATGAAAGTTATTCACTATTTACAAATGGCAGAATAACGTACAGATGATATCCACCATTAAAAACTAAAACTTCACATGACAACAGAACAGATTGCATACGGTACAGGTCCTTACGACATCCAACACCTACCCAATTATGACACTATCCTTCCAAATCTATTACCCCAAAAAAATTACACAAAGATTCAAGAAAGAAGAGATTTTATGATGAATCATCAAAACACAAAATTATAGAAAATACTCACACATCATCTCAAGATGATACTAACACACCTAACATTGTCACACACTCTCTTATAACAAATTTCGTACACCATACTGAATTATGTGAGGATTCAAGAAAGGTGTTCTATCAAGAAGAATCGATACACAAATTTATTCTACAGCAAATTCTGTCACACCACAACAAGTGGATACTACCACAAGACACACTCAAACATCTCACACAATCGCTTTAACTAATTTCTTACACCATACCAAATTTCAACAACTACATAGATCAACAAGTACATGAAGAATCAAGAAAGAAAGTTTCACAATCACAATAAAGATGACCTACCTTCACCAAAGGACTCATAAGACAACACAATCATTCAACTAGACATGACAACACAGACAATTTACATAAAATGGAGGATATAGTATGGTCACTGAGACCTACATAGCCATTAACTCTAAGCAGATTTTGATTTACATATGGTGGTGACACCTACTAGAATGAGCAAGATTATATAACATATGAGCAGATATGTTGATACCCTTAGTGGTTTCTAAACTGGCACTTACCATCTGAAATACGAGAAATAGTATGAGAGCAATGAAAGTGCAATGAACAGTTAATGAATTACTAATACTTACTCAGAGAAACATTCATGTATGAGGTGTTCAAACTCATAGAATGATTTGCTAACAGAATAAAAAAAATTACTTCAACCATGCTATCATATTATTCAGTTTAAACTGATGAATGCATATGACATTAAAAATATAAGACTTCATGTCATAGATAATGCACAACACAAGTGCAAGACATATTTCTTATCTCCATAGCACACATTCCAATAACATTGGGTTGAAATGAGCTGAATCTTTTAAAATACTGTGACAGAGATAATTTAGTTAGAATATAAGTTAGAATATAAAGATAATGCACAACACAAGTGCAATACATATTTCTTATCTCCATAGCACACATTCCAATGACATTGGGTTGAAATGAGCTGAATCTTTTAAAATACTGTGACAGAGATAATTTAGTTAGAATATAAGTCAAAATTGATCAGAATGCTATGGTTTTTTTCCCGTGTGGGGTTTGCTAGTCCCCCATCGGGCGCCTCCCCAGGTGGCGGATAGGGGAAAGCTCTCCACAAATGGAGGGTACCGGGGAAATAAAACACCCGGGGTGGACCAAAACTAGCACGGGTAGGGAAAGATGTTGACCAGAATGGAGCTGAATGTTGCTAAACATAGACACAATAGTAAGCAACTTGATATGTTGCTAAAAGGAAGAGTGTTCTAAAGAAATGAATGCACTATTTATAAATGGCAAAATAACCTTATACCTTATGTCCTTCATATACCAACAAAAAATTCACATAACAGAACAGATTGCCCACAGATCCATACCATGCTCAGCACTCACGCAGTAGCACACAATTCAATGCAAACTGATTATCCCCAAAATTTACATTTTGATTGAATAGTAAAATCTCACACAATAACACAAGTGGATACGACCACAAACACACCCAATATTGTCACACATTCTCTGTAACAAATTTCTGACAACACGCCAAATTTGAATTACTACATAACTCAATTACACAAAGAATCAGTGAAGAAGATTTCTCTATCAATAGAAAGAACATTTCCCCAACAAGAGCCACCACTTTTAAGATAACACAAACCATCATTCATCTAGACATGATAACACAGAAATTTTACATTAAATGGAGGACATGGGATGGTCACTGAGACCTACAAAGCCATTAGCTCCATGCAGATATTAATCTACAAATGGGGGTGACACCTAGGAGAACAAGAATATCCCATATGAACAAAGATGCTGATAATATGAGTTGTTGCAGAATATCCTCTTGCAGTACCATAAATGACAAATATTGTAATTGGTCAAACAGTAATGAAACTTCTATGAACATTTGTACTATGACAATAGCTGAGAGAAAGTAATATTCATGGGCTGATATTAACCACTCAAATACACGATTCAGTTACAGGATGAAAGAAAATCATTTTAATGTTACATATTATATGTTTTGGTAAATGGATAGCAAGCAGAATAAAATCTGAACCTGATACTGGTAACTATTGCAGAGACACTAATGATGATGATCATGTGACTTTTTAGGCAATACATCCCAGCTGCAATTGCGTCTGCCCTGGCTGGTGCAAGTGCTTTTAGGTGACTCCATATGGGTGACACAGCACTTTGAAGATGATCATGACACAACAAGCATTTCCCGTGTGAAGAGAATCTCTGACTCAACCGGGAATTTAAGCCGGGCTTCCTGCCTGTCAACGCCACATGCTGCCCAGTGGACTACGGAGATGGACAACTGATACACTAATCAGGTGCAATATTAATTATTTATTGTCCATAGATTACATTAAAATTATGTAGACTTGAACCGAGCTGTTTAATATAAACAATGAGAAGTACGTGAATAAGCAGCTGAAAATGATGAAATTTAGAAAGAATTATGTAGTATTTTAAAGTGGCTGAATGGCCTATATCTCATATCCTCCATACACATTAAAAGAAATCACACAACAACAGAATATATTGCCAACAGTTCCATATACCAATTAACACCTATCCCAAAATCACATTTTTCATTGAAAACTGGTTTCCCCAAAAAATTTCATAAAAATTCAAGAAAGAAGATGTCATATTGTGAAGACTTCAAACACCAAATTAATGTACAACAATACCACTTACACAATTACAACGAAAGAATGACATGGCATCACTCCACATGCTTGTCACAGAGGATGATGACAATTTTTACACTGTTCCAAACTCAACTGCAACATACAGAAATTACACTAAGAATCAAGAAAGAAGACATTATTTTCAGAAGAAAGAAGAGGTTCTGTCACAAAAGTGACACTTCAGACAACACAAACAACCTGTCAACAAGACAAGTTTACACAGACAATTTACGTATTGTTTGGAGGATATGGGATGGTCACAGACACCTACAAAGCCATTAGCTACGAAGATATTAATCTACTTATGGTGGTGACACCTACTGGGATGACCATACAACACATAAGCATAAATGCTACTAACCATAATGGTTTCAGAATTGGCACTTGCAGTACAATTAATGACAATAATTGTAGATAGTATGACAGTAATGATACTACTATGAATAGTTGATTAAATACAAATCCTGAGAAAAATACTCATGGTTAAAGAATCAAACTGATAGTGCTATTTGGTAACACAATGAATTAAAAAAGATTTGTACCATGGAACTATATAATTACATAAATAAAATAGTGAATCTAAACTGAAAACTATAACTAATGCATTACCCGAGTAAATAATAAATTTTTCTTATTCATAGCACACATATGAATCATTTTTCATTGAAGAAAGGTGAATATTGTTAAATATGCAGAGAGTGATTATAAATCTTACAAGTGTCTGTAATGATTAAATTGACAATGAAAGCTATTCGCAATTTAAAAGTGGCAGAATAATGTACAGATGATATCCTCCATTAAAAACAAAAAATCCACATGACAACAGAACAGATTGCATACGGTACAGGTTCTTACAATATTAAACACCTAGCCGATAATGACACTATTCTTCAAAATATATTTCTCCCCAAAATTACACAACGATTCAAGAAAGAAGAGGTTATATTATGAAGAATCAAAACAGAAAATTATAGAAAATCCTTTCAGAGCATCTAAAGTCGGTACTACCATGGCAACACACCCAACATTGTCACACAATCTCTTATAACAAATTTCGTACAGCGTACTAAATTATGTGAGGATTCAAGAAAGGTGTTCTATCAAGAAGAATCAATACACAAATTTATTCTACAGCAAATTCTGTCACACCACAAGTGGATACTACCACAAGACACACTCAAACATCTCACACAATCGCTTTAACTAATTTCTTACACCATACCAAATTTCAACAACTACATAGATCAACAAGTACATGAAGAATCAAGAAAGAAAGTTTCACAATCACAAAAAAGATGACCTACCTTCACCAAAGGACTCATAAGACAACACAAACAATCATTCAACTAGACATGACAACACAGACAATTTACATAAAATGGAGGATATAGTATGGTCACTGAGACCTACATAGCCATTAACTCTAAGCAGATTTTAATTTACATATGGTGGTGACACCTACTAGAATGAGCAAGATTATATAACATATGAGCAGATATGTTGATACCCTTAGTGGTTTCTAAACTGGCACTTACCATCTGAAATACGAGAAATAGTATGAGAGCAATGAAAGTGCAATGAACAGTTAATGAATTACTAATACTTACTCAGAGAAACATTCATGTATGAGGTGTTCAAACTCATAGAATGATTTGCTAACAGAATAAAAAAAATTACTTCAACCATGCTATCATATTATTCAGTTTAAGCTGATGAATGCATATGACATTAAAAATATAAGACTTCATGTCATAGATAATGCACAACACAAGTGCAATACATATTTCTTATCTCCATAGCACACATTCCAATGACATTGGGTTCAAATGAGCTGAATCTTTTAAAATACTGTGACAGAGATAATTTAGTTAGAATATAAGTCAAAATTGATCAGAATGCTATGGTTTTTTTCCCGTGTGGGGTTTGCTAGTCCCCCATCGGGCGCCTCCCCAGGTGGCGGATAGGGGAAAGCTCTCCACAAATGGAGGGTACCGGGGAAATAAAACACCCGGGGTGGACCAAAACTAGCACGGGTAGGGAAAGATGTTGACCAGAATGGAGCTGAATGTTGCTAAACATAGACACAATAGTAAGCAACTTGATATGTTGCTAAAAGGAAGAGTGTTCTAAAGAAATGAATGCACTATTTATAAATGGCAAAATAACCTTATACCTTATGTCCTCCATATACAAACAAAAAATTCACATAACAGAACAGATTGCCCACAGATCCATACCATGCTCAGCACTCACGCAGTAGCACACAATTCAATGCAAACTGATTATCCCCAAAATTTACATTGTGATTGAAGATAACAGATGTTTTGGCATGAGAAATCAAAACAAAAATATACTGAATAGTAAAAACTCACACAATAACACAAGTGGATACAACCACAAACACACCCAATATTGTCACACATTCTCTGTAACAAATTTCTGACAACACGCCAAATTTGAATTACTACATAACTCAATTACACAAAGAATCAGTGAAGAAGATTTCTCTATCAATAGAAAGAACATTTCCCCAACAAGAGCCACCACTTTTAAGATAACACAAACCATCATTCATCTAGACATGATAACACAAAAATTTTACATTAAATGGAGGACATGGGATGGTCACTGAGACCTACAAAGCCATTAGCTCCATGCAGATATTAATCTACAAATGGGGGTGACACCTAGGAGAACAAGAATATCCCATATGAACAAAGATGCTGATAATATGAGTTGTTGCAGAATATCCTCTTGCAGTACCATAAATGACAAATATTGTAATTGGTCAAACAGTAATGAAACTTCTATGAACATTTGTACTATGACAATAGCTGAGAGAAAGTAATATTCATGGGCTGATATTAACCACTCGAATACACGATTCAGTTACAGGATGAAAGAAAATCATTTTAATGTTACATATTATATGTTTTGGTAAATGGATAGCAAGCAGAATAAAATCTGAACCTGATACTGGTAACTATTGCAGAGACACAAATGATGATGATCATGTGACTTTTTAGGCAATACATCCCAGCTGCAATTGCGTCTGCCCTGGCTGGTGCAAGTGCTTTTAGGTGACTCCATATGGGTGACACGGCACTTTGAAGATGATCATGACACAACAAGCATTTCCCGTGTGAAGAGAATCTCTGACTCAACCGGGAATTTAAGCCGGGCTTCCTGCCTGTCAACGCCACATGCTGCCCAGTGGACTACGGAGATGGACAACTGATACACTAATCAGGTACAATATTAATTTTTTATTGTCCATAGATTACATTAAAATTATGTAGACTTGAACCGAGCTGTTTAATATAAACAATGAGAAATACGTGAATAAGCAGCTGAAAATGATGAAATTTAGAAAGAATTATGTAGTATTTTAAAGTGGCTGAATGGCCTATATCTCATATCCTCCATACACATTAAAAGAAATCACACAACAACAGAATATATTGCCAACAGTTCCATATACCAATTAACACCTATCCCAAAATCACATATTTCATTGAAAACTGGTTTCCCCAAAAAATTTCATAAAAATTCAAGAAAGAAGATGTCATATTGTGAAGACTTCAAACACCAAATTAATGTACAACAATACCACTTACACAATTACAACGAAAGAATGACATGGCATCACTCCACATGCTTGTCACAGAGGATGATGACAATTTTTACACTGTTCCAAACTCAACTGCAACATACAGAAATTACACTAAGAATCAAGAAAGAAGACATTATTTTCAGAAGAAAGAAGAGGTTCTGTCACAAAAGTGACACTTCAGACAACACAAACAACCTGTCAACAAGACAAGTTTACACAGACAATTTACGTATTGTTTGGAGGATATGGGATGGTCACAGACACCTACAAAGCCATTAGCTACGAAGATATTAATCTACTTATGGTGGTGACACCTACTGGGATGACCATACAACACATAAGCATAAATGCTACTAACCATAATGGTTTCAGAATTGGCACTTGCAGTACAATTAATGACAATAATTGTAGATAGTATGACAGTAATGATACTACTATGAATAGTTGATTAAATACAAATCCTGAGAAAAATACTCATGGTTAAAGAATCAAACTGATAGTGCTATTTGGTAACACAATGAATTAAAAAAGATTTGTACCATGGAACTATATAATTACATAAATAAAATAGTGAATCTAAACTGAAAACTATAACTAATGCATTACCCGAGTAAATAATAAATTTTTCTTATTCATAGCACACATATGAATCATTTTTCATTGAAGAAAGGTGAATATTGTTAAATATGCAGAGAGTGATTATAAATCTTACAAGTATCTGTAATGATGAAATTGACAATGAAAGCTATTCGCAATTTAAAAGTGGCAGAATAATGTACAGATGATATCCTCCATTAAAAACAAAAAATCCACATGACAACAGAACAGATTGCATACGGTACAGGTTCTTACAATATTAAACACCTAGCCGATAATGACACTATTCTTCAAAATATATTTCTCCCCAAAATTACACAACGATTCAAGAAAGAAGAGGTTATATTATGAAGAATCAAAACAGAAAATTATAGAAAATCCTTTCAGAGCATCTAAAGTCGGTACTACCATGGCAACACACCCAACATTGTCACACAATCTCTTATAACAAATTTCGTACACCGTACTAAATTATGTGAGGATTCAAGAAAGGTGTTCTATCAAGAAGAATCAATACACAAATTTATTCTACAGCAAATTCTGTCACACCACAAGTGGATACTACCACAAGACACACTCAAACATCTCACACAATCGCTTTAACTAATTTCTTACACCATACCAAATTTCAACAACTACATAGATCAACAAGTACATGAAGAATCAAGAAAGAAAGTTTCACAATCACAAAAAAGATGACCTACCTTCACCAAAGGACTCATAAGACAACACAAACAATCATTCAACTAGACATGACAACACAGACAATTTACATAAAATGGAGGATATAGTATGGTCACTGAGACCTACATAGCCATTAACTCTAAGCAGATTTTAATTTACATATGGTGGTGACACCTACTAGAATGAGCAAGATTATATAACATATGAGCAGATATGTTGATACCCTTAGTGGTTTCTAAACTGGCACTTACCATCTGAAATACGAGAAATAGTATGAGAGCAATGAAAGTGCAATGAACAGTTAATGAATTACTAATACTTACTCAGAGAAACATTCATGTATGAGGTGTTCAAACTCATAGAATGATTTGCTAACAGAATAAAAAAAATTACTTCAACCATGCTATCATATTATTCAGTTTAAGCTGATGAATGCATATGACATTAAAAATATAAGACTTCATGTCATAGATAATGCACAACACAAGTGCAATACATATTTCTTATCTCCATAGCACACATTCCAATGACATTGGGTTCAAATGAGCTGAATCTTTTAAAATACTGTGACAGAGATAATTTAGTTAGAATATAAGTCCAAATTGATCAGAATGCTATGGTTTTTTTTCCCGTGTGGGGGTTGCTAGTCCCCCATCGGGCGCCTCCCCAGGTGGCGGATAGGGGAAAGCTCTCCACAAATGGAGGGTACCGGGGAAATAAAACACCCGGGGTGGACCAAAACTAGCACGGGTAGTGAAAGATGTTGACCAGAATGGAGCTGAATGTTGCTAAACATAGACACAATAGTAAGCAACTTGATATGTTGCTAAAAGGAAGAGTGTTCTAAAGAAATGAATGCACTATTTATAAATGGCAAAATAACCTTATACCTTATGTCCTCCATATACAAACAAAAAATTCACATAACAGAACAGATTGCCTACAGATCCATACCATGCTCAGCACTCACGCAGTAGCACACAATTCAATGCAAACTGATTATCCCCAAAATTTACATTGTGATTCAAGATAACAGATGTTTTGGCATGAGAAATCAAAACAAAAATATACTGAATAGTAAAAACTCACACAATAACACAAGTGGATACGACCACAAACACACCCAATATTGTCACACATTCTCTGTAACAAATTTCTGACAACACGCCAAATTTGAATTACTACATAACTCAATTACACAAAGAATCAGTGAAGAAGATTTCCCTATCAATAGAAAGAACATTTCCCCAACAAGAGCCACCACTTTTAAGATAACACAAACCATCATTCATCTAGACATGATAACACAGAAATTTTACATTAAATGGAGGACATGGGATGGTCACTGAGACCTACAAAGCCATTAGCTCCATGCAGATATTAATCTACCAATGGGGGTGACACCTAGGAGAACAAGAATATCCCATATGAACAAAGATGCTGATAATATGAGTTGTTGCAGAATATCCTCTTGCAGTACCAAAAATGACAAATATTGTAATTGGTCAAACAGTAATGAAACTTCTATGAACATTTGTACTATGACAATAGCTGAGAGAAAGTAATATTCATGGGCTGATATTAACCACTCGAATACACGATTCAGTTACAGGATGAAAGAAAATCATTTTAATGTTACATATTATATGTTTTGGTAAATGGATAGCAAGCAGAATAAAATCTGAACCTGATACTGGTAACTATTGCAGAGACACTAATGATGATGATGATGATGATCATGTGACTTTTTAGGCAATACATCCCAGCTGCAATTGCGTCTGCCCTGGCTGGTGCAAGTGCTTTTAGGTGACTCCATATGGGTGACACAGCACTTTGAAGATGATCATGACACAACAAGCATTTCCCGTGTGAAGAGAATCTCTGACTCAACCGGGAATTTAAGCCGGGCTTCCTGCCTGTCAACGCCACATGCTGCCCAGTGGACTACGGAGATGGACAACTGATACACTAATCAGGTACAATATTAATTATTTATTGTCCATAGATTACATTAAAATTATGTATACTTGAACCGAGCTGTTTAATATAAACAATGAGAAATACGTGAATAAGCATCTGAAAATGATGAAATTTAGAAAGAATTATGTAGTATTTTAAAATGGCTGAATGGCCTATATCTCATATCCTCCATACACATTAAAAGAAATCACACAACAACAGAATATATTGCCAACAGTTCCATATACCAATTAACACCTATCCCAAAATCACATTTTTCATTGAAAACTGGTTTTCCCAAAAAATTTCATAAAATTCAAGAAAGAAGATGTCATATTGTGAAGACTTCAAACACCAAATTAATGTACAACAATACCACTTACACAATTACAACGAAAGAATGACATGGCATCACTCCACATGCTTGTCACAGAGGATGATGACAATTTTTACACTGTTCCAAACTCAACTGCAACATACAGAAATTACACAAAGAATCAAGAAAGAAGACATTATTTTCAGAAGAAAGAAGAGGTTCTGTCACAAAAGTGACACTTCAGACAACACAAACAACCTGTCAACAAGACAAGTTTACACAGACAATTTACGTATTGTTTGGAGGATATGGGATGGTCACAGACACCTACAAAGCCATTAGCTACGAAGATATTAATCTACTTATGGTGGTGACACCTACTGGGATGACCATACAACACATAAGCATAAATGCTACTAACCATAATGGTTTCAGAATTGGCACTTGCAGTACAAATAATGACAATAATTGTAGATAGTATGACAGTAATGATACTACTATGAATAGTTGATTAAATACAAATCCTGAGAAAAATACTCATGGTTAAAGAATCAAACTGATAGTGCTATTTGGTAACACAATGAATTAAAAAAGATTTGTACCATGGAACTATATAATTACATAAATAAAATAGTGAATCTAAACTGAAAACTATAACTAATGCATTACCCAAGTAAATAATAAATTTTTCTTATTCATAGCACACATATGAATCATTTTTCATTGAAGAAAGGTGAATATTGTTAAATATGCAGAGAGTGATTATAAATCTTACAAGTATCTGTAATGATGAAATTGACAATGAAAGCTATTCACAATTTAAAAGTGGCAGAATAATGTACAGATGATATCCTCCATTAAAAACAAAAAATCCACATGACAACAGAACAGATTGCATACGGTACAGGTTCTTACAATATTAAACACCTAGCCGATAATGACACTATTCTTCAAAATATATTTCTCCCCAAAATTACACAACGATTCAAGAAAGAAGAGGTTATATTATGAAGAATCAAAACAGAAAATTATAGAAAATCCTTTCAGAGCATCTAAAGTCGGTACTACCATGGCAACACACCCAACATTGTCACACAATCTCTTATAACAAATTTCGTACACCGTACTAAATTATGTGAGGATTCAAGAAAGGTGTTCTATCAAGAAGAATCAATACTCAAATTTATTCTACAGCAAATTCTGTCACACCACAAGTGGATACTACCACAAGACACACTCAAACATCTCACACAATCGCTTTAACTAATTTCTTACACCATACCAAATTTCAACAACTACATAGATCAACAAGTACATGAAGAATCAAGAAAGAAAGTTTCACAATCACAAAAAAGATGACCTACCTTCACCAAAGGACTCATAAGACAACACAAACAATCATTCAACTAGACATGACAACACAGACAATTTACATAAAATGGAGGATATAGTATGGTCACTGAGACCTACATAGCCATTAACTCTAAGCAGATTTTAATTTACATATGGTGGTGACACCTACTAGAATGAGCAAGATTATATAACATATGAGCAGATATGTTGATACCCTTAGTGGTTTCTAAACTGGCACTTACCATCTGAAATACGAGAAATAGTATGAGAGCAATGAAAGTGCAATGAACAGTTAATGAATTACTAATACTTACTCAGAGAAACATTCATGTATGAGGTGTTCAAACTCATAGAATGATTTGCTAACAGAATAAAAAAAATTACTTCAACCATGCTATCATATTATTCAGTTTAAGCTGATGAATGCATATGACATTAAAAATATAAGACTTCATGTCATAGATAATGCACAACACAAGTGCAATACATATTTCTTATCTCCATAGCACACATTCCAATGACATTGGGTTGAAATGAGCTGAATCTTTTAAAATACTGTGACAGAGATAATTTAGTTAGAATATAAGTCCAAATTGATCAGAATGCTATGGTTTTTTTCCCGTGTGGGGTTTGCTAGTCCCCCATCGGGCGCCTCCCCAGGTGGCGGATAGGGGAAAGCTCTCCACAAATGGAGGGTACCGGGGAAATAAAACACCCGGGGTGGACCAAAACTAGCACGGGTAGGGAAAGATGTTGACCAGAATGGAGCTGAATGTTGCTAAACATAGACACAATAGTAAGCAACTTGATATGTTGCTAAAAGGAAGAGTGTTCTAAAGAAATGAATGCACTATTTATAAATGGCAAAATAACCTTATACCTTATGTCCTCCATATACAAACAAAAAATTCACATAACAGAACAGATTGCCTACAGATCCATACCATGCTCAGCACTCACGCAGTAGCACACAATTCAATGCAAACTGATTATCCCCAAAATTTACATTGTGATTGAAGATAACAGATGTTTTGGCATGAGAAATCAAAACAAAAATATACTGAATAGTAAAAACTCACACAATAACACAAGTGGATACGACCACAAACACACCCAATATTGTCACACATTCTCTGTAACAAATTTCTGACAACACGCCAAATTTGAATTACTACATAACTCAATTACACAAAGAATCAGTGAAGAAGATTTCCCTATCAATAGAAAGAACATTTCCCCAACAAGAGCCACCACTTTTAAGATAACACAAACCATCATTCATCTAGACATGATAACACAGAAATTTTACATTAAATGGAGGACATGGGATGGTCACTGAGACCTACAAAGCCATTAGCTCCATGCAGATATTAATCTACCAATGGGGGTGACACCTAGGAGAACAAGAATATCCCATATGAACAAAGATGCTGATAATATGAGTTGTTGCAGAATATCCTCTTGCAGTACCAAAAATGACAAATATTGTAATTGGTCAAACAGTAATGAAACTTCTATGAACATTTGTACTATGACAATAGCTGAGAGAAAGTAATATTCATGGGCTGATATTAACCACTCGAATACACGATTCAGTTACAGGATGAAAGAAAATCATTTTAATGTTACATATTATATGTTTTGGTAAATGGATAGCAAGCAGAATAAAATCTGAACCTGATACTGGTAACTATTGCAGAGACACAAATGATGATGATCATGTGACTTTTTAGGCAATACATCCCAGCTGCAATTGCGTCTGCCCTGGCTGGTGCAAGTGCTTTTAGGTGACTCCATATGGGTGACACGGCACTTTGAAGATGATCATGACACAACAAGCATTTCCCGTGTGAAGAGAATCTCTGACTCAACCGGGAATTTAAGCCGGGCTTCCTGCCTGTCAACGCCACATGCTGCCCAGTGGACTACGGAGATGGACAACTGATACACTAATCAGGTACAATATTAATTTTTTATTGTCCATAGATTACATTAAAATTATGTAGACTTGAACCGAGCTGTTTAATATAAACAATGAGAAATACGTGAATAAGCAGCTGAAAATGATGAAATTTAGAAAGAATTATGTAGTATTTTAAAGTGGCTGAATGGCCTATATCTCATATCCTCCATACACATTAAAAGAAATCACACAACAACAGAATATATTGCCAACAGTTCCATATACCAATTAACACCTATCCCAAAATCACATATTTCATTGAAAACTGGTTTCCCCAAAAAATTTCATAAAAATTCAAGAAAGAAGATGTCATATTGTGAAGACTTCAAACACCAAATTAATGTACAACAATACCACTTACACAATTACAACGAAAGAATGACATGGCATCACTCCACATGCTTGTCACAGAGGATGATGACAATTTTTACACTGTTCCAAACTCAACTGCAACATACAGAAATTACACTAAGAATCAAGAAAGAAGACATTATTTTCAGAAGAAAGAAGAGGTTCTGTCACAAAAGTGACACTTCAGACAACACAAACAACCTGTCAACAAGACAAGTTTACACAGACAATTTACGTATTGTTTGGAGGATATGGGATGGTCACAGACACCTACAAAGCCATTAGCTACGAAGATATTAATCTACTTATGGTGGTGACACCTACTGGGATGACCATACAACACATAAGCATAAATGCTACTAACCATAATGGTTTCAGAATTGGCACTTGCAGTACATTTAATGACAATAATTGTAGATAGTATGACAGTAATGATACTACTATGAATAGTTGATTAAATACAAATCCTGAGAAAAATACTCATGGTTAAAGAATCAAACTGATAGTGCTATTTGGTAACACAATGAATTAAAAAAGATTTGTACCATGGAACTATATAATTACATAAATAAAATAGTGAATCTAAACTGAAAACTATAACTAATGCATTACCCGAGTAAATAATAAATTTTTCTTATTCATAGCACACATATGAATCATTTTTCATTGAAGAAAGGTGAATATTGTTAAATATGCAGAGAGTGATTATAAATCTTACAAGTATCTGTAATGATGAAATTGACAATGAAAGCTATTCGCAATTTAAAAGTGGCAGAATAATGTACAGATGATATCCTCCATTAAAAACAAAAAATCCACATGACAACAGAACAGATTGCATACGGTACAGGTTCTTACAATATTAAACACCTAGCCGATAATGACACTATTCTTCAAAATATATTTCTCCCCAAAATTACACAACGATTCAAGAAAGAAGAGGTTATATTATGAAGAATCAAAACAGAAAATTATAGAAAATCCTTTCAGAGCATCTAAAGTCGGTACTACCATGGCAACACACCCAACATTGTCACACAATCTCTTATAACAAATTTCGTACACCGTACTAAATTATGTGAGGATTCAAGAAAGGTGTTCTATCAAGAAGAATCAATACACAAATTTATTCTACAGCAAATTCTGTCACACCACAAGTGGATACTACCACAAGACACACTCAAACATCTCACACAATCGCTTTAACTAATTTCTTACACCATACCAAATTTCAACAACTACATAGATCAACAAGTACATGAAGAATCAAGAAAGAAAGTTTCACAATCACAAAAAAGATGACCTACCTTCACCAAAGGACTCATAAGACAACACAAACAATCATTCAACTAGACATGACAACACAGACAATTTACATAAAATGGAGGATATAGTATGGTCACTGAGACCTACATAGCCATTAACTCTAAGCAGATTTTAATTTACATATGGTGGTGACACCTACTAGAATGAGCAAGATTATATAACATATGAGCAGATATGTTGATACCCTTAGTGGTTTCTAAACTGGCACTTACCATCTGAAATACGAGAAATAGTATGAGAGCAATGAAAGTGCAATGAACAGTTAATGAATTACTAATACTTACTCAGAGAAACATTCATGTATGAGGTGTTCAAACTCATAGAATGATTTGCTAACAGAATAAAAAAAATTACTTCAACCATGCTATCATATTATTCAGTTTAAGCTGATGAATGCATATGACATTAAAAATATAAGACTTCATGTCATAGATAATGCACAACACAAGTGCAATACATATTTCTTATCTCCATAGCACACATTCCAATGACATTGGGTTCAAATGAGCTGAATCTTTTAAAATACTGTGACAGAGATAATTTAGTTAGAATATAAGTCCAAATTGATCAGAATGCTATGGTTTTTTTCCCGTGTGGGGGTTGCTAGTCCCCCATCGGGCGCCTCCCCAGGTGGCGGATAGGGGAAAGCTCTCCACAAATGGAGGGTACCGGGGAAATAAAACACCCGGGGTGGACCAAAACTAGCACGGGTAGTGAAAGATGTTGACCAGAATGGAGCTGAATGTTGCTAAACATAGACACAATAGTAAGCAACTTGATATGTTGCTAAAAGGAAGAGTGTTCTAAAGAAATGAATGCACTATTTATAAATGGCAAAATAACCTTATACCTTATGTCCTCCATATACAAACAAAAAATTCACATAACAGAACAGATTGCCTACAGATCCATACCATGCTCAGCACTCACGCAGTAGCACACAATTCAATGCAAACTGATTATCCCCAAAATTTACATTGTGATTCAAGATAACAGATGTTTTGGCATGAGAAATCAAAACAAAAATATACTGAATAGTAAAAACTCACACAATAACACAAGTGGATACGACCACAAACACACCCAATATTGTCACACATTCTCTGTAACAAATTTCTGACAACACGCCAAATTTGAATTACTACATAACTCAATTACACAAAGAATCAGTGAAGAAGATTTCCCTATCAATAGAAAGAACATTTCCCCAACAAGAGCCACCACTTTTAAGATAACACAAACCATCATTCATCTAGACATGATAACACAGAAATTTTACATTAAATGGAGGACATGGGATGGTCACTGAGACCTACAAAGCCATTAGCTCCATGCAGATATTAATCTACCAATGGGGGTGACACCTAGGAGAACAAGAATATCCCATATGAACAAAGATGCTGATAATATGAGTTGTTGCAGAATATCCTCTTGCAGTACCAAAAATGACAAATATTGTAATTGGTCAAACAGTAATGAAACTTCTATGAACATTTGTACTATGACAATAGCTGAGAGAAAGTAATATTCATGGGCTGATATTAACCACTCGAATACACGATTCAGTTACAGGATGAAAGAAAATCATTTTAATGTTACATATTATATGTTTTGGTAAATGGATAGCAAGCAGAATAAAATCTGAACCTGATACTGGTAACTATTGCAGAGACACTAATGATGATGATGATGATGATCATGTGACTTTTTAGGCAATACATCCCAGCTGCAATTGCGTCTGCCCTGGCTGGTGCAAGTGCTTTTAGGTGACTCCATATGGGTGACACAGCACTTTGAAGATGATCATGACACAACAAGCATTTCCCGTGTGAAGAGAATCTCTGACTCAACCGGGAATTTAAGCCGGGCTTCCTGCCTGTCAACGCCACATGCTGCCCAGTGGACTACGGAGATGGACAACTGATACACTAATCAGGTACAATATTAATTATTTATTGTCCATAGATTACATTAAAATTATGTATACTTGAACCGAGCTGTTTAATATAAACAATGAGAAATACGTGAATAAGCATCTGAAAATGATGAAATTTAGAAAGAATTATGTAGTATTTTAAAATGGCTGAATGGCCTATATCTCATATCCTCCATACACATTAAAAGAAATCACACAACAACAGAATATATTGCCAACAGTTCCATATACCAATTAACACCTATCCCAAAATCACATTTTTCATTGAAAACTGGTTTTCCCAAAAAATTTCATAAAATTCAAGAAAGAAGATGTCATATTGTGAAGACTTCAAACACCAAATTAATGTACAACAATACCACTTACACAATTACAACGAAAGAATGACATGGCATCACTCCACATGCTTGTCACAGAGGATGATGACAATTTTTACACTGTTCCAAACTCAACTGCAACATACAGAAATTACACAAAGAATCAAGAAAGAAGACATTATTTTCAGAAGAAAGAAGAGGTTCTGTCACAAAAGTGACACTTCAGACAACACAAACAACCTGTCAACAAGACAAGTTTACACAGACAATTTACGTATTGTTTGGAGGATATGGGATGGTCACAGACACCTACAAAGCCATTAGCTACGAAGATATTAATCTACTTATGGTGGTGACACCTACTGGGATGACCATACAACACATAAGCATAAATGCTACTAACCATAATGGTTTCAGAATTGGCACTTGCAGTACAAATAATGACAATAATTGTAGATAGTATGACAGTAATGATACTACTATGAATAGTTGATTAAATACAAATCCTGAGAAAAATACTCATGGTTAAAGAATCAAACTGATAGTGCTATTTGGTAACACAATGAATTAAAAAAGATTTGTACCATGGAACTATATAATTACATAAATAAAATAGTGAATCTAAACTGAAAACTATAACTAATGCATTACCCAAGTAAATAATAAATTTTTCTTATTCATAGCACACATATGAATCATTTTTCATTGAAGAAAGGTGAATATTGTTAAATATGCAGAGAGTGATTATAAATCTTACAAGTATCTGTAATGATGAAATTGACAATGAAAGCTATTCACAATTTAAAAGTGGCAGAATAATGTACAGATGATATCCTCCATTAAAAACAAAAAATCCACATGACAACAGAACAGATTGCATACGGTACAGGTTCTTACAATATTAAACACCTAGCCGATAATGACACTATTCTTCAAAATATATTTCTCCCCAAAATTACACAACGATTCAAGAAAGAAGAGGTTATATTATGAAGAATCAAAACAGAAAATTATAGAAAATCCTTTCAGAGCATCTAAAGTCGGTACTACCATGGCAACACACCCAACATTGTCACACAATCTCTTATAACAAATTTCGTACACCGTACTAAATTATGTGAGGATTCAAGAAAGGTGTTCTATCAAGAAGAATCAATACACAAATTTATTCTACAGCAAATTCTGTCACACCACAAGTGGATACTACCACAAGACACACTCAAACATCTCACACAATCGCTTTAACTAATTTCTTACACCATACCAAATTTCAACAACTACATAGATCAACAAGTACATGAAGAATCAAGAAAGAAAGTTTCACAATCACAAAAAAGATGACCTACCTTCACCAAAGGACTCATAAGACAACACAAACAATCATTCAACTAGACATGACAACACAGACAATTTACATAAAATGGAGGATATAGTATGGTCACTGAGACCTACATAGCCATTAACTCTAAGCAGATTTTAATTTACATATGGTGGTGACACCTACTAGAATGAGCAAGATTATATAACATATGAGCAGATATGTTGATACCCTTAGTGGTTTCTAAACTGGCACTTACCATCTGAAATACGAGAAATAGTATGAGAGCAATGAAAGTGCAATGAACAGTTAATGAATTACTAATACTTACTCAGAGAAACATTCATGTATGAGGTGTTCAAACTCATAGAATGATTTGCTAACAGAATAAAAAAAATTACTTCAACCATGCTATCATATTATTCAGTTTAAGCTGATGAATGCATATGACATTAAAAATATAAGACTTCATGTCATAGATAATGCACAACACAAGTGCAATACATATTTCTTATCTCCATAGCACACATTCCAATGACATTGGGTTGAAATGAGCTGAATCTTTTAAAATACTGTGACAGAGATAATTTAGTTAGAATATAAGTCCAAATTGATCAGAATGCTATGGTTTTTTTCCCGTGTGGGGTTTGCTAGTCCCCCATCGGGCGCCTCCCCAGGTGGCGGATAGGGGAAAGCTCTCCACAAATGGAGGGTACCGGGGAAATAAAACACCCGGGGTGGACCAAAACTAGCACGGGTAGGGAAAGATGTTGACCAGAATGGAGCTGAATGTTGCTAAACATAGACACAATAGTAAGCAACTTGATATGTTGCTAAAAGGAAGAGTGTTCTAAAGAAATGAATGCACTATTTATAAATGGCAAAATAACCTTATACCTTATGTCCTCCATATACAAACAAAAAATTCACATAACAGAACAGATTGCCTACAGATCCATACCATGCTCAGCACTCACGCAGTAGCACACAATTCAATGCAAACTGATTATCCCCAAAATTTACATTGTGATTGAAGATAACAGATGTTTTGGCATGAGAAATCAAAACAAAAATATACTGAATAGTAAAAACTCACACAATAACACAAGTGGATACGACCACAAACACACCCAATATTGTCACACATTCTCTGTAACAAATTTCTGACAACACGCCAAATTTGAATTACTACATAACTCAATTACACAAAGAATCAGTGAAGAAGATTTCCCTATCAATAGAAAGAACATTTCCCCAACAAGAGCCACCACTTTTAAGATAACACAAACCATCATTCATCTAGACATGATAACACAGAAATTTTACATTAAATGGAGGACATGGGATGGTCACTGAGACCTACAAAGCCATTAGCTCCATGCAGATATTAATCTACCAATGGGGGTGACACCTAGGAGAACAAGAATATCCCATATGAACAAAGATGCTGATAATATGAGTTGTTGCAGAATATCCTCTTGCAGTACCAAAAATGACAAATATTGTAATTGGTCAAACAGTAATGAAACTTCTATGAACATTTGTACTATGACAATAGCTGAGAGAAAGTAATATTCATGGGCTGATATTAACCACTCGAATACACGATTCAGTTACAGGATGAAAGAAAATCATTTTAATGTTACATATTATATGTTTTGGTAAATGGATAGCAAGCAGAATAAAATCTGAACCTGATACTGGTAACTATTGCAGAGACACTAATGATGATGATGATGATGATCATGTGACTTTTTAGGCAATACATCCCAGCTGCAATTGCGTCTGCCCTGGCTGGTGCAAGTGCTTTTAGGTGACTCCATATGGGTGACACAGCACTTTGAAGATGATCATGACACAACAAGCATTTCCCGTGTGAAGAGAATCTCTGACTCAACCGGGAATTTAAGCCGGGCTTCCTGCCTGTCAACGCCACATGCTGCCCAGTGGACTACGGAGATGGACAACTGATACACTAATCAGGTACAATATTAATTATTTATTGTCCATAGATTACATTAAAATTATGTAGACTTGAACCGAGCTGTTTAATATAAACAATGAGAAATACGTGAATAAGCAGCTGAAAATGATGAAATTTAGAAAGAATTATGTAGTATTTTAAAATGGCTGAATGGCCTATATCTCATATCCTCCATACACATTAAAAGAAATCACACAACAACAGAATATATTGCCAACAGTTCCATATACCAATTAACACCTATCCCAAAATCACATTTTTCATTGAAAACTGGTTTTCCCAAAAAATTTCATAAAATTCAAGAAAGAAGATGTCATATTGTGAAGACTTCAAACACCAAATTAATGTACAACAATACCACTTACACAATTACAACGAAAGAATGACATGGCATCACTCCACATGCTTGTCACAGAGGATGATGACAATTTTTACACTGTTCCAAACTCAACTGCAACATACAGAAATTACACAAAGAATCAAGAAAGAAGACATTATTTTCAGAAGAAAGAAGAGGTTCTGTCACAAAAGTGACACTTCAGACAACACAAACAACCTGTCAACAAGACAAGTTTACACAGACAATTTACGTATTGTTTGGAGGATATGGGATGGTCACAGACACCTACAAAGCCATTAGCTACGAAGATATTAATCTACTTATGGTGGTGACACCTACTGGGATGACCATACAACACATAAGCATAAATGCTACTAACCATAATGGTTTCAGAATTGGCACTTGCAGTACAAATAATGACAATAATTGTAGATAGTATGACAGTAATGATACTACTATGAATAGTTGATTAAATACAAATCCTGAGAAAAATACTCATGGTTAAAGAATCAAACTGATAGTGCTATTTGGTAACACAATGAATTAAAAAAGATTTGTACCATGGAACTATATAATTACATAAATAAAATAGTGAATCTAAACTGAAAACTATAACTAATGCATTACCCGAGTAAATAATAAATTTTTCTTATTCATAGCACACATATGAATCATTTTTCATTGAAGAAAGGTGAATATTGTTAAATATGCAGAGAGTGATTATAAATCTTACAAGTATCTGTAATGATGAAATTGACAATGAAAGCTATTCGCAATTTAAAAGTGGCAGAATAATGTACAGATGATATCCTCCATTAAAAACAAAAAATCCACATGACAACAGAACAGATTGCATACGGTACAGGTTCTTACAATATTAAACACCTAGCCGATAATGACACTATTCTTCAAAATATATTTCTCCCCAAAATTACACAACGATTCAAGAAAGAAGAGGTTATATTATGAAGAATCAAAACAGAAAATTATAGAAAATCCTTTCAGAGCATCTAAAGTCGGTACTACCATGGCAACACACCCAACATTGTCACACAATCTCTTATAACAAATTTCGTACAGCGTACTAAATTATGTGAGGATTCAAGAAAGGTGTTCTATCAAGAAGAATCAATACACAAATTTATTCTACAGCAAATTCTGTCACACCACAAGTGGATACTACCACAAGACACACTCAAACATCTCACACAATCGCTTTAACTAATTTCTTACACCATACCAAATTTCAACAACTACATAGATCAACAAGTACATGAAGAATCAAGAAAGAAAGTTTCACAATCACAAAAAAGATGACCTACCTTCACCAAAGGACTCATAAGACAACACAAACAATCATTCAACTAGACATGACAACACAGACAATTTACATAAAATGGAGGATATATTATGGTCACTGAGACCTACATAGCCATTAACTCTAAGCAGATTTTAATTTACATATGGTGGTGACACCTACTAGAATGAGCAAGATTATATAACATATGAGCAGATATGTTGATACCCTTAGTGGTTTCTAAACTGGCACTTACCATCTGAAATACGAGAAATAGTATGAGAGCAATGAAAGTGCAATGAACAGTTAATGAATTACTAATACTTACTCAGAGAAACATTCATGTATGAGGTGTTCAAACTCATAGAATGATTTGCTAACAGAATAAAAAAAATTACTTCAACCATGCTATCATATTATTCAGTTTAAGCTGATGAATGCATATGACATTAAAAATATAAGACTTCATGTTATAGATAATGCACAACACAAGTGCAATACATATTTCTTATCTCCATAGCACACATTCCAATGACATTGGGTTGAAATGAGCTGAATCTTTTAAAATACTGTGACAGAGATAATTTAGTTAGAATATAAGTCAAAATTGATCAGAATGCTATGGTTTTTTTCCCGTGTGGGGTTTGCTAGTCCCCCATCGGGCGCCTCCCCAGGTGGCGGATAGGGGAAAGCTCTCCACAAATGGAGGGTACCGGGGAAATAAAACACCCGGGGTGGACCAAAACTAGCACAGGTAGGGAAAGATGTTGACCAGAATGGAGCTGAATGTTGCTAAACATAGACACAATAGTAAGCAACTTGATATGTTGCTAAAAGGAAGAGTGTTCTAAAGAAATGAATGCACTATTTATAAATGGCAAAATAACCTTATACCTTATGTCCTCCATATACAAACAAAAAATTCACATAACAGAACAGATTGCCTACAGATCCATACCATGCTCAGCACTCACGCAGTAGCACACAATTCAATTCAAACTGATTATCCCCAAAATTTACATTGTGATTCAAGATAACAGATGTTTTGGCATGAGAAATCAAAACAAAAATATACTGAATAGTAAAAACTCACACAATAACACAAGTGGATACGACAACAAACACACCCAATATTGTCACACATTCTCTGTAACAAATTTCTGACAACACGCCAAATTTGAATTACTACATAACTCAATTACACAAAGAATCAGTGAAGAAGATTTCTCTATCAATAGAAAGAACATTTCCCCAACAAGAGCCACCACTTTTAAGATAACACAAACCATCATTCATCTAGACATGATAACACAGAAATTTTACATTAAATGGAGGACATGGGATGGTCACTGAGACCTACAAAGCCATTAGCTCCATGCAGATATTAATCTACCAATGGGGGTGACACCTAGGAGAACAAGAATATCCCATATGAACAAAGATGCTGATAATATGAGTTGTTGCAGAATATCCTCTTGCAGTACCATAAATGACAAATATTGTAATTGGTCAAACAGTAATGAAACTTCTATGAACATTTGTACTATGACAATAGCTGAGAGAAAGTAATATTCATGGGCTGATATTAACCACTCGAATACACGATTCAGTTACAGGATGAAAGAAAATCATTTTAATGTTACATATTATATGTTTTGGTAAATGGATAGCAAGCAGAATAAAATCTGAACCTGATACTGGTAACTATTGCAGAGACACAAATGATGATGATGATGATGATCATGTGACTTTTTAGGCAATACATCCCAGCTGCAATTGCGTCTGCCCTGGCTGGTGCAAGTGCTTTTAGGTGACTCCATATGGGTGACACAGCACTTTGAAGATGATCATGACACAACAAGCATTTCCCGTGTGAAGAGAATCTCTGACTCAACCGGGAATTTAAGCCGGGCTTCCTGCCTGTCAACGCCACATGCTGCCCAGTGGACTACGGAGATGGACAACTGATACACTAATCAGGTACAATATTAATTATTTATTGTCCATAGATTACATTAAAATTATGTAGACTTGAACCGAGCTGTTTAATATAAACAATGAGAAATACGTGAATAAGCAGCTGAAAATGATGAAATTTAGAAAGAATTATGTAGTATTTTAAAATGGCTGAATGGCCTATATCTCATATCCTCCATACACATTAAAAGAAATCACACAACAACAGAATATATTGCCAACAGTTCCATATACCAATTAACACCTATCCCAAAATCACATTTTTCATTGAAAACTGGTTTTCCCAAAAAATTTCATAAAAATTCAAGAAAGAAGATGTCATATTGTGAAGACTTCAAACACCAAATTAATGTACAACAATACCACTTACACAATTACAACGAAAGAATGACATGGCATCACTCCACATGCTTGTCACAGAGGATGATGACAATTTTTACACTGTTCCAAACTCAACTGCAACATACAGAAATTACACTAAGAATCAAGAAAGAAGACATTATTTTCAGAAGAAAGAAGAGGTTCTGTCACAAAAGTGACACTTCAGACAACACAAACAACCTGTCAACAAGACAAGTTTACACAGACAATTTACGTATTGTTTGGAGGATATGGGATGGTCACAGACACCTACAAAGCCATTAGCTACGAAGATATTAATCTACTTATGGTGGTGACACCTACTGGGATGACCATACAACACATAAGCATAAATGCTACTAACCATAATGGTTTCAGAATTGGCACTTGCAGTACAAATAATGACAATAATTGTAGATAGTATGACAGTAATGATACTACTATGAATAGTTGATTAAATACAAATCCTGAGAAAAATACTCATGGTTAAAGAATCAAACTGATAGTGCTATTTGGTAACACAATGAATTAAAAAAGATTTGTACCATGGAACTATATAATTACATAAATAAAATAGTGAATCTAAACTGAAAACTATAACTAATGCATTACCCGAGTAAATAATAAATTTTTCTTATTCATAGCACACATATAAATCATTTTTCATTGAAGAAAGGTGAATATTGTTAAATATGCAGAGAGTGATTATAAATCTTACAAGTATCTGTAATGATGAAATTGACAATGAAAGCTATTCGCAATTTAAAAGTGGCAGAATAATGTACAGATGATATCCTCCATTAAAAACAAAAAATCCACATGACAACAGAACAGATTGCATACGGTACAGGTTCTTACAATATTAAACACCTAGCCGATAATGACACTATTCTTCAAAATATATTTCTCCCCAAAATTACACAACGATTCAAGAAAGAAGAGGTTATATTATGAAGAATCAAAACAGAAAATTATAGAAAATCCTTTCAGAGCATCTAAAGTCGGTACTACCATGGCAACACACCCAACATTGTCACACAATCTCTTATAACAAATTTCGTACAGCGTACTAAATTATGTGAGGATTCAAGAAAGGTGTTCTATCAAGAAGAATCAATACACAAATTTATTCTACAGCAAATTCTGTCACACCACAAGTGGATACTACCACAAGACACACTCAAACATCTCACACAATCGCTTTAACTAATTTCTTACACCATACCAAATTTCAACAACTACATAGATCAACAAGTACATGAAGAATCAAGAAAGAAAGTTTCACAATCACAAAAAAGATGACCTACCTTCACCAAAGGACTCATAAGACAACACAAACAATCATTCAACTAGACATGACAACACAGACAATTTACATAAAATGGAGGATATATTATGGTCACTGAGACCTACATAGCCATTAACTCTAAGCAGATTTTAATTTACATATGGTGGTGACACCTACTAGAATGAGCAAGATTATATAACATATGAGCAGATATGTTGATACCCTTAGTGGTTTCTAAACTGGCACTTACCATCTGAAATACGAGAAATAGTATGAGAGCAATGAAAGTGCAATGAACAGTTAATGAATTACTAATACTTACTCAGAGAAACATTCATGTATGAGGTGTTCAAACTCATAGAATGATTTGCTAACAGAATAAAAAAAATTACTTCAACCATGCTATCATATTATTCAGTTTAAGCTGATGAATGCATATGACATTAAAAATATAAGACTTCATGTTATAGATAATGCACAACACAAGTGCAATACATATTTCTTATCTCCATAGCACACATTCCAATGACATTGGGTTGAAATGAGCTGAATCTTTTAAAATACTGTGACAGAGATAATTTAGTTAGAATATAAGTCAAAATTGATCAGAATGCTATGGTTTTTTTCCCGTGTGGGGTTTGCTAGTCCCCCATCGGGCGCCTCCCCAGGTGGCGGATAGGGGAAAGCTCTCCACAAATGGAGGGTACCGGGGAAATAAAACACCCGGGGTGGACCAAAACTAGCACAGGTAGGGAAAGATGTTGACCAGAATGGAGCTGAATGTTGCTAAACATAGACACAATAGTAAGCAACTTGATATGTTGCTAAAAGGAAGAGTGTTCTAAAGAAATGAATGCACTATTTATAAATGGCAAAATAACCTTATACCTTATGTCCTCCATATACAAACAAAAAATTCACATAACAGAACAGATTGCCTACAGATCCATACCATGCTCAGCACTCACGCAGTAGCACACAATTCAATTCAAACTGATTATCCCCAAAATTTACATTGTGATTCAAGATAACAGATGTTTTGGCATGAGAAATCAAAACAAAAATATACTGAATAGTAAAAACTCACACAATAACACAAGTGGATACGACAACAAACACACCCAATATTGTCACACATTCTCTGTAACAAATTTCTGACAACACGCCAAATTTGAATTACTACATAACTCAATTACACAAAGAATCAGTGAAGAAGATTTCTCTATCAATAGAAAGAACATTTCCCCAACAAGAGCCACCACTTTTAAGATAACACAAACCATCATTCATCTAGACATGATAACACAGAAATTTTACATTAAATGGAGGACATGGGATGGTCACTGAGACCTACAAAGCCATTAGCTCCATGCAGATATTAATCTACCAATGGGGGTGACACCTAGGAGAACAAGAATATCCCATATGAACAAAGATGCTGATAATATGAGTTGTTGCAGAATATCCTCTTGCAGTACCATAAATGACAAATATTGTAATTGGTCAAACAGTAATGAAACTTCTATGAACATTTGTACTATGACAATAGCTGAGAGAAAGTAATATTCATGGGCTGATATTAACCACTCGAATACACGATTCAGTTACAGGATGAAAGAAAATCATTTTAATGTTACATATTATATGTTTTGGTAAATGGATAGCAAGCAGAATAAAATCTGAACCTGATACTGGTAACTATTGCAGAGACACAAATGATGATGATCATGTGACTTTTTAGGCAATACATCCCAGCTGCAATTGCGTCTGCCCTGGCTGGTGCAAGTGCTTTTAGGTGACTCCATATGGGTGACACGGCACTTTGAAGATGATCATGACACAACAAGCATTTCCCGTGTGAAGAGAATCTCTGACTCAACCGGGAATTTAAGCCGGGCTTCCTGCCTGTCAACGCCACATGCTGCCCAGTGGACTACGGAGATGGACAACTGATACACTAATCAGGTACAATATTAATTTTTTATTGTCCATAGATTACATTAAAATTATGTAGACTTGAACCGAGCTGTTTAATATAAACAATGAGAAATACGTGAATAAGCAGCTGAAAATGATGAAATTTAGAAAGAATTATGTAGTATTTTAAAGTGGCTGAATGGCCTATATCTCATATCCTCCATACACATTAAAAGAAATCACACAACAACAGAATATATTGCCAACAGTTCCATATACCAATTAACACCTATCCCAAAATCACATATTTCATTGAAAACTGGTTTCCCCAAAAAATTTCATAAAAATTCAAGAAAGAAGATGTCATATTGTGAAGACTTCAAACACCAAATTAATGTACAACAATACCACTTACACAATTACAACGAAAGAATGACATGGCATCACTCCACATGCTTGTCACAGAGGATGATGACAATTTTTACACTGTTCCAAACTCAACTGCAACATACAGAAATTACACTAAGAATCAAGAAAGAAGACATTATTTTCAGAAGAAAGAAGAGGTTCTGTCACAAAAGTGACACTTCAGACAACACAAACAACCTGTCAACAAGACAAGTTTACACAGACAATTTACGTATTGTTTGGAGGATATGGGATGGTCACAGACACCTACAAAGCCATTAGCTACGAAGATATTAATCTACTTATGGTGGTGACACCTACTGGGATGACCATACAACACATAAGCATAAATGCTACTAACCATAATGGTTTCAGAATTGGCACTTGCAGTACAATTAATGACAATAATTGTAGATAGTATGACAGTAATGATACTACTATGAATAGTTGATTAAATACAAATCCTGAGAAAAATACTCATGGTTAAAGAATCAAACTGATAGTGCTATTTGGTAACACAATGAATTAAAAAAGATTTGTACCATGGAACTATATAATTACATAAATAAAATAGTGAATCTAAACTGAAAACTATAACTAATGCATTACCCGAGTAAATAATAAATTTTTCTTATTCATAGCACACATATGAATCATTTTTCATTGAAGAAAGGTGAATATTGTTAAATATGCAGAGAGTGATTATAAATCTTACAAGTATCTGTAATGATGAAATTGACAATGAAAGCTATTCGCAATTTAAAAGTGGCAGAATAATGTACAGATGATATCCTCCATTAAAAACAAAAAATCCACATGACAACAGAACAGATTGCATACGGTACAGGTTCTTACAATATTAAACACCTAGCCGATAATGACACTATTCTTCAAAATATATTTCTCCCCAAAATTACACAATGATTCAAGAAAGAAGAGGTTATATTATGAAGAATCAAAACAGAAAATTATAGAAAATCCTTTCAGAGCATCTAAAGTCGGTACTACCATGGCAACACACCCAACATTGTCACACAATCTCTTATAACAAATTTCGTACACCGTACTAAATTATGTGAGGATTCAAGAAAGGTGTTCTATCAAGAAGAATCAATACACAAATTTATTCTACAGCAAATTCTGTCACACCACAAGTGGATACTACCACAAGACACACTCAAACATCTCACACAATCGCTTTAACTAATTTCTTACACCATACCAAATTTCAACAACTACATAGATCAACAAGTACATGAAGAATCAAGAAAGAAAGTTTCACAATCACAAAAAAGATGACCTACCTTCACCAAAGGACTCATAAGACAACACAAACAATCATTCAACTAGACATGACAACACAGACAATTTACATAAAATGGAGGATATAGTATGGTCACTGAGACCTACATAGCCATTAACTCTAAGCAGATTTTAATTTACATATGGTGGTGACACCTACTAGAATGAGCAAGATTATATAACATATGAGCAGATATGTTGATACCCTTAGTGGTTTCTAAACTGGCACTTACCATCTGAAATACGAGAAATAGTATGAGAGCAATGAAAGTGCAATGAACAGTTAATGAATTACTAATACTTACTCAGAGAAACATTCATGTATGAGGTGTTCAAACTCATAGAATGATTTGCTAACAGAATAAAAAAAATTACTTCAACCATGCTATCATATTATTCAGTTTAAGCTGATGAATGCACATGACATTAAAAATATAAGACTTCATGTCATAGATAATGCACAACACAAGTGCAATACATATTTCTTATCTCCATAGCACACATTCCAATGACATTGGGTTCAAATGAGCTGAATCTTTTAAAATACTGTGACAGAGATAATTTAGTTAGAATATAAGTCAAAATTGATCAGAATGCTATGGTTTTTTTCCCGTGTGGGGGTTGCTAGTCCCCCATCGGGCGCCTCCCCAGGTGGCGGATAGGGGAAAGCTCTCCACAAATGGAGGGTACCGGGGAAATAAAACACCCGGGGTGGACCAAAACTAGCACGGGTAGTGAAAGATGTTGACCAGAATGGAGCTGAATGTTGCTAAACATAGACACAATAGTAAGCAACTTGATATGTTGCTAAAAGGAAGAGTGTTCTAAAGAAATGAATGCACTATTTATAAATGGCAAAATAACCTTATACCTTATGTCCTCCATATACAAACAAAAAATTCACATAACAGAACAGATTGCCTACAGATCCATACCATGCTCAGCACTCACGCAGTAGCACACAATTCAATGCAAACTGATTATCCCCAAAATTTACATTGTGATTGAAGATAACAGATGTTTTGGCATGAGAAATCAAAACAAAAATATACTGAATAGTAAAAACTCACACAATAACACAAGTGGATACGACCACAAACACACCCAATATTGTCACACATTCTCTGTAACAAATTTCTGACAACACGCCAAATTTGAATTACTACATAACTCAATTACACAAAGAATCAGTGAAGAAGATTTCCCTATCAATAGAAAGAACATTTCCCCAACAAGAGCCACCACTTTTAAGATAACACAAACCATCATTCATCTAGACATGATAACACAGAAATTTTACATTAAATGGAGGACATGGGATGGTCACTGAGACCTACAAAGCCATTAGCTCCATGCAGATATTAATCTACCAATGGGGGTGACACCTAGGAGAACAAGAATATCCCATATGAACAAAGATGCTGATAATATGAGTTGTTGCAGAATATCCTCTTGCAGTACCAAAAATGACAAATATTGTAATTGGTCAAACAGTAATGAAACTTCTATGAACATTTGTACTATGACAATAGCTGAGAGAAAGTAATATTCATGGGCTGATATTAACCACTCGAATACACGATTCAGTTACAGGATGAAAGAAAATCATTTTAATGTTACATATTATATGTTTTGGTAAATGGATAGCAAGCAGAATAAAATCTGAACCTGATACTGGTAACTATTGCAGAGACACTAATGATGATGATGATGATGATCATGTGACTTTTTAGGCAATACATCCCAGCTGCAATTGCGTCTGCCCTGGCTGGTGCAAGTGCTTTTAGGTGACTCCATATGGGTGACACAGCACTTTGAAGATGATCATGACACAACAAGCATTTCCCGTGTGAAGAGAATCTCTGACTCAACCGGGAATTTAAGCCGGGCTTCCTGCCTGTCAACGCCACATGCTGCCCAGTGGACTACGGAGATGGACAACTGATACACTAATCAGGTACAATATTAATTATTTATTGTCCATAGATTACATTAAAATTATGTATACTTGAACCGAGCTGTTTAATATAAACAATGAGAAATACGTGAATAAGCAGCTGAAAATGATGAAATTTAGAAAGAATTATGTAGTATTTTAAAATGGCTGAATGGCCTATATCTCATATCCTCCATACACATTAAAAGAAATCACACAACAACAGAATATATTGCCAACAGTTCCATATACCAATTAACACCTATCCCAAAATCACATTTTTCATTGAAAACTGGTTTTCCCAAAAAATTTCATAAAAATTCAAGAAAGAAGATGTCATATTGTGAAGACTTCAAACACCAAATTAATGTACAACAATACCACTTACACAATTACAACGAAAGAATGACATGGCATCACTCCACATGCTTGTCACAGAGGATGATGACAATTTTTACACTGTTCCAAACTCAACTGCAACATACAGAAATTACACTAAGAATCAAGAAAGAAGACTTTATTTTCAGAAGAAAGAAGAGGTTCTGTCACAAAAGTGACACTTCAGACAACACAAACAACCTGTCAACAAGACAAGTTTACACAGACAATTTACGTATTGTTTGGAGGATATGGGATGGTCACAGACACCTACAAAGCCATTAGCTACGAAGATATTAATCTACTTATGGTGGTGACACCTACTGGGATGACCATACAACACATAAGCATAAATGCTACTAACCATAATGGTTTCAGAATTGGCACTTGCAGTACAAATAATGACAATAATTGTAGATAGTATGACAGTAATGATACTACTATGAATAGTTGATTAAATACAAATCCTGAGAAAAATACTCATGGTTAAAGAATCAAACTGATAGTGCTATTTGGTAACACAATGAATTAAAAAAGATTTGTACCATGGAACTATATAATTACATAAATAAAATAGTGAATCTAAACTGAAAACTATAACTAATGCATTACCCAAGTAAATAATAAATTTTTCTTATTCATAGCACACATATGAATCATTTTTCATTGAAGAAAGGTGAATATTGTTAAATATGCAGAGAGTGATTATAAATCTTACAAGTATCTGTAATGATGAAATTGACAATGAAAGCTATTCACAATTTAAAAGTGGCAGAATAATGTACAGATGATATCCTCCATTAAAAACAAAAAATCCACATGACAACAGAACAGATTGCATACGGTACAGGTTCTTACAATATTAAACACCTAGCCGATAATGACACTATTCTTCAAAATATATTTCTCCCCAAAATTACACAACGATTCAAGAAAGAAGAGGTTATATTATGAAGAATCAAAACAGAAAATTATAGAAAATCCTTTCAGAGCATCTAAAGTCGGTACTACCATGGCAACACACCCAACATTGTCACACAATCTCTTATAACAAATTTCGTACACCGTACTAAATTATGTGAGGATTCAAGAAAGGTGTTCTATCAAGAAGAATCAATACACAAATTTATTCTACAGCAAATTCTGTCACACCACAAGTGGATACTACCACAAGACACACTCAAACATCTCACACAATCGCTTTAACTAATTTCTTACACCATACCAAATTTCAACAACTACATAGATCAACAAGTACATGAAGAATCAAGAAAGAAAGTTTCACAATCACAAAAAAGATAACCTACCTTCACCAAAGGACTCATAAGACAACACAAACAATCATTCAACTAGACATGACAACACAGACAATTTACATAAAATGGAGGATATATTATGGTCACTGAGACCTACATAGCCATTAACTCTAAGCAGATTTTAATTTACATATGGTGGTGACACCTACTAGAATGAGCAAGATTATATAACATATGAGCAGATATGTTGATACCCTTAGTGGTTTCTAAACTGGCACTTACCATCTGAAATACGAGAAATAGTATGAGAGCAATGAAAGTGCAATGAACAGTTAATGAATTACTAATACTTACTCAGAGAAACATTCATGTATGAGGTGTTCAAACTCATAGAATGATTTGCTAACAGAATAAAAAAAATTACTTCAACCATGCTATCATATTATTCAGTTTAAGCTGATGAATGCATATGACATTAAAAATATAAGACTTCATGTTATAGATAATGCACAACACAAGTGCAATACATATTTCTTATCTCCATAGCACACATTCCAATGACATTGGGTTGAAATGAGCTGAATCTTTTAAAATACTGTGACAGAGATAATTTAGTTAGAATATAAGTCAAAATTGATCAGAATGCTATGGTTTTTTTCCCGTGTGGGGTTTGCTAGTCCCCCATCGGGCGCCTCCCCAGGTGGCGGATAGGGGAAAGCTCTCCACAAATGGAGGGTACCGGGGAAATAAAACACCCGGGGTGGACCAAAACTAGCACAGGTAGGGAAAGATGTTGACCAGAATGGAGCTGAATGTTGCTAAACATAGACACAATAGTAAGCAACTTGATATGTTGCTAAAAGGAAGAGTGTTCTAAAGAAATGAATGCACTATTTATAAATGGCAAAATAACCTTATACCTTATGTCCTCCATATACAAACAAAAAATTCACATAACAGAACAGATTGCCTACAGATCCATACCATGCTCAGCACTCACGCAGTAGCACACAATTCAATTCAAACTGATTATCCCCAAAATTTACATTGTGATTCAAGATAACAGATGTTTTGGCATGAGAAATCAAAACAAAAATATACTGAATAGTAAAAACTCACACAATAACACAAGTGGATACGACAACAAACACACCCAATATTGTCACACATTCTCTGTAACAAATTTCTGACAACACGCCAAATTTGAATTACTACATAACTCAATTACACAAAGAATCAGTGAAGAAGATTTCTCTATCAATAGAAAGAACATTTCCCCAACAAGAGCCACCACTTTTAAGATAACACAAACCATCATTCATCTAGACATGATAACACAGAAATTTTACATTAAATGGACATGGGATGGTCACTGAGACCTACAAAGCCATTAGCTCCATGCAGATATTAATCTACCAATGGGGGTGACACCTAGGAGAACAAGAATATCCCATATGAACAAAGATGCTGATAATATGAGTTGTTGCAGAATATCCTCTTGCAGTACCATAAATGACAAATATTGTAATTGGTCAAACAGTAATGAAACTTCTATGAACATTTGTACTATGACAATAGCTGAGAGAAAGTAATATTCATGGGCTGATATTAACCACTCGAATACACGATTCAGTTACAGGATGAAAGAAAATCATTTTAATGTTACATATTATATGTTTTGGTAAATGGATAGCAAGCAGAATAAAATCTGAACCTGATACTGGTAACTATTGCAGAGACACAAATGATGATGATGATGATGATCATGTGACTTTTTAGGCAATACATCCCAGCTGCAATTGCGTCTGCCCTGGCTGGTGCAAGTGCTTTTAGGTGACTCCATATGGGTGACACAGCACTTTGAAGATGATCATGACACAACAAGCATTTCCCGTGTGAAGAGAATCTCTGACTCAACCGGGAATTTAAGCCGGGCTTCCTGCCTGTCAACGCCACATGCTGCCCAGTGGACTACGGAGATGGACAACTGATACACTAATCAGGTACAATATTAATTATTTATTGTCCATAGATTACATTAAAATTATGTAGACTTGAACCGAGCTGTTTAATATAAACAATGAGAAATACGTGAATAAGCAGCTGAAAATGATGAAATTTAGAAAGAATTATGTAGTATTTTAAAATGGCTGAATGGCCTATATCTCATATCCTCCATACACATTAAAAGAAATCACACAACAACAGAATATATTGCCAACAGTTCCATATACCAATTAACACCTATCCCAAAATCACATTTTTCATTGAAAACTGGTTTTCCCAAAAAATTTCATAAAAATTCAAGAAAGAAGATGTCATATTGTGAAGACTTCAAACACCAAATTAATGTACAACAATACCACTTACACAATTACAACGAAAGAATGACATGGCATCACTCCACATGCTTGTCACAGAGGATGATGACAATTTTTACACTGTTCCAAACTCAACTGCAACATACAGAAATTACACTAAGAATCAAGAAAGAAGACATTATTTTCAGAAGAAAGAAGAGGTTCTGTCACAAAAGTGACACTTCAGACAACACAAACAACCTGTCAACAAGACAAGTTTACACAGACAATTTACGTATTGTTTGGAGGATATGGGATGGTCACAGACACCTACAAAGCCATTAGCTACGAAGATATTAATCTACTTATGGTGGTGACACCTACTGGGATGACCATACAACACATAAGCATAAATGCTACTAACCATAATGGTTTCAGAATTGGCACTTGCAGTACAAATAATGACAATAATTGTAGATAGTATGACAGTAATGATACTACTATGAATAGTTGATTAAATACAAATCCTGAGAAAAATACTCATGGTTAAAGAATCAAACTGATAGTGCTATTTGGTAACACAATGAATTAAAAACGATTTGTACCATGGAACTATATAATTACATAAATAAAATAGTGAATCTAAACTGAAAACTATAACTAATGCATTACCCGAGTAAATAATAAATTTTTCTTATTCATAGCACACATATAAATCATTTTTCATTGAAGAAAGGTGAATATTGTTAAATATGCAGAGAGTGATTATAAATCTTACAAGTATCTGTAATGATGAAATTGACAATGAAAGCTATTCGCAATTTAAAAGTGGCAGAATAATGTACAGATGATATCCTCCATTAAAAACAAAAAATCCACATGACAACAGAACAGATTGCATACGGTACAGGTTCTTACAATATTAAACACCTAGCCGATAATGACACTATTCTTCAAAATATATTTCTCCCCAAAATTACACAACGATTCAAGAAAGAAGAGGTTATATTATGAAGAATCAAAACAGAAAATTATAGAAAATCCTTTCAGAGCATCTAAAGTCGGTACTACCATGGCAACACACCCAACATTGTCACACAATCTCTTATAACAAATTTCGTACAGCGTACTAAATTATGTGAGGATTCAAGAAAGGTGTTCTATCAAGAAGAATCAATACACAAATTTATTCTACAGCAAATTCTGTCACACCACAAGTGGATACTACCACAAGACACACTCAAACATCTCACACAATCGCTTTAACTAATTTCTTACACCATACCAAATTTCAACAACTACATAGATCAACAAGTACATGAAGAATCAAGAAAGAAAGTTTCACAATCACAAAAAAGATGACCTACCTTCACCAAAGGACTCATAAGACAACACAAACAATCATTCAACTAGACATGACAACACAGACAATTTACATAAAATGGAGGATATATTATGGTCACTGAGACCTACATAGCCATTAACTCTAAGCAGATTTTAATTTACATATGGTGGTGACACCTACTAGAATGAGCAAGATTATATAACATATGAGCAGATATGTTGATACCCTTAGTGGTTTCTAAACTGGCACTTACCATCTGAAATACGAGAAATAGTATGAGAGCAATGAAAGTGCAATGAACAGTTAATGAATTACTAATACTTACTCAGAGAAACATTCATGTATGAGGTGTTCAAACTCATAGAATGATTTGCTAACAGAATAAAAAAAATTACTTCAACCATGCTATCATATTATTCAGTTTAAGCTGATGAATGCATATGACATTAAAAATATAAGACTTCATGTTATAGATAATGCACAACACAAGTGCAATACATATTTCTTATCTCCATAGCACACATTCCAATGACATTGGGTTGAAATGAGCTGAATCTTTTAAAATACTGTGACAGAGATAATTTAGTTAGAATATAAGTCAAAATTGATCAGAATGCTATGGTTTTTTTCCCGTGTGGGGTTTGCTAGTCCCCCATCGGGCGCCTCCCCAGGTGGCGGATAGGGGAAAGCTCTCCACAAATGGAGGGTACCGGGGAAATAAAACACCCGGGGTGGACCAAAACTAGCACAGGTAGGGAAAGATGTTGACCAGAATGGAGCTGAATGTTGCTAAACATAGACACAATAGTAAGCAACTTGATATGTTGCTAAAAGGAAGAGTGTTCTAAAGAAATGAATGCACTATTTATAAATGGCAAAATAACCTTATACCTTATGTCCTCCATATACAAACAAAAAATTCACATAACAGAACAGATTGCCTACAGATCCATACCATGCTCAGCACTCACGCAGTAGCACACAATTCAATTCAAACTGATTATCCCCAAAATTTACATTGTGATTCAAGATAACAGATGTTTTGGCATGAGAAATCAAAACAAAAATATACTGAATAGTAAAAACTCACACAATAACACAAGTGGATACGACAACAAACACACCCAATATTGTCACACATTCTCTGTAACAAATTTCTGACAACACGCCAAATTTGAATTACTACATAACTCAATTACACAAAGAATCAGTGAAGAAGATTTCTCTATCAATAGAAAGAACATTTCCCCAACAAGAGCCACCACTTTTAAGATAACACAAACCATCATTCATCTAGACATGATAACACAGAAATTTTACATTAAATGGACATGGGATGGTCACTGAGACCTACAAAGCCATTAGCTCCATGCAGATATTAATCTACCAATGGGGGTGACACCTAGGAGAACAAGAATATCCCATATGAACAAAGATGCTGATAATATGAGTTGTTGCAGAATATCCTCTTGTAGTACCATAAATGACAAATATTGTAATTGGTCAAACAGTAATGAAACTTCTATGAACATTTGTACTATGACAATAGCTGAGAGAAAGTAATATTCATGGGCTGATATTAACCACTCGAATACACGATTCAGTTACAGGATGAAAGAAAATCATTTTAATGTTACATATTATATGTTTTGGTAAATGGATAGCAAGCAGAATAAAATCTGAACCTGATACTGGTAACTATTGCAGAGACACAAATGATGATGATGATGATGATCATGTGACTTTTTAGGCAATACATCCCAGCTGCAATTGCGTCTGCCCTGGCTGGTGCAAGTGCTTTTAGGTGACTCCATATGGGTGACACAGCACTTTGAAGATGATCATGACACAACAAGCATTTCCCGTGTGAAGAGAATCTCTGACTCAACCGGGAATTTAAGCCGGGCTTCCTGCCTGTCAACGCCACATGCTGCCCAGTGGACTACGGAGATGGACAACTGATACACTAATCAGGTACAATATTAATTATTTATTGTCCATAGATTACATTAAAATTATGTAGACTTGAACCGAGCTGTTTAATATAAACAATGAGAAATACGTGAATAAGCAGCTGAAAATGATGAAATTTAGAAACAATTATGTAGTATTTTAAAATGGCTGAATGGCCTATATCTCATATCCTCCATACACATTAAAAGAAATCACACAACAACAGAATATATTGCCAACAGTTCCATATACCAATTAACACCTATCCCAAAATCACATTTTTCATTGAAAACTGGTTTTCCCAAAAAATTTCATAAAAATTCAAGAAAGAAGATGTCATATTGTGAAGACTTCAAACACCAAATTAATGTACAACAATACCACTTACACAATTACAACGAAAGAATGACATGGCATCACTCCACATGCTTGTCACAGAGGATGATGACAATTTTTACACTGTTCCAAACTCAACTGCAACATACAGAAATTACACTAAGAATCAAGAAAGAAGACTTTATTTTCAGAAGAAAGAAGAGGTTCTGTCACAAAAGTGACACTTCAGACAACACAAACAACCTGTCAACAAGACAAGTTTACACAGACAATTTACGTATTGTTTGGAGGATATGGGATGGTCACAGACACCTACAAAGCCATTAGCTACGAAGATATTAATCTACTTATGGTGGTGACACCTACTGGGATGACCATACAACACATAAGCATAAATGCTACTAACCATAATGGTTTCAGAATTGGCACTTGCAGTACAAATAATGACAATAATTGTAGATAGTATGACAGTAATGATACTACTATGAATAGTTGATTAAATACAAATCCTGAGAAAAATACTCATGGTTAAAGAATCAAACTGATAGTGCTATTTGGCAACACAATGAATTAAAAAAGATTTGTACCATGGAACTATATAATTACATAAATAAAATAGTGAATCTAAACTGAAAACTATAACTAATGCATTACCCGAGTAAATAATAAATTTTTCTTATTCATAGCACACATATAAATCATTTTTCATTGAAGAAAGGTGAATATTGTTAAATATGCAGAGAGTGATTATAAATCTTACAAGTATCTGTAATGATGAAATTGACAATGAAAGCTATTCGCAATTTAAAAGTGGCAGAATAATGTACAGATGATATCCTCCATTAAAAACAAAAAATCCACATGACAACAGAACAGATTGCATACGGTACAGGTTCTTACAATATTAAACACCTAGCCGATAATGACACTATTCTTCAAAATATATTTCTCCCCAAAATTACACAACGATTCAAGAAAGAAGAGGTTATATTATGAAGAATCAAAACAGAAAATTATAGAAAATCCTTTCAGAGCATCTAAAGTCGGTACTACCATGGCAACACACCCAACATTGTCACACAATCTCTTATAACAAATTTCGTACAGCGTACTAAATTATGTGAGGATTCAAGAAAGGTGTTCTATCAAGAAGAATCAATACACAAATTTATTCTACAGCAAATTCTGTCACACCACAAGTGGATACTACCACAAGACACACTCAAACATCTCACACAATCGCTTTAACTAATTTCTTACACCATACCAAATTTCAACAACTACATAGATCAACAAGTACATGAAGAATCAAGAAAGAAAGTTTCACAATCACAAAAAAGATGACCTACCTTCACCAAAGGACTCATAAGACAACACAAACAATCATTCAACTAGACATGACAACACAGACAATTTACATAAAATGGAGGATATAGTATGGTCACTGAGACCTACATAGCCATTAACTCTAAGCAGATTTTAATTTACATATGGTGGTGACACCTACTAGAATGAGCAAGATTATATAACATATGAGCAGATATGTTGATACCCTTAGTGGTTTCTAAACTGGCACTTACCATCTGAAATACGAGAAATAGTATGAGAGCAATGAAAGTGCAATGAACAGTTAATGAATTACTAATACTTACTCAGAGAAACATTCATGTATGAGGTGTTCAAACTCATAGAATGATTTGCTAACAGAATAAAAAAAATTACTTCAACCATGCTATCATATTATTCAGTTTAAGCTGATGAATGCATATGACATTAAAAATATAAGACTTCATGTCATAGATAATGCACAACACAAGTGCAATACATATTTCTTATCTCCATAGCACACATTCCAATGACATTGGGTTCAAATGAGCTGAATCTTTTAAAATACTGTGACAGAGATAATTTAGTTAGAATATAAGTCAAAATTGATCAGAATGCTATGGTTTTTTTCCCGTGTGGGGTTTGCTAGTCCCCCATCGGGCGCCTCCCCAGGTGGCGGATAGGGGAAAGCTCTCCACAAATGGAGGGTACCGGGGAAATAAAACACCCGGGGTGGACCAAAACTAGCACGGGTAGGGAAAGATGTTGACCAGAATGGAGCTGAATGTTGCTAAACATAGACACAATAGTAAGCAACTTGATATGTTGCTAAAAGGAAGAGTGTTCTAAAGAAATGAATGCACTATTTATAAATGGCAAAATAACCTTATACCTTATGTCCTCCATATACAAACAAAAAATTCACATAACAGAACAGATTGCCTACAGATCCATACCATGCTCAGCACTCACGCAGTAGCACACAATTCAATTCAAACTGATTATCCCCAAAATTTACATTGTGATTCAAGATAACAGATGTTTTGGCATGAGAAATCAAAACAAAAATATACTGAATAGTAAAAACTCACACAATAACACAAGTGGATACGACCACAAACACACCCAATATTGTCACACATTCTCTGTAACAAATTTCTGACAACACGCCAAATTTGAATTACTACATAACTCAATTACACAAAGAATCAGTGAAGAAGATTTCTCTATCAATAGAAAGAACATTTCCCCAACAAGAGCCACCACTTTTAAGATAACACAAACCATCATTCATCTAGACATGATAACACAGAAATTTTACATTAAATGGAGGACATGGGATGGTCACTGAGACCTACAAAGCCATTAGCTCCATGCAGATATTAATCTACCAATGGGGGTGACACCTAGGAGAACAAGAATATCCCATATGAACAAAGATGCTGATAATATGAGTTGTTGCAGAATATCCTCTTGCAGTACCAAAAATGACAAATATTGTAATTGGTCAAACAGTAATGAAACTTCTATGAACATTTGTACTATGACAATAGCTGAGAGAAAGTAATATTCATGGGCTGATATTAACCACTCGAATACACGATTCAGTTACAGGATGAAAGAAAATCATTTTAATGTTACATATTATATGTTTTGGTAAATGGATAGCAAGCAGAATAAAATCTGAACCTGATACTGGTAACTATTGCAGAGACACTAATGATGATGATGATGATGATCATGTGACTTTTTAGGCAATACATCCCAGCTGCAATTGCGTCTGCCCTGGCTGGTGCAAGTGCTTTTAGGTGACTCCATATGGGTGACACAGCACTTTGAAGATGATCATGACACAACAAGCATTTCCCGTGTGAAGAGAATCTCTGACTCAACCGGGAATTTAAGCCGGGCTTCCTGCCTGTCAACGCCACATGCTGCCCAGTGGACTACGGAGATGGACAACTGATACACTAATCAGGTACAATATTAATTATTTATTGTCCATAGATTACATTAAAATTATGTAGACTTGAACCGAGCTGTTTAATATAAACAATGAGAAATACGTGAATAAGCAGCTGAAAATGATGAAATTTAGAAAGAATTATGTAGTATTTTAAAATGGCTGAATGGCCTATATCTCATATCCTCCATACACATTAAAAGAAATCACACAACAACAGAATATATTGCCAACAGTTCCATATACCAATTAACACCTATCCCAAAATCACATTTTTCATTGAAAACTGGTTTTCCCAAAAAATTTCATAAAAATTCAAGAAAGAAGATGTCATATTGTGAAGACTTCAAACACCAAATTAATGTACAACAATACCACTTACACAATTACAACGAAAGAATGACATGGCATCACTCCACATGCTTGTCACAGAGGATGATGACAATTTTTACACTGTTCCAAACTCAACTGCAACATACAGAAATTACACTAAGAATCAAGAAAGAAGACTTTATTTTCAGAAGAAAGAAGAGGTTCTGTCACAAAAGTGACACTTCAGACAACACAAACAACCTGTCAACAAGACAAGTTTACACAGACAATTTACGTATTGTTTGGAGGATATGGGATGGTCACAGACACCTACAAAGCCATTAGCTACGAAGATATTAATCTACTTATGGTGGTGACACCTACTGGGATGACCATACAACACATAAGCATAAATGCTACTAACCATAATGGTTTCAGAATTGGCACTTGCAGTACAAATAATGACAATAATTGTAGATAGTATGACAGTAATGATACTACTATGAATAGTTGATTAAATACAAATCCTGAGAAAAATACTCATGGTTAAAGAATCAAACTGATAGTGCTATTTGGTAACACAATGAATTAAAAAAGATTTGTACCATGGAACTATATAATTACATAAATAAAATAGTGAATCTAAACTGAAAACTATAACTAATGCATTACCCGAGTAAATAATAAATTTTTCTTATTCATAGCACACATATGAATCATTTTTCATTGAAGAAAGGTGAATATTGTTAAATATGCAGAGAGTGATTATAAATCTTACAAGTATCTGTAATGATGAAATTGACAATGAAAGCTATTCGCAATTTAAAAGTGGCAGAATAATGTACAGATGATATCCTCCATTAAAAACAAAAAATCCACATGACAACAGAACAGATTGCATACGGTACAGGTTCTTACAATATTAAACACCTAGCCGATAATGACACTATTCTTCAAAATATATTTCTCCCCAAAATTACACAACGATTCAAGAAAGAAGAGGTTATATTATGAAGAATCAAAACAGAAAATTATAGAAAATCCTTTCAGAGCATCTAAAGTCGGTACTACCATGGCAACACACCCAACATTGTCACACAATCTCTTATAACAAATTTCGTACACCGTACTAAATTATGTGAGGATTCAAGAAAGGTGTTCTATCAAGAAGAATCAATACACAAATTTATTCTACAGCAAATTCTGTCACACCACAAGTGGATACTACCACAAGACACACTCAAACATCTCACACAATCGCTTTAACTAATTTCTTACACCATACCAAATTTCAACAACTACATAGATCAACAAGTACATGAAGAATCAAGAAAGAAAGTTTCACAATCACAAAAAAGATGACCTACCTTCACCAAAGGACTCATAAGACAACACAAACAATCATTCAACTAGACATGACAACACAGACAATTTACATAAAATGGAGGATATAGTATGGTCACTGAGACCTACATAGCCATTAACTCTAAGCAGATTTTAATTTACATATGGTGGTGACACCTACTAGAATGAGCAAGATTATATAACATATGAGCAGATATGTTGATACCCTTAGTGGTTTCTAAACTGGCACTTACCATCTGAAATACGAGAAATAGTATGAGAGCAATGAAAGTGCAATGAACAGTTAATGAATTACTAATACTTACTCAGAGAAACATTCACGTATGAGGTGTTCAAACTCATAGAATGATTTGCTAACAGAATAAAAAAAATTACTTCAACCATGCTATCATATTATTCAGTTTAAGCTGATGAATGCATATGACATTAAAAATATAAGACTTCATGTCATAGATAATGCACAACACAAGTGCAATACATATTTCTTATCTCCATAGCACACATTCCGATGACATTGGGTTGAAATGAGCTGAATCTTTTAAAATACTGTGACAGAGATAATTTAGTTAGAATATAAGTCAAAATTGATCAGAATGCTATGGTTTTTTTCCCGTGTGGGGTTTGCTAGTCCCCCATCGGGCGCCTCCCCAGGTGGCGGATAGGGGAAAGCTCTCCACAAATGGAGGGTACCGGGGAAATAAAACACCCGGGGTGGACCAAAACTAGCACGGGTAGGGAAAGATGTTGACCAGAATGGAGCTGAATGTTGCTAAACATAGACACAATAGTAAGCAACTTGATATGTTGCTAAAAGGAAGAGTATTTTAAAGAAATGAATGCACTATTTATAAATGGCAAAATAACCTTATACCTTATGTCCTCCATATACAAACAAAAAATTCACATAACAGAACAGATTGCCCACAGATCCATACCATGCTCAGCAATCACGCAGTAGCACACAATTCAATGCAAACTGATTATCCCCAAAATTTACATTGTGATTCAAGATAACAGATGTTTTGGCATGAGAAATCAAAACAAAAATATACTGAATAGTAAAAACTCACACAATAACACAAGTGGATACGGCCACAAACACACCCAATATTGTCACACATTCTCTGTAACAAATTTCTGACAACACGCCAAATTTGAATTACTACATAACTCAATTACACAAAGAATCAGTGAAGAAGATTTCTCTATCAATAGAAAGAACATTTCCCCAACAAGAGCCACCACTTTTAAGATAACACAAACCATCATTCATCTAGACATGATAACACAGAAATTTTACATTAAATGGAGGACATGGGATGGTCACTGAGACCTACAAAGCCATTAGCTCCATGCAGATATTAATCTACAAATGGGGGTGACACCTAGGAGAACAAGAATATCCCATATGAACAAAGATGCTGATAATATGAGTTGTTGCAGAATATCCTCTTGCAGTACCAAAAATGACAAATATTGTAATTGGTCAAACAGTAATGAAACTTCTATGAACATTTGTACTATGACAATAGCTGAGAGAAAGTAATATTCATGGGCTGATATTAACCACTCGAATACACGATTCAGTTACAGGATGAAAGAAAATCATTTTAATGTTACATATTATATGTTTTGGTAAATGGATAGCAAGCAGAATAAAATCTGAACCTGATACTGGTAACTATTGCAGAGACACAAATGATGATGATGATGATGATCATGTGCCTTTTTAGGCAATACATCCCAGCTGCAATTGCGTCTGCCCTGGCTGGTGCAAGTGCTTTTAGGTGACTCCATATGGGTGACACAGCACTTTGAAGATGATCATGACACAACAAGCATTTCCCGTGTGAAGAGAATCTCTGACTCAACCGGGAATTTAAGCCGGGCTTCCTGCCTGTCAACGCCACATGCTGCCCAGTGGACTACGGAGATGGACAACTGATACACTAATCAGGTACAATATTAATTATTTATTGTCCATAGATTACATTAAAATTATGTAGACTTGAACCGAGCTGTTTAATATAAACAATGAGAAATACGTGAATAAGCAGCTGAAAATGATGAAATTTAGAAACAATTATGTAGTATTTTAAAATGGCTGAATGGCCTATATCTCATATCCTCCATACACATTAAAAGAAATCACACAACAACAGAATATATTGCCAACAGTTCCATATACCAATTAACACCTATCCCAAAATCACATTTTTCATTGAAAACTGGTTTTCCCAAAAAATTTCATAAAAATTCAAGAAAGAAGATGTCATATTGTGAAGACTTCAAACACCAAATTAATGTACAACAATACCACTTACACAATTACAACGAAAGAATGACATGGCATCACTCCACATGCTTGTCACAGAGGATGATGACAATTTTTACACTGTTCCAAACTCAACTGCAACATACAGAAATTACACAAAGAATCAAGAAAGAAGACATTATTTTCAGAAGAAAGAAGAGGTTCTGTCACAAAAGTGACACTTCAGACAACACAAACAACCTGTCAACAAGACAAGTTTACACAGACAATTTACGTATTGTTTGGAGGATATGGGATGGTCACAGACACCTACAAAGCCATTAGCTACGAAGATATTAATCTACTTATGGTGGTGACACCTACTGGGATGACCATACAACACATAAGCATAAATGCTACTAACCATAATGGTTTCAGAATTGGCACTTGCAGTACAAATAATGACAATAATTGTAGATAGTATGACAGTAATGATACTACTATGAATAGTTGATTAAATACAAATCCTGAGAAAAATACTCATGGTTAAAGAATCAAACTGATAGTGCTATTTGGTAACACAATGAATTAAAAAAGATTTGTACCATGGAACTATATAATTACATAAATAAAATAGTGAATCTAAACTGAAAACTATAACTAATGCATTACCCGAGTAAATAATAAATTTTTCGTATTCATAGCACACATATGAATCATTTTTCATTGAAGAAAGGTGAATATTGTTAAATATGCAGAGAGTGATTATAAATCTTACAAGTATCTGTAATGATGAAATTGACAATGAAAGCTATTCGCAATTTAAAAGTGGCAGAATAATGTACAGATGATATCCTCCATTAAAAACAAAAAATCCACATGACATCAGAACAGATTGCATACGGTACAGGTTCTTACAATATTAAACACCTAGCCGATAATGACACTATTCTTCAAAATATATTTCTCCCCAAAATTACACAACGATTCAAGAAAGAAGAGGTTATATTATGAAGAATCAAAACAGAAAATTATAGAAAATCCTTTCAGAGCATCTAAAGTCGGTACTACCATGGCAACACACCCAACATTGTCACACAATCTCTTATAACAAATTTCGTACACCGTACTAAATTATGTGAGGATTCAAGAAAGGTGTTCTATCAAGAAGAATCAATACACAAATTTATTCTACAGCAAATTCTGTCACACCACAAGTGGATACTACCACAAGACACACTCAAACATCTCACACAATCGCTTTAACTAATTTCTTACACCATACCAAATTTCAACAACTACATAGATCAACAAGTACATGAAGAATCAAGAAAGAAAGTTTCACAATCACAAAAAAGATGACCTACCTTCACCAAAGGACTCATAAGACAACACAAACAATCTTTCAACTAGACATGACAACACAGACAATTTACATAAAATGGAGGATATAGTATGGTCACTGAGACCTACATAGCCATTAACTCTAAGCAGATTTTAATTTACATATGGTGGTGACACCTACTAGAATGAGCAAGATTATATAACATATGAGCAGATATGTTGATACCCTTAGTGGTTTCTAAACTGGCACTTACCATCTGAAATACGAGAAATAGTATGAGAGCAATGAAAGTGCAATGAACAGTTAATGAATTACTAATACTTACTCAGAGAAACATTCATGTATGAGGTGTTCAAACTCATAGAATGATTTGCTAACAGAATAAAAAAAATTACTTCAACCATGCTATCATATTATTCAGTTTAAGCTGATGAATGCATATGACATTAAAAATATAAGACTTCATGTCATAGATAATGCACAACACAAGTGCAATACATATTTCTTATCTCCATAGCACACATTCCAATGACATTGGGTTGAAATGAGCTGAATCTTTTAAAATACTGTGACAGAGATAATTTAGTTAGAATATAAGTCAAAATTGATCAGAATGCTATGGTTTTTTTCCCGTGTGGGGTTTGCTAGTCCCCCATCGGGCGCCTCCCCAGGTGGCGGATAGGGGAAAGCTCTCCACAAATGGAGAGTACCGGGGAAATAAAACACCCGGGGTGGACCAAAACTAGCACGGGTAGGGAAAGATGTTGACCAGAATGGAGCTGAATGTTGCTAAACATAGACACAATAGTAAGCAACTTGATATGTTGCTAAAAGGAAGAGTGTTCTAAAGAAATGAATGCACTATTTATAAATGGCAAAATAACCTTATACCTTATGTCCTCCATATACAAACAAAAAATTCACATAACAGAACAGATTGCCTACAGATCCATACCATGCTCAGCACTCACGCAGTAGCACACAATTCAATGCAAACTGATTATCCCCAAAATTTACATTGTGATTCAAGATAACAGATGTTTTGGCATGAGAAATCAAAACAAAAATATACTGAATAGTAAAAACTCACACAATAACACAAGTGGATACGACCACAAACACACCCAATATTGTCACACATTCTCTGTAACAAATTTCTGACAACACGCCAAATTTGAATTACTACATAACTCAATTACACAAAGAATCAGTGAAGAAGATTTCTCTATCAATAGAAAGAACATTTCCCCAACAAGAGCCACCACTTTTAAGATAACACAAACCATCATTCATCTAGACATGATAACACAGAAATTTTACATTAAATGGAGGACATGGGATGGTCACTGAGACCTACAAAGCCATTAGCTCCATGCAGATATTAATCTACAAATGGGGGTGACACCTAGGAGAACAAGAATATCCCATATGAACAAAGATGCTGATAATATGAGTTGTTGCAGAATATCCTCTTGCAGTACCATAAATGACAAATATTGTAATTGGTCAAACAGTAATGAAACTTCTATGAACATTTGTACTATGACAAAAGCTGAGAGAAAGTAATATTCATGGGCTGATATTAACCACTCGAATACACGATTCAGTTACAGGATGAAAGAAAATCATTTTAATGTTACATATTATATGTTTTGGTAAATGGATAGCAAGCAGAATAAAATCTGAACCTGATACTGGTAACTATTGCAGAGACACTAATGATGATGATGATGATGATCATGTGACTTTTTAGGCAATACATCCCAGCTGCAATTGCGTCTGCCCTGGCTGGTGCAAGTGCTTTTAGGTGACTCCATATGGGTGACACAGCACTTTGAAGATGATCATGACACGACAAGCATTTCCCGTGTGAAGAGAATCTCTGACTCAACCGGGAATTTAAGCCGGGCTTCCTGCCTGTCAACGCCACATGCTGCCCAGTGGACTACGGAGATGGACAACTGATACACTAATCAGGTACAATATTAATTATTTATTGTCCATAGATTACATTAAAATTATGTAGACTTGAACTGAGCTGTTTAATATAAACAATGAGAAATACGTGAATAAGCAGCTGAAAATGATGAAATTTAGTTAGAATTATGTAGTATTTTAAAATGGCTGAATGGCCTATATCTCATATCCTCCATACACATTAAAAGAAATCACACAACAACAGAATATATTGCCAACAGTTCCATATACCAATTAACACCTATCCCAAAATCACATTTTTCATTGAAAACTGGTTTTCCCAAAAAATTTCATAAAATTCAAGAAAGAAGATGTCATATTGTGAAGACTTCAAACACCAAATTAATGTACAACAATACCACTTACACAATTACAACGAAAGAATGACATGGCATCACTCCACATGCTTGTCACAGAGGATGATGACAATTTTTACACTGTTCCAAACTCAACTGCAACATACAGAAATTACACTAAGAATCAAGAAAGAAGACATTATTTTCAGAAGAAAGAAGAGGTTCTGTCACAAAAGTGACACTTCAGACAACACAAACAACCTGTCAACAAGACAAGTTTACACAGACAATTTACGTATTGTTTGGAGGATATGGGATGGTCACAGACACCTACAAAGCCATTAGCTACGAAGATATTAATCTACTTATGGTGGTGACACCTACTGGGATGACCATACAACACATAAGCATAAATGCTACTAACCATAATGGTTTCAGAATTGGCACTTGCAGTACAAATAATGACAATAATTGTAGATAGTATGACAGTAATGATACTACTATGAATAGTTGATTAAATACAAATCCTGAGAAAAATACTCATGGTTAAAGAATCAAACTGATAGTGCTATTTGGTAACACAATGAATTAAAAAAGATTTGTACCATGGAACTATATAATTACATAAATAAAATAGTGAATCTAAACTGAAAACTATAACTAATGCATTACCCGAGTAAATAATAAATTTTTCTTATTCATAGCACACATATGAATCATTTTTCATTGAAGAAAGGTGAATATTGTTAAATATGCAGAGAGTGATTATAAATCTTACAAGTATCTGTAATGATGAAATTGACAATGAAAGCTATTCGCAATTTAAAAGTGGCAGAATAATGTACAGATGATATCCTCCATTAAAAACAAAAAATCCACATGACAACAGAACAGATTGCATACGGTACAGGTTCTTACAATATTAAACACCTAGCCGATAATGACACTATTCTTCAAAATATATTTCTCCCCAAAATTACACAACGATTCAAGAAAGAAGAGGTTATATTATGAAGAATCAAAACAGAAAATTATAGAAAATCCTTTCAGAGCATCTAAAGTCGGTACTACCATGGCAACACACCCAACATTGTCACACAATCTCTTATAACAAATTTCGTACACCGTACTAAATTATGTGAGGATTCAAGAAAGGTGTTCTATCAAGAAGAATCAATACACAAATTTATTCTACAGCAAATTCTGTCACACCACAAGTGGATACTACCACAAGACACACTCAAACATCTCACACAATCGCTTTAACTAATTTCTTACACCATACCAAATTTCAACAACTACATAGATCAACAAGTACATGAAGAATCAAGAAAGAAAGTTTCACAATCACAAAAAAGATGACTTACCTTCACCAAAGGACTCATAAGACAACACAAACAATCATTCAACTAGACATGACAACACAGACAATTTACATAAAATGGAGGATATAGTATGGTCACTGAGACCTACATAGCCATTAACTCTAAGCAGATTTTAATTTACATATGGTGGTGACACCTACTAGAATGAGCAAGATTATATAACATATGAGCAGATATGTTGATACCCTTAGTGGTTTCTAAACTGGCACTTACCATCTGAAATACGAGAAATAGTATGAGAGCAATGAAAGTGCAACGAACAGTTAATGAATTACTAATACTTACTCAGAGAAACATTCATGTATGAGGTGTTCAAACTCATAGAATGATTTGCTAACAGAATAAAAAAAATTACTTCAACCATGCTATCATATTATTCAGTTTAAGCTGATGAATGCATATGACATTAAAAATATAAGACTTCATGTCATAGATAATGCACAACACAAGTGCAATACATATTTCTTATCTCCATAGCACACATTCCAATGACATTGGGTTGAAATGAGCTGAATCTTTTAAAATACTGTGACAGAGATAATTTAGTTAGAATATAAGTCAAAATTGATCAGAATGCTATGGTTTTTTTCCCGTGTGGGGTTTGCTAGTCCCCCATCGGGCGCCTCCCCAGGTGGCGGATAGGGGAAAGCTCTCCACAAATGGAGGGTACCGGGGAAATAAAACACCCGGGGTGGACCAAAACTAGCACGGGTAGGGAAAGATGTTGACCAGAATGGAGCTGAATGTTGCTAAACATAGACACAATAGTAAGCAACTTGATATGTTGCTAAAAGGAAGAGTGTTCTAAAGAAATGAATGCACTATTTATAAATGGCAAAATAACCTTATACCTTATGTCCTCCATATACAAACAAAAAATTCACATAACAGAACAAATTGCCCACAGATCCATACCATGCTCAGCACTCACGCAGTAGCACACAATTCAATGCAAACTGATTATCCCCAAAATTTACATTGTGATTGAAGATAACAGATGTTTTGGCATGAGAAATCAAAACAAAAATATACTGAATAGTAAAAACTCACACAATAACACAAGTGGATACGACCACAAACACACCCAATATTGTCACACATTCTCTGTAACAAATTTCTGACAACACGCCAAATTTGAATTACTACATAACTCAATTACACAAAGAATCAGTGAAGAAGATTTCTCTATCAATAGAAAGAACATTTCCCCAACAAGAGCCACCACTTTTAAGATAACACAAACCATCATTCATCTAGACATGATAACACAGAAATTTTACATTAAATGGAGGACATGGGATGGTCACTGAGACCTACAAAGCCATTAGCTCCATGCAGATATTAATCTACCAATGGGGGTGACACCTAGGAGAACAAGAATATCCCATATGAACAAAGATGCTGATAATATGAGTTGTTGCAGAATATCCTCTTGCAGTACCAAAAATGACAAATATTGTAATTGGTCAAACAGTAATGAAACTTCTATGAACATTTGTACTATGACAATAGCTGAGAGAAAGTAATATTCATGGGCTGATATTAACCACTCGAATACACGATTCAGTTACAGGATGAAAGAAAATCATTTTAATGTTACATATTATATGTTTTGGTAAATGGATAGCAAGCAGAATAAAATCTGAACCTGATACTGGTAACTATTGCAGAGACACTAATGATGATGATGATGATGATCATGTGACTTTTTAGGCAATACATCCCAGCTGCAATTGCGTCTGCCCTGGCTGGTGCAAGTGCTTTTAGGTGACTCCATATGGGTGACACAGCACTTTGAAGATGATCATGACACAACAAGCATTTCCCGTGTGAAGAGAATCTCTGACTCAACCGGGAATTTAAGCCGGGCTTCCTGCCTGTCAACGCCACATGCTGCCCAGTGGACTACGGAGATGGACAACTGATACACTAATCAGGTACAATATTAATTATTTATTGTCCATAGATTACATTAAAATTATGTAGACTTGAACTGAGCTGTTTAATATAAACAATGAGAAATACGTGAATAAGCAGCTGAAAATGATGAAATTTAGTTAGAATTATGTAGTATTTTAAAATGGCTGAATGGCCTATATCTCATATCCTCCATACACATTAAAAGAAATCACACAACAACAGAATATATTGCCAACAGTTCCATATACCAATTAACACCTATCCCAAAATCACATTTTTCATTGAAAACTGGTTTTCCCAAAAAATTTCATAAAATTCAAGAAAGAAGATGTCATATTGTGAAGACTTCAAACACCAAATTAATGTACAACAATACCACTTACACAATTACAACGAAAGAATGACATGGCATCACTCCACATGCTTGTCACAGAGGATGATGACAATTTTTACACTGTTCCAAACTCAACTGCAACATACAGAAATTACACTAAGAATCAAGAAAGAAGACATTATTTTCAGAAGAAAGAAGAGGTTCTGTCACAAAAGTGACACTTCAGACAACACAAACAACCTGTCAACAAGACAAGTTTACACAGACAATTTACGTATTGTTTGGAGGATATGGGATGGTCACAGACACCTACAAAGCCATTAGCTACGAAGATATTAATCTACTTATGGTGGTGACACCTACTGGGATGACCATACAACACATAAGCATAAATGCTACTAACCATAATGGTTTCAGAATTGGCACTTGCAGTACAAATAATGACAATAATTGTAGATAGTATGACAGTAATGATACTACTATGAATAGTTGATTAAATACAAATCCTGAGAAAAATACTCATGGTTAAAGAATCAAACTGATAGTGCTATTTGGTAACACAATGAATTAAAAAAGATTTGTACCATGGAACTATATAATTACATAAATAAAATAGTGAATCTAAACTGAAAACTATAACTAATGCATTACCCGAGTAAATAATAAATTTTTCTTATTCATAGCACACATATGAATCATTTTTCATTGAAGAAAGGTGAATATTGTTAAATATGCAGAGAGTGATTATAAATCTTACAAGTATCTGTAATGATGAAATTGACAATGAAAGCTATTCGCAATTTAAAAGTGGCAGAATAATGTACAGATGATATCCTCCATTAAAAACAAAAAATCCACATGACAACAGAACAGATTGCATACGGTACAGGTTCTTACAATATTAAACACCTAGCCGATAATGACACTATTCTTCAAAATATATTTCTCCCCAAAATTACACAACGATTCAAGAAAGAAGAGGTTATATTATGAAGAATCAAAACAGAAAATTATAGAAAATCCTTTCAGAGCATCTAAAGTCGGTACTACCATGGCAACACACCCAACATTGTCACACAATCTCTTATAACAAATTTCGTACACCGTACTAAATTATGTGAGGATTCAAGAAAGGTGTTCTATCAAGAAGAATCAATACACAAATTTATTCTACAGCAAATTCTGTCACACCACAAGTGGATACTACCACAAGACACACTCAAACATCTCACACAATCGCTTTAACTAATTTCTTACACCATACCAAATTTCAACAACTACATAGATCAACAAGTACATGAAGAATCAAGAAAGAAAGTTTCACAATCACAAAAAAGATGACTTACCTTCACCAAAGGACTCATAAGACAACACAAACAATCATTCAACTAGACATGACAACACAGACAATTTACATAAAATGGAGGATATAGTATGGTCACTGAGACCTACATAGCCATTAACTCTAAGCAGATTTTAATTTACATATGGTGGTGACACCTACTAGAATGAGCAAGATTATATAACATATGAGCAGATATGTTGATACCCTTAGTGGTTTCTAAACTGGCACTTACCATCTGAAATACGAGAAATAGTATGAGAGCAATGAAAGTGCAACGAACAGTTAATGAATTACTAATACTTACTCAGAGAAACATTCATGTATGAGGTGTTCAAACTCATAGAATGATTTGCTAACAGAATAAAAAAAATTACTTCAACCATGCTATCATATTATTCAGTTTAAGCTGATGAATGCATATGACATTAAAAATATAAGACTTCATGTCATAGATAATGCACAACACAAGTGCAATACATATTTCTTATCTCCATAGCACACATTCCAATGACATTGGGTTGAAATGAGCTGAATCTTTTAAAATACTGTGACAGAGATAATTTAGTTAGAATATAAGTCAAAATTGATCAGAATGCTATGGTTTTTTTCCCGTGTGGGGTTTGCTAGTCCCCCATCGGGCGCCTCCCCAGGTGGCGGATAGGGGAAAGCTCTCCACAAATGGAGGGTACCGGGGAAATAAAACACCCGGGGTGGACCAAAACTAGCACGGGTAGGGAAAGATGTTGACCAGAATGGAGCTGAATGTTGCTAAACATAGACACAATAGTAAGCAACTTGATATGTTGCTAAAAGGAAGAGTGTTCTAAAGAAATGAATGCACTATTTATAAATGGCAAAATAACCTTATACCTTATGTCCTCCATATACAAACAAAAAATTCACATAACAGAACAAATTGCCCACAGATCCATACCATGCTCAGCACTCACGCAGTAGCACACAATTCAATGCAAACTGATTATCCCCAAAATTTACATTGTGATTGAAGATAACAGATGTTTTGGCATGAGAAATCAAAACAAAAATATACTGAATAGTAAAAACTCACACAATAACACAAGTGGATACGACCACAAACACACCCAATATTGTCACACATTCTCTGTAACAAATTTCTGACAACACGCCAAATTTGAATTACTACATAACTCAATTACACAAAGAATCAGTGAAGAAGATTTCTCTATCAATAGAAAGAACATTTCCCCAACAAGAGCCACCACTTTTAAGATAACACAAACCATCATTCATCTAGACATGATAACACAGAAATTTTACATTAAATGGAGGACATGGGATGGTCACTGAGACCTACAAAGCCATTAGCTCCATGCAGATATTAATCTACCAATGGGGGTGACACCTAGGAGAACAAGAATATCCCATATGAACAAAGATGCTGATAATATGAGTTGTTGCAGAATATCCTCTTGCAGTACCAAAAATGACAAATATTGTAATTGGTCAAACAGTAATGAAACTTCTATGAACATTTGTACTATGACAATAGCTGAGAGAAAGTAATATTCATGGGCTGATATTAACCACTCGAATACACGATTCAGTTACAGGATGAAAGAAAATCATTTTAATGTTACATATTATATGTTTTGGTAAATGGATAGCAAGCAGAATAAAATCTGAACCTGATACTGGTAACTATTGCAGAGACACTAATGATGATGATGATGATGATCATGTGACTTTTTAGGCAATACATCCCAGCTGCAATTGCGTCTGCCCTGGCTGGTGCAAGTGCTTTTAGGTGACTCCATATGGGTGACACAGCACTTTGAAGATGATCATGACACAACAAGCATTTCCCGTGTGAAGAGAATCTCTGACTCAACCGGGAATTTAAGCCGGGCTTCCTGCCTGTCAACGCCACATGCTGCCCAGTGGACTACGGAGATGGACAACTGATACACTAATCAGGTACAATATTAATTATTTATTGTCCATAGATTACATTAAAATTATGTAGACTTGAACTGAGCTGTTTAATATAAACAATGAGAAATACGTGAATAAGCAGCTGAAAATGATGAAATTTAGAAAGAATTATGTAGTATTTTAAAATGGCTGAATGGCCTATATCTCATATCCTCCATACACATTAAAAGAAATCACACAACAACAGAATATATTGCCAACAGTTCCATATACCAATTAACACCTATCCCAAAATCACATTTTTCATTGAAAACTGGTTTTCCCAAAAAATTTCATAAAATTCAAGAAAGAAGATGTCATATTGTGAAGACTTCAAACACCAAATTAATGTACAACAATACCACTTACACAATTACAACGAAAGAATGACATGGCATCACTCCACATGCTTGTCACAGAGGATGATGACAATTTTTACACTGTTCCAAACTCAACTGCAACATACAGAAATTACACTAAGAATCAAGAAAGAAGACATTATTTTCAGAAGAAAGAAGAGGTTCTGTCACAAAAGTGACACTTCAGACAACACAAACAACCTGTCAACAAGACAAGTTTACACAGACAATTTACGTATTGTTTGGAGGATATGGGATGGTCACAGACACCTACAAAGCCATTAGCTACGAAGATATTAATCTACTTATGGTGGTGACACCTACTGGGATGACCATACAACACATAAGCATAAATGCTACTAACCATAATGGTTTCAGAATTGGCACTTGCAGTACAAATAATGACAATAATTGTAGATAGTATGACAGTAATGATACTACTATGAATAGTTGATTAAATACAAATCCTGAGAAAAATACTCATGGTTAAAGAATCAAACTGATAGTGCTATTTGGTAACACAATGAATTAAAAAAGATTTGTACCATGGAACTATATAATTACATAAATAAAATAGTGAATCTAAACTGAAAACTATAACTAATGCATTACCCGAGTAAATAATAAATTTTTCTTATTCATAGCACACATATGAATCATTTTTCATTGAAGAAAGGTGAATATTGTTAAATATGCAGAGAGTGATTATAAATCTTACAAGTATCTGTAATGATGAAATTGACAATGAAAGCTATTCGCAATTTAAAAGTGGCAGAATAATGTACAGATGATATCCTCCATTAAAAACAAAAAATCCACATGACAACAGAACAGATTGCATACGGTACAGGTTCTTACAATATTAAACACCTAGCCGATAATGACACTATTCTTCAAAATATATTTCTCCCCAAAATTACACAACGATTCAAGAAAGAAGAGGTTATATTATGAAGAATCAAAACAGAAAATTATAGAAAATCCTTTCAGAGCATCTAAAGTCGGTACTACCATGGCAACACACCCAACATTGTCACACAATCTCTTATAACAAATTTCGTACACCGTACTAAATTATGTGAGGATTCAAGAAAGGTGTTCTATCAAGAAGAATCAATACACAAATTTATTCTACAGCAAATTCTGTCACACCACAAGTGGATACTACCACAAGACACACTCAAACATCTCACACAATCGCTTTAACTAATTTCTTACACCATACCAAATTTCAACAACTACATAGATCAACAAGTACATGAAGAATCAAGAAAGAAAGTTCCACAATCACAATAAAGATGACCTACCTTCACCAAAGGACTCATAAGACAACACAATCATTCAACTAGACATGACAACACAGACAATTTACATAAAATGGAGGATATAGTATGGTCACTGAGACCTACATAGCCATTAACTCTAAGCAGATTTTAATTTACATATGGTGGTGACACCTACTAGAATGAGCAAGATTATATAACATATGAGCAGATATGTTGATACCCTTAGTGGTTTCTAAACTGGCACTTACCATCTGAAATACGAGAAATAGTATGAGAGCAATGAAAGTGCAACGAACAGTTAATGAATTACTAATACTTACTCAGAGAAACATTCATGTATGAGGTGTTCAAACTCATAGAATGATTTGCTAACAGAATAAAAAAAATTACTTCAACCATGCTATCATATTATTCAGTTTAAGCTGATGAATGCATATGACATTAAAAATATAAGACTTCATGTCATAGATAATGCACAACACAAGTGCAATACATATTTCTTATCTCCATAGCACACATTCCAATGACATTGGGTTGAAATGAGCTGAATCTTTTAAAATACTGTGACAGAGATAATTTAGTTAGAATATAAGTCAAAATTGATCAGAATGCTATGGTTTTTTTCCCGTGTGGGGTTTGCTAGTCCCCCATCGGGCGCCTCCCCAGGTGGCGGATAGGGGAAAGCTCTCCACAAATGGAGGGTACCGGGGAAATAAAACACCCGGGGTGGACCAAAACTAGCACGGGTAGGGAAAGATGTTGACCAGAATGGAGCTGAATGTTGCTAAACATAGACACAATAGTAAGCAACTTGATATGTTGCTAAAAGGAAGAGTGTTCTAAAGAAATGAATGCACTATTTATAAATGGCAAAATAACCTTATACCTTATGTCCTCCATATACAAACAAAAATTCACATAACAGAACAAATTGCCCACAGATCCATACCATGCTCAGCACTCACGCAGTAGCACACAATTCAATGCAAACTGATTATCCCCAAAATTTACATTGTGATTGAAGATAACAGATGTTTTGGCATGAGAAATCAAAACAAAAATATACTGAATAGTAAAAACTCACACAATAACACAAGTGGATACGACCACAAACACACCCAATATTGTCACACATTCTCTGTAACAAATTTCTGACAACACGCCAAATTTGAATTACTACATAACTCAATTACACAAAGAATCAGTGAAGAAGATTTCTCTATCAATAGAAAGAACATTTCCCCAACAAGAGCCACCACTTTTAAGATAACACAAACCATCATTCATCTAGACATGATAACACAGAAATTTTACATTAAATGGAGGACATGGGATGGTCACTGAGACCTACAAAGCCATTAGCTCCATGCAGATATTAATCTACCAATGGGGGTGACACCTAGGAGAACAAGAATATCCCATATGAACAAAGATGCTGATAATATGAGTTGTTGCAGAATATCCTCTTGCAGTACCAAAAATGACAAATATTGTAATTGGTCAAACAGTAATGAAACTTCTATGAACATTTGTACTATGACAATAGCTGAGAGAAAGTAATATTCATGGGCTGATATTAACCACTCGAATACACGATTCAGTTACAGGATGAAAGAAAATCATTTTAATGTTACATATTATATGTTTTGGTAAATGGATAGCAAGCAGAATAAAATCTGAACCTGATACTGGTAACTATTGCAGAGACACTAATGATGATGATGATGATGATCATGTGACTTTTTAGGCAATACATCCCAGCTGCAATTGCGTCTGCCCTGGCTGGTGCAAGTGCTTTTAGGTGACTCCATATGGGTGACACAGCACTTTGAAGATGATCATGACACAACAAGCATTTCCCGTGTGAAGAGAATCTCTGACTCAACCGGGAATTTAAGCCGGGCTTCCTGCCTGTCAACGCCACATGCTGCCCAGTGGACTACGGAGATGGACAACTGATACACTAATCAGGTACAATATTAATTATTTATTGTCCATAGATTACATTAAAATTATGTAGACTTGAACTGAGCTGTTTAATATAAACAATGAGAAATACGTGAATAAGCAGCTGAAAATGATGAAATTTAGAAAGAATTATGTAGTATTTTAAAATGGCTGAATGGCCTATATCTCATATCCTCCATACACATTAAAAGAAATCACACAACAACAGAATATATTGCCAACAGTTCCATATACCAATTAACACCTATCCCAAAATCACATTTTTCATTGAAAACTGGTTTTCCCAAAAAATTTCATAAAATTCAAGAAAGAAGATGTCATATTGTGAAGACTTCAAACACCAAATTAATGTACAACAATACCACTTACACAATTACAACGAAAGAATGACATGGCATCACTCCACATGCTTGTCACAGAGGATGATGACAATTTTTACACTGTTCCAAACTCAACTGCAACATACAGAAATTACACTAAGAATCAAGAAAGAAGACATTATTTTCAGAAGAAAGAAGAGGTTCTGTCACAAAAGTGACACTTCAGACAACACAAACAACCTGTCAACAAGACAAGTTTACACAGACAATTTACGTATTGTTTGGAGGATATGGGATGGTCACAGACACCTACAAAGCCATTAGCTACGAAGATATTAATCTACTTATGGTGGTGACACCTACTGGGATGACCATACAACACATAAGCATAAATGCTACTAACCATAATGGTTTCAGAATTGGCACTTGCAGTACAAATAATGACAATAATTGTAGATAGTATGACAGTAATGATACTACTATGAATAGTTGATTAAATACAAATCCTGAGAAAAATACTCATGGTTAAAGAATCAAACTGATAGTGCTATTTGGTAACACAATGAATTAAAAAAGATTTGTACCATGGAACTATATAATTACATAAATAAAATAGTGAATCTAAACTGAAAACTATAACTAATGCATTACCCGAGTAAATAATAAATTTTTCTTATTCATAGCACACATATGAATCATTTTTCATTGAAGAAAGGTGAATATTGTTAAATATGCAGAGAGTGATTATAAATCTTACAAGTATCTGTAATGATGAAATTGACAATGAAAGCTATTCGCAATTTAAATGTGGCAGAATAATGTACAGATGATATCCTCCATTAAAAACAAAAAATCCACATGACAACAGAACAGATTGCATACGGTACAGGTTCTTACAATATTAAACACCTAGCCGATAATGACACTATTCTTCAAAATATATTTCTCCCCAAAATTACACAACGATTCAAGAAAGAAGAGGTTATATTATGAAGAATCAAAACAGAAAATTATAGAAAATCCTTTCAGAGCATCTAAAGTCGGTACTACCATGGCAACACACCCAACATTGTCACACAATCTCTTATAACAAATTTCGTACACCGTACTAAATTATGTGAGGATTCAAGAAAGGTGTTCTATCAAGAAGAATCAATACACAAATTTATTCTACAGCAAATTCTGTCACACCACAAGTGGATACTACCACAAGACACACTCAAACATCTCACACAATCGCTTTAACTAATTTCTTACACCATACCAAATTTCAACAACTACATAGATCAACAAGTACATGAAGAATCAAGAAAGAAAGTTTCACAATCACAAAAAAGATGACTTACCTTCACCAAAGGACTCATAAGACAACACAAACAATCATTCAACTAGACATGACAACACAGACAATTTACATAAAATGGAGGATATAGTATGGTCACTGAGACCTACATAGCCATTAACTCTAAGCAGATTTTAATTTACATATGGTGGTGACACCTACTAGAATGAGCAAGATTATATAACATATGAGCAGATATGTTGATACCCTTAGTGGTTTCTAAACTGGCACTTACCATCTGAAATACGAGAAATAGTATGAGAGCAATGAAAGTGCAACGAACAGTTAATGAATTACTAATACTTACTCAGAGAAACATTCATGTATGAGGTGTTCAAACTCATAGAATGATTTGCTAACAGAATAAAAAAAATTACTTCAACCATGCTATCATATTATTCAGTTTAAGCTGATGAATGCATATGACATTAAAAATATAAGACTTCATGTCATAGATAATGCACAACACAAGTGCAATACATATTTCTTATCTCCATAGCACACATTCCAATGACATTGGGTTGAAATGAGCTGAATCTTTTAAAATACTGTGACAGAGATAATTTAGTTAGAATATAAGTCAAAATTGATCAGAATGCTATGGTTTTTTTCCCGTGTGGGGTTTGCTAGTCCCCCATCGGGCGCCTCCCCAGGTGGCGGATAGGGGAAAGCTCTCCACAAATGGAGGGTACCGGGGAAATAAAACACCCGGGGTGGACCAAAACTAGCACGGGTAGGGAAAGATGTTGACCAGAATGGAGCTGAATGTTGCTAAACATAGACACAATAGTAAGCAACTTGATATGTTGCTAAAAGGAAGAGTGTTCTAAAGAAATGAATGCACTATTTATAAATGGCAAAATAACCTTATACCTTATGTCCTCCATATACAAACAAAAAATTCACATAACAGAACAAATTGCCCACAGATCCATACCATGCTCAGCACTCACGCAGTAGCACACAATTCAATGCAAACTGATTATCCCCAAAATTTACATTGTGATTGAAGATAACAGATGTTTTGGCATGAGAAATCAAAACAAAAATATACTGAATAGTAAAAACTCACACAATAACACAAGTGGATACGACCACAAACACACCCAATATTGTCACACATTCTCTGTAACAAATTTCTGACAACACGCCAAATTTGAATTACTACATAACTCAATTACACAAAGAATCAGTGAAGAAGATTTCTCTATCAATAGAAAGAACATTTCCCCAACAAGAGCCACCACTTTTAAGATAACACAAACCATCATTCATCTAGACATGATAACACAGAAATTTTACATTAAATGGAGGACATGGGATGGTCACTGAGACCTACAAAGCCATTAGCTCCATGCAGATATTAATCTACCAATGGGGGTGACACCTAGGAGAACAAGAATATCCCATATGAACAAAGATGCTGATAATATGAGTTGTTGCAGAATATCCTCTTGCAGTACCAAAAATGACAAATATTGTAATTGGTCAAACAGTAATGAAACTTCTATGAACATTTGTACTATGACAATAGCTGAGAGAAAGTAATATTCATGGGCTGATATTAACCACTCGAATACACGATTCAGTTACAGGATGAAAGAAAATCATTTTAATGTTACATATTATATGTTTTGGTAAATGGATAGCAAGCAGAATAAAATCTGAACCTGATACTGGTAACTATTGCAGAGACACTAATGATGATGATGATGATGATCATGTGACTTTTTAGGCAATACATCCCAGCTGCAATTGCGTCTGCCCTGGCTGGTGCAAGTGCTTTTAGGTGACTCCATATGGGTGACACAGCACTTTGAAGATGATCATGACACAACAAGCATTTCCCGTGTGAAGAGAATCTCTGACTCAACCGGGAATTTAAGCCGGGCTTCCTGCCTGTCAACGCCACATGCTGCCCAGTGGACTACGGAGATGGACAACTGATACACTAATCAGGTACAATATTAATTATTTATTGTCCATAGATTACATTAAAATTATGTAGACTTGAACTGAGCTGTTTAATATAAACAATGAGAAATACGTGAATAAGCAGCTGAAAATGATGAAATTTAGAAAGAATTATGTAGTATTTTAAAATGGCTGAATGGCCTATATCTCATATCCTCCATACACATTAAAAGAAATCACACAACAACAGAATATATTGCCAACAGTTCCATATACCAATTAACACCTATCCCAAAATCACATTTTTCATTGAAAACTGGTTTTCCCAAAAAATTTCATAAAATTCAAGAAAGAAGATGTCATATTGTGAAGACTTCAAACACCAAATTAATGTACAACAATACCACTTACACAATTACAACGAAAGAATGACATGGCATCACTCCACATGCTTGTCACAGAGGATGATGACAATTTTTACACTGTTCCAAACTCAACTGCAACATACAGAAATTACACTAAGAATCAAGAAAGAAGACATTATTTTCAGAAGAAAGAAGAGGTTCTGTCACAAAAGTGACACTTCAGACAACACAAACAACCTGTCAACAAGACAAGTTTACACAGACAATTTACGTATTGTTTGGAGGATATGGGATGGTCACAGACACCTACAAAGCCATTAGCTACGAAGATATTAATCTACTTATGGTGGTGACACCTACTGGGATGACCATACAACACATAAGCATAAATGCTACTAACCATAATGGTTTCAGAATTGGCACTTGCAGTACAAATAATGACAATAATTGTAGATAGTATGACAGTAATGATACTACTATGAATAGTTGATTAAATACAAATCCTGAGAAAAATACTCATGGTTAAAGAATCAAACTGATAGTGCTATTTGGTAACACAATGAATTAAAAAAGATTTGTACCATGGAACTATATAATTACATAAATAAAATAGTGAATCTAAACTGAAAACTATAACTAATGCATTACCCGAGTAAATAATAAATTTTTCTTATTCATAGCACACATATGAATCATTTTTCATTGAAGAAAGGTGAATATTGTTAAATATGCAGAGAGTGATTATAAATCTTACAAGTATCTGTAATGATGAAATTGACAATGAAAGCTATTCGCAATTTAAAAGTGGCAGAATAATGTACAGATGATATCCTCCATTAAAAACAAAAAATCCACATGACAACAGAACAGATTGCATACGGTACAGGTTCTTACAATATTAAACACCTAGCCGATAATGACACTATTCTTCAAAATATATTTCTCCCCAAAATTACACAACGATTCAAGAAAGAAGAGGTTATATTATGAAGAATCAAAACAGAAAATTATAGAAAATCCTTTCAGAGCATCTAAAGTCGGTACTACCATGGCAACACACCCAACATTGTCACACAATCTCTTATAACAAATTTCGTACACCGTACTAAATTATGTGAGGATTCAAGAAAGGTGTTCTATCAAGAAGAATCAATACACAAATTTATTCTACAGCAAATTCTGTCACACCACAAGTGGATACTACCACAAGACACACTCAAACATCTCACACAATCGCTTTAACTAATTTCTTACACCATACCAAATTTCAACAACTACATAGATCAACAAGTACATGAAGAATCAAGAAAGAAAGTTCCACAATCACAATAAAGATGACCTACCTTCACCAAAGGACTCATAAGACAACACAATCATTCAACTAGACATGACAACACAGACAATTTACATAAAATGGAGGATATAGTATGGTCACTGAGACCTACATAGCCATTAACTCTAAGCAGATTTTAATTTACATATGGTGGTGACACCTACTAGAATGAGCAAGATTATATAACATATGAGCAGATATGTTGATACCCTTAGTGGTTTCTAAACTGGCACTTACCATCTGAAATACGAGAAATAGTATGAGAGCAATGAAAGTGCAATGAACAGTTAATGAATTACTAATACTTACTCAGAGAAACATTCATGTATGAGGTGTTCAAACTCATAGAATGATTTGCTAACAGAATAAAAAAAATTACTTCAACCATGCTATCATATTATTCAGTTTAAGCTGATGAATGCATATGACATTAAAAATATAAGACTTCATGTCATAGATAATGCACAACACAAGTGCAATACATATTTCTTATCTCCATAGCACACATTCCAATGACATTGGGTTGAAATGAGCTGAATCTTTTAAAATACTGTGACAGAGATAATTTAGTTAGAATATAAGTCAAAATTGATCAGAATGCTATGGTTTTTTTCCCGTGTGGGGTTTGCTAGTCCCCCATCGGGCGCCTCCCCAGGTGGCGGATAGGGGAAAGCTCTCCACAAATGGAGGGTACCGGGGAAATAAAACACCCGGGGTGGACCAAAACTAGCACGGGTAGGGAAAGATGTTGACCAGAATGGAGCTGAATGTTGCTAAACATAGACACAATAGTAAGCAACTTGATATGTTGCTAAAAGGAAGAGTGTTCTAAAGAAATGAATGCACTATTTATAAATGGCAAAATAACCTTATACCTTATGTCCTCCATATACAAACAAAAAATTCACATAACAGAACAAATTGCCCACAGATCCATACCATGCTCAGCACTCACGCAGTAGCACACAATTCAATGCAAACTGATTATCCCCAAAATTTACATTGTGATTGAAGATAACAGATGTTTTGGCATTAGAAATCAAAACAAAAATATACTGAATAGTAAAAACTCACACAATAACACAAGTGGATACGACCACAAACACACCCAATATTGTCACACATTCTCTGTAACAAATTTCTGACAACACGCCAAATTTGAATTACTACATAACTCAATTACACAAAGAATCAGTGAAGAAGATTTCTCTATCAATAGAAAGAACATTTCCCCAACAAGAGCCACCACTTTTAAGATAACACAAACCATCATTCATCTAGACATGATAACACAGAAATTTTACATTAAATGGAGGACATGGGATGGTCACTGAGACCTACAAAGCCATTAGCTCCATGCAGATATTAATCTACCAATGGGGGTGACACCTAGGAGAACAAGAATATCCCATATGAACAAAGATGCTGATAATATGAGTTGTTGCAGAATATCCTCTTGCAGTACCAAAAATGACAAATATTGTAATTGGTCAAACAGTAATGAAACTTCTATGAACATTTGTACTATGACAATAGCTGAGAGAAAGTAATATTCATGGGCTGATATTAACCACTCGAATACACGATTCAGTTACAGGATGAAAGAAAATCATTTTAATGTTACATATTATATGTTTTGGTAAATGGATAGCAAGCAGAATAAAATCTGAACCTGATACTGGTAACTATTGCAGAGACACTAATGATGATGATGATGATGATCATGTGACTTTTTAGGCAATACATCCCAGCTGCAATTGCGTCTGCCCTGGCTGGTGCAAGTGCTTTTAGGTGACTCCATATGGGTGACACAGCACTTTGAAGATGATCATGACACAACAAGCATTTCCCGTGTGAAGAGAATCTCTGACTCAACCGGGAATTTAAGCCGGGCTTCCTGCCTGTCAACGCCACATGCTGCCCAGTGGACTACGGAGATGGACAACTGATACACTAATCAGGTACAATATTAATTATTTATTGTCCATAGATTACATTAAAATTATGTAGACTTGAACTGAGCTGTTTAATATAAACAATGAGAAATACGTGAATAAGCAGCTGAAAATGATGAAATTTAGAAAGAATTATGTAGTATTTTAAAATGGCTGAATGGCCTATATCTCATATCCTCCATACACATTAAAAGAAATCACACAACAACAGAATATATTGCCAACAGTTCCATATACCAATTAACACCTATCCCAAAATCACATTTTTCATTGAAAACTGGTTTTCCCAAAAAATTTCATAAAAATTCAAGAAAGAAGATGTCATATTGTGAAGACTTCAAACACCAAATTAATGTACAACAATACCACTTACACAATTACAACGAAAGAATGACATGGCATCACTCCACATGCTTGTCACAGAGGATGATGACAATTTTTACACTGTTCCAAACTCAACTGCAACATACAGAAATTACACTAAGAATCAAGAAAGAAGACATTATTTTCAGAAGATAGAAGAGGTTCTGTCACAAAAGTGACACTTCAGACAACACAAACAACCTGTCAACAAGACAAGTTTACACAGACAATTTACGTATTGTTTGGAGGATATGGGATGGTCACAGACACCTACAAAGCCATTAGCTACGAAGATATTAATCTACTTATGGTGGTGACACCTACTGGGATGACCATACAACACATAAGCATAAATGCTACTAACCATAATGGTTTCAGAATTGGCACTTGCAGTACAAATAATGACAATAATTGTAGATAGTATGACAGTAATGATACTACTATGAATAGTTGATTAAATACAAATCCTGAGAAAAATACTCATGGTTAAAGAATCAAACTGATAGTGCTATTTGGTAACACAATGAATTAAAAAAGATTTGTACCATGGAACTATATAATTACATAAATAAAATAGTGAATCTAAACTGAAAACTATAACTAATGTATTACCCGAGTAAATAATAAATTTTTCTTATTCATAGCACACATATGAATCATTTTTCATTGAAGAAAGGTGAATATTGTTAAATATGCAGAGAGTGATTATAAATCTTACAAGTATCTGTAATGATGAAATTGACAATGAAAGCTATTCGCAATTTAAAAGTGGCAGAATAATGTACAGATGATATCCTCCATTAAAAACAAAAAATCCACATGACAACAGAACAGATTGCATACGGTACAGGTTCTTACAATATTAAACACCTAGCTGATAATGACACTATTCTTCAAAATATATTTCTCCCCAAAATTACACAACGATTCAAGAAAGAAGAGGTTATATTATGAAGAATCAAAACAGAAAATTATAGAAAATCCTTTCAGAGCATCTAAAGTCGGTACTACCATGGCAACACACCCAACATTGTCACACAATCTCTTATAACAAATTTCGTACAGCGTACTAAATTATGTGAGGATTCAAGAAAGGTGTTCTATCAAGAAGAATCAATACACAAATTTATTCTACAGCAAATTCTGTCACACCACAAGTGGATACTACCACAAGACACACTCAAACATCTCACACAATCGCTTTAACTACTTTCTTACACCATACCAAATTTCAACAACTACATAGATCAACAAGTACATGAAGAATCAAGAAAGAAAGTTTCACAATCACAAAAAAGATGACCTACCTTCACCAAAGGACTCATAAGACAACACAAACAATCATTCAACTAGACATGACAACACAGACAATTTACATAAAATGGAGGATATAGTATGGTCACTGAGACCTACATAGCCATTAACTCTAAGCAGATTTTAATTTACATATGGTGGTGACACCTACTAGAATGAGCAAGATTATATAACATATGAGCAGATATGTTGATACCCTTAGTGGTTTCTAAACTGGCACTTACCATCTGAAATACGAGAAATAGTATGAGAGCAATGAAAGTGCAATGAACAGTTAATGAATTACTAATACTTACTCAGAGAAACATTCACGTATGAGGTGTTCAAACTCATAGAATGATTTGCTAACAGAATAAAAAAAATTACTTCAACCATGCTATCATATTATTCAGTTTAAGCTGATGAATGCATATGACATTAAAAATATAAGACTTCATGTCATAGATAATGCACAACACAAGTGCAATACATATTTCTTATCTCCATAGCACACATTCCAATGACATTGGGTTGAAATGAGCTGAATCTTTTAAAATACTGTGACAGAGATAATTTAGTTAGAATATAAGTCAAAATTGATCAGAATGCTATGGTTTTTTTCCCGTGTGGGGTTTGCTAGTCCCCCATCGGGCGCCTCCCCAGGTGGCGGATAGGGGAAAGCTCTCCACAAATGGAGGGTACCGGGGAAATAAAACACCCGGGGTGGACCAAAACTAGCACGGGTAGGGAAAGATGTTGACCAGAATGGAGCTGAATGTTGCTAAACATAGACACAATAGTAAGCAACTTGATATGTTGCTAAAAGGAAGAGTGTTCTAAAGAAATGAATGCACTATTTATAAATGGCAAAATAACCTTATACCTTATGTCCTCCATATACAAACAAAAAATTCACATAACAGAACAGATTGCCTACAGATCCATACCATGCTCAGCACTCACGCAGTAGCACACAATTCAATTCAAACTGATTATCCCCAAAATTTACATTGTGATTCAAGATAACAGATGTTTTGGCATGAGAAATCAAAACAAAAATATACTGAATAGTAAAAACTCACACAATAACACAAGTGGATACGACCACAAACACACCCAATATTGTCACACATTCTCTGTAACAAATTTCTGACAACACGCCAAATTTGAATTACTACATAACTCAATTACACAAAGAATCAGTGAAGAAGATTTCTCTATCAATAGAAAGAACATTTCCCCAACAAGAGCCACCACTTTTAAGATAACACAAACCATCATTCATCTAGACATGATAACACAGAAATTTTACATTAAATGGAGGACATGGGATGGTCACTGAGACCTACAAAGCCATTAGCTCCATGCAGATATTAATCTACAAATGGGGGTGACACCTAGGAGAACAAGAATATCCCATATGAACAAAGATGCTGATAATATGAGTTGTTGCAGAATATCCTCTTGCAGTACCAAAAATGACAAATATTGTAATTGGTCAAACAGTAATGAAACTTCTATGAACATTTGTACTATGACAATAGCTGAGAGAAAGTAATATTCATGGGCTGATATTAACCACTCGAATACACGATTCAGTTACAGGATGAAAGAAAATCATTTTAATGTTACATATTATATGTTTTGGTAAATGGATAGCAAGCAGAATAAAATCTGAACCTGATACTGGTAACTATTGCAGAGACACAAATGATGATGATGATGATGATCATGTGCCTTTTTAGGCAATACATCCCAGCTGCAATTGCGTCTGCCCTGGCTGGTGCAAGTGCTTTTAGGTGACTCCATATGGGTGACACAGCACTTTGAAGATGATCATGACACAACAAGCATTTCCCGTGTGAAGAGAATCTCTGACTCAACCGGGAATTTAAGCCGGGCTTCCTGCCTGTCAACGCCACATGCTGCCCAGTGGACTACGGAGATGGACAACTGATACACTAATCAGGTACAATATTAATTATTTATTGTCCATAGATTACATTAAAATTATGTAGACTTGAACCGAGCTGTTTAATATAAACAATGAGAAATACGTGAATAAGCAGCTGAAAATGATGAAATTTAGAAACAATTATGTAGTATTTTAAAATGGCTGAATGGCCTATATCTCATATCCTCCATACACATTAAAAGAAATCACACAACAACAGAATATATTGCCAACAGTTCCATATACCAATTAACACCTATCCCAAAATCACATTTTTCATTGAAAACTGGTTTTCCCAAAAAATTTCATAAAAATTCAAGAAAGAAGATGTCATATTGTGAAGACTTCAAACACCAAATTAATGTACAACAATACCACTTACACAATTACAACGAAAGAATGACATGGCATCACTCCACATGCTTGTCACAGAGGATGATGACAATTTTTACACTGTTCCAAACTCAACTGCAACATACAGAAATTACACTAAGAATCAAGAAAGAAGACATTATTTTCAGAAGAAAGAAGAGGTTCTGTCACAAAAGTGACACTTCAGACAACACAAACAACCTGTCAACAAGACAAGTTTACACAGACAATTTACGTATTGTTTGGAGGATATGGGATGGTCACAGACACCTACAAAGCCATTAGCTACGAAGATATTAATCTACTTATGGTGGTGACACCTACTGGGATGACCATACAACACATAAGCATAAATGCTATTAACCATAATGGTTTCAGAATTGGCACTTGCAGTACAAATAATGACAATAATTGTAGATAGTATGACAGTAATGATACTACTATGAATAGTTGATTAAATACAAATCCTGAGAAAAATACTCATGGTTAAAGAATCAAACTGATAGTGCTATTTGGTAACACAATGAATTAAAAAAGATTTGTACCATGGAACTATATAATTACATAAATAAAATAGTGAATCTAAACTGAAAACTATAACTAATGCATTACCCGAGTAAATAATAAATTTTTCTTATTCATAGCACACATATGAATCATTTTTCATTGAAGAAAGGTGAATATTGTTAAATATGCAGAGAGTGATTATAAATCTTACAAGTATCTGTAATGATGAAATTGACAATGAAAGCTATTCGCAATTTAAAAGTGGCAGAATAATGTACAGATGATATCCTCCATTAAAAACAAAAAATCCACATGACAACAGAACAGATTGCATACGGTACAGGTTCTTACAATATTAAACACCTAGCCGATAATGACACTATTCTTCAAAATATATTTCTCCCCAAAATTACACATCGATTCAAGAAAGAAGAGGTTATATTATGAAGAATCAAAACAGAAAATTATAGAAAATCCTTTCAGAGCATCTAAAGTCGGTACTACCATGGCAACACACCCAACATTGTCACACAATCTCTTATAACAAATTTCGTACACCGTACTAAATTATGTGAGGATTCAAGAAAGGTGTTCTATCAAGAAGAATCAATACACAAATTTATTCTACAGCAAATTCTGTCACACCACAAGTGGATACTACCACAAGACACACTCAAACATCTCACACAATCGCTTTAACTAATTTCTTACACCATACCAAATTTCAACAACTACATAGATCAACAAGTACATGAAGAATCAAGAAAGAAAGTTTCACAATCACAAAAAAGATGACCTACCTTCACCAAAGGACTCATAAGACAACACAAACAATCATTCAACTAGACATGACAACACAGACAATTTACATAAAATGGAGGATATAGTATGGTCACTGAGACCTACATAGCCATTAACTCTAAGCAGATTTTAATTTACATATGGTGGTGACACCTACTAGAATGAGCAAGATTATATAACATATGAGCAGATATGTTGATACCCTTAGTGGTTTCTAAACTGGCACTTACCATCTGAAATACGAGAAATAGTATGAGAGCAATGAAAGTGCAATGAACAGTTAATGAATTACTAATACTTACTCAGAGAAACATTCACGTATGAGGTGTTCAAACTCATAGAATGATTTGCTAACAGAATAAAAAAAGTTACTTCAACCATGCTATCATATTATTCAGTTTAAGCTGATGAATGCATATGACATTAAAAATATAAGACTTCATGTCATAGATAATGCACAACACAAGTGCAATACATATTTCTTATCTCCATAGCACACATTCCAATGACATTGGGTTGAAATGAGCTGAATCTTTTAAAATACTGTGACAGAGATAATTTAGTTAGAATATAAGTCCAAATTGATCAGAATGCTATGGTTTTTTTCCCGTGTGGGGTTTGCTAGTCCCCCATCGGGCGCCTCCCCAGGTGGCGGATAGGGGAAAGCTCTCCACAAATGTAGGGTACCGGGGAAATAAAACACCCGGGGTGGACCAAAACTAGCACGGGTAGGGAAAGATGTTGACCAGAATGGAGCTGAATGTTGCTAAACATAGACACAATAGTAAGCAACTTGATATGTTGCTAAAAGGAAGAGTGTTCTAAAGAAATGAATGCACTATTTATAAATGGCAAAATAACCTTATACCTTATGTCCTCCATATACAAACAAAAAATTCACATAACAGAACAGATTGCCTACAGATCCATACCATGCTCAGCACTCACGCAGTAGCACACAATTCAATGCAAACTGATTATCCCCAAAATTTACATTGTGATTCAAGATAACAGATGTTTTGGCATGAGAAATCAAAACAAAAATATACTGAATAGTAAAAACTCACACAATAACACAAGTGGATACGGCCACAAACACACCCAATATTGTCACGCATTCTCTGTAACAAATTTCTGACAACACGCCAAATTTGAATTACTACATAACTCAATTACACAAAGAATCAGTGAAGAAGATTTCTCTATCAATAGAAAGAACATTTCCCCAACAAGAGCCACCACTTTTAAGATAACACAAACCATCATTCATCTAGACATGATAACACAGAAATTTTACATTAAATGGAGGACATGGGATGGTCACTGAGACCTACAAAGCCATTAGCTCCATGTAGATATTAATCTACAAATGGGGGTGACACCTAGGAGAACAAGAATATCCCATATGAACAAAGATGCTGATAATATGAGTTGTTGCAGAATATCCTCTTGCAGTACCAAAAATGACAAATATTGTAATTGGTCAAACAGTAATGAAACTTCTATGAACATTTGTACTATGACAATAGCTGAGAGAAAGTAATATTCATGGGCTGATATTAACCACTCGAATACACGATTCAGTTACAGGATGAAAGAAAATCATTTTAATGTTACATATTATATGTTTTGGTAAATGGATAGCAAGCAGAATAAAATCTGAACCTGATACTGGTAACTATTGCAGAGACACAAATGATGATGATGATGATGATCATGTGCCTTTTTAGGCAATACATCCCAGCTGCAATTGCGTCTGCCCTGGCTGGTGCAAGTGCTTTTAGGTGACTCCATATGGGTGACACAGCACTTTGAAGATGATCATGACACAACAAGCATTTCCCGTGTGAAGAGAATCTCTGACTCAACCGGGAATTTAAGCCGGGCTTCCTGCCTGTCAACGCCACATGCTGCCCAGTGGACTACGGAGATGGACAACTGATACACTAATCAGGTACAATATTAATTATTTATTGTCCATAGATTACATTAAAATTATGTAGACTTGAACCGAGCTGTTTAATATAAACAATGAGAAATACGTGAATAAGCAGCTGAAAATGATGAAATTTAGAAAGAATTATGTAGTATTTTAAAATGGCTGAATGGCCTATATCTCATATCCTCCATACACATTAAAAGAAATCACACAACAACAGAATATATTGCCAACAGTTCCATATACCAATTAACACCTATCCCAAAATCACATTTTTCATTGAAAACTGGTTTTCCCAAAAAATTTCATAAAAATTCAAGAAAGAAGATGTCATATTGTGAAGACTTCAAACACCAAATTAATGTACAACAATACCACTTACACAATTACAACGAAAGAATGACATGGCATCACTCCACATGCTTGTCACAGAGGATGATGACAATTTTTACACTGTTCCAAACTCAACTGCAACATACAGAAATTACACTAAGAATCAAGAAAGAAGACTTTATTTTCAGAAGAAAGAAGAGGTTCTGTCACAAAAGTGACACTTCAGACAACACAAACAACCTGTCAACAAGACAAGTTTACACAGACAATTTACGTATTGTTTGGAGGATATGGGATGGTCACAGACACCTACAAAGCCATTAGCTACGAAGATATTAATCTACTTATGGTGGTGACACCTACTGGGATGACCATACAACACATAAGCATAAATGCTACTAACCATAATGGTTTCAGAATTGGCACTTGCAGTACAAATAATGACAATAATTGTAGATAGTATGACAGTAATGATACTACTATGAATAGTTGATTAAATACAAATCCTGAGAAAAATACTCATGGTTAAAGAATCAAACTGATAGTGCTATTTGGTAACACAATGAATTAAAAAAGATTTGTACCATGGAACTATATAATTACATAAATAAAATAGTGAATCTAAACTGAAAACTATAACTAATGCATTACCCGAGTAAATAATAAATTTTTCTTATTCATAGCACACATATGAATCATTTTTCATTGAAGAAAGGTGAATATTGTTAAATATGCAGAGAGTGATTATAAATCTTACAAGTATCTGTAATGATGAAATTGACAATGAAAGCTATTCGCAATTTAAAAGTGGCAGAATAATGTACAGATGATATCCTCCATTAAAAACAAAAAATCCACATGACATCAGAACAGATTGCATACGGTACAGGTTCTTACAATATTAAACACCTAGCCGATAATGACACTATTCTTCAAAATATATTTCTCCCCAAAATTACACAACGATTCAAGAAAGAAGAGGTTATATTATGAAGAATCAAAACAGAAAATTATAGAAAATCCTTTCAGAGCATCTAAAGTCGGTACTACCATGGCAACACACCCAACATTGTCACACAATCTCTTATAACAAATTTCGTACACCGTACTAAATTATGTGAGGATTCAAGAAAGGTGTTCTATCAAGAAGAATCAATACACAAATTTATTCTACAGCAAATTCTGTCACACCACAAGTGGATACTACCACAAGACACACTCAAACATCTCACACAATCGCTTTAACTAATTTCTTACACCATACCAAATTTCAACAACTACATAGATCAACAAGTACATGAAGAATCAAGAAAGAAAGTTTCACAATCACAAAAAAGATGACCTACCTTCACCAAAGGACTCATAAGACAACACAAACAATCATTCAACTAGACATGACAACACAGACAATTTACATAAAATGGAGGATATAGTATGGTCACTGAGACCTACATAGCCATTAACTCTAAGCAGATTTTAATTTACATATGGTGGTGACACCTACTAGAATGAGCAAGATTATATAACATATGAGCAGATATGTTGATACCCTTAGTGGTTTCTAAACTGGCACTTACCATCTGAAATACGAGAAATAGTATGAGAGCAATGAAAGTGCAATGAACAGTTAATGAATTACTAATACTTACTCAGAGAAACATTCACGTATGAGGTGTTCAAACTCATAGAATGATTTGCTAACAGAATAAAAAAAATTACTTCAACCATGCTATCATATTATTCAGTTTAAGCTGATGAATGCATATGACATTAAAAATATAAGACTTCATGTCATAGATAATGCACAACACAAGTGCAATACATATTTCTTATCTCCATAGCACACATTCCGATGACATTGGGTTGAAATGAGCTGAATCTTTTAAAATACTGTGACAGAGATAATTTAGTTAGAATATAAGTCAAAATTGATCAGAATGCTATGGTTTTTTTCCCGTGTGGGGTTTGCTAGTCCCCCATCGGGCGCCTCCCCAGGTGGCGGATAGGGGAAAGCTCTCCACAAATGGAGGGTACCGGGGAAATAAAACACCCGGGGTGGACCAAAACTAGCACGGGTAGGGAAAGATGTTGACCAGAATGGAGCTGAATGTTGCTAAACATAGACACAATAGTAAGCAACTTGATATGTTGCTAAAAGGAAGAGTATTTTAAAGAAATGAATGCACTATTTATAAATGGCAAAATAACCTTATACCTTATGTCCTCCATATACAAACAAAAAATTCACATAACAGAACAGATTGCCCACAGATCCATAACATGCTCAGCAATCACGCAGTAGCACACAATTCAATGCAAACTGATTATCCCCAAAATTTACATTGTGATTCAAGATAACAGATGTTTTGGCATGAGAAATCAAAACAAAAATATACTGAATAGTAAAAACTCACACAATAACACAAGTGGATACGGCCACAAACACACCCAATATTGTCACACATTCTCTGTAACAAATTTCTGACAACACGCCAAATTTGAATTACTACATAACTCAATTACACAAAGAATCAGTGAAGAAGATTTCTCTATCAATAGAAAGAACATTTCCCCAACAAGAGCCACCACTTTTAAGATAACACAAACCATCATTCATCTAGACATGATAACACAGAAATTTTACATTAAATGGAGGACATGGGATGGTCACTGAGACCTACAAAGCCATTAGCTCCATGCAGATATTAATCTACAAATGGGGTTGACACCTAGGAGAACAAGAATATCCCATATGAACAAAGATGCTGATAATATGAGTTGTTGCAGAATATCCTCTTGCAGTACCAAAAATGACAAATATTGTAATTGGTCAAACAGTAATGAAACTTCTATGAACATTTGTACTATGACAATAGCTGAGAGAAAGTAATATTCATGGGCTGATATTAACCACTCGAATACACGATTCAGTTACAGGATGAAAGAAAATCATTTTAATGTTACATATTATATGTTTTGGTAAATGGATAGCAAGCAGAATAAAATCTGAACCTGATACTGGTAACTATTGCAGAGACACAAATGATGATGATGATGATGATCATGTGCCTTTTTAGGCAATACATCCCAGCTGCAATTGCGTCTGCCCTGGCTGGTGCAAGTGCTTTTAGGTGACTCCATATGGGTGACACAGCACTTTGAAGATGATCATGACACAACAAGCATTTCCCGTGTGAAGAGAATCTCTGACTCAACCGGGAATTTAAGCCGGGCTTCCTGCCTGTCAACGCCACATGCTGCCCAGTGGACTACGGAGATGGACAACTGATACACTAATCAGGTACAATATTAATTATTTATTGTCCATAGATTACATTAAAATTATGTAGACTTGAACCGAGCTGTTTAATATAAACAATGAGAAATACGTGAATAAGCAGCTGAAAATGATGAAATTTAGAAACAATTATGTAGTATTTTAAAATGGCTGAATGGCCTATATCTCATATCCTCCATACACATTAAAAGAAATCACACAACAACAGAATATATTGCCAACAGTTCCATATACCAATTAACACCTATCCCAAAATCACATTTTTCATTGAAAACTGGTTTTCCCAAAAAATTTCATAAAATTCAAGAAAGAAGATGTCATATTGTGAAGACTTCAAACACCAAATTAATGTACAACAATACCACTTACACAATTACAACGAAAGAATGACATGGCATCACTCCACATGCTTGTCACAGAGGATGATGACAATTTTTACACTGTTCCAAACTCAACTGCAACATACAGAAATTACACTAAGAATCAAGAAAGAAGACATTATTTTCAGAAGAAAGAAGAGGTTCTGTCACAAAAGTGACACTTCAGACAACACAAACAACCTGTCAACAAGACAAGTTTACACAGACAATTTACGTATTGTTTGGAGGATATGGGATGGTCACAGACACCTACAAAGCCATTAGCTACGAAGATATTAATCTACTTATGGTGGTGACACCTACTGGGATGACCATACAACACATAAGCATAAATGCTACTAACCATAATGGTTTCAGAATTGGCACTTGCAGTACAAATAATGACAATAATTGTAGATAGTATGACAGTAATGATACTACTATGAATAGTTGATTAAATACAAATCCTGAGAAAAATACTCATGGTTAAAGAATCAAACTGATAGTGCTATTTGGTAACACAATGAATTAAAAAAGATTTGTACCATGGAACTATATAATTACATAAATAAAATAGTGAATCTAAACTGAAAACTATAACTAATGCATTACCCGAGTAAATAATAAATTTTTCTTATTCATAGCACACATATGAATCATTTTTCATTGAAGAAAGGTGAATATTGTTAAATATGCAGAGAGTGATTATAAATCTTACAAGTATCTGTAATGATGAAATTGACAATGAAAGCTATTCGCAATTTAAAAGTGGCAGAATAATGTACAGATGATATCCTCCATTAAAAACAAAAAATCCACATGACATCAGAACAGATTGCATACGGTACAGGTTCTTACAATATTAAACACCTAGCCGATAATGACACTATTCTTCAAAATATATTTCTCCCCAAAATTACACAACGATTCAAGAAAGAAGAGGTTATATTATGAAGAATCAAAACAGAAAATTATAGAAAATCCTTTCAGAGCATCTAAAGTCGGTACTACCATGGCAACACACCCAACATTGTCACACAATCTCTTATAACAAATTTCGTACACCGTACTAAATTATGTGAGGATTCAAGAAAGGTGTTCTATCAAGAAGAATCAATACACAAATTTATTCTACAGCAAATTCTGTCACACCACAAGTGGATACTACCACAAGACACACTCAAACATCTCACACAATCGCTTTAACTAATTTCTTACACCATACCAAATTTCAACAACTACATAGATCAACAAGTACATGAAGAATCAAGAAAGAAAGTTTCACAATCACAAAAAAGATGACCTACCTTCACCAAAGGACTCATAAGACAACACAAACAATCATTCAACTAGACATGACAACACAGACAATTTACATAAAATGGAGGATATAGTATGGTCACTGAGACCTACATAGCCATTAACTCTAAGCAGATTTTAATTTACATATGGTGGTGACACCTACTAGAATGAGCAAGATTATATAACATATGAGCAGATATGTTGATACCCTTAGTGGTTTCTAAACTGGCACTTACCATCTGAAATACGAGAAATAGTATGAGAGCAATGAAAGTGCAATGAACAGTTAATGAATTACTAATACTTACTCAGAGAAACATTCACGTATGAGGTGTTCAAACTCATAGAATGATTTGCTAACAGAATAAAAAAAGTTACTTCAACCATGCTATCATATTATTCAGTTTAAGCTGATGAATGCATATGACATTAAAAATATAAGACTTCATGTCATAGATAATGCACAACACAAGTGCAATACATATTTCTTATCTCCATAGCACACATTCCAATGACATTGGGTTGAAATGAGCTGAATCTTTTAAAATACTGTGACAGAGATAATTTAGTTAGAATATAAGTCCAAATTGATCAGAATGCTATGGTTTTTTTCCCGTGTGGGGTTTGCTAGTCCCCCATCGGGCGCCTCCCCAGGTGGCGGATAGGGGAAAGCTCTCCACAAATGTAGGGTACCGGGGAAATAAAACACCCGGGGTGGACCAAAACTAGCACGGGTAGGGAAAGATGTTGACCAGAATGGAGCTGAATGTTGCTAAACATAGACACAATAGTAAGCAACTTGATATGTTGCTAAAAGGAAGAGTGTTCTAAAGAAATGAATGCACTATTTATAAATGGCAAAATAACCTTATACCTTATGTCCTCCATATACAAACAAAAAATTCACATAACAGAACAGATTGCCTACAGATCCATACCATGCTCAGCACTCACGCAGTAGCACACAATTCAATTCAAACTGATTATCCCCAAAATTTACATTGTGATTCAAGATAACAGATGTTTTGGCATGAGAAATCAAAACAAAAATATACTGAATAGTAAAAACTCACACAATAACACAAGTGGATACGGCCACAAACACACCCAATATTGTCACGCATTCTCTGTAACAAATTTCTGACAACACGCCAAATTTGAATTACTACATAACTCAATTACACAAAGAATCAGTGAAGAAGATTTCTCTATCAATAGAAAGAACATTTCCCCAACAAGAGCCACCACTTTTAAGATAACACAAACCATCATTCATCTAGACATGATAACACAGAAATTTTACATTAAATGGAGGACATGGGATGGTCACTGAGACCTACAAAGCCATTAGCTCCATGCAGATATTAATCTACAAATGGGGGTGACACCTAGGAGAACAAGAATATCCCATATGAACAAAGATGCTGATAATATGAGTTGTTGCAGAATATCCTCTTGCAGTACCAAAAATGACAAATATTGTAATTGGTCAAACAGTAATGAAACTTCTATGAACATTTGTACTATGACAATAGCTGAGAGAAAGTAATATTCATGGGCTGATATTAACCACTCGAATACACGATTCAGTTACAGGATGAAAGAAAATCATTTTAATGTTACATATTATATGTTTTGGTAAATGGATAGCAAGCAGAATAAAATCTGAACCTGATACTGGTAACTATTGCAGAGACACAAATGATGATGATGATGATGATCATGTGCCTTTTTAGGCAATACATCCCAGCTGCAATTGCGTCTGCCCTGGCTGGTGCAAGTGCTTTTAGGTGACTCCATATGGGTGACACAGCACTTTGAAGATGATCATGACACAACAAGCATTTCCCGTGTGAAGAGAATCTCTGACTCAACCGGGAATTTAAGCCGGGCTTCCTGCCTGTCAACGCCACATGCTGCCCAGTGGACTACGGAGATGGACAACTGATACACTAATCAGGTACAATATTAATTATTTATTGTCCATAGATTACATTAAAATTATGTAGACTTGAACCGAGCTGTTTAATATAAACAATGAGAAATACGTGAATAAGCAGCTGAAAATGATGAAATTTAGAAAGAATTATGTAGTATTTTAAAATGGCTGAATGGCCTATATCTCATATCCTCCATACACATTAAAAGAAATCACACAACAACAGAATATATTGCCAACAGTTCCATATACCAATTAACACCTATCCCAAAATCACATTTTTCATTGAAAACTGGTTTTCCCAAAAAATTTCATAAAAATTCAAGAAAGAAGATGTCATATTGTGAAGACTTCAAACACCAAATTAATGTACAACAATACCACTTACACAATTACAACGAAAGAATGACATGGCATCACTCCACATGCTTGTCACAGAGGATGATGACAATTTTTACACTGTTCCAAACTCAACTGCAACATACAGAAATTACACTAAGAATCAAGAAAGAAGACTTTATTTTCAGAAGAAAGAAGAGGTTCTGTCACAAAAGTGACACTTCAGACAACACAAACAACCTGTCAACAAGACAAGTTTACACAGACAATTTACGTATTGTTTGGAGGATATGGGATGGTCACAGACACCTACAAAGCCATTAGCTACGAAGATATTAATCTACTTATGGTGGTGACACCTACTGGGATGACCATACAACACATAAGCATAAATGCTACTAACCATAATGGTTTCAGAATTGGCACTTGCAGTACAAATAATGACAATAATTGTAGATAGTATGACAGTAATGATACTACTATGAATAGTTGATTAAATACAAATCCTGAGAAAAATACTCATGGTTAAAGAATCAAACTGATAGTGCTATTTGGTAACACAATGAATTAAAAAAGATTTGTACCATGGAACTATATAATTACATAAATAAAATAGTGAATCTAAACTGAAAACTATAACTAATGCATTACCCGAGTAAATAATAAATTTTTCTTATTCATAGCACACATATGAATCATTTTTCATTGAAGAAAGGTGAATATTGTTAAATATGCAGAGAGTGATTATAAATCTTACAAGTATCTGTAATGATGAAATTGACAATGAAAGCTATTCGCAATTTAAAAGTGGCAGAATAATGTACAGATGATATCCTCCATTAAAAACAAAAAATCCACATGACAACAGAACAGATTGCATACGGTACAGGTTCTTACAATATTAAACACCTAGCCGATAATGACACTATTCTTCAAAATATATTTCTCCCCAAAATTACACATCGATTCAAGAAAGAAGAGGTTATATTATGAAGAATCAAAACAGAAAATTATAGAAAATCCTTTCAGAGCATCTAAAGTCGGTACTACCATGGCAACACACCCAACATTGTCACACAATCTCTTATAACAAATTTCGTACACCGTACTAAATTATGTGAGGATTCAAGAAAGGTGTTCTATCAAGAAGAATCAATACACAAATTTATTCTACAGCAAATTCTGTCACACCACAAGTGGATACTACCACAAGACACACTCAAACATCTCACACAATCGCTTTAACTAATTTCTTACACCATACCAAATTTCAACAACTACATAGATCAACAAGTACATGAAGAATCAAGAAAGAAAGTTTCACAATCACAAAAAAGATGACCTACCTTCACCAAAGGACTCATAAGACAACACAAACAATCATTCAACTAGACATGACAACACAGACAATTTACATAAAATGGAGGATATAGTATGGTCACTGAGACCTACATAGCCATTAACTCTAAGCAGATTTTAATTTACATATGGTGGTGACACCTACTAGAATGAGCAAGATTATATAACATATGAGCAGATATGTTGATACCCTTAGTGGTTTCTAAACTGGCACTTACCATCTGAAATACGAGAAATAGTATGAGAGCAATGAAAGTGCAATGAACAGTTAATGAATTACTAATACTTACTCAGAGAAACATTCACGTATGAGGTGTTCAAACTCATAGAATGATTTGCTAACAGAATAAAAAAAATTACTTCAACCATGCTATCATATTATTCAGTTTAAGCTGATGAATGCATATGACATTAAAAATATAAGACTTCATGTCATAGATAATGCACAACACAAGTGCAATACATATTTCTTATCTCCATAGCACACATTCCGATGACATTGGGTTGAAATGAGCTGAATCTTTTAAAATACTGTGACAGAGATAATTTAGTTAGAATATAAGTCAAAATTGATCAGAATGCTATGGTTTTTTTCCCGTGTGGGGTTTGCTAGTCCCCCATCGGGCGCCTCCCCAGGTGGCGGATAGGGGAAAGCTCTCCACAAATGGAGGGTACCGGGGAAATAAAACACCCGGGGTGGACCAAAACTAGCACGGGTAGGGAAAGATGTTGACCAGAATGGAGCTGAATGTTGCTAAACATAGACACAATAGTAAGCAACTTGATATGTTGCTAAAAGGAAGAGTATTTTAAAGAAATGAATGCACTATTTATAAATGGCAAAATAACCTTATACCTTATGTCCTCCATATACAAACAAAAAATTCACATAACAGAACAGATTGCCCACAGATCCATAACATGCTCAGCAATCACGCAGTAGCACACAATTCAATGCAAACTGATTATCCCCAAAATTTACATTGTGATTCAAGATAACAGATGTTTTGGCATGAGAAATCAAAACAAAAATATACTGAATAGTAAAAACTCACACAATAACACAAGTGGATACGGCCACAAACACACCCAATATTGTCACACATTCTCTGTAACAAATTTCTGACAACACGCCAAATTTGAATTACTACATAACTCAATTACACAAAGAATCAGTGAAGAAGATTTCTCTATCAATAGAAAGAACATTTCCCCAACAAGAGCCACCACTTTTAAGATAACACAAACCATCATTCATCTAGACATGATAACACAGAAATTTTACATTAAATGGAGGACATGGGATGGTCACTGAGACCTACAAAGCCATTAGCTCCATGCAGATATTAATCTACAAATGGGGGTGACACCTAGGAGAACAAGAATATCCCATATGAACAAAGATGCTGATAATATGAGTTGTTGCAGAATATCCTCTTGCAGTACCAAAAATGACAAATATTGTAATTGGTCAAACAGTAATGAAACTTCTATGAACATTTGTACTATGACAATAGCTGAGAGAAAGTAATATTCATGGGCTGATATTAACCACTCGAATACACGATTCAGTTACAGGATGAAAGAAAATCATTTTAATGTTACATATTATATGTTTTGGTAAATGGATAGCAAGCAGAATAAAATCTGAACCTGATACTGGTAACTATTGCAGAGACACAAATGATGATGATGATGATGATCATGTGCCTTTTTAGGCAATACATCCCAGCTGCAATTGCGTCTGCCCTGGCTGGTGCAAGTGCTTTTAGGTGACTCCATATGGGTGACACAGCACTTTGAAGATGATCATGACACAACAAGCATTTCCCGTGTGAAGAGAATCTCTGACTCAACCGGGAATTTAAGCCGGGCTTCCTGCCTGTCAACGCCACATGCTGCCCAGTGGACTACGGAGATGGACAACTGATACACTAATCAGGTACAATATTAATTATTTATTGTCCATAGATTACATTAAAATTATGTAGACTTGAACCGAGCTGTTTAATATAAACAATGAGAAATACGTGAATAAGCAGCTGAAAATGATGAAATTTAGAAACAATTATGTAGTATTTTAAAATGGCTGAATGGCCTATATCTCATATCCTCCATACACATTAAAAGAAATCACACAACAACAGAATATATTGCCAACAGTTCCATATACCAATTAACACCTATCCCAAAATCACATTTTTCATTGAAAACTGGTTTTCCCAAAAAATTTCATAAAAATTCAAGAAAGAAGATGTCATATTGTGAAGACTTCAAACACCAAATTAATGTACAACAATACCACTTACACAATTACAACGAAAGAATGACATGGCATCACTCCACATGCTTGTCACAGAGGATGATGACAATTTTTACACTGTTCCAAACTCAACTGCAACATACAGAAATTACACTAAGAATCAAGAAAGAAGACTTTATTTTCAGAAGAAAGAAGAGGTTCTGTCACAAAAGTGACACTTCAGACAACACAAACAACCTGTCAACAAGACAAGTTTACACAGACAATTTACGTATTGTTTGGAGGATATGGGATGGTCACAGACACCTACAAAGCCATTAGCTACGAAGATATTAATCTACTTATGGTGGTGACACCTACTGGGATGACCATACAACACATAAGCATAAATGCTACTAACCATAATGGTTTCAGAATTGGCACTTGCAGTACAAATAATGACAATAATTGTAGATAGTATGACAGTAATGATACTACTATGAATAGTTGATTAAATACAAATCCTGAGAAAAATACTCATGGTTAAAGAATCAAACTGATAGTGCTATTTGGTAACACAATGAATTAAAAAAGATTTGTACCATGGAACTATATAATTACATAAATAAAATAGTGAATCTAAACTGAAAACTATAACTAATGCATTACCCGAGTAAATAATAAATTTTTCTTATTCATAGCACACATATGAACCATTTTTCATTGAAGAAAGGTGAATATTGTTAAATATGCAGAGAGTGATTATAAATCTTACAAGTATCTGTAATGATGAAATTGACAATGAAAGCTATTCGCAATTTAAAAGTGGCAGAATAATGTACAGATGATATCCTCCATTAAAAACAAAAAATCCACATGACATCAGAACAGATTGCATACGGTACAGGTTCTTACAATATTAAACACCTAGCCGATAATGACACTATTCTTCAAAATATATTTCTCCCCAAAATTACACAACGATTCAAGAAAGAAGAGGTTATATTATGAAGAATCAAAACAGAAAATTATAGAAAATCCTTTCAGAGCATCTAAAGTCGGTACTACCATGGCAACACACCCAACATTGTCACACAATCTCTTATAACAAATTTCGTACACCGTACTAAATTATGTGAGGATTCAAGAAAGGTGTTCTATCAAGAAGAATCAATACACAAATTTATTCTACAGCAAATTCTGTCACACCACAAGTGGATACTACCACAAGACACACTCAAACATCTCACACAATCGCTTTAACTAATTTCTTACACCATACCAAATTTCAACAACTACATAGATCAACAAGTACATGAAGAATCAAGAAAGAAAGTTTCACAATCACAAAAAAGATGACCTACCTTCACCAAAGGACTCATAAGACAACACAAACAATCATTCAACTAGACATGACAACACAGACAATTTACATAAAATGGAGGATATAGTATGGTCACTGAGACCTACATAGCCATTAACTCTAAGCAGATTTTAATTTACATATGGTGGTGACACCTACTAGAATGAGCAAGATTATATAACATATGAGCAGATATGTTGATACCCTTAGTGGTTTCTAAACTGGCACTTACCATCTGAAATACGAGAAATAGTATGAGAGCAATGAAAGTGCAATGAACAGTTAATGAATTACTAATACTTACTCAGAGAAACATTCACGTATGAGGTGTTCAAACTCATAGAATGATTTGCTAACAGAATAAAAAAAATTACTTCAACCATGCTATCATATTATTCAGTTTAAGCTGATGAATGCATATGACATTAAAAATATAAGACTTCATGTCATAGATAATGCACAACACAAGTGCAATACATATTTCTTATCTCCATAGCACACATTCCGATGACATTGGGTTGAAATGAGCTGAATCTTTTAAAATACTGTGACAGAGATAATTTAGTTAGAATATAAGTCAAAATTGATCAGAATGCTATGGTTTTTTTCTCGTGTGGGGTTTGCTAGTCCCCCATCGGGCGCCTCCCCAGGTGGCGGATAGGGGAAAGCTCTCCACAAATGGAGGGTACCGGGGAAATAAAACACCCGGGGTGGACCAAAACTAGCACGGGTAGGGAAAGATGTTGACCAGAATGGAGCTGAATGTTGCTAAACATAGACACAATAGTAAGCAACTTGATATGTTGCTAAAAGGAAGAGTATTTTAAAGAAATGAATGCACTATTTATAAATGGCAAAATAACCTTATACCTTATGTCCTCCATATACAAACAAAAAATTCACATAACAGAACAGATTGCCCACAGATCCATACCATGCTCAGCAATCACGCAGTAGCACACAATTCAATGCAAACTGATTATCCCCAAAATTTACATTGTGATTCAAGATAACAGATGTTTTGGCATGAGAAATCAAAACAAAAATATACTGAATAGTAAAAACTCACACAATAACACAAGTGGATACGGCCACAAACACACCCAATATTGTCACACATTCTCTGTAACAAATTTCTGACAACACGCCAAATTTGAATTACTACATAACTCAATTACACAAAGAATCAGTGAAGAAGATTTCTCTATCAATAGAAAGAACATTTCCCCAACAAGAGCCACCACTTTTAAGATAACACAAACCATCATTCATCTAGACATGATAACACAGAAATTTTACATTAAATGGAGGACATGGGATGGTCACTGAGACCTACAAAGCCATTAGCTCCATGCAGATATTAATCTACAAATGGGGGTGACACCTAGGAGAACAAGAATATCCCATATGAACAAAGATGCTGATAATATGAGTTGTTGCAGAATATCCTCTTGCAGTACCAAAAATGACAAATATTGTAATTGGTCAAACAGTAATGAAACTTCTATGAACATTTGTACTATGACAATAGCTGAGAGAAAGTAATATTCATGGGCTGATATTAACCACTCGAATACACGATTCAGTTACAGGATGAAAGAAAATCATTTTAATGTTACATATTATATGTTTTGGTAAATGGATAGCAAGCAGAATAAAATCTGAACCTGATACTGGTAACTATTGCAGAGACACAAATGATGATGATGATGATGATCATGTGCCTTTTTAGGCAATACATCCCAGCTGCAATTGCGTCTGCCCTGGCTGGTGCAAGTGCTTTTAGGTGACTCCATATGGGTGACACAGCACTTTGAAGATGATCATGACACAACAAGCATTTCCCGTGTGAAGAGAATCTCTGACTCAACCGGGAATTTAAGCCGGGCTTCCTGCCTGTCAACGCCACATGCTGCCCAGTGGACTACGGAGATGGACAACTGATACACTAATCAGGTACAATATTAATTATTTATTGTCCATAGATTACATTAAAATTATGTAGACTTGAACCGAGCTGTTTAATATAAACAATGAGAAATACGTGAATAAGCAGCTGAAAATGATGAAATTTAGAAAGAATTATGTAGTATTTTAAAATGGCTGAATGGCCTATATCTCATATCCTCCATACACATTAAAAGAAATCACACAACAACAGAATATATTGCCAACAGTTCCATATACCAATTAACACCTATCCCAAAATCACATTTTTCATTGAAAACTGGTTTTCCCAAAAAATTTCATAAAAATTCAAGAAAGAAGATGTCATATTGTGAAGACTTCAAACACCAAATTAATGTACAACAATACCACTTACACAATTACAACGAAAGAATGACATGGCATCACTCCACATGCTTGTCACAGAGGATGATGACAATTTTTACACTGTTCCAAACTCAACTGCAACATACAGAAATTACACAAAGAATCAAGAAAGAAGACATTATTTTCAGAAGAAAGAAGAGGTTCTGTCACAAAAGTGACACTTCAGACAACACAAACAACCTGTCAACAAGACAAGTTTACACAGACAATTTACGTATTGTTTGGAGGATATGGGATGGTCACAGACACCTACAAAGCCATTAGCTACGAAGATATTAATCTACTTATGGTGGTGACACCTACTGGGATGACCATACAACACATAAGCATAAATGCTACTAACCATAATGGTTTCAGAATTGGCACTTGCAGTACAAATAATGACAATAATTGTAGATAGTATGACAGTAATGATACTACTATGAATAGTTGATTAAATACAAATCCTGAGAAAAATACTCATGGTTAAAGAATCAAACTGATAGTGCTATTTGGTAACACAATGAATTAAAAAAGATTTGTACCATGGAACTATATAATTACATAAATAAAATAGTGAATCTAAACTGAAAACTATAACTAATGCATTACCCGAGTAAATAATAAATTTTTCGTATTCATAGCACACATATGAATCATTTTTCATTGAAGAAAGGTGAATATTGTTAAATATGCAGAGAGTGATTATAAATCTTACAAGTATCTGTAATGATGAAATTGACAATGAAAGCTATTCGCAATTTAAAAGTGGCAGAATAATGTACAGATGATATCCTCCATTAAAAACAAAAAATCCACATGACATCAGAACAGATTGCATACGGTACAGGTTCTTACAATATTAAACACCTAGCCGATAATGACACTATTCTTCAAAATATATTTCTCCCCAAAATTACACAACGATTCAAGAAAGAAGAGGTTATATTATGAAGAATCAAAACAGAAAATTATAGAAAATCCTTTCAGAGCATCTAAAGTCGGTACTACCATGGCAACACACCCAACATTGTCACACAATCTCTTATAACAAATTTCGTACACCGTACTAAATTATGTGAGGATTCAAGAAAGGTGTTCTATCAAGAAGAATCAATACACAAATTTATTCTACAGCAAATTCTGTCACACCACAAGTGGATACTACCACAAGACACACTCAAACATCTCACACAATCGCTTTAACTAATTTCTTACACCATACCAAATTTCAACAACTACATAGATCAACAAGTACATGAAGAATCAAGAAAGAAAGTTTCACAATCACAAAAAAGATGACCTACCTTCACCAAAGGACTCATAAGACAACACAAACAATCTTTCAACTAGACATGACAACACAGACAATTTACATAAAATGGAGGATATAGTATGGTCACTGAGACCTACATAGCCATTAACTCTAAGCAGATTTTAATTTACATATGGTGGTGACACCTACTAGAATGAGCAAGATTATATAACATATGAGCAGATATGTTGATACCCTTAGTGGTTTCTAAACTGGCACTTACCATCTGAAATACGAGAAATAGTATGAGAGCAATGAAAGTGCAATGAACAGTTAATGAATTACTAATACTTACTCAGAGAAACATTCATGTATGAGGTGTTCAAACTCATAGAATGATTTGCTAACAGAATAAAAAAAATTACTTCAACCATGCTATCATATTATTCAGTTTAAGCTGATGAATGCATATGACATTAAAAATATAAGACTTCATGTCATAGATAATGCACAACACAAGTGCAATACATATTTCTTATCTCCATAGCACACATTCCAATGACATTGGGTTGAAATGAGCTGAATCTTTTAAAATACTGTGACAGAGATAATTTAGTTAGAATATAAGTCCAAATTGATCAGAATGCTATGGTTTTTTTCCCGTGTGGGGTTTGCTAGTCCCCCATCGGGCGCCTCCCCAGGTGGCGGATAGGGGAAAGCTCTCCACAAATGGAGGGTACCGGGGAAATAAAACACCCGGGGTGGACCAAAACTAGCACGGGTAGGGAAAGATGTTGACCAGAATGGAGCTGAATGTTGCTAAACATAGACACAATAGTAAGCAACTTGATATGTTGCTAAAAGGAAGAGTGTTCTAAAGAAATGAATGCACTATTTATAAATGGCAAAATAACCTTATACCTTATGTCCTCCATATACAAACAAAAAATTCACATAACAGAACAGATTGCCTACAGATCCATACCATGCTCAGCACTCACGCAGTAGCACACAATTCAATGCAAACTGATTATCCCCAAAATTTACATTGTGATTCAAGATAACAGATGTTTTGGCATGAGAAATCAAAACAAAAATATACTGAATAGTAAAAACTCACACAATAACACAAGTGGATACGACCACAAACACACCCAATATTGTCACACATTCTCTGTAACAAATTTCTGACAACACGCCAAATTTGAATTACTACATAACTCAATTACACAAAGAATCAGTGAAGAAGATTTCTCTATCAATAGAAAGAACATTTCCCCAACAAGAGCCACCACTTTTAAGATAACACAAACCATCATTCATCTAGACATGATAACACAGAAATTTTACATTAAATGGAGGACATGGGATGGTCACTGAGACCTACAAAGCCATTAGCTCCATGCAGATATTAATCTACAAATGGGGGTGACACCTAGGAGAACAAGAATATCCCATATGAACAAAGATGCTGATAATATGAGTTGTTGCAGAATATCCTCTTGCAGTACCATAAATGACAAATATTGTAATTGGTCAAACAGTAATGAAACTTCTATGAACATTTGTACTATGACAATAGCTGAGAGAAAGTAATATTCATGGGCTGATATTAACCACTCGAATACACGATTCAGTTACAGGATGAAAGAAAATCATTTTAATGTTACATATTATATGTTTTGGTAAATGGATAGCAAGCAGAATAAAATCTGAACCTGATACTGGTAACTATTGCAGAGACACTAATGATGATGATGATGATGATCATGTGACTTTTTAGGCAATACATCCCAGCTGCAATTGCGTCTGCCCTGGCTGGTGCAAGTGCTTTTAGGTGACTCCATATGGGTGACACAGCACTTTGAAGATGATCATGACACAACAAGCATTTCCCGTGTGAAGAGAATCTCTGACTCAACCGGGAATTTAAGCCGGGCTTCCTGCCTGTCAACGCCACATGCTGCCCAGTGGACTACGGAGATGGACAACTGATACACTAATCAGGTACAATATTAATTATTTATTGTCCATAGATTACATTAAAATTATGTAGACTTGAACTGAGCTGTTTAATATAAACAATGAGAAATACGTGAATAAGCAGCTGAAAATGATGAAATTTAGTTAGAATTATGTAGTATTTTAAAATGGCTGAATGGCCTATATCTCATATCCTCCATACACATTAAAAGAAATCACACAACAACAGAATATATTGCCAACAGTTCCATATACCAATTAACACCTATCCCAAAATCACATTTTTCATTGAAAACTGGTTTTCCCAAAAAATTTCATAAAATTCAAGAAAGAAGATGTCATATTGTGAAGACTTCAAACACCAAATTAATGTACAACAATACCACTTACACAATTACAACGAAAGAATGACATGGCATCACTCCACATGCTTGTCACAGAGGATGATGACAATTTTTACACTGTTCCAAACTCAACTGCAACATACAGAAATTACACTAAGAATCAAGAAAGAAGACATTATTTTCAGAAGAAAGAAGAGGTTCTGTCACAAAAGTGACACTTCAGACAACACAAACAACCTGTCAACAAGACAAGTTTACACAGACAATTTACGTATTGTTTGGAGGATATGGGATGGTCACAGACACCTACAAAGCCATTAGCTACGAAGATATTAATCTACTTATGGTGGTGACACCTACTGGGATGACCATACAACACATAAGCATAAATGCTACTAACCATAATGGTTTCAGAATTGGCACTTGCAGTACAAATAATGACAATAATTGTAGATAGTATGACAGTAATGATACTACTATGAATAGTTGATTAAATACAAATCCTGAGAAAAATACTCATGGTTAAAGAATCAAACTGATAGTGCTATTTGGTAACACAATGAATTAAAAAAGATTTGTACCATGGAACTATATAATTACATAAATAAAATAGTGAATCTAAACTGAAAACTATAACTAATGCATTACCCGAGTAAATAATAAATTTTTCTTATTCATAGCACACATATGAATCATTTTTCATTGAAGAAAGGTGAATATTGTTAAATATGCAGAGAGTGATTATAAATCTTACAAGTATCTGTAATGATGAAATTGACAATGAAAGCTATTCGCAATTTAAAAGTGGCAGAATAATGTACAGATGATATCCTCCATTAAAAACAAAAAATCCACATGACAACAGAACAGATTGCATACGGTACAGGTTCTTACAATATTAAACACCTAGCCGATAATGACACTATTCTTCAAAATATATTTCTCCCCAAAATTACACAACGATTCAAGAAAGAAGAGGTTATATTATGAAGAATCAAAACAGAAAATTATAGAAAATCCTTTCAGAGCATCTAAAGTCGGTACTACCATGGCAACACACCCAACATTGTCACACAATCTCTTATAACAAATTTCGTACACCGTACTAAATTATGTGAGGATTCAAGAAAGGTGTTCTATCAAGAAGAATCAATACACAAATTTATTCTACAGCAAATTCTGTCACACCACAAGTGGATACTACCACAAGACACACTCAAACATCTCACACAATCGCTTTAACTAATTTCTTACACCATACCAAATTTCAACAACTACATAGATCAACAAGTACATGAAGAATCAAGAAAGAAAGTTTCACAATCACAAAAAAGATGACTTACCTTCACCAAAGGACTCATAAGACAACACAAACAATCATTCAACTAGACATGACAACACAGACAATTTACATAAAATGGAGGATATAGTATGGTCACTGAGACCTACATAGCCATTAACTCTAAGCAGATTTTAATTTACATATGGTGGTGACACCTACTAGAATGAGCAAGATTATATAACATATGAGCAGATATGTTGATACCCTTAGTGGTTTCTAAACTGGCACTTACCATCTGAAATACGAGAAATAGTATGAGAGCAATGAAAGTGCAACGAACAGTTAATGAATTACTAATACTTACTCAGAGAAACATTCATGTATGAGGTGTTCAAACTCATAGAATGATTTGCTAACAGAATAAAAAAAATTACTTCAACCATGCTATCATATTATTCAGTTTAAGCTGATGAATGCATATGACATTAAAAATATAAGACTTCATGTCATAGATAATGCACAACACAAGTGCAATACATATTTCTTATCTCCATAGCACACATTCCAATGACATTGGGTTGAAATGAGCTGAATCTTTTAAAATACTGTGACAGAGATAATTTAGTTAGAATATAAGTCAAAATTGATCAGAATGCTATGGTTTTTTTCCCGTGTGGGGTTTGCTAGTCCCCCATCGGGCGCCTCCCCAGGTGGCGGATAGGGGAAAGCTCTCCACAAATGGAGGGTACCGGGGAAATAAAACACCCGGGGTGGACCAAAACTAGCACGGGTAGGGAAAGATGTTGACCAGAATGGAGCTGAATGTTGCTAAACATAGACACAATAGTAAGCAACTTGATATGTTGCTAAAAGGAAGAGTGTTCTAAAGAAATGAATGCACTATTTATAAATGGCAAAATAACCTTATACCTTATGTCCTCCATATACAAACAAAAAATTCACATAACAGAACAAATTGCCCACAGATCCATACCATGCTCAGCACTCACGCAGTAGCACACAATTCAATGCAAACTGATTATCCCCAAAATTTACATTGTGATTGAAGATAACAGATGTTTTGGCATGAGAAATCAAAACAAAAATATACTGAATAGTAAAAACTCACACAATAACACAAGTGGATACGACCACAAACACACCCAATATTGTCACACATTCTCTGTAACAAATTTCTGACAACACGCCAAATTTGAATTACTACATAACTCAATTACACAAAGAATCAGTGAAGAAGATTTCTCTATCAATAGAAAGAACATTTCCCCAACAAGAGCCACCACTTTTAAGATAACACAAACCATCATTCATCTAGACATGATAACACAGAAATTTTACATTAAATGGAGGACATGGGATGGTCACTGAGACCTACAAAGCCATTAGCTCCATGCAGATATTAATCTACCAATGGGGGTGACACCTAGGAGAACAAGAATATCCCATATGAACAAAGATGCTGATAATATGAGTTGTTGCAGAATATCCTCTTGCAGTACCAAAAATGACAAATATTGTAATTGGTCAAACAGTAATGAAACTTCTATGAACATTTGTACTATGACAATAGCTGAGAGAAAGTAATATTCATGGGCTGATATTAACCACTCGAATACACGATTCAGTTACAGGATGAAAGAAAATCATTTTAATGTTACATATTATATGTTTTGGTAAATGGATAGCAAGCAGAATAAAATCTGAACCTGATACTGGTAACTATTGCAGAGACACTAATGATGATGATGATGATGATCATGTGCCTTTTTAGGCAATACATCCCAGCTGCAATTGCGTCTGCCCTGGCTGGTGCAAGTGCTTTTAGGTGACTCCATATGGGTGACACAGCACTTTGAAGATGATCATGACACAACAAGCATTTCCCGTGTGAAGAGAATCTCTGACTCAACCGGGAATTTAAGCCGGGCTTCCTGCCTGTCAACGCCACATGCTGCCCAGTGGACTACGGAGATGGACAACTGATACACTAATCAGGTACAATATTAATTATTTATTGTCCATAGATTACATTAAAATTATGTAGACTTGAACTGAGCTGTTTAATATAAACAATGAGAAATACGTGAATAAGCAGCTGAAAATGATGAAATTTAGAAAGAATTATGTAGTATTTTAAAATGGCTGAATGGCCTATATCTCATATCCTCCATACACATTAAAAGAAATCACACAACAACAGAATATATTGCCAACAGTTCCATATACCAATTAACACCTATCCCAAAATCACATTTTTCATTGAAAACTGGTTTTCCCAAAAAATTTCATAAAATTCAAGAAAGAAGATGTCATATTGTGAAGACTTCAAACACCAAATTAATGTACAACAATACCACTTACACAATTACAACGAAAGAATGACATGGCATCACTCCACATGCTTGTCACAGAGGATGATGACAATTTTTACACTGTTCCAAACTCAACTGCAACATACAGAAATTACACTAAGAATCAAGAAAGAAGACATTATTTTCAGAAGAAAGAAGAGGTTCTGTCACAAAAGTGACACTTCAGACAACACAAACAACCTGTCAACAAGACAAGTTTACACAGACAATTTACGTATTGTTTGGAGGATATGGGATGGTCACAGACACCTACAAAGCCATTAGCTACGAAGATATTAATCTACTTATGGTGGTGACACCTACTGGGATGACCATACAACACATAAGCATAAATGCTACTAACCATAATGGTTTCAGAATTGGCACTTGCAGTACAAATAATGACAATAATTGTAGATAGTATGACAGTAATGATACTACTATGAATAGTTGATTAAATACAAATCCTGAGAAAAATACTCATGGTTAAAGAATCAAACTGATAGTGCTATTTGGTAACACAATGAATTAAAAAAGATTTGTACCATGGAACTATATAATTACATAAATAAAATAGTGAATCTAAACTGAAAACTATAACTAATGCATTACCCGAGTAAATAATAAATTTTTCTTATTCATAGCACACATATGAATCATTTTTCATTGAAGAAAGGTGAATATTGTTAAATATGCAGAGAGTGATTATAAATCTTACAAGTATCTGTAATGATGAAATTGACAATGAAAGCTATTCGCAATTTAAAAGTGGCAGAATAATGTACAGATGATATCCTCCATTAAAAACAAAAAATCCACATGACAACAGAACAGATTGCATACGGTACAGGTTCTTACAATATTAAACACCTAGCCGATAATGACACTATTCTTCAAAATATATTTCTCCCCAAAATTACACAACGATTCAAGAAAGAAGAGGTTATATTATGAAGAATCAAAACAGAAAATTATAGAAAATCCTTTCAGAGCATCTAAAGTCGGTACTACCATGGCAACACACCCAACATTGTCACACAATCTCTTATAACAAATTTCGTACACCGTACTAAATTATGTGAGGATTCAAGAAAGGTGTTCTATCAAGAAGAATCAATACACAAATTTATTCTACAGCAAATTCTGTCACACCACAAGTGGATACTACCACAAGACACACTCAAACATCTCACACAATCGCTTTAACTAATTTCTTACACCATACCAAATTTCAACAACTACATAGATCAACAAGTACATGAAGAATCAAGAAAGAAAGTTCCACAATCACAATAAAGATGACCTACCTTCACCAAAGGACTCATAAGACAACACAATCATTCAACTAGACATGACAACACAGACAATTTACATAAAATGGAGGATATAGTATGGTCACTGAGACCTACATAGCCATTAACTCTAAGCAGATTTTAATTTACATATGGTGGTGACACCTACTAGAATGAGCAAGATTATATAACATATGAGCAGATATGTTGATACCCTTAGTGGTTTCTAAACTGGCACTTACCATCTGAAATACGAGAAATAGTATGAGAGCAATGAAAGTGCAATGAACAGTTAATGAATTACTAATACTTACTCAGAGAAACATTCATGTATGAGGTGTTCAAACTCATAGAATGATTTGCTAACAGAATAAAAAAAATTACTTCAACCATGCTATCATATTATTCAGTTTAAGCTGATGAATGCATATGACATTAAAAATATAAGACTTCATGTCATAGATAATGCACAACACAAGTGCAATACATATTTCTTATCTCCATAGCACACATTCCAATGACATTGGGTTGAAATGAGCTGAATCTTTTAAAATACTGTGACAGAGATAATTTAGTTAGAATATAAGTCAAAATTGATCAGAATGCTATGGTTTTTTTCCCGTGTGGGGTTTGCTAGTCCCCCATCGGGCGCCTCCCCAGGTGGCGGATAGGGGAAAGCTCTCCACAAATGGAGGGTACCGGGGAAATAAAACACCCGGGGTGGACCAAAACTAGCACGGGTAGGGAAAGATGTTGAGCAGAATGGAGCTGAATGTTGCTAAACATAGACACAATAGTAAGCAACTTGATATGTTGCTAAAAGGAAGAGTGTTCTAAAGAAATGAATGCACTATTTATAAATGGCAAAATAACCTTATACCTTATGTCCTCCATATACAAACAAAAAATTCACATAACAGAACAAATTGCCCACAGATCCATACCATGCTCAGCACTCACGCAGTAGCACACAATTCAATGCAAACTGATTATCCCCAAAATTTACATTGTGATTGAAGATAACAGATGTTTTGGCATGAGAAATCAAAACAAAAATATACTGAATAGTAAAAACTCACACAATAACACAAGTGGATACGACCACAAACACACCCAATATTGTCACACATTCTCTGTAACAAATTTCTGACAACACGCCAAATTTGAATTACTACATAACTCAATTACACAAAGAATCAGTGAAGAAGATTTCTCTATCAATAGAAAGAACATTTCCCCAACAAGAGCCACCACTTTTAAGATAACACAAACCATCATTCATCTAGACATGATAACACAGAAATTTTACATTAAATGGAGGACATGGGATGGTCACTGAGACCTACAAAGCCATTAGCTCCATGCAGATATTAATCTACCAATGGGGGTGACACCTAGGAGAACAAGAATATCCCATATGAACAAAGATGCTGATAATATGAGTTGTTGCAGAATATCCTCTTGCAGTACCAAAAATGACAAATATTGTAATTGGTCAAACAGTAATGAAACTTCTATGAACATTTGTACTATGACAATAGCTGAGAGAAAGTAATATTCATGGGCTGATATTAACCACTCGAATACACGATTCAGTTACAGGATGAAAGAAAATCATTTTAATGTTACATATTATATGTTTTGGTAAATGGATAGCAAGCAGAATAAAATCTGAACCTGATACTGGTAACTATTGCAGAGACACTAATGATGATGATGATGATGATCATGTGACTTTTTAGGCAATACATCCCAGCTGCAATTGCGTCTGCCCTGGCTGGTGCAAGTGCTTTTAGGTGACTCCATATGGGTGACACAGCACTTTGAAGATGATCATGACACAACAAGCATTTCCCGTGTGAAGAGAATCTCTGACTCAACCGGGAATTTAAGCCGGGCTTCCTGCCTGTCAACGCCACATGCTGCCCAGTGGACTACGGAGATGGACAACTGATACACTAATCAGGTACAATATTAATTATTTATTGTCCATAGATTACATTAAAATTATGTAGACTTGAACTGAGCTGTTTAATATAAACAATGAGAAATACGTGAATAAGCAGCTGAAAATGATGAAATTTAGAAAGAATTATGTAGTATTTTAAAATGGCTGAATGGCCTATATCTCATATCCTCCATACACATTAAAAGAAATCACACAACAACAGAATATATTGCCAACAGTTCCATATACCAATTAACACCTATCCCAAAATCACATTTTTCATTGAAAACTGGTTTTCCCAAAAAATTTCATAAAAATTCAAGAAAGAAGATGTCATATTGTGAAGACTTCAAACACCAAATTAATGTACAACAATACCACTTACACAATTACAACGAAAGAATGACATGGCATCACTCCACATGCTTGTCACAGAGGATGATGACAATTTTTACACTGTTCCAAACTCAACTGCAACATACAGAAATTACACTAAGAATCAAGAAAGAAGACATTATTTTCAGAAGAAAGAAGAGGTTCTGTCACAAAAGTGACACTTCAGACAACACAAACAACCTGTCAACAAGACAAGTTTACACAGACAATTTACGTATTGTTTGGAGGATATGTGATGGTCACAGACACCTACAAAGCCATTAGCTACGAAGATATTAATCTACTTATGGTGGTGACACCTACTGGGATGACCATACAACACATAAGCATAAATGCTACTAACCATAATGGTTTCAGAATTGGCACTTGCAGTACAAATAATGACAATAATTGTAGATAGTATGACAGTAATGATACTACTATGAATAGTTGATTAAATACAAATCCTGAGAAAAATACTCATGGTTAAAGAATCAAACTGATAGTGCTATTTGGTAACACAATGAATTAAAAAAGATTTGTACCATGGAACTATATAATTACATAAATAAAATAGTGAATCTAAACTGAAAACTATAACTAATGTATTACCCGAGTAAATAATAAATTTTTCTTATTCATAGCACACATATGAATCATTTTTCATTGAAGAAAGGTGAATATTGTTAAATATGCAGAGAGTGATTACAAATCTTACAAGTATCTGTAATGATGAAATTGACAATGAAAGCTATTCGCAATTTAAAAGTGGCAGAATAATGTACAGATGATATCCTCCATTAAAAACAAAAAATCCACATGACAACAGAACAGATTGCATACGGTACAGGTTCTTACAATATTAAACACCTAGCTGATAATGACACTATTCTTCAAAATATATTTCTCCCCAAAATTACACAACGATTCAAGAAAGAAGAGGTTATATTATGAAGAATCAAAACAGAAAATTATAGAAAATCCTTTCAGAGCATCTAAAGTCGGTACTACCATGGCAACACACCCAACATTGTCACACAATCTCTTATAACAAATTTCGTACAGCGTACTAAATTATGTGAGGATTCAAGAAAGGTGTTCTATCAAGAAGAATCAATACACAAATTTATTCTACAGCAAATTCTGTCACACCACAAGTGGTTACTACCACAAGACACACTCAAACATCTCACACAATCGCTTTAACTAATTTCTTACACCATACCAAATTTCAACAACTACATAGATCAACAAGTACATGAAGAATCAAGAAAGAAAGTTTCACAATCACAAAAAAGATGACCTACCTTCACCAAAGGACTCATAAGACAACACAAACAATCATTCAACTAGACATGACAACACAGACAATTTACATAAAATGGAGGATATAGTATGGTCACTGAGACCTACATAGCCATTAACTCTAAGCAGATTTTAATTTACATATGGTGGTGACACCTACTAGAATGAGCAAGATTATATAACATATGAGCAGATATGTTGATACCCTTAGTGGTTTCTAAACTGGCACTTACCATCTGAAATACGAGAAATAGTATGAGAGCAATGAAAGTGCAATGAACAGTTAATGAATTACTAATACTTACTCAGAGAAACATTCACGTATGAGGTGTTCAAACTCATAGAATGATTTGCTAACAGAATAAAAAAAATTACTTCAACCATGCTATCATATTATTCAGTTTAAGCTGATGAATGCATATGACATTAAAAATATAAGACTTCATGTCATAGATAATGCACAACACAAGTGCAATACATATTTCTTATCTCCATAGCACACATTCCAATGACATTGGGTTGAAATGAGCTGAATCTTTTAAAATACTGTGACAGAGATAATTTAGTTAGAATATAAGTCAAAATTGATCAGAATGCTATGGTTTTTTTCCCGTGTGGGGTTTGCTAGTCCCCCATCGGGCGCCTCCCCAGGTGGCGGATAGGGGAAAGCTCTCCACAAATGGAGGGTACCGGGGAAATAAAACACCCGGGGTGGACCAAAACTAGCATGGGTAGGGAAAGATGTTGACCAGAATGGAGCTGAATGTTGCTAAACATAGACACAATAGTAAGCAACTTGATATGTTGCTAAAAGGAAGAGTGTTCTAAAGAAATGAATGCACTATTTATAAATGGCAAAATAACCTTATATCTTATGTCCTCCATATACAAACAAAAAATTCACATAACAGAACAGATTGCCTACAGATCCATACCATGCTCAGCACTCACGCAGTAGCACACAATTCAATTCAAACTGATTATCCCCAAAATTTACATTGTGATTCAAGATAACAGATGTTTTGGCATGAGAAATCAAAACAAAAATATACTGAATAGTAAAAACTCACACAATAACACAAGTGGATACGACCACAAACACACCCAATATTGTCACACATTCTCTGTAACAAATTTCTGACAACACGCCAAATTTGAATTACTACATAACTCAATTACACAAAGAATCAGTGAAGAAGATTTCTCTATCAATAGAAAGAACATTTCCCCAACAAGAGCCACCACTTTTAAGATAACACAAACCATCATTCATCTAGACATGATAACACAGAAATTTTACATTAAATGGAGGACATGGGATGGTCACTGAGACCTACAAAGCCATTAGCTCCATGCAGATATTAATCTACCAATGGGGGTGACACCTAGGAGAACAAGAATATCCCATATGAACAAAGATGCTGATAATATGAGTTGTTGCAGAATATCCTCTTGCAGTACCAAAAATGACAAATATTGTAATTGGTCAAACAGTAATGAAACTTCTATGAACATTTGTACTATGACAATAGCTGAGAGAAAGTAATATTCATGGGCTGATATTAACCACTCGAATACACGATTCAGTTACAGGATGAAAGAAAATCATTTTAATGTTACATATTATATGTTTTGGTAAATGGATAGCAAGCAGAATAAAATCTGAACCTGATACTGGTAACTATTGCAGAGACACTAATGATGATGATGATGATGATCATGTGACTTTTTAGGCAATACATCCCAGCTGCAATTGCGTCTGCCCTGGCTGGTGCAAGTGCTTTTAGGTGACTCCATATGGGTGACACAGCACTTTGAAGATGATCATGACACAACAAGCATTTCCCGTGTGAAGAGAATCTCTGACTCAACCGGGAATTTAAGCCGGGCTTCCTGCCTGTCAACGCCACATGCTGCCCAGTGGACTACGGAGATGGACAACTGATACACTAATCAGGTACAATATTAATTATTTATTGTCCATAGATTACATTAAAATTATGTAGACTTGAACCGAGCTGTTTAATATAAACAATGAGAAATACGTGAATAAGCAGCTGAAAATGATGAAATTTAGAAAGAATTATGTAGTATTTTAAAATGGCTGAATGGCCTATATCTCATATCCTCCATACACATTAAAAGAAATCACACAACAACAGAATATATTGCCAACAGTTCCATATACCAATTAACACCTATCCCAAAATCACATTTTTCATTGAAAACTGGTTTTCCCAAAAAATTTCATAAAAATTCAAGAAAGAAGATGTCATATTGTGAAGACTTCAAACACCAAATTAATGTACAACAATACCACTTACACAATTACAACGAAAGAATGACATGGCATCACTCCACATGCTTGTCACAGAGGATGATGACAATTTTTAGACTGTTCCAAACTCAACTGCAACATACAGAAATTACACTAAGAATCAAGAAAGAAGACTTTATTTTCAGAAGAAAGAAGAGGTTCTGTCACAAAAGTGACACTTCAGACAACACAAACAACCTGTCAACAAGACAAGTTTACACAGACAATTTACGTATTGTTTGGAGGATATGGGATGGTCACAGACACCTACAAAGCCATTAGCTACGAAGATATTAATCTACTTATGGTGGTGACACCTACTGGGATGACCATACAACACATAAGCATAAATGCTACTAACCATAATGGTTTCAGAATTGGCACTTGCAGTACAAATAATGACAATAATTGTAGATAGTATGACAGTAATGATACTACTATGAATAGTTGATTAAATACAAATCCTGAGAAAAATACTCATGGTTAAAGAATCAAACTGATAGTGCTATTTGGTAACACAATGAATTAAAAAAGATTTGTACCATGGAACTATATAATTACATAAATAAAATAGTGAATCTAAACTGAAAACTATAACTAATGCATTACCCGAGTAAATAATAAATTTTTCTTATTCATAGCACACATATGAATCATTTTTCATTGAAGAAAGGTGAATATTGTTAAATATGCAGAGAGTGATTATAAATCTTACAAGTATCTGTAATGATGAAATTGACAATGAAAGCTATTCGCAATTTAAAAGTGGCAGAATAATGTACAGATGATATCCTCCATTAAAAACAAAAAATCCACATGACAACAGAACAGATTGCATACGGTACAGGTTCTTACAATATTAAACACCTAGCCGATAATGACACTATTCTTCAAAATATATTTCTCCCCAAAATTACACAACGATTCAAGAAAGAAGAGGTTATATTATGAAGAATCAAAACAGAAAATTATAGAAAATCCTTTCAGAGCATCTAAAGTCGGTACTACCATGGCAACACACCCAACATTGTCACACAATCTCTTATAACAAATTTCGTACACCGTACTAAATTATGTGAGGATTCAAGAAAGGTGTTCTATCAAGAAGAATCAATACACAAATTTATTCTACAGCAAATTCTGTCACACCACAAGTGGATACTACCACAAGACACACTCAAACATCTCACACAATCGCTTTAACTAATTTCTTACACCATACCAAATTTCAACAACTACATAGATCAACAAGTACATGAAGAATCAAGAAAGAAAGTTCCACAATCACAATAAAGATGACCTACCTTCACCAAAGGACTCATAAGACAACACAATCATTCAACTAGACATGACAACACAGACAATTTACATAAAATGGAGGATATAGTATGGTCACTGAGACCTACATAGCCATTAACTCTAAGCAGATTTTAATTTACATATGGTGGTGACACCTACTAGAATGAGCAAGATTATATAACATATGAGCAGATATGTTGATACCCTTAGTGGTTTCTAAACTGGCACTTACCATCTGAAATACGAGAAATAGTATGAGAGCAATGAAAGTGCAATGAACAGTTAATGAATTACTAATACTTACTCAGAGAAACATTCATGTATGAGGTGTTCAAACTCATAGAATGATTTGCTAACAGAATAAAAAAAATTACTTCAACCATGCTATCATATTATTCAGTTTAAGCTGATGAATGCATATGACATTAAAAATATAAGACTTCATGTCATAGATAATGCACAACACAAGTGCAATACATATTTCTTATCTCCATAGCACACATTCCAATGACATTGGGTTGAAATGAGCTGAATCTTTTAAAATACTGTGACAGAGATAATTTAGTTAGAATATAAGTCAAAATTGATCAGAATGCTATGGTTTTTTTCCCGTGTGGGGTTTGCTAGTCCCCCATCGGGCGCCTCCCCAGGTGGCGGATAGGGGAAAGCTCTCCACAAATGGAGGGTACCGGGGAAATAAAACACCCGGGGTGGACCAAAACTAGCACGGGTAGGGAAAGATGTTGAGCAGAATGGAGCTGAATGTTGCTAAACATAGACACAATAGTAAGCAACTTGATATGTTGCTAAAAGGAAGAGTGTTCTAAAGAAATGAATGCACTATTTATAAATGGCAAAATAACCTTATACCTTATGTCCTCCATATACAAACAAAAAATTCACATAACAGAACAAATTGCCCACAGATCCATACCATGCTCAGCACTCACGCAGTAGCACACAATTCAATGCAAACTGATTATCCCCAAAATTTACATTGTGATTGAAGATAACAGATGTTTTGGCATGAGAAATCAAAACAAAAATATACTGAATAGTAAAAACTCACACAATAACACAAGTGGATACGACCACAAACACACCCAATATTGTCACACATTCTCTGTAACAAATTTCTGACAACACGCCAAATTTGAATTACTACATAACTCAATTACACAAAGAATCAGTGAAGAAGATTTCTCTATCAATAGAAAGAACATTTCCCCAACAAGAGCCACCACTTTTAAGATAACACAAACCATCATTCATCTAGACATGATAACACAGAAATTTTACATTAAATGGAGGACATGGGATGGTCACTGAGACCTACAAAGCCATTAGCTCCATGCAGATATTAATCTACCAATGGGGGTGACACCTAGGAGAACAAGAATATCCCATATGAACAAAGATGCTGATAATATGAGTTGTTGCAGAATATCCTCTTGCAGTACCAAAAATGACAAATATTGTAATTGGTCAAACAGTAATGAAACTTCTATGAACATTTGTACTATGACAATAGCTGAGAGAAAGTAATATTCATGGGCTGATATTAACCACTCGAATACACGATTCAGTTACAGGATGAAAGAAAATCATTTTAATGTTACATATTATATGTTTTGGTAAATGGATAGCAAGCAGAATAAAATCTGAACCTGATACTGGTAACTATTGCAGAGACACTAATGATGATGATGATGATGATCATGTGACTTTTTAGGCAATACATCCCAGCTGCAATTGCGTCTGCCCTGGCTGGTGCAAGTGCTTTTAGGTGACTCCATATGGGTGACACAGCACTTTGAAGATGATCATGACACAACAAGCATTTCCCGTGTGAAGAGAATCTCTGACTCAACCGGGAATTTAAGCCGGGCTTCCTGCCTGTCAACGCCACATGCTGCCCAGTGGACTACGGAGATGGACAACTGATACACTAATCAGGTACAATATTAATTATTTATTGTCCATAGATTACATTAAAATTATGTAGACTTGAACTGAGCTGTTTAATATAAACAATGAGAAATACGTGAATAAGCAGCTGAAAATGATGAAATTTAGAAAGAATTATGTAGTATTTTAAAATGGCTGAATGGCCTATATCTCATATCCTCCATACACATTAAAAGAAATCACACAACAACAGAATATATTGCCAACAGTTCCATATACCAATTAACACCTATCCCAAAATCACATTTTTCATTGAAAACTGGTTTTCCCAAAAAATTTCATAAAAATTCAAGAAAGAAGATGTCATATTGTGAAGACTTCAAACACCAAATTAATGTACAACAATACCACTTACACAATTACAACGAAAGAATGACATGGCATCACTCCACATGCTTGTCACAGAGGATGATGACAATTTTTACACTGTTCCAAACTCAACTGCAACATACAGAAATTACACTAAGAATCAAGAAAGAAGACATTATTTTCAGAAGAAAGAAGAGGTTCTGTCACAAAAGTGACACTTCAGACAACACAAACAACCTGTCAACAAGACAAGTTTACACAGACAATTTACGTATTGTTTGGAGGATATGTGATGGTCACAGACACCTACAAAGCCATTAGCTACGAAGATATTAATCTACTTATGGTGGTGACACCTACTGGGATGACCATACAACACATAAGCATAAATGCTACTAACCATAATGGTTTCAGAATTGGCACTTGCAGTACAAATAATGACAATAATTGTAGATAGTATGACAGTAATGATACTACTATGAATAGTTGATTAAATACAAATCCTGAGAAAAATACTCATGGTTAAAGAATCAAACTGATAGTGCTATTTGGTAACACAATGAATTAAAAAAGATTTGTACCATGGAACTATATAATTACATAAATAAAATAGTGAATCTAAACTGAAAACTATAACTAATGTATTACCCGAGTAAATAATAAATTTTTCTTATTCATAGCACACATATGAATCATTTTTCATTGAAGAAAGGTGAATATTGTTAAATATGCAGAGAGTGATTACAAATCTTACAAGTATCTGTAATGATGAAATTGACAATGAAAGCTATTCGCAATTTAAAAGTGGCAGAATAATGTACAGATGATATCCTCCATTAAAAACAAAAAATCCACATGACAACAGAACAGATTGCATACGGTACAGGTTCTTACAATATTAAACACCTAGCTGATAATGACACTATTCTTCAAAATATATTTCTCCCCAAAATTACACAACGATTCAAGAAAGAAGAGGTTATATTATGAAGAATCAAAACAGAAAATTATAGAAAATCCTTTCAGAGCATCTAAAGTCGGTACTACCATGGCAACACACCCAACATTGTCACACAATCTCTTATAACAAATTTCGTACAGCGTACTAAATTATGTGAGGATTCAAGAAAGGTGTTCTATCAAGAAGAATCAATACACAAATTTATTCTACAGCAAATTCTGTCACACCACAAGTGGTTACTACCACAAGACACACTCAAACATCTCACACAATCGCTTTAACTAATTTCTTACACCATACCAAATTTCAACAACTACATAGATCAACAAGTACATGAAGAATCAAGAAAGAAAGTTTCACAATCACAAAAAAGATGACCTACCTTCACCAAAGGACTCATAAGACAACACAAACAATCATTCAACTAGACATGACAACACAGACAATTTACATAAAATGGAGGATATAGTATGGTCACTGAGACCTACATAGCCATTAACTCTAAGCAGATTTTAATTTACATATGGTGGTGACACCTACTAGAATGAGCAAGATTATATAACATATGAGCAGATATGTTGATACCCTTAGTGGTTTCTAAACTGGCACTTACCATCTGAAATACGAGAAATAGTATGAGAGCAATGAAAGTGCAATGAACAGTTAATGAATTACTAATACTTACTCAGAGAAACATTCACGTATGAGGTGTTCAAACTCATAGAATGATTTGCTAACAGAATAAAAAAAATTACTTCAACCATGCTATCATATTATTCAGTTTAAGCTGATGAATGCATATGACATTAAAAATATAAGACTTCATGTCATAGATAATGCACAACACAAGTGCAATACATATTTCTTATCTCCATAGCACACATTCCAATGACATTGGGTTGAAATGAGCTGAATCTTTTAAAATACTGTGACAGAGATAATTTAGTTAGAATATAAGTCAAAATTGATCAGAATGCTATGGTTTTTTTCCCGTGTGGGGTTTGCTAGTCCCCCATCGGGCGCCTCCCCAGGTGGCGGATAGGGGAAAGCTCTCCACAAATGGAGGGTACCGGGGAAATAAAACACCCGGGGTGGACCAAAACTAGCACGGGTAGGGAAAGATGTTGACCAGAATGGAGCTGAATGTTGCTAAACATAGACACAATAGTAAGCAACTTGATATGTTGCTAAAAGGAAGAGTGTTCTAAAGAAATGAATGCACTATTTATAAATGGCAAAATAACCTTATATCTTATGTCCTCCATATACAAACAAAAAATTCACATAACAGAACAGATTGCCTACAGATCCATACCATGCTCAGCACTCACGCAGTAGCACACAATTCAATTCAAACTGATTATCCCCAAAATTTACATTGTGATTCAAGATAACAGATGTTTTGGCATGAGAAATCAAAACAAAAATATACTGAATAGTAAAAACTCACACAATAACACAAGTGGATACGACCACAAACACACCCAATATTGTCACACATTCTCTGTAACAAATTTCTGACAACACGCCAAATTTGAATTACTACATAACTCAATTACACAAAGAATCAGTGAAGAAGATTTCTCTATCAATAGAAAGAACATTTCCCCAACAAGAGCCACCACTTTTAAGATAACACAAACCATCATTCATCTAGACATGATAACACAGAAATTTTACATTAAATGGAGGACATGGGATGGTCACTGAGACCTACAAAGCCATTAGCTCCATGCAGATATTAATCTACCAATGGGGGTGACACCTAGGAGAACAAGAATATCCCATATGAACAAAGATGCTGATAATATGAGTTGTTGCAGAATATCCTCTTGCAGTACCAAAAATGACAAATATTGTAATTGGTCAAACAGTAATGAAACTTCTATGAACATTTGTACTATGACAATAGCTGAGAGAAAGTAATATTCATGGGCTGATATTAACCACTCGAATACACGATTCAGTTACAGGATGAAAGAAAATCATTTTAATGTTACATATTATATGTTTTGGTAAATGGATAGCAAGCAGAATAAAATCTGAACCTGATACTGGTAACTATTGCAGAGACACTAATGATGATGATGATGATGATCATGTGACTTTTTAGGCAATACATCCCAGCTGCAATTGCGTCTGCCCTGGCTGGTGCAAGTGCTTTTAGGTGACTCCATATGGGTGACACAGCACTTTGAAGATGATCATGACACAACAAGCATTTCCCGTGTGAAGAGAATCTCTGACTCAACCGGGAATTTAAGCCGGGCTTCCTGCCTGTCAACGCCACATGCTGCCCAGTGGACTACGGAGATGGACAACTGATACACTAATCAGGTACAATATTAATTATTTATTGTCCATAGATTACATTAAAATTATGTAGACTTGAACCGAGCTGTTTAATATAAACAATGAGAAATACGTGAATAAGCAGCTGAAAATGATGAAATTTAGAAAGAATTATGTAGTATTTTAAAATGGCTGAATGGCCTATATCTCATATCCTCCATACACATTAAAAGAAATCACACAACAACAGAATATATTGCCAACAGTTCCATATACCAATTAACACCTATCCCAAAATCACATTTTTCATTGAAAACTGGTTTTCCCAAAAAATTTCATAAAAATTCAAGAAAGAAGATGTCATATTGTGAAGACTTCAAACACCAAATTAATGTACAACAATACCACTTACACAATTACAACGAAAGAATGACATGGCATCACTCCACATGCTTGTCACAGAGGATGATGACAATTTTTAGACTGTTCCAAACTCAACTGCAACATACAGAAATTACACTAAGAATCAAGAAAGAAGACTTTATTTTCAGAAGAAAGAAGAGGTTCTGTCACAAAAGTGACACTTCAGACAACACAAACAACCTGTCAACAAGACAAGTTTACACAGACAATTTACGTATTGTTTGGAGGATATGGGATGGTCACAGACACCTACAAAGCCATTAGCTACGAAGATATTAATCTACTTATGGTGGTGACACCTACTGGGATGACCATACAACACATAAGCATAAATGCTACTAACCATAATGGTTTCAGAATTGGCACTTGCAGTACAAATAATGACAATAATTGTAGATAGTATGACAGTAATGATACTACTATGAATAGTTGATTAAATACAAATCCTGAGAAAAATACTCATGGTTAAAGAATCAAACTGATAGTGCTATTTGGTAACACAATGAATTAAAAAAGATTTGTACCATGGAACTATATAATTACATAAATAAAATAGTGAATCTAAACTGAAAACTATAACTAATGCATTACCCGAGTAAATAATAAATTTTTCTTATTCATAGCACACATATGAATCATTTTTCATTGAAGAAAGGTGAATATTGTTAAATATGCAGAGAGTGATTATAAATCTTACAAGTATCTGTAATGATGAAATTGACAATGAAAGCTATTCGCAATTTAAAAGTGGCAGAATAATGTACAGATGATATCCTCCATTAAAAACAAAAAATCCACATGACAACAGAACAGATTGCATACGGTACAGGTTCTTACAATATTAAACACCTAGCCGATAATGACACTATTCTTCAAAATATATTTCTCCCCAAAATTACACAACGATTCAAGAAAGAAGAGGTTATATTATGAAGAATCAAAACAGAAAATTATAGAAAATCCTTTCAGAGCATCTAAAGTCGGTACTACCATGGCAACACACCCAACATTGTCACACAATCTCTTATAACAAATTTCGTACACCGTACTAAATTATGTGAGGATTCAAGAAAGGTGTTCTATCAAGAAGAATCAATACACAAATTTATTCTACAGCAAATTCTGTCACACCACAAGTGGATACTACCACAAGACACACTCAAACATCTCACACAATCGCTTTAACTAATTTCTTACACCATACCAAATTTCAACAACTACATAGATCAACAAGTACATGAAGAATCAAGAAAGAAAGTTTCACAATCACAAAAAAGATGACCTACCTTCACCAAAGGACTCATAAGACAACACAAACAATCATTCAACTAGACATGACAACACAGACAATTTACATAAAATGGAGGATATAGTATGGTCACTGAGACCTACATAGCCATTAACTCTAAGCAGATTTTAATTTACATATGGTGGTGACACCTACTAGAATGAGCAAGATTATATAACATATGAGCAGATATGTTGATACCCTTAGTGGTTTCTAAACTGGCACTTACCATCTGAAATACGAGAAATAGTATGAGAGCAATGAAAGTGCAATGAACAGTTAATGAATTACTAATACTTACTCAGAGAAACATTCACGTATGAGGTGTTCAAACTCATAGAATGATTTGCTAACAGAATAAAAAAAATTACTTCAACCATGCTATCATATTATTCAGTTTAAGCTGATGAATGCATATGACATTAAAAATATAAGACTTCATGTCATAGATAATGCACAACACAAGTGCAATACATATTTCTTATCTCCATAGCACACATTCCGATGACATTGGGTTGAAATGAGCTGAATCTTTTAAAATACTGTGACAGAGATAATTTAGTTAGAATATAAGTCAAAATTGATCAGAATGCTATGGTTTTTTTCCCATGTGGGGTTTGCTAGTCCCCCATCGGGCGCCTCCCCAGTTGGCGGATAGGGGAAAGCTCTCCATAAATGGAGGGTACCGGGGAAATAAAACACCCGGGGTGGACCAAAACTAGCACGGGTAGGGAAAGATGTTGACCAGAATGGAGCTGAATGTTGCTAAACATAGACACAATAGTAAGCAACTTGATATGTTGCTAAAAGGAAGAGTGTTTTAAAGAAATGAATGCACTATTTATAAATGGCAAAATAACCTTATACCTTATGTCCTCCATATACAAACAAAAAATTCACATAACAGAACAGATTGCCCACAGATCCATACCATGCTCAGCAATCACGCAGTAGCACACAATTCAATGCAAACTGATTATCCCCAAAATTTACATTGTGATTCAAGATAACAGATGTTTTGGCATGAGAAATCAAAACAAAAATATACTGAATAGTAAAAACTCACACAATAACACAAGTGGATACAGCCACAAACACACCCAATATTGTCACGCATTCTCTGTAACAAATTTCTGACAACACGCCAAATTTGAATTACTACATAACTCAATTACACAAAGAATCAGTGAAGAAGATTTCTCTATCAATAGGAAGAACATTTCCCCAACAAGAGCCACCACTTTTAAGATAACACAAACCATCATTCATCTAGACATGATAACACAGAAATTTTACATTAAATGGAGGACATGGGATGGTCACTGAGACCTACAAAGCCATTAGCTCCATGCAGATATTAATCTACAAATGGGGGTGACACCTAGGAGAACAAGAATATCCCATATGAACAAAGATGCTGATAATATGAGTTGTTGCAGAATATCCTCTTGCAGTACCAAAAATGACAAATATTGTAATTGGTCAAACAGTAATGAAACTTCTATGAACATTTGTACTATGACAATAGCTGAGAGAAAGTAATATTCATGGGCTGATATTAACCACTCGAATACACGATTCAGTTACAGGATGAAAGAAAATCATTTTAATGTTACATATTATATGTTTTGGTAAATGGATAGCAAGCAGAATAAAATCTGAACCTGATACTGGTAACTATTGCAGAGACACAAATGATGATGATGATGATGATCATGTGCCTTTTTAGGCAATACATCCCAGCTGCAATTGCGTCTGCCCTGGCTGGTGCAAGTGCTTTTAGGTGACTCCATATGGGTGACACAGCACTTTGAAGATGATCATGACACAACAAGCATTTCCCGTGTGAAGAGAATCTCTGACTCAACCGGGAATTTAAGCCGGGCTTCCTGCCTGTCAACGCCACATGCTGCCCAGTGGACTACGGAGATGGACAACTGATACACTAATCAGGTACAATATTAATTATTTATTGTCCATAGATTACATTAAAATTATGTAGACTTGAACCGAGCTGTTTAATATAAACAATGAGAAATACGTGAATAAGCAGCTGAAAATGATGAAATTTAGAAAGAATTATGTAGTATTTTAAAATGGCTGAATGGCCTATATCTCATATCCTCCATACACATTAAAAGAAATCACACAACAACAGAATATATTGCCAACAGTTCCATATACCAATTAACACCTATCCCAAAATCACATTTTTCATTGAAAACTGGTTTTCCCAAAAAATTTCATAAAAATTCAAGAAAGAAGATGTCATATTGTGAAGACTTCAAACACCAAATTAATGTACAACAATACCACTTACACAATTACAACGAAAGAATGACATGGCATCACTCCACATGCTTGTCACAGAGGATGATGACAATTTTTACACTGTTCCAAACTCAACTGCAACATACAGAAATTACACAAAGAATCAAGAAAAAGACATTATTTTCAGAAGAAAGAAGAGGTTCTGTCACAAAAGTGACACTTCAGACAACACAAACAACCTGTCAACAAGACAAGTTTACACAGACAATTTACGTATTGTTTGGAGGATATGGGATGGTCACAGACACCTACAAAGCCATTAGCTACGAAGATATTAATCTACTTATGGTGGTGACACCTACTGGGATGACCATACAACACATAAGCATAAATGCTATTAACCATAATGGTTTCAGAATTGGCACTTGCAGTACAAATAATGACAATAATTGTAGATAGTATGACAGTAATGATACTACTATGAATAGTTGATTAAATACAAATCCTGAGAAAAATACTCATGGTTAAAGAATCAAACTGATAGTGCTATTTGGTAACACAATGAATTAAAAAAGATTTGTACCATGGAACTATATAATTACATAAATAAAATAGTGAATCTAAACTGAAAACTATAACTAATGCATTACCCGAGTAAATAATAAATTTTTCTTATTCATAGCACACATATGAATCATTTTTCATTGAAGAAAGGTGAATATTGTTAAATATGCAGAGAGTGATTATAAATCTTACAAGTATCTGTAATGATGAAATTGACAATGAAAGCTATTCGCAATTTAAAAGTGGCAGAATAATGTACAGATGATATCCTCCATTAAAAACAAAAAATCCACATGACAACAGAACAGATTGCATACGGTACAGGTTCTTACAATATTAAACACCTAGCCGATAATGACACTATTCTTCAAAATATATTTCTCCCCAAAATTACACAACGATTCAAGAAAGAAGAGGTTATATTATGAAGAATCAAAACAGAAAATTATAGAAAATCCTTTCAGAGCATCTAAAGTCGGTACTACCATGGCAACACACCCAACATTGTCACACAATCTCTTATAACAAATTTCGTACACCGTACTAAATTATGTGAGGATTCAAGAAAGGTGTTCTATCAAGAAGAATCAATACACAAATTTATTCTACAGCAAATTCTGTCACACCACAAGTGGATACTACCACAAGACACACTCAAACATCTCACACAATCGCTTTAACTAATTTCTTACACCATACCAAATTTCAACAACTACATAGATCAACAAGTACATGAAGAATCAAGAAAGAAAGTTTCACAATCACAAAAAAGATGACCTACCTTCACCAAAGGACTCATAAGACAACACAAACAATCATTCAACTAGACATGACAACACAGACAATTTACATAAAATGGAGGATATAGTATGGTCACTGAGACCTACATAGCCATTAACTCTAAGCAGATTTTAATTTACATATGGTGGTGACACCTACTAGAATGAGCAAGATTATATAACATATGAGCAGATATGTTGATACCCTTAGTGGTTTCTAAACTGGCACTTACCATCTGAAATACGAGAAATAGTATGAGAGCAATGAAAGTGCAATGAACAGTTAATGAATTACTAATACTTACTCAGAGAAACATTCACGTATGAGGTGTTCAAACTCATAGAATGATTTGCTAACAGAATAAAAAAAGTTACTTCAACCATGCTATCATATTATTCAGTTTAAGCTGATGAATGCATATGACATTAAAAATATAAGACTTCATGTCATAGATAATGCACAACACAAGTGCAATACATATTTCTTATCTCCATAGCACACATTCCAATGACATTGGGTTGAAATGAGCTGAATCTTTTAAAATACTGTGACAGAGATAATTTAGTTAGAATATAAGTCAAAATTGATCAGAATGCTATGGTTTTTTTCCCGTGTGGGGTTTGCTAGTCCCCCATCGGGCGCCTCCCCAGGTGGCGGATAGGGGAAAGCTCTCCACAAATGGAGGGTACCGGGGAAATAAAACACCCGGGGTGGACCAAAACTAGCACGGGTAGGGAAAGATGTTGACCAGAATGGAGCTGAATGTTGCTAAACATAGACACAATAGTAAGCAACTTGATATGTTGCTAAAAGGAAGAGTGTTCTAAAGAAATGAATGCACTATTTATAAATGGCAAAATACCTTATACCTTATGTCCTCCATATACAAACAAAAAATTCACATAACAGAACAGATTGCCTACAGATCCATACCATGCTCAGCACTCACGCAGTAGCACACAATTCAATTCAAACTGATTATCCCCAAAATTTACATTGTGATTCAAGATAACAGATGTTTTGGCATGAGAAATCAAAACAAAAATATACTGAATAGTAAAAACTCACACAATAACACAAGTGGATACGGCCACAAACACACCCAATATTGTCACGCATTCTCTGTAACAAATTTCTGACAACACGCCAAATTTGAATTACTACATAACTCAATTACACAAAGAATCAGTGAAGAAGATTTCTCTATCAATAGAAAGAACATTTCCCCAACAAGAGCCACCACTTTTAAGATAACACAAACCATCATTCATCTAGACATGATAACACAGAAATTTTACATTAAATGGAGGACATGGGATGGTCACTGAGACCTACAAAGCCATTAGCTCCATGCAGATATTAATCTACAAATGGGGGTGACACCTAGGAGAACACGAATATCCCATATGAACAAAGATGCTGATAATATGAGTTGTTGCAGAATATCCTCTTGCAGTACCAAAAATGACAAATATTGTAATTGGTCAAACAGTAATGAAACTTCTATGAACATTTGTACTATGACAATAGCTGAGAGAAAGTAATATTCATGGGCTGATATTAACCACTCGAATACACGATTCAGTTACAGGATGAAAGAAAATCATTTTAATGTTACATATTATATGTTTTGGTAAATGGATAGCAAGCAGAATAAAATCTGAACCTGATACTGGTAACTATTGCAGAGACACAAATGATGATGATGATGATGATCATGTGCCTTTTTAGGCAATACATCCCAGCTGCAATTGCGTCTGCCCTGGCTGGTGCAAGTGCTTTTAGGTGACTCCATATGGGTGACACAGCACTTTGAAGATGATCATGACACAACAAGCATTTCCCGTGTGAAGAGAATCTCTGACTCAACCGGGAATTTAAGCCGGGCTTCCTGCCTGTCAACGCCACATGCTGCCCAGTGGACTACGGAGATGGACAACTGATACACTAATCAGGTACAATATTAATTATTTATTGTCCATAGATTACATTAAAATTATGTAGACTTGAACCGAGCTGTTTAATATAAACAATGAGAAATACGTGAATAAGCAGCTGAAAATGATGAAATTTAGAAAGAATTATGTAGTATTTTAAAATGGCTGAATGGCCTATATCTCATATCCTCCATACACATTAAAAGAAATCACACAACAACAGAATATATTGCCAACAGTTCCATATACCAATTAACACCTATCCCAAAATCACATTTTTCATTGAAAACTGGTTTTCCCAAAAAATTTCATAAAAATTCAAGAAAGAAGATGTCATATTGTGAAGACTTCAAACACCAAATTAATGTACAACAATACCACTTACACAATTACAACGAAAGAATGACATGGCATCACTCCACATGCTTGTCACAGAGGATGATGACAATTTTTACACTGTTCCAAACTCAACTGCAACATACAGAAATTACACTAAGAATCAAGAAAGAAGACTTTATTTTCAGAAGAAAGAAGAGGTTCTGTCACAAAAGTGACACTTCAGACAACACAAACAACCTGTCAACAAGACAAGTTTACACAGACAATTTACGTATTGTTTGGAGGATATGGGATGGTCACAGACACCTACAAAGCCATTAGCTACGAAGATATTAATCTACTTATGGTGGTGACACCTACTGGGATGACCATACAACACATAAGCATAAATGCTACTAACCATAATGGTTTCAGAATTGGCACTTGCAGTACAAATAATGACAATAATTGTAGATAGTATGACAGTAATGATACTACTATGAATAGTTGATTAAATACAAATCCTGAGAAAAATACTCATGGTTAAAGAATCAAACTGATAGTGCTATTTGGTAACACAATGAATTAAAAAAGATTTGTACCATGGAACTATATAATTACATAAATAAAATAGTGAATCTAAACTGAAAACTATAACTAATGCATTACCCGAGTAAATAATAAATTTTTCTTATTCATAGCACACATATGAATCATTTTTCATTGAAGAAAGGTGAATATTGTTAAATATGCAGAGAGTGATTATAAATCTTACAAGTATCTGTAATGATGAAATTGACAATGAAAGCTATTCGCAATTTAAAAGTGGCAGAATAATGTACAGATGATATCCTCCATTAAAAACAAAAAATCCATATGACATCAGAACAGATTGCATACGGTACAGGTTCTTACAATATTAAACACCTAGCCGATAATGACACTATTCTTCAAAATATATTTCTCCCCAAAATTACACAACGATTCAAGAAAGAAGAGGTTATATTATGAAGAATCAAAACAGAAAATTATAGAAAATCCTTTCAGAGCATCTAAAGTCGGTACTACCATGGCAACACACCCAACATTGTCACACAATCTCTTATAACAAATTTCGTACACCGTACTAAATTATGTGAGGATTCAAGAAAGGTGTTCTATCAAGAAGAATCAATACACAAATTTATTCTACAGCAAATTCTGTCACACCACAAGTGGATACTACCACAAGACACACTCAAACATCTCACACAATCGCTTTAACTAATTTCTTACACCATACCAAATTTCAACAACTACATAGATCAACAAGTACATGAAGAATCAAGAAAGAAAGTTTCACAATCACAAAAAAGATGACCTACCTTCACCAAAGGACTCATAAGACAACACAAACAATCATTCAACTAGACATGACAACACAGACAATTTACATAAAATGGAGGATATAGTATGGTCACTGAGACCTACATAGCCATTAACTCTAAGCAGATTTTAATTTACATATGGTGGTGACACCTACTAGAATGAGCAAGATTATATAACATATGAGCAGATATGTTGATACCCTTAGTGGTTTCTAAACTGGCACTTACCATCTGAAATACGAGAAATAGTATGAGAGCAATGAAAGTGCAATGAACAGTTAATGAATTACTAATACTTACTCAGAGAAACATTCACGTATGAGGTGTTCAAACTCATAGAATGATTTGCTAACAGAATAAAAAAAATTACTTCAACCATGCTATCATATTATTCAGTTTAAGCTGATGAATGCATATGACATTAAAAATATAAGACTTCATGTCATAGATAATGCACAACACAAGTGCAATACATATTTCTTATCTCCATAGCACACATTCCAATGACATTGGGTTGAAATGAGCTGAATCTTTTAAAATACTGTGACAGAGATAATTTAGTTAGAATATAAGTCCAAATTGATCAGAATGCTATGGTTTTTTTTCCCGTGTGGGGTTTGCTAGTCCCCCATCGGGCGCCTCCCCAGGTGGCGGATAGGGGAAAGCTCTCCACAAATGGAGGGTACCGGGGAAATAAAACACCCGGGGTGGACCAAAACTAGCACGGGTAGGGAAAGATGTTGACCAGAATGGAGCTGAATGTTGCTAAACATAGTCACAATAGTAAGCAACTTGATATGTTGCTAAAAGGAAGAGTGTTCTAAAGAAATGAATGCACTATTTATAAATGGCAAAATAACCTTATACCTTATGTCCTCCATATACAAACAAAAAATTCACATAACAGAACAGATTGCCTACAGATCCATACCATGCTCAGCACTAACGCAGTAGCACACAATTCAATGCAAACTGATTATCCCCAAAATTTACATTGTGATTGAAGATAACAGATGTTTTGGCATGAGAAATCAAAACAAAAATATACTGAATAGTAAAAACTCACACAATAACACAAGTGGATACGACCACAAACACACCCAATATTGTCACACATTCTCTGTAACAAATTTCTGACAACACACCAAATTTGAATTACTACATAACTCAATTACACAAAGAATCAGTGAAGAAGATTTCTCTATCGATAGAAAGAACATTTCCCCAACAAGAGTCACCACTTTTAAGATAACACAAACCATCATTCATCTAGACATGATAACACAGAAATTTTACATTAAATGGAGGACATGGGATGGTCACTGAGACCTACAAAGCCATTAGCTCCATGCAGATATTAATCTACAAATGGGGGTGACACCTAGGAGAACAAGAATATCCCATATGAACAAAGATGCTGATAATATGAGTTGTTGCAGAATATCCTCTTGCAGTACCATAAATGACAAATATTGTAATTGGTCAAACAGTAATGAAACTTCTATGAACATTTGTACTATGACAATAGCTGAGAGAAAGTAATATTCATGGGCTGATATTAACCACTCGAATACACGATTCAGTTACAGGATGAAAGAAAATCATTTTAATGTTACATATTATATGTTTTGGTAAATGGATAGCAAGCAGAATAAAATCTGAACCTGATACTGGTAACTATTGCAGAGACACAAATGATGATGATGATGATGATCATGTGACTTTTTAGGCAATACATCCCAGCTGCAATTGCGTCTGCCCTGGCTGGTGCAAGTGCTTTTAGGTGACTCCATATGGGTGACACAGCACTTTGAAGATGATCATGACACAACAAGCATTTCCCGTGTGAAGAGAATCTCTGACTCAACCGGGAATTTAAGCCGGGCTTCCTGCCTGTCAACGCCACATGCTGCCCAGTGGACTACGGAGATGGACAACTGATACACTAATCAGGTACAATATTAATTATTTATTGTCCATAGATTACATTAAAATTATGTAGACTTGAACCGAGCTGTTTAATATAAACAATGAGAAATACGTGAATAAGCAGCTGAAAATGATGAAATTTAGAAAGAATTATGTAGTATTTTAAAATGGCTGAATGGCCTATATCTCATATCCTCCATACACATTAAAAGAAATCACACAACAACAGAATATATTGCCAACAGTTCCATATACCAATTAACACCTATCCCAAAATCACATTTTTCATTGAAAACTGGTTTTCCCAAAAAATTTCATAAAAATTCAAGAAAGAAGATGTCATATTGTGAAGACTTCAAACACCAAATTAATGTACAACAATACCACTTACACAATTACAACGAAAGAATGACATGGCATCACTCCACATGCTTGTCACAGAGGATGATGACAATTTTTACACTGTTCCAAACTCAACTGCAACATACAGAAATTACACAAAGAATCAAGAAAGAAGACATTATTTTCAGAAGAAAGAAGAGGTTCTGTCACAAAAGTGACACTTCAGACAACACAAACAACCTGTCAACAAGACAAGTTTACACAGACAATTTACATATTGTTTGGAGGATATGGGATGGTCACAGACACCTACAAAGCCATTAGCTACGAAGATATTAATCTACTTATGGTGGTGACACCTACTGGGATGACCATACAACACATAAGCATAAATGCTACTAACCATAATGGTTTCAGAATTGGCACTTGCAGTACAAATAATGACAATAATTGTAGATAGTATGACAGTAATGATACTACTATGAATAGTTGATTAAATACAAATCCTGAGAAAAATACTCATGGTTAAAGAATCAAACTGATAGTGCTATTTGGTAACACAATGAATTAAAAAAGATTTGTACCATGGAACTATATAATTACATAAATAAAATAGTGAATCTAAACTGAAAACTATAACTAATGCATTACCCGAGTAAATAATAAATTTTTCTTATTCATAGCACACATATGAATCATTTTTCATTGAAGAAAGGTGAATATTGTTAAATATGCAGAGAGTGATTATAAATCTTACAAGTATCTGTAATGATGAAATTGACAATGAAAGCTATTCGCAATTTAAAAGTGGCAGAATAATGTACAGATGATATCCTCCATTAAAAACAAAAAATCCACATGACAACAGAACAGATTGCATACGGTACAGGTTCTTACAATATTAAACACCTAGCCGATAATGACACTATTCTTCAAAATATATTTCTCCCCAAAATTACACAACGATTCAAGAAAGAAGAGGTTATATTATGAAGAATCAAAACAGAAAATTATAGAAAATCCTTTCAGAGCATCTAAAGTCGGTACTACCATGGCAACACACCCAACATTGTCACACAATCTCTTATAACAAATTTCGTACACCGTACTAAATTATGTGAGGATTCAAGAAAGGTGTTCTATCAAGAAGAATCAATACACAAATTTATTCTACAGCAAATTCTGTCACACCACAAGTGGATACTACCACAAGACACACTCAAACATCTCACACAATCGCTTTAACTAATTTCTTACACCATACCAAATTTCAACAACTACATAGATCAACAAGTACATGAAGAATCAAGAAAGAAAGTTTCACAATCACAAAAAAGATGACCTACCTTCACCAAAGGACTCATAAGACAACACAAACAATCATTCAACTAGACATGACAACACAGACAATTTACATAAAATGGAGGATATAGTATGGTCACTGAGACCTACATAGCCATTAACTCTAAGCAGATTTTAATTTACATATGGTGGTGACACCTACTAGAATGAGCAAGATTATATAACATATGAGCAGATATGTTGATACCCTTAGTGGTTTCTAAACTGGCACTTACCATCTGAAATACGAGAAATAGTATGAGAGCAATGAAAGTGCAATGAACAGTTAATGAATTACTAATACTTACTCAGAGAAACATTCACGTATGAGGTGTTCAAACTCATAGAATGATTTGCTAACAGAATAAAAAAAATTACTTCAACCATGCTATCATATTATTCAGTTTAAGCTGATGAATGCATATGACATTAAAAATATAAGACTTCATGTCATAGATAATGCACAACACAAGTGCAATACATATTTCTTATCTCCATAGCACACATTCCAATGACATTGGGTTGAAATGAGCTGAATCTTTTAAAATACTGTGACAGAGATAATTTAGTTAGAATATAAGTCAAAATTGATCAGAATGCTATGGTTTTTTTCCCGTGTGGGGTTTGCTAGTCCCCCATCGGGCGCCTCCCCAGGTGGCGGATAGGGGAAAGCTCTCCACAAATGGAGGGTACCGGGGAAATAAAACACCCGGGGTGGACCAAAACTAGCACGGGTAGGGAAAGATGTTGACCAGAATGGAGCTGAATGTTGCTAAACATAGTCACAATAGTAAGCAACTTGATATGTTGCTAAAAGGAAGAGTGTTCTAAAGAAATGAATGCACTATTTATAAATGGCAAAATAACCTTATACCTTATGTCCTCCATATACAAACAAAAAATTCACATAACAGAACAGATTGCCTACAGATCCATACCATGCTCAGCACTCACGCAGTAGCACACAATTCAATGCAAACTGATTATCCCCAAAATTTACATTGTGATTCAAGATAACAGATGTTTTGGCATGAGAAATCAAAACAAAAATATACTGAATAGTAAAAACTCACACAATAACACAAGTGGATACGACCACAAACACACCCAATATTGTCACACATTCTCTGTAACAAATTTCTGACAACACGCCAAATTTGAATTACTACATAACTCAATTACACAAAGAATCAGTGAAGAAGATTTCTCTATCAATAGAAAGAACATTTCCCCAACAAGAGCCACCACTTTTAAGATAACACAAACCATCATTCATCTAGACATGATAACACAGAAATTTTACATTAAATGGAGGACATGGGATGGTCACTGAGACCTACAAAGCCATTAGCTCCATGCAGATATTAATCTACAAATGGGGGTGACACCTAGGAGAACAAGAATATCCCATATGAACAAAGATGCTGATAATATGAGTTGTTGCAGAATATCCTCTTGCAGTACCATAAATGACAAATATTGTAATTGGTCAAACAGTAATGAAACTTCTATGAACATTTGTACTATGACAATAGCTGAGAGAAAGTAATATTCATGGGCTGATATTAACCACTCGAATACACGATTCAGTTACAGGATGAAAGAAAATCATTTTAATGTTACATATTATATGTTTTGGTAAATGGATAGCAAGCAGAATAAAATCTGAACCTGATACTGGTAACTATTGCAGAGACACAAATGATGATGATGATGATGATCATGTGACTTTTTAGGCAATACATCCCAGCTGCAATTGCGTCTGCCCTGGCTGGTGCAAGTGCTTTTAGGTGACTCCATATGGGTGACACAGCACTTTGAAGATGATCATGACACAACAAGCATTTCCCGTGTGAAGAGAATCTCTGACTCAACCGGGAATTTAAGCCGGGCTTCCTGCCTGTCAACGCCACATGCTGCCCAGTGGACTACGGAGATGGACAACTGATACACTAATCAGGTACAATATTAATTATTTATTGTCCATAGATTACATTAAAATTATGTAGACTTGAACCGAGCTGTTTAATATAAACAATGAGAAATACGTGAATAAGCAGCTGAAAATGATGAAATTTAGAAAGAATTATGTAGTATTTTAAAATGGCTGAATGGCCTATATCTCATATCCTCCATACACATTAAAAGAAATCACACAACAACAGAATATATTGCCAACAGTTCCATATACCAATTAACACCTATCCCAAAATCACATTTTTCATTGAAAACTGGTTTTCCCAAAAAATTTCATAAAAATTCAAGAAAGAAGATGTCATATTGTGAAGACTTCAAACACCAAATTAATGTACAACAATACCACTTACACAATTACAACGAAAGAATGACATGGCATCACTCCACATGCTTGTCACAGAGGATGATGACAATTTTTACACTGTTCCAAACTCAACTGCAACATACAGAAATTACACAAAGAATCAAGAAAGAAGACATTATTTTCAGAAGAAAGAAGAGGTTCTGTCACAAAAGTGACACTTCAGACAACACAAACAACCTGTCAACAAGACAAGTTTACACAGACAATTTACATATTGTTTGGAGGATATGGGATGGTCACAGACACCTACAAAGCCATTAGCTACGAAGATATTAATCTACTTATGGTGGTGACACCTACTGGGATGACCATACAACACATAAGCATAAATGCTACTAACCATAATGGTTTCAGAATTGGCACTTGCAGTACAAATAATGACAATAATTGTAGATAGTATGACAGTAATGATACTACTATGAATAGTTGATTAAATACAAATCCTGAGAAAAATACTCATGGTTAAAGAATCAAACTGATAGTGCTATTTGGTAACACAATGAATTAAAAAAGATTTGTACCATGGAACTATATAATTACATAAATAAAATAGTGAATCTAAACTGAAAACTATAACTAATGCATTACCCGAGTAAATAATAAATTTTTCTTATTCATAGCACACATATGAATCATTTTTCATTGAAGAAAGGTGAATATTGTTAAATATGCAGAGAGTGATTATAAATCTTACAAGTATCTGTAATGATGAAATTGACAATGAAAGCTATTCGCAATTTAAAAGTGGCAGAATAATGTACAGATGATATCCTCCATTAAAAACAAAAAATCCACATGACAACAGAACAGATTGCATACGGTACAGGTTCTTACAATATTAAACACCTAGCCGATAATGACACTATTCTTCAAAATATATTTCTCCCCAAAATTACACAACGATTCAAGAAAGAAGAGGTTATATTATGAAGAATCAAAACAGAAAATTATAGAAAATCCTTTCAGAGCATCTAAAGTCGGTACTACCATGGCAACACACCCAACATTGTCACACAATCTCTTATAACAAATTTCGTACACCGTACTAAATTATGTGAGGATTCAAGAAAGGTGTTCTATCAAGAAGAATCAATACACAAATTTATTCTACAGCAAATTCTGTCACACCACAAGTGGATACTACCACAAGACACACTCAAACATCTCACACAATCGCTTTAACTAATTTCTTACACCATACCAAATTTCAACAACTACATAGATCAACAAGTACATGAAGAATCAAGAAAGAAAGTTTCACAATCACAAAAAAGATGACCTACCTTCACCAAAGGACTCATAAGACAACAAAACAATCATTCAACTAGACATGACAACACAGACAATTTACATAAAATGGAGGATATAGTATGGTCACTGAGACCTACATAGCCATTAACTCTAAGCAGATTTTAATTTACATATGGTGGTGACACCTACTAGAATGAGCAAGATTATATAACATATGAGCAGATATGTTGATACCCTTAGTGGTTTCTAAACTGGCACTTACCATCTGAAATACGAGAAATAGTATGAGAGCAATGAAAGTGCAATGAACAGTTAATGAATTACTAATACTTACTCAGAGAAACATTCACGTATGAGGTGTTCAAACTCATAGAATGATTTGCTAACAGAATAAAAAAAATTACTTCAACCATGCTATCATATTATTCAGTTTAAGCTGATGAATGCATATGACATTAAAAATATAAGACTTCATGTCATAGATAATGCACAACACAAGTGCAATACATATTTCTTATCTCCATAGCACACATTCCAATGACATTGGGTTGAAATGAGCTGAATCTTTTAAAATACTGTGACAGAGATAATTTAGTTAGAATATAAGTCAAAATTGATCAGAATGCTATGGTTTTTTTCCCGTGTGGGGTTTGCTAGTCCCCCATCGGGCGCCTCCCCAGGTGGCGGATAGGGGAAAGCTCTCCACAAATGGAGGGTACCGGGGAAATAAAACACCCGGGGTGGACCAAAACTAGCACGGGTAGGGAAAGATGTTGACCAGAATGGAGCTGAATGTTGCTAAACATAGTCACAATAGTAAGCAACTTGATATGTTGCTAAAAGGAAGAGTGTTCTAAAGAAATGAATGCACTATTTATAAATGGCAAAATAACCTTATACCTTATGTCCTCCATATACAAACAAAAAATTCACATAACAGAACAGATTGCCTACAGATCCATACCATGCTCAGCACTCACGCAGTAGCACACAATTCAATGCAAACTGATTATCCCCAAAATTTACATTGTGATTCAAGATAACAGATGTTTTGGCATGAGAAATCAAAACAAAAATATACTGAATAGTAAAAACTCACACAATAACACAAGTGGATACGACCACAAACACACCCAATATTGTCACACATTCTCTGTAACAAATTTCTGACAACACGCCAAATTTGAATTACTACATAACTCAATTACACAAAGAATCAGTGAAGAAGATTTCTCTATCAATAGAAAGAACATTTCCCCAACAAGAGCCACCACTTTTAAGATAACACAAACCATCATTCATCTAGACATGATAACACAGAAATTTTACATTAAATGGAGGACATGGGATGGTCACTGAGACCTACAAAGCCATTAGCTCCATGCAGATATTAATCTACAAATGGGGGTGACACCTAGGAGAACAAGAATATCCCATATGAACAAAGATGCTGATAATATGAGTTGTTGCAGAATATCCTCTTGCAGTACCATAAATGACAAATATTGTAATTGGTCAAACAGTAATGAAACTTCTATGAACATTTGTACTATGACAATAGCTGAGAGAAAGTAATATTCATGGGCTGATATTAACCACTCGAATACACGATTCAGTTACAGGATGAAAGAAAATCATTTTAATGTTACATATTATATGTTTTGGTAAATGGATAGCAAGCAGAATAAAATCTGAACCTGATACTGGTAACTATTGCAGAGACACAAATGATGATGATGATGATGATCATGTGACTTTTTAGGCAATACATCCCAGCTGCAATCGCGTCTGCCCTGGCTGGTGCAAGTGCTTTTAGGTGACTCCATATGGGTGACACAGCACTTTGAAGATGATCATGACACAACAAGCATTTCCCGTGTGAAGAGAATCTCTGACTCAACCGGGAATTTAAGCCGGGCTTCCTGCCTGTCAACGCCACATGCTGCCCAGTGGACTACGGAGATGGACAACTGATACACTAATCAGGTACAATATTAATTATTTATTGTCCATAGATTACATTAAAATTATGTAGACTTGAACCGAGCTGTTTAATATAAACAATGAGAAATACGTGAATAAGCAGCTGAAAATGATGAAATTTAGAAAGAATTATGTAGTATTTTAAAATGGCTGAATGGCCTATATCTCATATCCTCCATACACATTAAAAGAAATCACACAACAACAGAATATATTGCCAACAGTTCCATATACCAATTAACACCTATCCCAAAATCATATTTTTCATTGAAAACTGGTTTCCCCAAAAAATTTCATAAAAATTCAAGAAAGAAGATGTCATATTGTGAAGACTTCAAACACCAAATTAATGTACAACAATACCACTTACACAATTACAACGAAAGAATGACATGGCATCACTCCACATGCTTGTCACAGAGGATGATGACAATTTTTACACTGTTCCAAACTCAACTGCAACATACAGAAATTACACAAAGAATCAAGAAAGAAGACATTATTTTCAGAAGAAAGAAGAGGTTCTGTCACAAAAGTGACACTTCAGACAACACAAACAACCTGTCAACAAGACAAGTTTACACAGACAATTTACGTATTGTTTGGAGGATATGGGATGGTCACAGACACCTACAAAGCCATTAGCTACGAAGATATTAATCTACTTATGGTGGTGACACCTACTGGGATGACCATACAACACATAAGCATAAATGCTACTAACCATAATGGTTTCAGAATTGGCACTTGCAGTACAAATAATGACAATAATTGTAGATAGTATGACAGTAATGATACTACTATGAATAGTTGATTAAATACAAATCCTGAGAAAAATACTCATGGTTAAAGAATCAAACTGATAGTGCTATTTGGTAACACAATGAATTAAAAAAGATTTGTACCATGGAACTATATAATTACATAAATAAAATAGTGAATCTAAACTGAAAACTATAACTAATGCATTACCCGAGTAAATAATAAATTTTTCTTATTCATAGCACACATATGAATCATTTTTCATTGAAGAAAGGTGAATATTGTTAAATATGCAGAGAGTGATTATAAATCTTACAAGTATCTGTAATGATGAAATTGACAATGAAAGCTATTCGCAATTTAAAAGTGGCAGAATAATGTACAGATGATATCCTCCATTAAAAACAAAAAATCCACATGACAACAGAACAGATTGCATACGGTACAGGTTCTTACAATATTAAACACCTAGCCGATAATGACACTATTCTTCAAAATATATTTCTCCCCAAAATTACACAACGATTCAAGAAAGAAGAGGTTATATTATGAAGAATCAAAACAGAAAATTATAGAAAATCCTTTCAGAGCATCTAAAGTCGGTACTACCATGGCAACACACCCAACATTGTCACACAATCTCTTATAACAAATTTCGTACACCGTACTAAATTATGTGAGGATTCAAGAAAGGTGTTCTATCAAGAAGAATCAATACACAAATTTATTCTACAGCAAATTCTGTCACACCACAAGTGGATACTACCACAAGACACACTCAAACATCTCACACAATCGCTTTAACTAATTTCTTACACCATACCAAATTTCAACAACTACATAGATCAACAAGTACATGAAGAATCAAGAAAGAAAGTTTCACAATCACAAAAAAGATGACCTACCTTCACCAAAGGACTCATAAGACAACACAAACAATCATTCAACTAGACATGACAACACAGACAATTTACATAAAATGGAGGATATAGTATGGTCACTGAGACCTACATAGCCATTAACTCTAAGCAGATTTTAATTTACATATGGTGGTGACACCTACTAGAATGAGCAAGATTATATAACATATGAGCAGATATGTTGATACCCTTAGTGGTTTCTAAACTGGCACTTACCATCTGAAATACGAGAAATAGTATGAGAGCAATGAAAGTGCAATGAACAGTTAATGAATTACTAATACTTACTCAGAGAAACATTCACGTATGAGGTGTTCAAACTCATAGAATGATTTGCTAACAGAATAAAAAAAATTACTTCAACCATGCTATCATATTATTCAGTTTAAGCTGATGAATGCATATGACATTAAAAATATAAGACTTCATGTCATAGATAATGCACAACACAAGTGCAATACATATTTCTTATCTCCATAGCACACATTCCAATGACATTGGGTTGAAATGAGCTGAATCTTTTAAAATACTGTGACAGAGATAATTTAGTTAGAATATAAGTCCAAATTGATCAGAATGCTATGGTTTTTTTCCCGTGTGGGGTTTGCTAGTCCCCCATCGGGCGCCTCCCCAGGTGGCGGATAGGGGAAAGCTCTCCACAAATGGAGGGTACCGGGGAAATAAAACACCTGGGGTGGACCAAAACTAGCACGGGTAGGGAAAGATGTTGACCAGAATGGAGCTGAATGTTGCTAAACATAGTCACAATAGTAAGCAACTTGATATGTTGCTAAAAGGAAGAGTGTTCTAAAGAAATGAATGCACTATTTATAAATGGCAAAATAACCTTATACCTTATGTCCTCCATATACAAACAAAAAATTCACATAACAGAACAGATTGCCTACAGATCCATACCATGCTCAGCACTCACGCAGTAGCACACAATTCAATGCAAACTGATTATCCCCAAAATTTACATTGTGATTCAAGATAACAGATGTTTTGGCATGAGAAATCAAAACAAAAATATACTGAATAGTAAAAACTCACACAATAACACAAGTGGATACGACCACAAACACACCCAATATTGTCACACATTCTCTGTAACAAATTTCTGACAACACGCCAAATTTGAATTACTACATAACTCAATTACACAAAGAATCAGTGAAGAAGATTTCTCTATCAATAGAAAGAACATTTCCCCAACAAGAGCCACCACTTTTAAGATAACACAAACCATCATTCATCTAGACATGATAACACAGAAATTTTACATTAAATGGAGGACATGGGATGGTCACTGAGACCTACAAAGCCATTAGCTCCATGCAGATATTAATCTACAAATGGGGGTGACACCTAGGAGAACAAGAATATCCCATATGAACAAAGATGCTGATAATATGAGTTGTTGCAGAATATCCTCTTGCAGTACCATAAATGACAAATATTGTAATTGGTCAAACAGTAATGAAACTTCTATGAACATTTGTACTATGACAATAGCTGAGAGAAAGTAATATTCATGGGCTGATATTAACCACTCGAATACACGATTCAGTTACAGGATGAAAGAAAATCATTTTAATGTTACATATTATATGTTTTGGTAAATGGATAGCAAGCAGAATAAAATCTGAACCTGATACTGGTAACTATTGCAGAGACACAAATGATGATGATGATGATGATCATGTGACTTTTTAGGCAATACATCCCAGCTGCAATCGCGTCTGCCCTGGCTGGTGCAAGTGCTTTTAGGTGACTCCATATGGGTGACACAGCACTTTGAAGATGATCATGACACAACAAGCATTTCCCGTGTGAAGAGAATCTCTGACTCAACCGGGAATTTAAGCCGGGCTTCCTGCCTGTCAACGCCACATGCTGCCCAGTGGACTACGGAGATGGACAACTGATACACTAATCAGGTACAATATTAATTATTTATTGTCCATAGATTACATTAAAATTATGTAGACTTGAACCGAGCTGTTTAATATAAACAATGAGAAATACGTGAATAAGCAGCTGAAAATGATGAAATTTAGAAAGAATTATGTAGTATTTTAAAATGGCTGAATGGCCTATATCTCATATCCTCCATACACATTAAAAGAAATCACACAACAACAGAATATATTGCCAACAGTTCCATATACCAATTAACACCTATCCCAAAATCATATTTTTCATTGAAAACTGGTTTCCCCAAAAAATTTCATAAAAATTCAAGAAAGAAGATGTCATATTGTGAAGACTTCAAACACCAAATTAATGTACAACAATACCACTTACACAATTACAACGAAAGAATGACATGGCATCACTCCACATGCTTGTCACAGAGGATGATGACAATTTTTACACTGTTCCAAACTCAACTGCAACATACAGAAATTACACAAAGAATCAAGAAAGAAGACATTATTTTCAGAAGAAAGAAGAGGTTCTGTCACAAAAGTGACACTTCAGACAACACAAACAACCTGTCAACAAGACAAGTTTACACAGACAATTTACGTATTGTTTGGAGGATATGGGATGGTCACAGACACCTACAAAGCCATTAGCTACGAAGATATTAATCTACTTATGGTGGTGACACCTACTGGGATGACCATACAACACATAAGCATAAATGCTACTAACCATAATGGTTTCAGAATTGGCACTTGCAGTACAAATAATGACAATAATTGTAGATAGTATGACAGTAATGATACTACTATGAATAGTTGATTAAATACAAATCCTGAGAAAAATACTCATGGTTAAAGAATCAAACTGATAGTGCTATTTGGTAACACAATGAATTAAAAAAGATTTGTACCATGGAACTATATAATTACATAAATAAAATAGTGAATCTAAACTGAAAACTATAACTAAAGCATTACCCGAGTAAATAATAAATTTTTCTTATTCATAGCACACATATGAATCATTTTTCATTGAAGAAAGGTGAATATTGTTAAATATGCAGAGAGTGATTATAAATCTTACAAGTATCTGTAATGATGAAATTGACAATGAAAGCTATTCGCAATTTAAAAGTGGCAGAATAATGTACAGATGATATCCTCCATTAAAAACAAAAAATCCACATGACAACAGAACAGATTGCATACGGTACAGGTTCTTACAATATTAAACACCTAGCCGATAATGACACTATTCTTCAAAATATATTTCTCCCCAAAATTACACAACGATTCAAGAAAGAAGAGGTTATATTATGAAGAATCAAAACAGAAAATTATAGAAAATCCTTTCAGAGCATCTAAAGTCGGTACTACCATGGCAACACACCCAACATTGTCACACAATCTCTTATAACAAATTTCGTACACCGTACTAAATTATGTGAGGATTCAAGAAAGGTGTTCTATCAAGAAGAATCAATACACAAATTTATTCTACAGCAAATTCTGTCACACCACAAGTGGATACTACCACAAGACACACTCAAACATCTCACACAATCGCTTTAACTAATTTCTTACACCATACCAAATTTCAACAACTACATAGATCAACAAGTACATGAAGAATCAAGAAAGAAAGTTTCACAATCACAAAAAAGATGACCTACCTTCACCAAAGGACTCATAAGACAACACAAACAATCATTCAACTAGACATGACAACACAGACAATTTACATAAAATGGAGGATATAGTATGGTCACTGAGACCTACATAGCCATTAACTCTAAGCAGATTTTAATTTACATATGGTGGTGACACCTACTAGAATGAGCAAGATTATATAACATATGAGCAGATATGTTGATACCCTTAGTGGTTTCTAAACTGGCACTTACCATCTGAAATACGAGAAATAGTATGAGAGCAATGAAAGTGCAATGAACAGTTAATGAATTACTAATACTTACTCAGAGAAACATTCACGTATGAGGTGTTCAAACTCATAGAATGATTTGCTAACAGAATAAAAAAAATTACTTCAACCATGCTATCATATTATTCAGTTTAAGCTGATGAATGCATATGACATTAAAAATATAAGACTTCATGTCATAGATAATGCACAACACAAGTGCAATACATATTTCTTATCTCCATAGCACACATTCCAATGACATTGGGTTGAAATGAGCTGAATCTTTTAAAATACTGTGACAGAGATAATTTAGTTAGAATATAAGTCCAAATTGATCAGAATGCTATGGTTTTTTTCCCGTGTGGGGTTTGCTAGTCCCCCATCGGGCGCCTCCCCAGGTGGCGGATAGGGGAAAGCTCTCCACAAATGGAGGGTACCGGGGAAATAAAACTCCTGGGGTGGACCAAAACTAGCACGGGTAGGGAAAGATGTTGACCAGAATGGAGCTGAATGTTGCTAAACATAGTCACAATAGTAAGCAACTTGATATGTTGCTAAAAGGAAGAGTGTTCTAAAGAAATGAATGCACTATTTATAAATGGCAAAATAACCTTATACCTTATGTCCTCCATATACAAACAAAAAATTCACATAACAGAACAGATTGCCTACAGATCCATACCATGCTCAGCACTCACGCAGTAGCACACAATTCAATGCAAACTGATTATCCCCAAAATTTACATTGTGATTCAAGATAACAGATGTTTTGGCATGAGAAATCAAAACAAAAATATACTGAATAGTAAAAACTCACACAATAACACAAGTGGATACGACCACAAACACACCCAATATTGTCACACATTCTCTGTAACAAATTTCTGACAACACGCCAAATTTGAATTACTACATAACTCAATTACACAAAGAATCAGTGAAGAAGATTTCTCTATCAATAGAAAGAACATTTCCCCAACAAGAGCCACCACTTTTAAGATAACACAAACCATCATTCATCTAGACATGATAACACAGAAATTTTACATTAAATGGAGGACATGGGATGGTCACTGAGACCTACAAAGCCATTAGCTCCATGCAGATATTAATCTACAAATGGGGGTGACACCTAGGAGAACAAGAATATCCCATATGAACAAAGATGCTGATAATACGAGTTGTTGCAGAATATCCTCTTGCAGTACCATAAATGACAAATATTGTAATTGGTCAAACAGTAATGAAACTTCTATGAACATTTGTACTATGACAATAGCTGAGAGAAAGTAATATTCATGGGCTGATATTAACCACTCGAATACACGATTCAGTTACAGGATGAAAGAAAATCATTTTAATGTTACATATTATATGTTTTGGTAAATGGATAGCAAGCAGAATAAAATCTGAACCTGATACTGGTAACTATTGCAGAGACACAAATGATGATGATGATGATGATCATGTGACTTTTTAGGCAATACATCCCAGCTGCAATTGCGTCTGCCCTGGCTGGTGCAAGTGCTTTTAGGTGACTCCATATGGGTGACACAGCACTTTGAAGATGATCATGACACAACAAGCATTTCCCGTGTGAAGAGAATCTCTGACTCAACCGGGAATTTAAGCCGGGCTTCCTGCCTGTCAACGCCACATGCTGCCCAGTGGACTACGGAGATGGACAACTGATACACTAATCAGGTACAATATTAATTATTTATTGTCCATAGATTACATTAAAATTATGTAGACTTGAACCGAGCTGTTTAATATAAACAATGAGAAATACGTGAATAAGCAGCTGAAAATGATGAAATTTAGAAAGAATTATGTAGTATTTTAAAATGGCTGAATGGCCTATATCTCATATCCTCCATACACATTAAAAGAAATCACACAACAACAGAATATATTGCCAACAGTTCCATATACCAATTAACACCTATCCCAAAATCATATTTTTCATTGAAAACTGGTTTCCCCAAAAAATTTCATAAAAATTCAAGAAAGAAGATGTCATATTGTGAAGACTTCAAACACCAAATTAATGTACAACAATACCACTTACACAATTACAACGAAAGAATGACATGGCATCACTCCACATGCTTGTCACAGAGGATGATGACAATTTTTACACTGTTCCAAACTCAACTGCAACATACAGAAATTACACAAAGAATCAAGAAAGAAGACATTATTTTCAGAAGAAAGAAGAGGTTCTGTCACAAAAGTGACACTTCAGACAACACAAACAACCTGTCAACAAGACAAGTTTACACAGACAATTTACGTATTGTTTGGAGGATATGGGATGGTCACAGACACCTACAAAGCCATTAGCTACGAAGATATTAATCTACTTATGGTGGTGACACCTACTGGGATGACCATACAACACATAAGCATAAATGCTACTAACCATAATGGTTTCAGAATTGGCACTTGCAGTACAAATAATGACAATAATTGTAGATAGTATGACAGTAACGATACTACTATGAATAGTTGATTAAATACAAATCCTGAGAAAAATACTCATGGTTAAAGAATCAAACTGATAGTGCTATTTGGTAACACAATGAATTAAAAAAGATTTGTACCATGGAACTATATAATTACATAAATAAAATAGTGAATCTAAACTGAAAACTATAACTAAAGCATTACCCGAGTAAATAATAAATTTTTCTTATTCATAGCACACATATGAATCATTTTTCATTGAAGAAAGCTGAATATTGTTAAATATGCAGAGAGTGATTATAAATCTTACAAGTATCTGTAATGATGAAATTGACAATGAAAGCTATTCGCAATTTAAAAGTGGCAGAATAATGTACAGATGATATACTCCATTAAAAACAAAAAATCCACATGACAACAGAACAGATTGCATACGGTACAGGTTCTTACAATATTAAACACCTAGCCGATAATGACACTATTCTTCAAAATATATTTCTCCCCAAAATTACACAACGATTCAAGAAAGAAGAGGTTATATTATGAAGAATCAAAACAGAAAATTATAGAAAATCCTTTCAGAGCATCTAAAGTCGGTACTACCATGGCAACACACCCAACATTGTCACACAATCTCTTATAACAAATTTCGTACACCGTACTAAATTATGTGAGGATTCAAGAAAGGTGTTCTATCAAGAAGAATCAATACACAAATTTATTCTACAGCAAATTCTGTCACACCACAAGTGGATACTACCACAAGACACACTCAAACATCTCACACAATCGCTTTAACTAATTTCTTACACCATACCAAATTTCAACAACTACATAGATCAACAAGTACATGAAGAATCAAGAAAGAAAGTTTCACAATCACAAAAAAGATGACCTACCTTCACCAAAGGACTCATAAGACAACACAAACAATCATTCAACTAGACATGACAACACAGACAATTTACATAAAATGGAGGATATAGTATGGTCACTGAGACCTACATAGCCATTAACTCTAAGCAGATTTTAATTTACATATGGTGGTGACACCTACTAGAATGAGCAAGATTATATAACATATGAGCAGATATGTTGATACCCTTAGTGGTTTCTAAACTGGCACTTACCATCTGAAATACGAGAAATAGTATGAGAGCAATGAAAGTGCAATGAACAGTTAATGAATTACTAATACTTACTCAGAGAAACATTCACGTATGAGGTGTTCAAACTCATAGAATGATTTGCTAACAGAATAAAAAAAATTACTTCAACCATGCTATCATATTATTCAGTTTAAGCTGATGAATGCATATGACATTAAAAATATAAGACTTCATGTCATAGATAATGCACAACACAAGTGCAATACATATTTCTTATCTCCATAGCACACATTCCAATGACATTGGGTTGAAATGAGCTGAATCTTTTAAAATACTGTGACAGAGATCATTTAGTTAGAATATAAGTCCAAATTGATCAGAATGCTATGGTTTTTTTCCCGTGTGGGGTTTGCTAGTCCCCCATCGGGCGCCTCCCCAGGTGGCGGATAGGGGAAAGCTCTCCACAAATGGAGGGTACCGGGGAAATAAAACACCCGGGGTGGACCAAGACTAGCACGGGTAGGGAAAGATGTTGACCAGAATGGAGCTGAATGTTGCTAAACATAGACACAATAGTAAGCAACTTGATATGTTGCTAAAAGGAAGAGTGTTCTAAAGAAATGAATGCACTATTTATAAATGGCAAAATAACCTTATACCTTATGTCCTCCATATACAAACAAAAAATTCACATAACAGAACAGATTGCCTACAGATCCATACCATGCTCAGCACTCACGCAGTAGCACACAATTCAATGCAAACTGATTATCCCCAAAATTTACATTGTGATTCAAGATAACAGATGTTTTGGCATGAGAAATCAAAACAAAAATATACTGAATAGTAAAAACTCACACAATAACACAAGTGGATACGACCACAAACACACCCAATATTGTCACACATTCTCTGTAACAAATTTCTGACAACACGCCAAATTTGAATTACTACATAACTCAATTACACAAAGAATCAGTGAAGAAGATTTCTCTATCAATAGAAAGAACATTTCCCCAACAAGAGCCACCACTTTTAAGATAACACAAACCATCATTCATCTAGACATGATAACACAGAAATTTTACATTAAATGGAGGACATGGGATGGTCACTGAGACCTACAAAGCCATTAGCTCCATGCAGATATTAATCTACAAATGGGGGTGACACCTAGGAGAACAAGAATATCCCATATGAACAAAGATGCTGATAATATGAGTTGTTGCAGAATATCCTCTTGCAGTACCATAAATGACAAATATTGTAATTGGTCAAACAGTAATGAAACTTCTATGAACATTTGTACTATGACAATAGCTGAGAGAAAGTAATATTCATGGGCTGATATTAACCACTCGAATACACGATTCAGTTACAGGATGAAAGAAAATCATTTTAATGTTACATATTATATGTTTTGGTAAATGGATAGCAAGCAGAATAAAATCTGAACCTGATACTGGTAACTATTGCAGAGACACAAATGATGATGATGATGATGATCATGTGACTTTTTAGGCAATACATCCCAGCTGCAATTGCGTCTGCCCTGGCTGGTGCAAGTGCTTTTAGGTGACTCCATATGGGTGACACAGCACTTTGAAGATGATCATGACACAACAAGCATTTCCCGTGCCTGTCAACGCCACATGCTGCCCAGTGGACTACGGAGATGGACAACTGATACACTAATCAGGTACAATATTAATTATTTATTGTCCATAGATTACATTAAAATTATGTAGACTTGAACCGAGCTGTTTAATATAAACAATGAGAAATACGTGAATAAGCAGCTGAAAATGATGAAATTTAGAAAGAATTATGTAGTATTTTAAAATGGCTGAATGGCCTATATCTCATATCCTCCATACACATTAAAAGAAATCACACAACAACAGAATATATTGCCAACAGTTCCATATACCAATTAACACCTATCCCAAAATCACATATTTCATTGAAAACTGGTTTCCCCAAAAAATTTCATAAAAATTCAAGAAAGAAGATGTCATATTGTGAAGACTTCAAACACCAAATTAATGTACAACAATACCACTTACACAATTACAACGAAAGAATGACATGGCATCACTCCACATGCTTGTCACAGAGGATGATGACAATTTTTACACTGTTCCAAACTCAACTGCAACATACAGAAATTACACTAAGAATCAAGAAAGAAGACATTATTTTCAGAAGAAAGAAGAGGTTCTGTCACAAAAGTGACACTTCAGACAACACAAACAACCTGTCAACAAGACAAGTTTACACAGACAATTTACGTATTGTTTGGAGGATATGGGATGGTCACAGACACCTACAAAGCCATTAGCTACGAAGATATTAATCTACTTATGGTGCTGACACCTACTGGGATGACCATACAACACATAAGCATAAATGCTACTAACCATAATGGTTTCAGAATTGGCACTTGCAGTACAAATAATGACAATAATTGTAGATAGTATGACAGTAATGATACTACTATGAGTAGTTGATTAAATACAAATCCTGAGAAAAATACTCATGGTTAAAGAATCAAACTGATAGTGCTATTTGGTAACACAATGAATTAAAAAAGATTTGTACCATGGAACTATATAATTACATAAATAAAATAGTGAATCTAAACTGAAAACTATAACTAAAGCATTACCCGAGTAAATAATAAATTTTTCTTATTCATAGCACACATATGAATCATTTTTCATTGAAGAAAGGTGAATATTGTTAAATATGCAGAGAGTGATTATAAATCTTACAAGTATCTGTAATGATGAAATTGACAATGAAAGCTATTCGCAATTTAAAAGTGGCAGAATAATGTACAGATGATATCCTCCATTAAAAACAAAAAATCCACATGACAACAGAACAGATTGCATACGTTACAGGTTCTTACAATATTAAACACCTAGCCGATAATGACACTATTCTTCAAAATATATTTCTCCCCAAAATTACACAACGATTCAAGAAAGAAGAGGTTATATTATGAAGAATCAAAACAGAAAATTATAGAAAATCCTTTCAGAGCATCTAAAGTCGGTACTACCATGGCAACACACCCAACATTGTCACACAATCTCTTATAACAAATTTCGTACACCGTACTAAATTATGTGAGGATTCAAGAAAGGTGTTCTATCAAGAAGAATCAATACACAAATTTATTCTACAGCAAATTCTGTCACACCACAAGTGGATACTACCACAAGACACACTCAAACATCTCACACAATCGCTTTAACTAATTTCTTACACCATACCAAATTTCAACAACTACATAGATCAAAAAGTACATGAAGAATCAAGAAAGAAAGTTTCACAATCACAAAAAAAGATGACCTACCTTCACCAAAGGACTCATAAGACAACACAAACAATCATTCAACTAGACATGACAACACAGACAATTTACATAAAATGGAGTATATAGTATGGTCACTGAGACCTACATAGCCATTAACTCTAAGCAGATTTTAATTTACATATGGTGGTGACACCTACTAGAATGAGCAAGATTATATAACATATGAGCAGATACGTTGATACCCTTAGTGGTTTCTAAACTGGCACTTACCATCTGAAATACGAGAAATAGTATGAGAGCAATGAAAGTGCAATGAACAGTTAATGAATTACTAATACTTACTCAGAGAAACATTCACGTATGAGGTGTTCAAACTCATAGAATGATTTGCTAACAGAATAAAAAAAATTACTTCAACCATGCTATCATATTATTCAGTTTAAGCTGATGAATGCATATGACATTAAAAATATAAGACTTCATGTCATAGATAATGCACAACACAAGTGCAATACATATTTCTTATCTCCATAGCACACATTCCAATGACATTGGGTTGAAATGAGCTGAATCTTTTAAAATACTGTGACAGAGATAATTTAGTTAGAATATAAGTCCAAATTGATCAGAATGCTATGGTTTTTTTCCCGTGTGGGGTTTGCTAGTCCCCCATCGGGCGCCTCCCCAGGTGGCGGATAGGGGAAAGCTCTCCACAAATGGAGGGTACCGGGGAAATAAAACACCCGGGGTGGACCAAAACTAGCACGGGTAGGGAAAGATGTTGACCAGAATGGAGCTGAATGTTGCTAAACATAGACACAATAGTAAGCAACTTGATATGTTGCTAAAAGGAAGAGTGTTCTAAAGAAATGAATGCACTATTTATAAATGGCAAAATAACCTTATACCTTATGTCCTCCATATACAAACAAAAAATTCACATAACAGAACAGATTGCCTACAGATCCATACCATGCTCAGCACTCACGCAGTAGCACACAATTCAATGCAAACTGATTATCCCCAAAATTTACATTGTGATTCAAGATAACAGATGTTTTGGCATGAGAAATCAAAACAAAAATATACTGAATAGTAAAAACTCACACAATAACACAAGTGGATACGACCACAAACACACCCAATATTGTCACACATTCTCTGTAACAAATTTCTGACAACACGCCAAATTTGAATTACTACATAACTCAATTACACAAAGAATCAGTGAAGAAGATTTCTCTATCAATAGAAAGAACATTTCCCCAACAAGAGCCACCACTTTTAAGATAACACAAACCATCATTCATCTAGACATGATAACACAGAAATTTTACATTAAATGGAGGACATGGGATGGTCACTGAGACCTACAAAGCCATTAGCTCCATGCAGATATTAATCTACAAATGGGGGTGACACCTAGGAGAACAAGAATATCCCATATGAACAAAGATGCTGATAATATGAGTTGTTGCAGAATATCCTCTTGCGGTACCATAAATGACAAATATTGTAATTGGTCAAACAGTAATGAAACTTCTATGAACATTTGTACTATGACAATAGCTGAGAGAAAGTAATATTCATGGGCTGATATTAACCACTCGAATACACGATTCAGTTACAGGATGAAAGAAAATCATTTTAATGTTACATATTATATGTTTTGGTAAATGGATAGCAAGCAGAATAAAATCTGAACCTGATACTGGTAACTATTGCAGAGACACAAATGATGATGATGATGATGATCATGTGACTTTTTAGGCAATACATCCCAGCTGCAATTGCGTCTGCCCTGGCTGGTGCAAGTGCTTTTAGGTGACTCCATATGGGTGACACAGCACTTTGAAGATGATCATGACACAACAAGCATTTCCCGTGTGAAGAGAATCTCTGACTCAACCGGGAATTTAAGCCGGGCTTCCTGCCTGTCAACGCCACATGCTGCCCAGTGGACTACGGAGATGGACAACTGATACACTAATCAGGTACAATATTAATTATTTATTGTCCATAGATTACATTAAAATTATGTAGACTTGAACCGAGCTGTTTAATATAAACAATGAGAAATACGTGAATAAGCAGCTGAAAATGATGAAATTTAGAAAGAATTATGTAGTATTTTAAAATGGCTGAATGGCCTATATCTCATATCCTCCATACACATTAAAAGAAATCACACAACAACAGAATATATTGCCAACAGTTCCATATACCAATTAACACCTATCCCAAAATCACATATTTCATTGAAAACTGGTTTCCCCAAAAAATTTCATAAAAATTCAAGAAAGAAGATGTCATATTGTGAAGACTTCAAACACCAAATTAATGTACAACAATACCACTTACACAATTACAACGAAAGAATGACATGGCATCACTCCACATGCTTGTCACAGAGGATGATGACAATTTTTACACTGTTCCAAACTCAACTGCAACATACAGAAATTACACAAAGAATCAAGAAAGAAGACATTATTTTCAGAAGAAAGAAGAGGTTCTGTCACAAAAGTGACACTTCAGACAACACAAACAACCTGTCAACAAGACAAGTTTACACAGACAATTTACGTATTGTTTGGAGGATATGGGATGGTCACAGACACCTACAAAGCCATTAGCTACGAAGATATTAATCTACTTATGGTGGTGACACCTACTGGGATGACCATACAACACATAAGCGTAAATGCTACTAACCATAATGGTTTCAGAATTGGCACTTGCAGTACAAATAATGACAATAATTGTAGATAGTATGACAGTAATGATACTACTATGAATAGTTGATTAAATACAAATCCTGAGAAAAATACTCATCGTTAAAGAATCAAACTGATAGTGCTATTTGGTAACACAATGAATTAAAAAAGATTTGTACCATGGAACTATATAATTACATAAATAAAATAGTGAATCTAAACTGAAAACTATAACTAATGCATTACCCGAGTAAATAATAAATTTTTCTTATTCATAGCACACATATGAATCATTTTTCATTGAAGAAAGGTGAATATTGTTAAATATGCAGAGAGTGATTATAAATCTTACAAGTATCTGTAATGATGAAATTGACAATGAAAGCTATTCGCAATTTAAAAGTGGCAGAATAATGTACAGATGATATCCTCCATTAAAAACAAAAAATCCACATGACAACAGAACAGATTGCATACGGTACAGGTTCTTACAATATTAAACACCTAGCCGATAATGACACTATTCTTCAAAATATATTTCTCCCCAAAATTACACAACGATTCAAGAAAGAAGAGGTTATATTATGAAGAATCAAAACAGAAAATTATAGAAAATCCTTTCAGAGCATCTAAAGTCGGTACTACCATGGCAACACACCCAACATTGTCACACAATCTCTTATAACAAATTTCGTACAGCGTACTAAATTATGTGAGGATTCAAGAAAGGTGTTCTATCAAGAAGAATCAATACACAAATTTATTCTACAGCAAATTCTGTCACACCACAAGTGGATACTACCACAAGACACACTCAAACATCTCACACAATCGCTTTAACTAATTTCTTACACCATACCAAATTTCAACAACTACATAGATCAACAAGTACATGAAGAATCAAGAAAGAAAGTTTCACAATCACAAAAAAGATGACCTACCTTCACCAAAGGACTCATAAGACAACACAAACAATCATTCAACTAGACATGACAACACAGACAATTTACATAAAATGGAGGATATAGTATGGTCACTGAGACCTACATAGCCATTAACTCTAAGCAGATTTTAATTTACATATGGTGGTGACACCTACTAGAATGAGCAAGATTATATAACATATGAGCAGATATGTTGATACCCTTAGTGGTTTCTAAACTGGCACTTACCATCTGAAATACGAGAAATAGTATGAGAGCAATGAAAGTGCAATGAACAGTTAATGAATTACTAATACTTACTCAGAGAAACATTCATGTATGAGGTGTTCAAACTCATAGAATGATTTGCTAACAGAATAAAAAAAATTACTTCAACCATGCTATCATATTATTCAGTTTAAGCTGATGAATGCATATGACAATAAAAATATAAGACTTCATGTCATAGATAATGCACAACACAAGTGCAATACATATTTCTTATCTCCATAGCACACATTCCAATGACATTGGGTTGAAATGATCTGAAACTTTTAAAATACTGTGACAGAGATAATTTAGTTAGAATATAAGTCAAAATTGATCAGAATGCTATGGTTTTTTTCCCGTGTGGGGTTTGCTAGTCCCCCATCGGGCGCTTCCCCAGGTGGCGGATAGGGGAAAGCTCTCCACAAATGGAGGGTACCGGGGAAATAAAACACCCGGGGTGGACCAAAACTAGCACGGGTAGGGAAAGATGTTGACCAGAATGGAGCTGAATGTTGCTAAACATAGACACAATAGTAAGCAACTTGATTAGTTGCTAAAAGGAAGAGTGTTCTAAAGAAATGAATGCACTATTTATAAATGGCAAAATAACCTTATACCTTATGTCCTCCATATACAAACAAAAAATTCACATAACAGAACAGATTGCCTACAGATCCATACCATGCTCAGCACTCACGCAGTAGCACACAATTCAATGCAAACTGATTATCCCCAAAATTTACATTGTGATTCAAGATAACAGATGTTTTGGCATGAGAAATCAAAACAAAAATATACTGAATAGTAAAAACTCACACAATAACACAAGTGGATACGACCACAAACACACCCAATATTGTCACACATTCTCTGTAACAAATTTCTGACAACACGCCAAATTTGAATTACTACATAACTCAATTACACAAAGAATCAGTGAAGAAGATTTCTCTGTCAATAGAAAGAACATTTCCCCAACAAGAGCCACCACTTTTAAGATAACACAAACCATCATTCATCTAGACATGATAACACAGAAATTTTACGTTAAATGGAGGACATGGGATGGTCACTGAGACCTACAAAGCCATTAGCTCCATGCAGATATTAATCTACCAATGGGGGTGACACCTAGGAGAACAAGAATATCCCATATGAACAAAGATGCTGATAATATGAGTTGTTGCAGAATATCCTCTTGCAGTACCAAAAATGACAAATATTGTAATTGGTCAAACAGTAATGAAACTTCTATGAACATTTGTACTATGACAATAGCTGAGAGAAAGTAATATTCATGGGCTGATATTAACCACTCGAATACACGATTCAGTTACAGGATGAAAGAAAATCATTTTAATGTTACATATTATATGTTTTGGTAAATGGATAGCAAGCAGAATAAAATCTGAACCTGATACTGGTAACTATTGCAGAGACACAAATGATGATGATGATGATGATCATGTGCCTTTTTAGGCAATACATCCCAGCTGCAATTGCGTCTGCCCTGGCTGGTGCAAGTGCTTTTAGGTGACTCCATATGGGTGACACAGCACTTTGAAGATGATCATGACACAACAAGCATTTCCCGTGTGAAGAGAATCTCTGACTCAACCGGGAATTTAAGCCGGGCTTCCTGCCTGTCAACGCCACATGCTGCCCAGTGGACTACGGAGATGGACAACTGATACACTAATCAGGTGCAATATTAATTATTTATTGTCCATAGATTACATTAAAATTATGTAGACTTGAACCGAGCTGTTTAATATAAACAATGAGAAGTACGTGAATAAGCAGCTGAAAATGATGAAATTTAGAAAGAATTATGTAGTATTTTAAAGTGGCTGAATGGCCTATATCTCATATCCTCCATACACATTAAAAGAAATCACACAACAACAGAATATATTGCCAACAGTTCCATATACCAATTAACACCTATCCCAAAATCACATATTTCATTGAAAACTGGTTTCCCCAAAAAATTTCATAAAAATTCAAGAAAGAAGATGTCATATTGTGAAGACTTCAAACACCAAATTAATGTACAACAATACCACTTACACAATTACAACGAAAGAATGACATGGCATCACTCCACATGCTTGTCACAGAGGATGATGACAATTTTTACACTGTTCCAAACTCAACTGCAACATACAGAAATTACACTAAGAATCAAGAAAGAAGACATTATTTTCAGAAGAAAGAAGAGGTTCTGTCACAAAAGTGACACTTCAGACAACACAAACAACCTGTCAACAAGACAAGTTTACACAGACAATTTACGTATTGTTTGGAGGATATGGGATGGTCACAGACACCTACAAAGCCATTAGCTACGAAGATATTAATCTACTTATGGTGGTGACACCTACTGGGATGACCATACAACACATAAGCATAAATGCTACTAACCATAATGGTTTCAGAATTGGCACTTGCAGTACAATTAATGACAATAATTGTAGATAGTATGACAGTAATGATACTACTATGAATAGTTGATTAAATACAAATCCTGAGAAAAATACTCATGGTTAAAGAATCAAACTGATAGTGCTATTTGGTAACACAATGAATTAAAAAAGATTTGTACCATGGAACTATATAATTACATAAATAAAATAGTGAATCTAAACTGAAAACTATAACTAATGCATTACCCGAGTAAATAATAAATTTTTCTTATTCATAGCACACATATGAATCATTTTTCATTGAAGAAAGGTGAATATTGTTAAATATGCAGAGAGTGATTATAAATCTTACAAGTATCTGTAATGATGAAATTGACAATGAAAGCTATTCGCAATTTAAAAGTGGCAGAATAATGTACAGATGATATCCTCCATTAAAAACAAAAAATCCACATGACATCAGAACAGATTGCATACGGTACAGGTTCTTACAATATTAAACACCTAGCCGATAATGACACTATTCTTCAAAATATATTTCTCCCCAAAATTACACAACGATTCAAGAAAGAAGAGGTTATATTATGAAGAATCAAAACAGAAAATTATAGAAAATCCATTCAGAGCATCTAAAGTCGGTACTACCATGGCAACACACCCAACATTGTCACACAATCTCTTATAACAAATTTCGTACACCGTACTAAATTATGTGAGGATTCAAGAAAGGTGTTCTATCAAGAAGAATCAATACACAAATTTATTCTACAGCAAATTCTGTCACACCACAAGTGGATACTACCACAAGACACACTCAAACATCTCACACAATCGCTTTAACTAATTTCTTACACCATACCAAATTTCAACAACTACATAGATCAACAAGTACATGAAGAATCAAGAAAGAAAGTTTCACAATCACAAAAAAGATGACCTACCTTCACCAAAGGACTCATAAGACAACACAAACAATCATTCAACTAGACATGACAACACAGACAATTTACATAAAATGGAGGATATAGTATGGTCACTGAGACCTACATAGCCATTAACTCTAAGCAGATTTTAATTTACATATGGTGGTGACACCTACTAGAATGAGCAAGATTATATAACATATGAGCAGATATGTTGATACCCTTAGTGGTTTCTAAACTGGCACTTACCATCTGAAATACGAGAAATAGTATGAGAGCAATGAAAGTGCAATGAACAGTTAATGAATTACTAATACTTACTCAGAGAAACATTCACGTATGAGGTGTTCAAACTCATAGAATGATTTGCTAACAGAATAAAAAAAATTACTTCAACCATGCTATCATATTATTCAGTTTAAGCTGATGAATGCATATGACATTAAAAATATAAGACTTCATGTTATAGATAATGCACAACACAAGTGCAATACATATTTCTTATCTCCATAGCACACATTCCAATGACATTGGGTTGAAATGAGCTGAATCTTTTAAAATACTGTGACAGAGATAATTTAGTTAGAATATAAGTCAAAATTGATCAGAATGCTATGGTTTTTTTCCCGTGTGGGGTTTGCTAGTCCCCCATCGGGCGCCTCCCCAGGTGGCGGATAGGGGAAAGCTCTCCACAAATGGAGGGTACCGGGGAAATAAAACACCCGGGGTGGACCAAAACTAGCACGGGTAGGGAAAGATGTTGACCAGAATGGAGCTGAATGTTGCTAAACATAGACACAATAGTAAGCAACTTGATATGTTGCTAAAAGGAAGAGTGTTCTAAAGAAATGAATGCACTATTTATAAATGGCAAAATAACCTTATACCTTATGTCCTCCATATACAAACAAAAAATTCACATAACAGAACAGATTGCCTACAGATCCATACCATGCTCAGCACTCACGCAGTAGCACACAATTCAATTCAAACTGATTATCCCCAAAATTTACATTGTGATTCAAGATAACAGATGTTTTGGCATGAGAAATCAAAACAAAAATATACTGAATAGTAAAAACTCACACAATAACACAAGTGGATACGACCACAAACACACCCAATATTGTCACACATTCTCTGTAACAAATTTCTGACAACACGCCAAATTTGAATTACTACATAACTCAATTACACAAAGAATCAGTGAAGAAGATTTCTCTATCAATAGAAAGAACATTTCCCCAACAAGAGCCACCACTTTTAAGATAACACAAACCATCATTCATCTAGACATGATAACACAGAAATTTTACATTAAATGGAGGACATGGGATGGTCACTGAGACCTACAAAGCCATTAGCTCCATGCAGATATTAATCTACCAATGGGGGTGACACCTAGGAGAACAAGAATATCCCATATGAACAAAGATGCTGATAATATGAGTTGTTGCAGAATATCCTCTTGCAGTACCAAAAATGACAAATATTGTAATTGGTCAAACAGTAATGAAACTTCTATGAACATTTGTACTATGACAATAGCTGAGAGAAAGTAATATTCATGGGCTGATATTAACCACTCGAATACACGATTCAGTTACAGGATGAAAGAAAATCATTTTAATGTTACATATTATATGTTTTGGTAAATGGATAGCAAGCAGAATAAAATCTGAACCTGATACTGGTAACTATTGCAGAGACACTAATGATGATGATGATGATGATCATGTGACTTTTTAGGCAATACATCCCAGCTGCAATTGCGTCTGCCCTGGCTGGTGCAAGTGCTTTTAGGTGACTCCATATGGGTGACACAGCACTTTGAAGATGATCATGACACAACAAGCATTTCCCGTGTGAAGAGAATCTCTGACTCAACCGGGAATTTAAGCCGGGCTTCCTGCCTGTCAACGCCACATGCTGCCCAGTGGACTACGGAGATGGACAACTGATACACTAATCAGGTACAATATTAATTATTTATTGTCCATAGATTACATTAAAATTATGTAGACTTGAACCGAGCTGTTTAATATAAACAATGAGAAATACGTGAATAAGCAGCTGAAAATGATGAAATTTAGAAAGAATTATGTAGTATTTTAAAATGGCTGAATGGCCTATATCTCATATCCTCCATACACATTAAAAGAAATCACACAACAACAGAATATATTGCCAACAGTTCCATATACCAATTAACACCTATCCCAAAATCACATTTTTCATTGAAAACTGGTTTTCCCAAAAAATTTCATAAAAATTCAAGAAAGAAGATGTCATATTGTGAAGACTTCAAACACCAAATTAATGTACAACAATACCACTTACACAATTACAACGAAAGAATGACATGGCATCACTCCACATGCTTGTCACAGAGGATGATGACAATTTTTACACTGTTCCAAACTCAACTGCAACATACAGAAATTACACTAAGAATCAAGAAAGAAGACTTTATTTTCAGAAGAAAGAAGAGGTTCTGTCACAAAAGTGACACTTCAGACAACACAAACAACCTGTCAACAAGACAAGTTTACACAGACAATTTACGTATTGTTTGGAGGATATGGGATGGTCACAGACACCTACAAAGCCATTAGCTACGAAGATATTAATCTACTTATGGTGGTGACACCTACTGGGATGACCATACAACACATAAGCATAAATGCTACTAACCATAATGGTTTCAGAATTGGCACTTGCAGTACAAATAATGACAATAATTGTAGATAGTATGACAGTAATGATACTACTATGAATAGTTGATTAAATACAAATCCTGAGAAAAATACTCATGGTTAAAGAATCAAACTGATAGTGCTATTTGGTAACACAATGAATTAAAAAAGATTTGTACCATGGAACTATATAATTACATAAATAAAATAGTGAATCTAAACTGAAAACTATAACTAATGCATTACCCGAGTAAATAATAAATTTTTCGTATTCATAGCACACATATGAATCATTTTTCATTGAAGAAAGGTGAATATTGTTAAATATGCAGAGAGTGATTATAAATCTTACAAGTATCTGTAATGATGAAATTGACAATGAAAGCTATTCGCAATTTAAAAGTGGCAGAATAATGTACAGATGATATCCTCCATTAAAAACAAAAAATCCACATGACAACAGAACAGATTGCATACGGTACAGGTTCTTACAATATTAAACACCTAGCCGATAATGACACTATTCTTCAAAATATATTTCTCCCCAAAATTACACAACGATTCAAGAAAGAAGAGGTTATATTATGAAGAATCAAAACAGAAAATTATAGAAAATCCTTTCAGAGCATCTAAAGTCGGTACTACCATGGCAACACACCCAACATTGTCACACAATCTCTTATAACAAATTTCGTACACCGTACTAAATTATGTGAGGATTCAAGAAAGGTGTTCTATCAAGAAGAATCAATACACAAATTTATTCTACAGCAAATTCTGTCACACCACAAGTGGATACTACCACAAGACACACTCAAACATCTCACACAATCGCTTTAACTAATTTCTTACACCATACCAAATTTCAACAACTACATAGATCAACAAGTACATGAAGAATCAAGAAAGAAAGTTTCACAATCACAAAAAAGATGACCTACCTTCACCAAAGGACTCATAAGACAACACAAACAATCATTCAACTAGACATGACAACACAGACAATTTACATAAAATGGAGGATATAGTATGGTCACTGAGACCTACATAGCCATTAACTCTAAGCAGATTTTAATTTACATATGGTGGTGACACCTACTAGAATGAGCAAGATTATATAACATATGAGCAGATATGTTGATACCCTTAGTGGTTTCTAAACTGGCACTTACCATCTGAAATACGAGAAATAGTATGAGAGCAATGAAAGTGCAATGAACAGTTAATGAATTACTAATACTTACTCAGAGAAACATTCACGTATGAGGTGTTCAAACTCATAGAATGATTTGCTAACAGAATAAAAAAAATTACTTCAACCATGCTATCATATTATTCAGTTTAAGCTGATGAATGCATATGACATTAAAAATATAAGACTTCATGTCATAGATAATGCACAACACAAGTGCAATACATATTTCTTATCTCCATAGCACACATTCCAATGACATTGGGTTGAAATGAGCTGAATCTTTTAAAATACTGTGACAGAGATAATTTAGTTAGAATATAAGTCCAAATTGATCAGAATGCTATGGTTTTTTTCCCGTGTGGGGTTTGCTAGTCCCCCATCGGGCGCCTCCCCAGGTGGCGGATAGGGGAAAGCTCTCCACAAATGGAGGGTACCGGGGAAATAAAACACCCGGGGTGGACCAAAACTAGCACGGGTAGGGAAAGATGTTGACCAGAATGGAGCTGAATGTTGCTAAACATAGACACAATAGTAAGCAACTTGATATGTTGCTAAAAGGAAGAGTATTTTAAAGAAATGAATGCACTATTTATAAATGGCAAAATAACCTTATACCTTATGTCCTCCATATACAAACAAAAAATTCACATAACAGAACAGATTGCCCACAGATCCATACCATGCTCAGCAATCACGCAGTAGTACACAATTCAATGCAAACTGATTATCCCCAAAATTTACATTGTGATTCAAGATAACAGATGTTTTGGCATGAGAAATCAAAACAAAAATATACTGAATAGTAAAAACTCACACAATAACACAAGTGGATACGGCCACAAACACACCCAATATTGTCACACATTCTCTGTAACAAATTTCTGACAACACGCCAAATTTGAATTACTACATAACTCAATTACACAAAGAATCAGTGAAGAAGATTTCTCTATCAATAGAAAGAACATTTCCCCAACAAGAGCCACCACTTTTAAGATAACACAAACCATCATTCATCTAGACATGATAACACAGAAATTTTACATTAAATGGAGGACATGGGATGGTCACTGAGACCTACAAAGCCATTAGCTCCATGCAGATATTAATCTACCAATGGGGGTGACACCTAGGAGAACAAGAATATCCCATATGAACAAAGATGCTGATAATATGAGTTGTTGCAGAATATCCTCTTGCAGTACCAAAAATGACAAATATTGTAATTGGTCAAACAGTAATGAAACTTCTATGAACATTTGTACTATGACAATAGCTGAGAGAAAGTAATATTCATGGGCTGATATTAACCACTCGAATACACGATTCAGTTACAGGATGAAAGAAAATCATTTTAATGTTACATATTATATGTTTTGGTAAATGGATAGCAAGCAGAATAAAATCTGAACCTGATACTGGTAACTATTGCAGAGACACAAATGATGATGATGATGATGATCATGTGCCTTTTTAGGCAATACATCCCAGCTGCAATTGCGTCTGCCCTGGCTGGTGCAAGTGCTTTTAGGTGACTCCATATGGGTGACACAGCACTTTGAAGATGATCATGACACAACAAGCATTTCCCGTGTGAAGAGAATCTCTGACTCAACCGGGAATTTAAGCCGGGCTTCCTGCCTGTCAACGCCACATGCTGCCCAGTGGACTACGGAGATGGACAACTGATACACTAATCAGGTACAATATTAATTATTTATTGTCCATAGATTACATTAAAATTATGTAGACTTGAACCGAGCTGTTTAATATAAACAATGAGAAATACGTGAATAAGCAGCTGAAAATGATGAAATTTAGAAAGAATTATGTAGTATTTTAAAATGGCTGAATGGCCTATATCTCATATCCTCCATACACATTAAACGAAATCACACAACAACAGAATATATTGCCAACAGTTCCATATACCAATTAACACCTATCCCAAAATCACATTTTTCATTGAAAACTGGTTTTCCCAAAAAATTTCATAAAAATTCAAGAAAGAAGATGTCATATTGTGAAGACTTCAAACACCAAATTAATGTACAACAATACCACTTACACAATTACAACGAAAGAATGACATGGCATCACTCCACATGCTTGTCACAGAGGATGATGACAATTTTTACACTGTTCCAAACTCAACTGCAACATACAGAAATTACACTAAGAATCAAGAAAGAAGACATTATTTTCAGAAGAAAGAAGAGGTTCTGTCACAAAAGTGACACTTCAGACAACACAAACAACCTGTCAACAAGACAAGTTTACACAGACAATTTACGTATTGTTTGGAGGATATGGGATGGTCACAGACACCTACAAAGCCATTAGCTACGAAGATATTAATCTACTTATGGTGGTGACACCTACTGGGATGACCATACAACACATAAGCATAAATGCTACTAACCATAATGGTTTCAGAATTGGCACTTGCAGTACAAATAATGACAATAATTGTAGATAGTATGACAGTAATGATACTACTATGAATAGTTGATTAAATACAAATCCTGAGAAAAATACTCATGGTTAAAGAATCAAACTGATAGTGCTATTTGGTAACACAATGAATTAAAAAAGATTTGTACCATGGAACTATATAATTACATAAATAAAATAGTGAATCTAAACTGAAAACTATAACTAATGCATTACCCGAGTAAATAATAAATTTTTCTTATTCATAGCACACATATGAATCATTTTTCATTGAAGAAAGGTGAATATTGTTAAATATGCAGAGAGTGATTATAAATCTTACAAGTATCTGTAATGATGAAATTGACAATGAAAGCTATTCGCAATTTAAAAGTGGCAGAATAATGTACAGATGATATCCTCCATTAAAAACAAAAAATCCACATGACATCAGAACAGATTGCATACGGTACAGGTTCTTACAATATTAAACACCTAGCCGATAATGACACTATTCTTCAAAATATATTTCTCCCCAAAATTACACAACGATTCAAGAAAGAAGAGGTTATATTATGAAGAATCAAAACAGAAAATTATAGAAAATCCTTTCAGAGCATCTAAAGTCGGTACTACCATGGCAACACACCCAACATTGTCACACAATCTCTTATAACAAATTTCGTACACCGTACTAAATTATGTGAGGATTCAAGAAAGGTGTTCTATCAAGAAGAATCAATACACAAATTTATTCTACAGCAAATTCTGTCACACCACAAGTGGATACTACCACAAGACACACTCAAACATCTCACACAATCGCTTTAACTAATTTCTTACACCATACCAAATTTCAACAACTACATAGATCAACAAGTACATGAAGAATCAAGAAAGAAAGTTTCACAATCACAAAAAAGATGACCTACCTTCACCAAAGGACTCATAAGACAACACAAACAATCTTTCAACTAGACATGACAACACAGACAATTTACATAAAATGGAGGATATAGTATGGTCACTGAGACCTACATAGCCATTAACTCTAAGCAGATTTTAATTTACATATGGTGGTGACACCTACTAGAATGAGCAAGATTATATAACATATGAGCAGATATGTTGATACCCTTAGTGGTTTCTAAACTGGCACTTACCATCTGAAATACGAGAAATAGTATGAGAGCAATGAAAGTGCAATGAACAGTTAATGAATTACTAATACTTACTCAGAGAAACATTCATGTATGAGGTGTTCAAACTCATAGAATGATTTGCTAACAGAATAAAAAAAATTACTTCAACCATGCTATCATATTATTCAGTTTAAGCTGATGAATGCATATGACATTAAAAATATAAGACTTCATGTCATAGATAATGCACAACACAAGTGCAATACATATTTCTTATCTCCATAGCACACATTCCAATGACATTGGGTTGAAATGAGCTGAATCTTTTAAAATACTGTGACAGAGATAATTTAGTTAGAATATAAGTCAAAATTGATCAGAATGCTATGGTTTTTTTCCCGTGTGGGGTTTGCTAGTCCCCCATCGGGCGCCTCCCCAGGTGGCGGATAGGGGAAAGCTCTCCACAAATGGAGGGTACCGGGGAAATAAAACACCCGGGGTGGACCAAAACTAGCACGGGTAGGGAAAGATGTTGACCAGAATGGAGCTGAATGTTGCTAAACATAGACACAATAGTAAGCAACTTGATATGTTGCTAAAAGGAAGAGTGTTCTAAAGAAATGAATGCACTATTTATAAATGGCAAAATAACCTTATACCTTATGTCCTCCATATACAAACAAAAAATTCACATAACAGAACAGATTGCCTACAGATCCATACCATGCTCAGCACTCACGCAGTAGCACACAATTCAATGCAAACTGATTATCCCCAAAATTTACATTGTGATTCAAGATAACAGATGTTTTGGCATGAGAAATCAAAACAAAAATATACTGAATAGTAAAAACTCACACAATAACACAAGTGGATACGACCACAAACACACCCAATATTGTCACACATTCTCTGTAACAAATTTCTGACAACATGCCAAATTTGAATTACTACATAACTCAATTACACAAAGAATCAGTGAAGAAGATTTCTCTATCAATAGAAAGAACATTTCCCCAACAAGAGCCACCACTTTTAAGATAACACAAACCATCATTCATCTAGACATGATAACACAGAAATTTTACATTAAATGGAGGACATGGGATGGTCACTGAGACCTACAAAGCCATTAGCTCCATGCAGATATTAATCTACAAATGGGGGTGACACCTAGGAGAACAAGAATATCCCATATGAACAAAGATGCTGATAATATGAGTTGTTGCAGAATATCCTCTTGCAGTACCATAAATGACAAATATTGTAATTGGTCAAACAGTAATGAAACTTCTATGAACATTTGTACTATGACAATAGCTGAGAGAAAGTAATATTCATGGGCTGATATTAACCACTCGAATACACGATTCAGTTACAGGATGAAAGAAAATCATTTTAATGTTACATATTATATGTTTTGGTAAATGGATAGCAAGCAGAATAAAATCTGAACCTGATACTGGTAACTATTGCAGAGACACTAATGATGATGATGATGATGATCATGTGACTTTTTAGGCAATACATCCCAGCTGCAATTGCGTCTGCCCTGGCTGGTGCAAGTGCTTTTAGGTGACTCCATATGGGTGACACAGCACTTTGAAGATGATCATGACACAACAAGCATTTCCCGTGTGAAGAGAATCTCTGACTCAACCGGGAATTTAAGCCGGGCTTCCTGCCTGTCAACGCCACATGCTGCCCAGTGGACTACGGAGATGGACAACTGATACACTAATCAGGTACAATATTAATTATTTATTGTCCATAGATTACATTAAAATTATGTAGACTTGAACTGAGCTGTTTAATATAAACAATGAGAAATACGTGAATAAGCAGCTGAAAATGATGAAATTTAGTTAGAATTATGTAGTATTTTAAAATGGCTGAATGGCCTATATCTCATATCCTCCATACACATTAAAAGAAATCACACAACAACAGAATATATTGCCAACAGTTCCATATACCAATTAACACCTATCCCAAAATCACATTTTTCATTGAAAACTGGTTTTCCCAAAAAATTTCATAAAATTCAAGAAAGAAGATGTCATATTGTGAAGACTTCAAACACCAAATTAATGTACAACAATACCACTTACACAATTACAACGAAAGAATGACATGGCATCACTCCACATGCTTGTCACAGAGGATGATGACAATTTTTACACTGTTCCAAACTCAACTGCAACATACAGAAATTACACTAAGAATCAAGAAAGAAGACATTATTTTCAGAAGAAAGAAGAGGTTCTGTCACAAAAGTGACACTTCAGACAACACAAACAACCTGTCAACAAGACAAGTTTACACAGACAATTTACGTATTGTTTGGAGGATATGGGATGGTCACAGACACCTACAAAGCCATTAGCTACGAAGATATTAATCTACTTATGGTGGTGACACCTACTGGGATGACCATACAACACATAAGCATAAATGCTACTAACCATAATGGTTTCAGAATTGGCACTTGCAGTACAAATAATGACAATAATTGTAGATAGTATGACAGTAATGATACTACTATGAATAGTTGATTAAATACAAATCCTGAGAAAAATACTCATCGTTAAAGAATCAAACTGATAGTGCTATTTGGTAACACAATGAATTAAAAAAGATTTGTACCATGGAACTATATAATTACATAAATAAAATAGTGAATCTAAACTGAAAACTATAACTAATGCATTACCCGAGTAAATAATAAATTTTTCTTATTCATAGCACACATATGAATCATTTTTCATTGAAGAAAGGTGAATATTGTTAAATATGCAGAGAGTGATTATAAATCTTACAAGTATCTGTAATGATGAAATTGACAATGAAAGCTATTCGCAATTTAAAAGTGGCAGAATAATGTACAGATGATATCCTCCATTAAAAACAAAAAATCCACATGACAACAGAACAGATTGCATACGGTACAGGTTCTTACAATATTAAACACCTAGCCGATAATGACACTATTCTTCAAAATATATTTCTCCCCAAAATTACACAACGATTCAAGAAAGAAGAGGTTATATTATGAAGAATCAAAACAGAAAATTATAGAAAATCCTTTCAGAGCATCTAAAGTCGGTACTACCATGGCAACACACCCAACATTGTCACACAATCTCTTATAACAAATTTCGTACACCGTACTAAATTATGTGAGGATTCAAGAAAGGTGTTCTATCAAGAAGAATCAATACACAAATTTATTCTACAGCAAATTCTGTCACACCACAAGTGGATACTACCACAAGACACACTCAAACATCTCACACAATCGCTTTAACTAATTTCTTACACCATACCAAATTTCAACAACTACATAGATCAACAAGTACATGAAGAATCAAGAAAGAAAGTTTCACAATCACAAAAAAGATGACTTACCTTCACCAAAGGACTCATAAGACAACACAAACAATCATTCAACTAGACATGACAACACAGACAATTTACATAAAATGGAGGATATAGTATGGTCACTGAGACCTACATAGCCATTAACTCTAAGCAGATTTTAATTTACATATGGTGGTGACACCTACTAGAATGAGCAAGATTATATAACATATGAGCAGATATGTTGATACCCTTAGTGGTTTCTAAACTGGCACTTACCATCTGAAATACGAGAAATAGTATGAGAGCAATGAAAGTGCAACGAACAGTTAATGAATTACTAATACTTACTCAGAGAAACATTCATGTATGAGGTGTTCAAACTCATAGAATGATTTGCTAACAGAATAAAAAAAATTACTTCAACCATGCTATCATATTATTCAGTTTAAGCTGATGAATGCATATGACATTAAAAATATAAGACTTCATGTCATAGATAATGCACAACACAAGTGCAATACATATTTCTTATCTCCATAGCACACATTCCAATGACATTGGGTTGAAATGAGCTGAATCTTTTAAAATACTGTGACAGAGATAATTTAGTTAGAATATAAGTCAAAATTGATCAGAATGCTATGGTTTTTTTCCCGTGTGGGGTTTGCTAGTCCCCCATCGGGCGCCTCCCCAGGTGGCGGATAGGGGAAAGCTCTCCACAAATGGAGGGTACCGGGGAAATAAAACACCCGGGGTGGACCAAAACTAGCACGGGTAGGGAAAGATGTTGACCAGAATGGAGCTGAATGTTGCTAAACATAGACACAATAGTAAGCAACTTGATATGTTGCTAAAAGGAAGAGTGTTCTAAAGAAATGAATGCACTATTTATAAATGGCAAAATAACCTTATACCTTATGTCCTCCATATACAAACAAAAAATTCACATAACAGAACAAATTGCCCACAGATCCATACCATGCTCAGCACTCACGCAGTAGCACACAATTCAATGCAAACTGATTATCCCCAAAATTTACATTGTGATTGAAGATAACAGATGTTTTGGCATGAGAAATCAAAACAAAAATATACTGAATAGTAAAAACTCACACAATAACACAAGTGGATACGACCACAAACACACCCAATATTGTCACACATTCTCTGTAACAAATTTCTGACAACACGCCAAATTTGAATTACTACATAACTCAATTACACAAAGAATCAGTGAAGAAGATTTCTCTATCAATAGAAAGAACATTTCCCCAACAAGAGCCACCACTTTTAAGATAACACAAACCATCATTCATCTAGACATGATAACACAGAAATTTTACATTAAATGGAGGACATGGGATGGTCACTGAGACCTACAAAGCCATTAGCTCCATGCAGATATTAATCTACCAATGGGGGTGACACCTAGGAGAACAAGAATATCCCATATGAACAAAGATGCTGATAATATGAGTTGTTGCAGAATATCCTCTTGCAGTACCAAAAATGACAAATATTGTAATTGGTCAAACAGTAATGAAACTTCTATGAACATTTGTACTATGACAATAGCTGAGAGAAAGTAATATTCATGAGCTGATATTAACCACTCGAATACACGATTCAGTTACAGGATGAAAGAAAATCATTTTAATGATACATATTATATGTTTTGGTAAATGGATAGCAAGCAGAATAAAATCTGAACCTGATACTGGTAACTATTGCAGAGACACTAATGATGATGATGATGATGATCATGTGACTTTTTAGGCAATACATCCCAGCTGCAATTGCGTCTGCCCTGGCTGGTGCAAGTGCTTTTAGGTGACTCCATATGGGTGACACAGCACTTTGAAGATGATCATGACACAACAAGCATTTCCCGTGTGAAGAGAATCTCTGACTCAACCGGGAATTTAAGCCGGGCTTCCTGCCTGTCAACGCCACATGCTGCCCAGTGGACTACGGAGATGGACAACTGATACACTAATCAGGTACAATATTAATTATTTATTGTCCATAGATTACATTAAAATTATGTAGACTTGAACCGAGCTGTTTAATATAAACAATGAGAAATACGTGAATAAGCAGCTGAAAATGATGAAATTTAGAAAGAATTATGTAGTATTTTAAAATGGCTGAATGGCCTATATCTCATATCCTCCATACACATTAAAAGAAATCACACAACAACAGAATATATTGCCAACAGTTCCATATACCAATTAACACCTATCCCAAAATCACATTTTTCATTGAAAACTGGTTTTCCCAAAAAATTTCATAAAATTCAAGAAAGAAGATGTCATATTGTGAAGACTTCAAACACCAAATTAATGTACAACAATACCACTTACACAATTACAACGAAAGAATGACATGGCATCACTCCACATGCTTGTCACAGAGGATGATGACAATTTTTACACTGTTCCAAACTCAACTGCAACATACAGAAATTACACTAAGAATCAAGAAAGAAGACATTATTTTCAGAAGAAAGAAGAGGTTCTGTCACAAAAGTGACACTTCAGACAACACAAACAACCTGTCAACAAGACAAGTTTACACAGACAATTTACGTATTGTTTGGAGGATATGGGATGGTCACAGACACCTACAAAGCCATTAGCTACGAAGATATTAATCTACTTATGGTGGTGACACCTACTGGGATGACCATACAACACATAAGCATAAATGCTACTAACCATAATGGTTTCAGAATTGGCACTTGCAGTACAAATAATGACAATAATTGTAGATAGTATGACAGTAATGATACTACTATGAATAGTTGATTAAATACAAATCCTGAGAAAAATACTCATCGTTAAAGAATCAAACTGATAGTGCTATTTGGTAACACAATGAATTAAAAAAGATTTGTACCATGGAACTATATAATTACATAAATAAAATAGTGAATCTAAACTGAAAACTATAACTAATGCATTACCCGAGTAAATAATAAATTTTTCTTATTCATAGCACACATATGAATCATTTTTCATTGAAGAAAGGTGAATATTGTTAAATATGCAGAGAGTGATTATAAATCTTACAAGTATCTGTAATGATGAAATTGACAATGAAAGCTATTCGCAATTTAAAAGTGGCAGAATAATGTACAGATGATATCCTCCATTAAAAACAAAAAATCCACATGACAACAGAACAGATTGCATACGGTACAGGTTCTTACAATATTAAACACCTAGCCGATAATGACACTATTCTTCAAAATATATTTCTCCCCAAAATTACACAACGATTCAAGAAAGAAGAGGTTATATTATGAAGAATCAAAACAGAAAATTATAGAAAATCCTTTCAGAGCATCTAAAGTCGGTACTACCATGGCAACACACCCAACATTGTCACACAATCTCTTATAACAAATTTCGTACACCGTACTAAATTATGTGAGGATTCAAGAAAGGTGTTCTATCAAGAAGAATCAATACACAAATTTATTCTACAGCAAATTCTGTCACACCACAAGTGGATACTACCACAAGACACACTCAAACATCTCACACAATCGCTTTAACTAATTTCTTACACCATACCAAATTTCAACAACTACATAGATCAACAAGTACATGAAGAATCAAGAAAGAAAGTTCCACAATCACAATAAAGATGACCTACCTTCACCAAAGGACTCATAAGACAACACAATCATTCAACTAGACATGACAACACAGACAATTTACATAAAATGGAGGATATAGTATGGTCACTGAGACCTACATAGCCATTAACTCTAAGCAGATTTTAATTTACATATGGTGGTGACACCTACTAGAATGAGCAAGATTATATAACATATGAGCAGATATGTTGATACCCTTAGTGGTTTCTAAACTGGCACTTACCATCTGAAATACGAGAAATAGTATGAGAGCAATGAAAGTGCAATGAACAGTTAATGAATTACTAATACTTACTCAGAGAAACATTCACGTATGAGGTGTTCAAACTCATAGAATGATTTGCTAACAGAATAAAAAAAAAATTACTTCAACCATGCTATCATATTATTCAGTTTAAGCTGATGAATGCATATGACATTAAAAATATAAGACTTCATGTCATAGATAATGCACAACACAAGTGCAATACATATTTCTTATCTCCATAGCACACATTCCAATGACATTGGGTTGAAATGAGCTGAATCTTTTAAAATACTGTGACAGAGATAATTTAGTTAGAATATAAGTCAAAATTGATCAGAATGCTATGGTTTTTTTCCCGTGTGGGGTTTGCTAGTCCCCCATCGGGCGCCTCCCCAGGTGGCGGATAGGGGAAAGCTCTCCACAAATGGAGGGTACCGGGGAAATAAAACACCCGGGGTGGACCAAAACTAGCACGGGTAGGGAAAGATGTTGACCAGAATGGAGCTGAATGTTGCTAAACATAGACACAATAGTAAGCAACTTGATATGTTGCTAAAAGGAAGAGTGTTCTAAAGAAATGAATGCACTATTTATAAATGGCAAAATAACCTTATACCTTATGTCCTCCATATACAAACAAAAAATTCACATAACAGAACAGATTGCCTACAGATCCATACCATGCTCAGCACTCACGCAGTAGCACACAATTCAATTCAAACTGATTATCCCCAAAATTTACATTGTGATTCAAGATAACAGATGTTTTGGCATGAGAAATCAAAACAAAAATATACTGAATAGTAAAAACTCACACAATAACACAAGTGGATACGACCACAAACACACCCAATATTGTCACACATTCTCTGTAACAAATTTCTGACAACACGCCAAATTTGAATTACTACATAACTCAATTACACAAAGAATCAGTGAAGAAGATTTCTCTATCAATAGAAAGAACATTTCCCCAACAAGAGTCACCACTTTTAAGATAACACAAACCATCATTCATCTAGACATGATAACACAGAAATTTTACATTAAATGGAGGACATGGGATGGTCACTGAGACCTACAAAGCCATTAGCTCCATGCAGATATTAATCTACAAATGGGGGTGACACCTAGGAGAACAAGAATATCCCATATGAACAAAGATGCTGATAATATGAGTTGTTGCAGAATATCCTCTTGCAGTACCAAAAATGACAAATATTGTAATTGGTCAAACAGTAATGAAACTTCTATGAACATTTGTACTATGACAATAGCTGAGAGAAAGTAATATTCATGGGCTGATATTAACCACTCGAATACACGATTCAGTTACAGGATGAAAGAAAATCATTTTAATGTTACATATTATATGTTTTGGTAAATGGATAGCAAGCAGAATAAAATCTGAACCTGATACTGGTAACTATTGCAGAGACACTAATGATGATGATGATGATGATCATGTGACTTTTTAGGCAATACATCCCAGCTGCAATTGCGTCTGCCCTGGCTGGTGCAAGTGCTTTTAGGTGACTCCATATGGGTGACACAGCACTTTGAAGATGATCATGACACAACAAGCATTTCCCGTGTGAAGAGAATCTCTGACTCAACCGGGAATTTAAGCCGGGCTTCCTGCCTGTCAACGCCACATGCTGCCCAGTGGACTACGGAGATGGACAACTGATACACTAATCAGGTACAATATTAATTATTTATTGTCCATAGATTACATTAAAATTATGTAGACTTGAACTGAGCTGTTTAATATAAACAATGAGAAATACGTGAATAAGCAGCTGAAAATGATGAAATTTAGAAAGAATTATGTAGTATTTTAAAATGGCTGAATGGCCTATATCTCATATCCTCCATACACATTAAAAGAAATCACACAACAACAGAATATATTGCCAACAGTTCCATATACCAATTAACACCTATCCCAAAATCACATTTTTCATTGAAAACTGGTTTTCCCAAAAAATTTCATAAAAATTCAAGAAAGAAGATGTCATATTGTGAAGACTTCAAACACCAAATTAATGTACAACAATACCACTTACACAATTACAACGAAAGAATGACATGGCATCACTCCACATGCTTGTCACAGAGGATGATGACAATTTTTACACTGTTCCAAACTCAACTGCAACATACAGAAATTACACTAAGAATCAAGAAAGAAGACATTATTTTCAGAAGAAAGAAGAGGTTCTGTCACAAAAGTGACACTTCAGACAACACAAACAACCTGTCAACAAGACAAGTTTACACAGACAATTTACGTATTGTTTGGAGGATATGGGATGGTCACAGACACCTACAAAGCCATTAGCTACGAAGATATTAATCTACTTATGGTGGTGACACCTACTGGGATGACCATACAACACATAAGCATAAATGCTACTAACCATAATGGTTTCAGAATTGGCACTTGCAGTACAAATAATGACAATAATTGTAGATAGTATGACAGTAATGATACTACTATGAATAGTTGATTAAATACAAATCCTGAGAAAAATACTCATGGTTAAAGAATCAAACTGATAGTGCTATTTGGTAACACAATGAATTAAAAAAGATTTGTACCATGGAACTATATAATTACATAAATAAAATAGTGAATCTAAACTGAAAACTATAACTAATGTATTACCCGAGTAAATAATAAATTTTTCTTATTCATAGCACACATATGAATCATTTTTCATTGAAGAAAGGTGAATATTGTTAAATATGCAGAGAGTGATTATAAATCTTACAAGTATCTGTAATGATGAAATTGACAATGAAAGCTATTCGCAATTTAAAAGTGGCAGAATAATGTACAGATGATATCCTCCATTAAAAACAAAAAATCCACATGACAACAGAACAGATTGCATACGGTACAGGTTCTTACAATATTAAACACCTAGCTGATAATGACACTATTCTTCAAAATATATTTCTCCCCAAAATTACACAACGATTCAAGAAAGAAGAGGTTATATTATGAAGAATCAAAACAGAAAATTATAGAAAATCCTTTCAGAGCATCTAAAGTCGGTACTACCATGGCAACACACCCAACATTGTCACACAATCTCTTATAACAAATTTCGTACAGCGTACTAAATTATGTGAGGATTCAAGAAAGGTGTTCTATCAAGAAGAATCAATACACAAATTTATTCTACAGCAAATTCTGTCACACCACAAGTGGATACTACCACAAGACACACTCAAACATCTCACACAATCGCTTTAACTAATTTCTTACACCATACCAAATTTCAACAACTACATAGATCAACAAGTACATGAAGAATCAAGAAAGAAAGTTTCACAATCACAAAAAAGATGACCTACCTTCACCAAAGGACTCATAAGACAACACAAACAATCATTCAACTAGACATGACAACACAGACAATTTACATAAAATGGAGGATATAGTATGGTCACTGAGACCTACATAGCCATTAACTCTAAGCAGATTTTAATTTACATATGGTGGTGACACCTACTAGAATGAGCAAGATTATATAACATATGAGCAGATATGTTGATACCCTTAGTGGTTTCTAAACTGGCACTTACCATCTGAAATACGAGAAATAGTATGAGAGCAATGAAAGTGCAATGAACAGTTAATGAATTACTAATACTTACTCAGAGAAACATTCACGTATGAGGTGTTCAAACTCATAGAATGATTTGCTAACAGAATAAAAAAAAATTACTTCAACCATGCTATCATATTATTCAGTTTAAGCTGATGAATGCATATGACATTAAAAATATAAGACTTCATGTCATAGATAATGCACAACACAAGTGCAATACATATTTCTTATCTCCATAGCACACATTCCAATGACATTGGGTTGAAATGAGCTGAATCTTTTAAAATACTGTGACAGAGATAATTTAGTTAGAATATAAGTCAAAATTGATCAGAATGCTATGGTTTTTTTCCCGTGTTGGGTTTGCTAGTCCCCCATCGGGCGCCTCCCCAGGTGGCGGATAGGGGAAAGCTCTCCACAAATGGAGGGTACCGGGGAAATAAAACACCCGGGGTGGACCAAAACTAGCACGGGTAGGGAAAGATGTTGACCAGAATGGAGCTGAATGTTGCTAAACATAGACACAATAGTAAGCAACTTGATATGTTGCTAAAAGGAAGAGTGTTCTAAAGAAATGAATGCACTATTTATAAATGGCAAAATAACCTTATACCTTATGTCCTCCATATACAAACAAAAAATTCACATAACAGAACAGATTGCCTACAGATCCATACCATGCTCAGCACTCACGCAGTAGCACACAATTCAATTCAAACTGATTATCCCCAAAATTTACATTGTGATTCAAGATAACAGATGTTTTGGCATGAGAAATCAAAACAAAAATATACTGAATAGTAAAAACTCACACAATAACACAAGTGGATACGACCACAAACACACCCAATATTGTCACACATTCTCTGTAACAAATTTCTGACAACACACCAAATTTGAATTACTACATAACTCAATTACACAAAGAATCAGTGAAGAAGATTTCTCTATCAATAGAAAGAACATTTCCCCAACAAGAGCCACCACTTTTAAGATAACACAAACCATCATTCATCTAGACATGATAACACAGAAATTTTACATTAAATGGAGGACATGGGATGGTCACTGAGACCTACAAAGCCATTAGCTCCATGCAGATATTAATCTACCAATGGGGGTGACACCTAGGAGAACAAGAATATCCCATATGAACAAAGATGCTGATAATATGAGTTGTTGCAGAATATCCTCTTGCAGTACCAAAAATGACAAATATTGTAATTGGTCAAACAGTAATGAAACTTCTATGAACATTTGTACTATGACAATAGCTGAGAGAAAGTAATATTCATGGGCTGATATTAACCACTCGAATACACGATTCAGTTACAGGATGAAAGAAAATCATTTTAATGTTACATATTATATGTTTTGGTAAATGGATAGCAAGCAGAATAAAATCTGAACCTGATACTGGTAACTATTGCAGAGACACAAATGATGATGATGATGATGATCATGTGACTTTTTAGGCAATACATCCCAGCTGCAATTGCGTCTGCCCTGGCTGGTGCAAGTGCTTTTAGGTGACTCCATATGGGTGACACAGCACTTTGAAGATGATCATGACACAACAAGCATTTCCCGTGTGAAGAGAATCTCTGACTCAACCGGGAATTTAAGCCGGGCTTCCTGCCTGTCAACGCCACATGCTGCCCAGTGGACTACGGAGATGGACAACTGATACACTAATCAGGTACAATATTAATTATTTATTGTCCATAGATTACATTAAAATTATGTAGACTTGAACCGAGCTGTTTAATATAAACAATGAGAAATACGTGAATAAGCAGCTGAAAATGATGAAATTTAGAAAGAATTATGTAGTATTTTAAAATGGCTGAATGGCCTATATCTCATATCCTCCATACACATTAAAAGAAATCACACAACAACAGAATATATTGCCAACAGTTCCATATACCAATTAACACCTATCCCAAAATCACATTTTTCATTGAAAACTGGTTTTCCCAAAAAATTTCATAAAAATTCAAGAAAGAAGATGTCATATTGTGAAGACTTCAAACACCAAATTAATGTACAACAATACCACTTACACAATTACAACGAAAGAATGACATGGCATCACTCCACATGCTTGTCACAGAGGATGATGACAATTTTTAGACTGTTCCAAACTCAACTGCAACATACAGAAATTACACTAAGAATCAAGAAAGAAGACTTTATTTTCAGAAGAAAGAAGAGGTTCTGTCACAAAAGTGACACTTCAGACAACACAAACAACCTGTCAACAAGACAAGTTTACACAGACAATTTACGTATTGTTTGGAGGATATGGGATGGTCACAGACACCTACAAAGCCATTAGCTACGAAGATATTAATCTACTTATGGTGGTGACACCTACTGGGATGACCATACAACACATAAGCATAAATGCTACTAACCATAATGGTTTCAGAATTGGCACTTGCAGTACAAATAATGACAATAATTGTAGATAGTATGACAGTAATGATACTACTATGAATAGTTGATTAAATACAAATCCTGAGAAAAATACTCATGGTTAAAGAATCAAACTGATAGTGCTATTTGGTAACACAATGAATTAAAAAAGATTTGTACCATGGAACTATATAATTACATAAATAAAATAGTGAATCTAAACTGAAAACTATAACTAATGCATTACCCGAGTAAATAATAAATTTTTCTTATTCATAGCACACATATGAATCATTTTTCATTGAAGAAAGGTGAATATTGTTAAATATGCAGAGAGTGATTATAAATCTTACAAGTATCTGTAATGATGAAATTGACAATGAAAGCTATTCGCAATTTAAAAGTGGCAGAATAATGTACAGATGATATCCTCCATTAAAAACAAAAAATCCACATGACAACAGAACAGATTGCATACGGTACAGGTTCTTACAATATTAAACACCTAGCCGATAATGACACTATTCTTCAAAATATATTTCTCCCCAAAATTACACAACGATTCAAGAAAGAAGAGGTTATATTATGAAGAATCAAAACAGAAAATTATAGAAAATCCTTTCAGAGCATCTAAAGTCGGTACTACCATGGCAACACACCCAACATTGTCACACAATCTCTTATAACAAATTTCGTACACCGTACTAAATTATGTGAGGATTCAAGAAAGGTGTTCTATCAAGAAGAATCAATACACAAATTTATTCTACAGCAAATTCTGTCACACCACAAGTGGATACTACCACAAGACACACTCAAACATCTCACACAATCGCTTTAACTAATTTCTTACACCATACCAAATTTCAACAACTACATAGATCAACAAGTACATGAAGAATCAAGAAAGAAAGTTTCACAATCACAAAAAAGATGACCTACCTTCACCAAAGGACTCATAAGACAACACAAACAATCATTCAACTAGACATGACAACACAGACAATTTACATAAAATGGAGGATATAGTATGGTCACTGAGACCTACATAGCCATTAACTCTAAGCAGATTTTAATTTACATATGGTGGTGACACCTACTAGAATGAGCAAGATTATATAACATATGAGCAGATATGTTGATACCCTTAGTGGTTTCTAAACTGGCACTTACCATCTGAAATACGAGAAATAGTATGAGAGCAATGAAAGTGCAATGAACAGTTAATGAATTACTAATACTTACTCAGAGAAACATTCACGTATGAGGTGTTCAAACTCATAGAATGATTTGCTAACAGAATAAAAAAAATTACTTCAACCATGCTATCATATTATTCAGTTTAAGCTGATGAATGCATATGACATTAAAAATATAAGACTTCATGTCATAGATAATGCACAACACAAGTGCAATACATATTTCTTATCTCCATAGCACACATTCCGATGACATTGGGTTGAAATGAGCTGAATCTTTTAAAATACTGTGACAGAGATAATTTAGTTAGAATATAAGTCAAAATTGATCAGAATGCTATGGTTTTTTTCCCATGTGGGGTTTGCTAGTCCCCCATCGGGCGCCTCCCCAGGTGGCGGATAGGGGAAAGCTCTCCATAAATGGAGGGTACCGGGGAAATAAAACACCCGGGGTGGACCAAAACTAGCACGGGTAGGGAAAGATGTTGACCAGAATGGAGCTGAATGTTGCTAAACATAGACACAATAGTAAGCAACTTGATATGTTGCTAAAAGGAAGAGTGTTTTAAAGAAATGAATGCACTATTTATAAATGGCAAAATAACCTTATACCTTATGTCCTCCATATACAAACAAAAAATTCACATAACAGAACAGATTGCCCACAGATCCATACCATGCTCAGCAATCACGCAGTAGCACACAATTCAATGCAAACTGATTATCCCCAAAATTTACATTGTGATTCAAGATAACAGATGTTTTGGCATGAGAAATCAAAACAAAAATATACTGAATAGTAAAAACTCACACAATAACACAAGTGGATACGGCCACAAACACACCCAATATTGTCACGCATTCTCTGTAACAAATTTCTGACAACACGCCAAATTTGAATTACTACATAACTCAATTACACAAAGAATCAGTGAAGAAGATTTCTCTATCAATAGAAAGAACATTTCCCCAACAAGAGCCACCACTTTTAAGATAACACAAACCATCATTCATCTAGACATGATAACACAGAAATTTTACATTAAATGGAGGACATGGGATGGTCACTGAGACCTACAAAGCCATTAGCTCCATGCAGATATTAATCTACAAATGGGGGTGACACCTAGGAGAACAAGAATATCCCATATGAACAAAGATGCTGATAATATGAGTTGTTGCAGAATATCCTCTTGCAGTACCAAAAATGACAAATATTGTAATTGGTCAAACAGTAATGAAACTTCTATGAACATTTGTACTATGACAATAGCTGAGAGAAAGTAATATTCATGGGCTGATATTAACCACTCGAATACACGATTCAGTTACAGGATGAAAGAAAATCATTTTAATGTTACATATTATATGTTTTGGTAAATGGATAGCAAGCAGAATAAAATCTGAACCTGATACTGGTAACTATTGCAGAGACACAAATGATGATGATGATGATGATCATGTGCCTTTTTAGGCAATACATCCCAGCTGCAATTGCGTCTGCCCTGGCTGGTGCAAGTGCTTTTAGGTGACTCCATATGGGTGACACAGCACTTTGAAGATGATCATGACACAACAAGCATTTCCCGTGTGAAGAGAATCTCTGACTCAACCGGGAATTTAAGCCGGGCTTCCTGCCTGTCAACGCCACATGCTGCCCAGTGGACTACGGAGATGGACAACTGATACACTAATCAGGTACAATATTAATTATTTATTGTCCATAGATTACATTAAAATTATGTAGACTTGAACCGAGCTGTTTAATATAAACAATGAGAAATACGTGAATAAGCAGCTGAAAATGATGAAATTTAGAAAGAATTATGTAGTATTTTAAAATGGCTGAATGGCCTATATCTCATATCCTCCATACACATTAAAAGAAATCACACAACAACAGAATATATTGCCAACAGTTCCATATACCAATTAACACCTATCCCAAAATCACATTTTTCATTGAAAACTGGTTTTCCCAAAAAATTTCATAAAAATTCAAGAAAGAAGATGTCATATTGTGAAGACTTCAAACACCAAATTAATGTACAACAATACCACTTACACAATTACAACGAAAGAATGACATGGCATCACTCCACATGCTTGTCACAGAGGATGATGACAATTTTTACACTGTTCCAAACTCAACTGCAACATACAGAAATTACACAAAGAATCAAGAAAGAAGACATTATTTTCAGAAGAAAGAAGAGGTTCTGTCACAAAAGTGACACTTCAGACAACACAAACAACCTGTCAACAAGACAAGTTTACACAGACAATTTACGTATTGTTTGGAGGATATGGGATGGTCACAGACACCTACAAAGCCATTAGCTACGAAGATATTAATCTACTTATGGTGGTGACACCTACTGGGATGACCATACAACACATAAGCATAAATGCTATTAACCATAATGGTTTCAGAATTGGCACTTGCAGTACAAATAATGACAATAATTGTAGATAGTATGACAGTAATGATACTACTATGAATAGTTGATTAAATACAAATCCTGAGAAAAATACTCATGGTTAAAGAATCAAACTGATAGTGCTATTTGGTAACACAATGAATTAAAAAAGATTTGTACCATGGAACTATATAATTACATAAATAAAATAGTGAATCTAAACTGAAAACTATAACTAATGCATTACCCGAGTAAATAATAAATTTTTCTTATTCATAGCACACATATGAATCATTTTTCATTGAAGAAAGGTGAATATTGTTAAATATGCAGAGAGTGATTATAAATCTTACAAGTATCTGTAATGATGAAATTGACAATGAAAGCTATTCGCAATTTAAAAGTGGCAGAATAATGTACAGATGATATCCTCCATTAAAAACAAAAAATCCACATGACAACAGAACAGATTGCATACGGTACAGGTTCTTACAATATTAAACACCTAGCCGATAATGACACTATTCTTCAAAATATATTTCTCCCCAAAATTACACAACGATTCAAGAAAGAAGAGGTTATATTATGAAGAATCAAAACAGAAAATTATAGAAAATCCTTTCAGAGCATCTAAAGTCGGTACTACCATGGCAACACACCCAACATTGTCACACAATCTCTTATAACAAATTTCGTACACCGTACTAAATTATGTGAGGATTCAAGAAAGGTGTTCTATCAAGAAGAATCAATACACAAATTTATTCTACAGCAAATTCTGTCACACCACAAGTGGATACTACCACAAGACACACTCAAACATCTCACACAATCGCTTTAACTAATTTCTTACACCATACCAAATTTCAACAACTACATAGATCAACAAGTACATGAAGAATCAAGAAAGAAAGTTTCACAATCACAAAAAAGATGACCTACCTTCACCAAAGGACTCATAAGACAACACAAACAATCATTCAACTAGACATGACAACACAGACAATTTACATAAAATGGAGGATATAGTATGGTCACTGAGACCTACATAGCCATTAACTCTAAGCAGATTTTAATTTACATGTGGTGGTGACACCTACTAGAATGAGCAAGATTATATAACATATGAGCAGATATGTTGATACCCTTAGTGGTTTCTAAACTGGCACTTACCATCTGAAATACGAGAAATAGTATGAGAGCAATGAAAGTGCAATGAACAGTTAATGAATTACTAATACTTACTCAGAGAAACATTCACGTATGAGGTGTTCAAACTCATAGAATGATTTGCTAACAGAATAAAAAAAGTTACTTCAACCATGCTATCATATTATTCAGTTTAAGCTGATGAATGCATATGACATTAAAAATATAAGACTTCATGTCATAGATAATGCACAACACAAGTGCAATACATATTTCTTATCTCCATAGCACACATTCCAATGACATTGGGTTGAAATGAGCTGAATCTTTTAAAATACTGTGACAGAGATAATTTAGTTAGAATATAAGTCCAAATTGATCAGAATGCTATGGTTTTTTTCCCGTGTGGGGTTTGCTAGTCCCCCATCGGGCGCCTCCCCAGGTGGCGGATAGGGGAAAGCTCTCCACAAATGGAGGGTACCGGGGAAATAAAACACCCGGGGTGGACCAAAACTAGCACGGGTAGGGAAAGATGTTGACCAGAATGGAGCTGAATGTTGCTAAACATAGACACAATAGTAAGCAACTTGATATGTTGCTAAAAGGAAGAGTGTTCTAAAGAAATGAATGCACTATTTATAAATGGCAAAATACCTTATACCTTATGTCCTCCATATACAAACAAAAAATTCACATAACAGAACAGATTGCCTACAGATCCATACCATGCTCAGCACTCACGCAGTAGCACACAATTCAATTCAAACTGATTATCCCCAAAATTTACATTGTGATTCAAGATAACAGATGTTTTGGCATGAGAAATCAAAACAAAAATATACTGAATAGTAAAAACTCACACAATAACACAAGTGGATACGGCCACAAACACACCCAATATTGTCACGCATTCTCTGTAACAAATTTCTGACAACACGCCAAATTTGAATTACTACATAACTCAATTACACAAAGAATCAGTGAAGAAGATTTCTCTATCAATAGAAAGAACATTTCCCCAACAAGAGCCACCACTTTTAAGATAACACAAACCATCATTCATCTAGACATGATAACACAGAAATTTTACATTAAATGGAGGACATGGGATGGTCACTGAGACCTACAAAGCCATTAGCTCCATGCAGATATTAATCTACAAATGGGGGTGACACCTAGGAGAACAAGAATATCCCATATGAACAAAGATGCTGATAATATGAGTTGTTGCAGAATATCCTCTTGCAGTACCAAAAATGACAAATATTGTAATTGGTCAAACAGTAATGAAACTTCTATGAACATTTGTACTATGACAATAGCTGAGAGAAAGTAATATTCATGGGCTGATATTAACCACTCGAATACACGATTCAGTTACAGGATGAAAGAAAATCATTTTAATGTTACATATTATATGTTTTGGTAAATGGATAGCAAGCAGAATAAAATCTGAACCTGATACTGGTAACTATTGCAGAGACACAAATGATGATGATGATGATGATCATGTGCCTTTTTAGGCAATACATCCCAGCTGCAATTGCGTCTGCCCTGGCTGGTGCAAGTGCTTTTAGGTGACTCCATATGGGTGACACAGCACTTTGAAGATGATCATGACACAACAAGCATTTCCCGTGTAAAGAGAATCTCTGACTCAACCGGGAATTTAAGCCGGGCTTCCTGCCTGTCAACGCCACATGCTGCCCAGTGGACTACGGAGATGGACAACTGATACACTAATCAGGTACAATATTAATTATTTATTGTCCATAGATTACATTAAAATTATGTAGACTTGAACCGAGCTGTTTAATATAAACAATGAGAAATACGTGAATAAGCAGCTGAAAATGATGAAATTTAGAAAGAATTATGTAGTATTTTAAAATGGCTGAATGGCCTATATCTCATATCCTCCATACACATTAAAAGAAATCACACAACAACAGAATATATTGCCAACAGTTCCATATACCAATTAACACCTATCCCAAAATCACATTTTTCATTGAAAACTGGTTTTCCCAAAAAATTTCATAAAAATTCAAGAAAGAAGATGTCATATTGTGAAGACTTCAAACACCAAATTAATGTACAACAATACCACTTACACAATTACAACGAAAGAATGACATGGCATCACTCCACATGCTTGTCACAGAGGATGATGACAATTTTTACACTGTTCCAAACTCAACTGCAACATACAGAAATTACACTAAGAATCAAGAAAGAAGACATTATTTTCAGAAGAAAGAAGAGGTTCTGTCACAAAAGTGACACTTCAGACAACACAAACAACCTGTCAACAAGACAAGTTTACACAGACAATTTACGTATTGTTTGGAGGATATGGGATGGTCACAGACACCTACAAAGCCATTAGCTACGAAGATATTAATCTACTTATGGTGGTGACACCTACTGGGATGACCATACAACACATAAGCATAAATGCTACTAACCATAATGGTTTCAGAATTGGCACTTGCAGTACAAATAATGACAATAATTGTAGATAGTATGACAGTAATGATACTACTATGAATAGTTGATTAAATACAAATCCTGAGAAAAATACTCATGGTTAAAGAATCAAACTGATAGTGCTATTTGGTAACACAATGAATTAAAAAAGATTTGTACCATGGAACTATATAATTACATAAATAAAATAGTGAATCTAAACTGAAAACTATAACTAAAGCATTACCCGAGTAAATAATAAATTTTTCTTATTCATAGCACACATATGAATCATTTTTCATTGAAGAAAGGTGAATATTGTTAAATATGCAGAGAGTGATTATAAATCTTACAAGTATCTGTAATGATGAAATTGACAATGAAAGCTATTCGCAATTTAAAAGTGGCAGAATAATGTACAGATGATATCCTCCATTAAAAACAAAAAATCCACATGACAACAGAACAGATTGCATACGGTACAGGTTCTTACAATATTAAACACCTAGCCGATAATGACACTATTCTTCAAAATATATTTCTCCCCAAAATTACACAACGATTCAAGAAAGAAGAGGTTATATTATGAAGAATCAAAACAGAAAATTATAGAAAATCCTTTCAGAGCATCTAAAGTCGGTACTACCATGGCAACACACCCAACATTGTCACACAATCTCTTATAACAAATTTCGTACACCGTACTAAATTATGTGAGGATTCAAGAAAGGTGTTCTATCAAGAAGAATCAATACACAAATTTATTCTACAGCAAATTCTGTCACACCACAAGTGGATACTACCACAAGACACACTCAAACATCTCACACAATCGCTTTAACTAATTTCTTACACCATACCAAATTTCAACAACTACATAGATCAACAAGTACATGAAGAATCAAGAAAGAAAGTTTCACAATCACAAAAAAGATGACCTACCTTCACCAAAGGACTCATAAGACAACACAAACAATCATTCAACTAGACATGACAACACAGACAATTTACATAAAATGGAGGATATAGTATGGTCACTGAGACCTACATAGCCATTAACTCTAAGCAGATTTTAATTTACATATGGTGGTGACACCTACTAGAATGAGCAAGATTATATAACATATGAGCAGATATGTTGATACCCTTAGTGGTTTCTAAACTGGCACTTACCATCTGAAATACGAGAAATAGTATGAGAGCAATGAAAGTGCAATGAACAGTTAATGAATTACTAATACTTACTCAGAGAAACATTCACGTATGAGGTGTTCAAACTCATAGAATGATTTGCTAACAGAATAAAAAAAGTTACTTCAACCATGCTATCATATTATTCAGTTTAAGCTGATGAATGCATATGACATTAAAAATATAAGACTTCATGTCATAGATAATGCACAACACAAGTGCAATACATATTTCTTATCTCCATAGCACACATTCCAATGACATTGGGTTGAAATGAGCTGAATCTTTTAAAATACTGTGACAGAGATAATTTAGTTAGAATATAAGTCAAAATTGATCAGAATGCTATGGTTTTTTTCCCGTGTGGGGTTTGCTAGTCCCCCATCGGGCGCCTCCCCAGGTGGCGGATAGGGGAAAGCTCTCCACAAATGGAGGGTACCGGGGAAATAAAACACCCGGGGTGGACCAAAACTAGCACGGGTAGGGAAAGATGTTGACCAGAATGGAGCTGAATGTTGCTAAACATAGACACAATAGTAAGCAACTTGATATGTTGCTAAAAGGAAGAGTGTTCTAAAGAAATGAATGCACTATTTATAAATGGCAAAATACCTTATACCTTATGTCCTCCATATACAAACAAAAAATTCACATAACAGAACAGATTGCCTACAGATCCATACCATGCTCAGCACTCACGCAGTAGCACACAATTCAATTCAAACTGATTATCCCCAAAATTTACATTGTGATTCAAGATAACAGATGTTTTGGCATGAGAAATCAAAACAAAAATATACTGAATAGTAAAAACTCACACAATAACACAAGTGGATACGGCCACAAACACACCCAATATTGTCACGCATTCTCTGTAACAAATTTCTGACAACACGCCAAATTTGAATTACTACATAACTCAATTACACAAAGAATCAGTGAAGAAGATTTCTCTATCAATAGAAAGAACATTTCCCCAACAAGAGCCACCACTTTTAAGATAACACAAACCATCATTCATCTAGACATGATAACACAGAAATTTTACATTAAATGGAGGACATGGGATGGTCACTGAGACCTACAAAGCCATTAGCTCCATGCAGATATTAATCTACAAATGGGGGTGACACCTAGGAGAACAAGAATATCCCATATGAACAAAGATGCTGATAATATGAGTTGTTGCAGAATATCCTCTTGCAGTACCAAAAATGACAAATATTGTAATTGGTCAAACAGTAATGAAACTTCTATGAACATTTGTACTATGACAATAGCTGAGAGAAAGTAATATTCATGGGCTGATATTAACCACTCGAATACACGATTCAGTTACAGGATGAAAGAAAATCATTTTAATGTTACATATTATATGTTTTGGTAAATGGATAGCAAGCAGAATAAAATCTGAACCTGATACTGGTAACTATTGCAGAGACACAAATGATGATGATGATGATGATCATGTGCCTTTTTAGGCAATACATCCCAGCTGCAATTGCGTCTGCCCTGGCTGGTGCAAGTGCTTTTAGGTGACTCCATATGGGTGACACAGCACTTTGAAGATGATCATGACACAACAAGCATTTCCCGTGTGAAGAGAATCTCTGACTCAACCGGGAATTTAAGCCGGGCTTCCTGCCTGTCAACGCCACATGCTGCCCAGTGGACTACGGAGATGGACAACTGATACACTAATCAGGTACAATATTAATTATTTATTGTCCATAGATTACATTAAAATTATGTAGACTTGAACCGAGCTGTTTAATATAAACAATGAGAAATACGTGAATAAGCAGCTGAAAATGATGAAATTTAGAAAGAATTATGTAGTATTTTAAAATGGCTGAATGGCCTATATCTCATATCCTCCATACACATTAAAAGAAATCACACAACAACAGAATATATTGCCAACAGTTCCATATACCAATTAACACCTATCCCAAAATCACATTTTTCATTGAAAACTGGTTTTCCCAAAAAATTTCATAAAAATTCAAGAAAGAAGATGTCATATTGTGAAGACTTCAAACACCAAATTAATGTACAACAATACCACTTACACAATTACAACGAAAGAATGACATGGCATCACTCCACATGCTTGTCACAGAGGATGATGACAATTTTTACACTGTTCCAAACTCAACTGCAACATACAGAAATTACACTAAGAATCAAGAAAGAAGACATTATTTTCAGAAGAAAGAAGAGGTTCTGTCACAAAAGTGACACTTCAGACAACACAAACAACCTGTCAACAAGACAAGTTTACACAGACAATTTACGTATTGTTTGGAGGATATGGGATGGTCACAGACACCTACAAAGCCATTAGCTACGAAGATATTAATCTACTTATGGTGGTGACACCTACTGGGATGACCATACAACACATAAGCATAAATGCTACTAACCATAATGGTTTCAGAATTGGCACTTGCAGTACAAATAATGACAATAATTGTAGATAGTATGACAGTAATGATACTACTATGAATAGTTGATTAAATACAAATCCTGAGAAAAATACTCATGGTTAAAGAATCAAACTGATAGTGCTATTTGGTAACACAATGAATTAAAAAAGATTTGTACCATGGAACTATATAATTACATAAATAAAATAGTGAATCTAAACTGAAAACTATAACTAATGCATTACCCGAGTAAATAATAAATTTTTCTTATTCATAGCACACATATGAATCATTTTTCATTGAAGAAAGGTGAATATTGTTAAATATGCAGAGAGTGATTATAAATCTTACAAGTATCTGTAATGATGAAATTGACAATGAAAGCTATTCGCAATTTAAAAGTGGCAGAATAATGTACAGATGATATCCTCCATTAAAAACAAAAAATCCACATGACAACAGAACAGATTGCATACGGTACAGGTTCTTACAATATTAAACACCTAGCCGATAATGACACTATTCTTCAAAATATATTTCTCCCCAAAATTACACAACGATTCAAGAAAGAAGAGGTTATATTATGAAGAATCAAAACAGAAAATTATAGAAAATCCTTTCAGAGCATCTAAAGTCGGTACTACCATGGCAACACACCCAACATTGTCACACAATCTCTTATAACAAATTTCGTACACCGTACTAAATTATGTGAGGATTCAAGAAAGGTGTTCTATCAAGAAGAATCAATACACAAATTTATTCTACAGCAAATTCTGTCACACCACAAGTGGATACTACCACAAGACACACTCAAACATCTCACACAATCGCTTTAACTAATTTCTTACACCATACCAAATTTCAACAACTACATAGATCAACAAGTACATGAAGAATCAAGAAAGAAAGTTTCACAATCACAAAAAAGATGACCTACCTTCACCAAAGGACTCATAAGACAACACAAACAATCATTCAACTAGACATGACAACACAGACAATTTACATAAAATGGAGGATATAGTATGGTCACTGAGACCTACATAGCCATTAACTCTAAGCAGATTTTAATTTACATATGGTGGTGACACCTACTAGAATGAGCAAGATTATATAACATATGAGCAGATATGTTGATACCCTTAGTGGTTTCTAAACTGGCACTTACCATCTGAAATACGAGAAATAGTATGAGAGCAATGAAAGTGCAATGAACAGTTAATGAATTACTAATACTTACTCAGAGAAACATTCACGTATGAGGTGTTCAAACTCATAGAATGATTTGCTAACAGAATAAAAAAAGTTACTTCAACCATGCTATCATATTATTCAGTTTAAGCTGATGAATGCATATGACATTAAAAATATAAGACTTCATGTCATAGATAATGCACAACACAAGTGCAATACATATTTCTTATCTCCATAGCACACATTCCAATGACATTGGGTTGAAATGAGCTGAATCTTTTAAAATACTGTGACAGAGATAATTTAGTTAGAATATAAGTCCAAATTGATCAGAATGCTATGGTTTTTTTCCCGTGTGGGGTTTGCTAGTCCCCCATCGGGCGCCTCCCCAGGTGGCGGATAGGGGAAAGCTCTCCACAAATGGAGGGTACCGGGGAAATAAAACACCCGGGGTGGACCAAAACTAGCACGGGTAGGGAAAGATGTTGACCAGAATGGAGCTGAATGTTGCTAAACATAGACACAATAGTAAGCAACTTGATATGTTGCTAAAAGGAAGAGTGTTCTAAAGAAATGAATGCACTATTTATAAATGGCAAAATACCTTATACCTTATGTCCTCCATATACAAACAAAAAATTCACATAACAGAACAGATTGCCTACAGATCCATACCATGCTCAGCACTCACGCAGTAGCACACAATTCAATTCAAACTGATTATCCCCAAAATTTACATTGTGATTCAAGATAACAGATGTTTTGGCATGAGAAATCAAAACAAAAATATACTGAATAGTAAAAACTCACACAATAACACAAGTGGATACGGCCACAAACACACCCAATATTGTCACGCATTCTCTGTAACAAATTTCTGACAACACGCCAAATTTGAATTACTACATAACTCAATTACACAAAGAATCAGTGAAGAAGATTTCTCTATCAATAGAAAGAACATTTCCCCAACAAGAGCCACCACTTTTAAGATAACACAAACCATCATTCATCTAGACATGATAACACAGAAATTTTACATTAAATGGAGGACATGGGATGGTCACTGAGACCTACAAAGCCATTAGCTCCATGCAGATATTAATCTACAAATGGGGGTGACACCTAGGAGAACAAGAATATCCCATATGAACAAAGATGCTGATAATATGAGTTGTTGCAGAATATCCTCTTGCAGTACCAAAAATGACAAATATTGTAATTGGTCAAACAGTAATGAAACTTCTATGAACATTTGTACTATGACAATAGCTGAGAGAAAGTAATATTCATGGGCTGATATTAACCACTCGAATACACGATTCAGTTACAGGATGAAAGAAAATCATTTTAATGTTACATATTATATGTTTTGGTAAATGGATAGCAAGCAGAATAAAATCTGAACCTGATACTGGTAACTATTGCAGAGACACAAATGATGATGATGATGATGATCATGTGCCTTTTTAGGCAATACATCCCAGCTGCAATTGCGTCTGCCCTGGCTGGTGCAAGTGCTTTTAGGTGACTCCATATGGGTGACACAGCACTTTGAAGATGATCATGACACAACAAGCATTTCCCGTGTAAAGAGAATCTCTGACTCAACCGGGAATTTAAGCCGGGCTTCCTGCCTGTCAACGCCACATGCTGCCCAGTGGACTACGGAGATGGACAACTGATACACTAATCAGGTACAATATTAATTATTTATTGTCCATAGATTACATTAAAATTATGTAGACTTGAACCGAGCTGTTTAATATAAACAATGAGAAATACGTGAATAAGCAGCTGAAAATGATGAAATTTAGAAAGAATTATGTAGTATTTTAAAATGGCTGAATGGCCTATATCTCATATCCTCCATACACATTAAAAGAAATCACACAACAACAGAATATATTGCCAACAGTTCCATATACCAATTAACACCTATCCCAAAATCACATTTTTCATTGAAAACTGGTTTTCCCAAAAAATTTCATAAAAATTCAAGAAAGAAGATGTCATATTGTGAAGACTTCAAACACCAAATTAATGTACAACAATACCACTTACACAATTACAACGAAAGAATGACATGGCATCACTCCACATGCTTGTCACAGAGGATGATGACAATTTTTACACTGTTCCAAACTCAACTGCAACATACAGAAATTACACTAAGAATCAAGAAAGAAGACATTATTTTCAGAAGAAAGAAGAGGTTCTGTCACAAAAGTGACACTTCAGACAACACAAACAACCTGTCAACAAGACAAGTTTACACAGACAATTTACGTATTGTTTGGAGGATATGGGATGGTCACAGACACCTACAAAGCCATTAGCTACGAAGATATTAATCTACTTATGGTGGTGACACCTACTGGGATGACCATACAACACATAAGCATAAATGCTACTAACCATAATGGTTTCAGAATTGGCACTTGCAGTACAAATAATGACAATAATTGTAGATAGTATGACAGTAATGATACTACTATGAATAGTTGATTAAATACAAATCCTGAGAAAAATACTCATGGTTAAAGAATCAAACTGATAGTGCTATTTGGTAACACAATGAATTAAAAAAGATTTGTACCATGGAACTATATAATTACATAAATAAAATAGTGAATCTAAACTGAAAACTATAACTAAAGCATTACCCGAGTAAATAATAAATTTTTCTTATTCATAGCACACATATGAATCATTTTTCATTGAAGAAAGGTGAATATTGTTAAATATGCAGAGAGTGATTATAAATCTTACAAGTATCTGTAATGATGAAATTGACAATGAAAGCTATTCGCAATTTAAAAGTGGCAGAATAATGTACAGATGATATCCTCCATTAAAAACAAAAAATCCACATGACAACAGAACAGATTGCATACGGTACAGGTTCTTACAATATTAAACACCTAGCCGATAATGACACTATTCTTCAAAATATATTTCTCCCCAAAATTACACAACGATTCAAGAAAGAAGAGGTTATATTATGAAGAATCAAAACAGAAAATTATAGAAAATCCTTTCAGAGCATCTAAAGTCGGTACTACCATGGCAACACACCCAACATTGTCACACAATCTCTTATAACAAATTTCGTACACCGTACTAAATTATGTGAGGATTCAAGAAAGGTGTTCTATCAAGAAGAATCAATACACAAATTTATTCTACAGCAAATTCTGTCACACCACAAGTGGATACTACCACAAGACACACTCAAACATCTCACACAATCGCTTTAACTAATTTCTTACACCATACCAAATTTCAACAACTACATAGATCAACAAGTACATGAAGAATCAAGAAAGAAAGTTTCACAATCACAAAAAAGATGACCTACCTTCACCAAAGGACTCATAAGACAACACAAACAATCATTCAACTAGACATGACAACACAGACAATTTACATAAAATGGAGGATATAGTATGGTCACTGAGACCTACATAGCCATTAACTCTAAGCAGATTTTAATTTACATATGGTGGTGACACCTACTAGAATGAGCAAGATTATATAACATATGAGCAGATATGTTGATACCCTTAGTGGTTTCTAAACTGGCACTTACCATCTGAAATACGAGAAATAGTATGAGAGCAATGAAAGTGCAATGAACAGTTAATGAATTACTAATACTTACTCAGAGAAACATTCACGTATGAGGTGTTCAAACTCATAGAATGATTTGCTAACAGAATAAAAAAAGTTACTTCAACCATGCTATCATATTATTCAGTTTAAGCTGATGAATGCATATGACATTAAAAATATAAGACTTCATGTCATAGATAATGCACAACACAAGTGCAATACATATTTCTTATCTCCATAGCACACATTCCAATGACATTGGGTTGAAATGAGCTGAATCTTTTAAAATACTGTGACAGAGATAATTTAGTTAGAATATAAGTCAAAATTGATCAGAATGCTATGGTTTTTTTCCCGTGTGGGGTTTGCTAGTCCCCCATCGGGCGCCTCCCCAGGTGGCGGATAGGGGAAAGCTCTCCACAAATGGAGGGTACCGGGGAAATAAAACACCCGGGGTGGACCAAAACTAGCACGGGTAGGGAAAGATGTTGACCAGAATGGAGCTGAATGTTGCTAAACATAGACACAATAGTAAGCAACTTGATATGTTGCTAAAAGGAAGAGTGTTCTAAAGAAATGAATGCACTATTTATAAATGGCAAAATACCTTATACCTTATGTCCTCCATATACAAACAAAAAATTCACATAACAGAACAGATTGCCTACAGATCCATACCATGCTCAGCACTCACGCAGTAGCACACAATTCAATTCAAACTGATTATCCCCAAAATTTACATTGTGATTCAAGATAACAGATGTTTTGGCATGAGAAATCAAAACAAAAATATACTGAATAGTAAAAACTCACACAATAACACAAGTGGATACGGCCACAAACACACCCAATATTGTCACGCATTCTCTGTAACAAATTTCTGACAACACGCCAAATTTGAATTACTACATAACTCAATTACACAAAGAATCAGTGAAGAAGATTTCTCTATCAATAGAAAGAACATTTCCCCAACAAGAGCCACCACTTTTAAGATAACACAAACCATCATTCATCTAGACATGATAACACAGAAATTTTACATTAAATGGAGGACATGGGATGGTCACTGAGACCTACAAAGCCATTAGCTCCATGCAGATATTAATCTACAAATGGGGGTGACACCTAGGAGAACAAGAATATCCCATATGAACAAAGATGCTGATAATATGAGTTGTTGCAGAATATCCTCTTGCAGTACCAAAAATGACAAATATTGTAATTGGTCAAACAGTAATGAAACTTCTATGAACATTTGTACTATGACAATAGCTGAGAGAAAGTAATATTCATGGGCTGATATTAACCACTCGAATACACGATTCAGTTACAGGATGAAAGAAAATCATTTTAATGTTACATATTATATGTTTTGGTAAATGGATAGCAAGCAGAATAAAATCTGAACCTGATACTGGTAACTATTGCAGAGACACAAATGATGATGATGATGATGATCATGTGCCTTTTTAGGCAATACATCCCAGCTGCAATTGCGTCTGCCCTGGCTGGTGCAAGTGCTTTTAGGTGACTCCATATGGGTGACACAGCACTTTGAAGATGATCATGACACAACAAGCATTTCCCGTGTGAAGAGAATCTCTGACTCAACCGGGAATTTAAGCCGGGCTTCCTGCCTGTCAACGCCACATGCTGCCCAGTGGACTACGGAGATGGACAACTGATACACTAATCAGGTACAATATTAATTATTTATTGTCCATAGATTACATTAAAATTATGTAGACTTGAACCGAGCTGTTTAATATAAACAATGAGAAATACGTGAATAAGCAGCTGAAAATGATGAAATTTAGAAAGAATTATGTAGTATTTTAAAATGGCTGAATGGCCTATATCTCATATCCTCCATACACATTAAAAGAAATCACACAACAACAGAATATATTGCCAACAGTTCCATATACCAATTAACACCTATCCCAAAATCACATTTTTCATTGAAAACTGGTTTTCCCAAAAAATTTCATAAAAATTCAAGAAAGAAGATGTCATATTGTGAAGACTTCAAACACCAAATTAATGTACAACAATACCACTTACACAATTACAACGAAAGAATGACATGGCATCACTCCACATGCTTGTCACAGAGGATGATGACAATTTTTACACTGTTCCAAACTCAACTGCAACATACAGAAATTACACTAAGAATCAAGAAAGAAGACATTATTTTCAGAAGAAAGAAGAGGTTCTGTCACAAAAGTGACACTTCAGACAACACAAACAACCTGTCAACAAGACAAGTTTACACAGACAATTTACGTATTGTTTGGAGGATATGGGATGGTCACAGACACCTACAAAGCCATTAGCTACGAAGATATTAATCTACTTATGGTGGTGACACCTACTGGGATGACCATACAACACATAAGCATAAATGCTACTAACCATAATGGTTTCAGAATTGGCACTTGCAGTACAAATAATGACAATAATTGTAGATAGTATGACAGTAATGATACTACTATGAATAGTTGATTAAATACAAATCCTGAGAAAAATACTCATGGTTAAAGAATCAAACTGATAGTGCTATTTGGTAACACAATGAATTAAAAAAGATTTGTACCATGGAACTATATAATTACATAAATAAAATAGTGAATCTAAACTGAAAACTATAACTAAAGCATTACCCGAGTAAATAATAAATTTTTCTTATTCATAGCACACATATGAATCATTTTTCATTGAAGAAAGGTGAATATTGTTAAATATGCAGAGAGTGATTATAAATCTTACAAGTATCTGTAATGATGAAATTGACAATGAAAGCTATTCGCAATTTAAAAGTGGCAGAATAATGTACAGATGATATCCTCCATTAAAAACAAAAAATCCACATGACAACAGAACAGATTGCATACGGTACAGGTTCTTACAATATTAAACACCTAGCCGATAATGACACTATTCTTCAAAATATATTTCTCCCCAAAATTACACAACGATTCAAGAAAGAAGAGGTTATATTATGAAGAATCAAAACAGAAAATTATAGAAAATCCTTTCAGAGCATCTAAAGTCGGTACTACCATGGCAACACACCCAACATTGTCACACAATCTCTTATAACAAATTTCGTACACCGTACTAAATTATGTGAGGATTCAAGAAAGGTGTTCTATCAAGAAGAATCAATACACAAATTTATTCTACAGCAAATTCTGTCACACCACAAGGGGATACTACCACAAGACACACTCAAACATCTCACACAATCGCTTTAACTAATTTCTTACACCATACCAAATTTCAACAACTACATAGATCAACAAGTACATGAAGAATCAAGAAAGAAAGTTTCACAATCACAAAAAAGATGACCTACCTTCACCAAAGGACTCATAAGACAACACAAACAATCATTCAACTAGACATGACAACACAGACAATTTACATAAAATGGAGGATATAGTATGGTCACTGAGACCTACATAGCCATTAACTCTAAGCAGATTTTAATTTACATATGGTGGTGACACCTACTAGAATGAGCAAGATTATATAACATATGAGCAGATATGTTGATACCCTTAGTGGTTTCTAAACTGGCACTTACCATCTGAAATACGAGAAATAGTATGAGAGCAATGAAAGTGCAATGAACAGTTAATGAATTACTAATACTTACTCAGAGAAACATTCACGTATGAGGTGTTCAAACTCATAGAATGATTTGCTAACAGAATAAAAAAAATTACTTCAACCATGCTATCATATTATTCAGTTTAAGCTGATGAATGCATATGACATTAAAAATATAAGACTTCATGTCATAGATAATGCACAACACAAGTGCAATACATATTTCTTATCTCCATAGCACACATTCCAATGACATTGGGTTCAAATGAGCTGAATCTTTTAAAATACTGTGACAGAGATAATTTAGTTAGAATATAAGTCAAAATTGATCAGAATGCTATGGTTTTTTTCCCGTGTGGGGTTTGCTAGTCCCCCATCGGGCGCCTCCCCAGGTGGCGGATAGGGGAAAGCTCTCCACAAATGGAGGGTACCGGGGAAATAAAACACCCGGGGTGGACCAAAACTAGCACGGGTAGGGAAAGATGTTGACCAGAATGGAGCTGAATGTTGCTAAACATAGACACAATAGTAAGCAACTTGATATGTTGCTAAAAGGAAGAGTGTTCTAAAGAAATGAATGCACTATTTATAAATGGCAAAATAACCTTATACCTTATGTCCTCCATATACAAACAAAAAATTCACATAACAGAACAGATTGCCTACAGATCCATACCATGCTCAGCACTCACGCAGTAGCACACAATTCAATTCAAACTGATTATCCCCAAAATTTACATTGTGATTCAAGATAACAGATGTTTTGGCATGAGAAATCAAAACAAAAATATACTGAATAGTAAAAACTCACACAATAACACAAGTGGATACGACCACAAACACACCCAATATTGTCACACATTCTCTGTAACAAATTTCTGACAACACGCCAAATTTGAATTACTACATAACTCAATTACACAAAGAATCAGTGAAGAAGATTTCTCTATCAATAGAAAGAACATTTCCCCAACAAGAGTCACCACTTTTAAGATAACACAAACCATCATTCATCTAGACATGATAACACAGAAATTTTACATTAAATGGAGGACATGGGATGGTCACTGAGACCTACAAAGCCATTAGCTCCATGCAGATATTAATCTACAAATGGGGGTGACACCTAGGAGAACAAGAATATCCCATATGAACAAAGATGCTGATAATATGAGTTGTTGCAGAATATCCTCTTGCAGTACCATAAATGACAAATATTGTAATTGGTCAAACAGTAATGAAACTTCTATGAACATTTGTACTATGACAATAGCTGAGAGAAAGTAATATTCATGGGCTGATATTAACCACTCGAATACACGATTCAGTTACAGGATGAAAGAAAATCATTTTAATGTTACATATTATATGTTTTGGTAAATGGATAGCAAGCAGAATAAAATCTGAACCTGATACTGGTAACTATTGCAGAGACACAAATGATGATATTGATGATGATCATGTGACTTTTTAGGCAATACATCCCAGCTGCAATTGCGTCTGCCCTGGCTGGTGCAAGTGCTTTTAGGTGACTCCATATGGGTGACACAGCACTTTGAAGATGATCATGACACAACAAGCATTTCCCGTGCCTGTCAACGCCACATGCTGCCCAGTGGACTACGGAGATGGACAACTGATACACTAATCAGGTACAATATTAATTATTTATTGTCCATAGATTACATTAAAATTATGTAGACTTGAACCGAGCTGTTTAATATAAACAATGAGAAATACGTGAATAAGCAGCTGAAAATGATGAAATTTAGAAAGAATTATGTAGTATTTTAAAATGGCTGAATGGCCTATATCTCATATCCTCCATACACATTAAAAGAAATCACACAACAACAGAATATATTGCCAACAGTTCCATATACCAATTAACACCTATCCCAAAATCATATTTTTCATTGAAAACTGGTTTCCCCAAAAAATTTCATAAAAATTCAAGAAAGAAGATGTCATATTGTGAAGACTTCAAACACCAAATTAATGTACAACAATACCACTTACACAATTACAACGAAAGAATGACATGGCATCACTCCACATGCTTGTCACAGAGGATGATGACAATTTTTACACTGTTCCAAACTCAACTGCAACATACAGAAATTACACAAAGAATCAAGAAAGAAGACATTATTTTCAGAAGAAAGAAGAGGTTCTGTCACAAAAGTGACACTTCAGACAACACAAACAACCTGTCAACAAGACAAGTTTACACAGACAATTTACGTATTGTTTGGAGGATATGGGATGGTCACAGACACCTACAAAGCCATTAGCTACGAAGATATTAATCTACTTATGGTGGTGACACCTACTGGGATGACCATACAACACATAAGCATAAATGCTACTAACCATAATGGTTTCAGAATTGGCACTTGCAGTACAAATAATGACAATAATTGTAGATAGTATGACAGTAATGATACTACTATGAATAGTTGATTAAATACAAATCCTGAGAAAAATACTCATGGTTAAAGAATCAAACTGATAGTGCTATTTGGTAACACAATGAATTAAAAAAGATTTGTACCATGGAACTATATAATTACATAAATAAAATAGTGAATCTAAACTGAAAACTATAACTAAAGCATTACCCGAGTAAATAATAAATTTTTCTTATTCATAGCACACATATGAATCATTTTTCATTGAAGAAAGGTGAATATTGTTAAATATGCAGAGAGTGATTATAAATCTTACAAGTATCTGTAATGATGAAATTGACAATGAAAGCTATTCGCAATTTAAAAGTGGCAGAATAATGTACAGATGATATCCTCCATTAAAAACAAAAAATCCACATGACAACAGAACAGATTGCATACGGTACAGGTTCTTACAATATTAAACACCTAGCCGATAATGACACTATTCTTCAAAATATATTTCTCCCCAAAATTACACAACGATTCAAGAAAGAAGAGGTTATATTATGAAGAATCAAAACAGAAAATTATAGAAAATCCTTTCAGAGCATCTAAAGTCGGTACTACCATGGCAACACACCCAACATTGTCACACAATCTCTTATAACAAATTTCGTACACCGTACTAAATTATGTGAGGATTCAAGAAAGGTGTTCTATCAAGAAGAATCAATACACAAATTTATTCTACAGCAAATTCTGTCACACCACAAGTGGATACTACCACAAGACACACTCAAACATCTCACACAATCGCTTTAACTAATTTCTTACACCATACCAAATTTCAACAACTACATAGATCAACAAGTACATGAAGAATCAAGAAAGAAAGTTTCACAATCACAAAAAAGATGACCTACCTTCACCAAAGGACTCATAAGACAACACAAACAATCATTCAACTAGACATGACAACACAGACAATTTACATAAAATGGAGGATATAGTATGGTCACTGAGACCTACATAGCCATTAACTCTAAGCAGATTTTAATTTACATATGGTGGTGACACCTACTAGAATGAGCAAGATTATATAACATATGAGCAGATATGTTGATACCCTTAGTGGTTTCTAAACTGGCACTTACCATCTGAAATACGAGAAATAGTATGAGAGCAATGAAAGTGCAATGAACAGTTAATGAATTACTAATACTTACTCAGAGAAACATTCATGTATGAGGTGTTCAAACTCATAGAATGATTTGCTAACAGAATAAAAAAAATTACTTCAACCATGCTATCATATTATTCAGTTTAAGCTGATGAATGCATATGACATTAAAAATATAAGACTTCATGTCATAGATAATGCACAACACAAGTGCAATACATATTTCTTATCTCCATAGCACACATTCCAATGACATTGGGTTGAAATGAGCTGAATCTTTTAAAATACTGTGACAGAGATAATTTAGTTAGAATATAAGTCCAAATTGATCAGAATGCTATGGTTTTTTTTCCCGTGTGGGGTTTGCTAGTCCCCCATCGGGCGCCTCCCCAGGTGGCGGATAGGGGAAAGCTCTCCACAAATGGAGGGTACCGGGGAAATAAAACACCTGGGGTGGACCAAAACTAGCACGGGTAGGGAAAGATGTTGACCAGAATGGAGCTGAATGTTGCTAAACATAGTCACAATAGTAAGCAACTTGATATGTTGCTAAAAGGAAGAGTGTTCTAAAGAAATGAATGCACTATTTATAAATGGCAAAATAACCTTATACCTTATGTCCTCCATATACAAACAAAAAATTCACATAACAGAACAGATTGCCTACAGATCCATACCATGCTCAGCACTCACGCAGTAGCACACAATTCAATGCAAACTGATTATCCCCAAAATTTACATTGTGATTCAAGATAACAGATGTTTTGGCATGAGAAATCAAAACAAAAATATACTGAATAGTAAAAACTCACACAATAACACAAGTGGATACGACCACAAACACACCCAATATTGTCACACATTCTCTGTAACAAATTTCTGACAACACGCCAAATTTGAATTACTACATAACTCAATTACACAAAGAATCAGTGAAGAAGATTTCTCTATCAATAGAAAGAACATTTCCCCAACAAGAGCCACCACTTTTAAGATAACACAAACCATCATTCATCTAGACATGATAACACAGAAATTTTACATTAAATGGAGGACATGGGATGGTCACTGAGACCTACAAAGCCATTAGCTCCATGCAGATATTAATCTACAAATGGGGGTGACACCTAGGAGAACAAGAATATCCCATATGAACAAAGATGCTGATAATACGAGTTGTTGCAGAATATCCTCTTGCAGTACCATAAATGACAAATATTGTAATTGGTCAAACAGTAATGAAACTTCTATGAACATTTGTACTATGACAATAGCTGAGAGAAAGTAATATTCATGGGCTGATATTAACCACTCAAATACACGATTCAGTTACAGGATGAAAGAAAATCATTTTAATGTTACATATTATATGTTTTGGTAAATGGATAGCAAGCAGAATAAAATCTGAACCTGATACTGGTAACTATTGCAGAGACACAAATGATGATGATGATGATGATCATGTGACTTTTTAGGCAATACATCCCAGCTGCAATTGCGTCTGCCCTGGCTGGTGCAAGTGCTTTTAGGTGACTCCATATGGGTGACACAGCACTTTGAAGATGATCATGACACAACAAGCATTTCCCGTGTGAAGAGAATCTCTGACTCAACCGGGAATTTAAGCCGGGCTTCCTGCCTGTCAACGCCACATGCTGCCCAGTGGACTACGGAGATGGACAACTGATACACTAATCAGGTACAATATTAATTATTTATTGTCCATAGATTACATTAAAATTATGTAGACTTGAACCGAGCTGTTTAATATAAACAATGAGAAATACGTGAATAAGCAGCTGAAAATGATGAAATTTAGAAAGAATTATGTAGTATTTTAAAATGGCTGAATGGCCTATATCTCATATCCTCCATACACATTAAAAGAAATCACACAACAACAGAATATATTGCCAACAGTTCCATATACCAATTAACACCTATCCCAAAATCATATTTTTCATTGAAAACTGGTTTCCCCAAAAAATTTCATAAAAATTCAAGAAAGAAGATGTCATATTGTGAAGACTTCAAACACCAAATTAATGTACAACAATACCACTTACACAATTACAACGAAAGAATGACATGGCATCACTCCACATGCTTGTCACAGAGGATGATGACAATTTTTACACTGTTCCAAACTCAACTGCAACATACAGAAATTACACAAAGAATAAAAAAAGAAGACATTATTTTCAGAAGAAAGAAGAGGTTCTGTCACAAAAGTGACACTTCAGACAACACAAACAACCTGTCAACAAGACAAGTTTACACAGACAATTTACGTATTGTTTGGAGGATATGGGATGGTCACAGACACCTACAAAGCCATTAGCTACGAAGATATTAATCTACTTATGGTGGTGACACCTACTGGGATGACCATACAACACATAAGCATAAATGCTACTAACCATAATGGTTTCAGAATTGGCACTTGCAGTACAAATAATGACAATAATTGTAGATAGTATGACAGTAATGATACTACTATGAATAGTTGATTAAATACAAATCCTGAGAAAAATACTCATGGTTAAAGAATCAAACTGATAGTGCTATTTGGTAACACAATGAATTAAAAAAGATTTGTACCATGGAACTATATAATTACATAAATAAAATAGTGAATCTAAACTGAAAACTATAACTAAAGCATTACCCGAGTAAATAATAAATTTTTCTTATTCATAGCACACATATGAATCATTTTTCATTGAAGAAAGGTGAATATTGTTAAATATGCAGAGAGTGATTATAAATCTTACAAGTATCTGTAATGATGAAATTGACAATGAAAGCTATTCGCAATTTAAAAGTGGCAGAATAATGTACAGATGATATCCTCCATTAAAAACAAAAAATCCACATGACAACAGAACAGATTGCATACGGTACAGGTTCTTACAATATTAAACACCTAGCCGATAATGACACTATTCTTCAAAATATATTTCTCCCCAAAATTACACAACGATTCAAGAAAGAAGAGGTTATATTATGAAGAATCAAAACAGAAAATTATAGAAAATCCTTTCAGAGCATCTAAAGTCGGTACTACCATGGCAACACACCCAACATTGTCACACAATCTCTTATAACAAATTTCGTACACCGTACTAAATTATGTGAGGATTCAAGAAAGGTGTTCTATCAAGAAGAATCAATACACAAATTTATTCTACAGCAAATTCTGTCACACCACAAGTGGATACTACCACAAGACACACTCAAACATCTCACACAATCGCTTTAACTAATTTCTTACACCATACCAAATTTCAACAACTACATAGATCAACAAGTACATGAAGAATCAAGAAAGAAAGTTTCACAATCACAAAAAAGATGACCTACCTTCACCAAAGGACTCATAAGACAACACAAACAATCATTCAACTAGACATGACAACACAGACAATTTACATAAAATGGAGGATATAGTATGGTCACTGAGACCTACATAGCCATTAACTCTAAGCAGATTTTAATTTACATATGGTGGTGACACCTACTAGAATGAGCAAGATTATATAACATATGAGCAGATATGTTGATACCCTTAGTGGTTTCTAAACTGGCACTTACCATCTGAAATACGAGAAATAGTATGAGAGCAATGAAAGTGCAATGAACAGTTAATGAATTACTAATACTTACTCAGAGAAACATTCATGTATGAGGTGTTCAAACTCATAGAATGATTTGCTAACAGAATAAAAAAAATTACTTCAACCATGCTATCATATTATTCAGTTTAAGCTGATGAATGCATATGACATTAAAAATATAAGACTTCATGTCATAGATAATGCACAACACAAGTGCAATACATATTTCTTATCTCCATAGCACACATTCCAATGACATTGGGTTGAAATGAGCTGAATCTTTTAAAATACTGTGACAGAGATAATTTAGTTAGAATATAAGTCCAAATTGATCAGAATGCTATGGTTTTTTTCCCGTGTGGGGTTTGCTAGTCCCCCATCGGGCGCCTCCCCAGGTGGCGGATAGGGGAAAGCTCTCCACAAATGGAGGGTACCGGGGAAATAAAACACCTGGGGTGGACCAAAACTACCACGGGTAGGGAAAGATGTTGACCAGAATGGAGCTGAATGTTGCTAAACATAGTCACAATAGTAAGCAACTTGATATGTTGCTAAAAGGAAGAGTGTTCTAAAGAAATGAATGCACTATTTATAAATGGCAAAATAACCTTATACCTTATGTCCTCCATATACAAACAAAAAATTCACATAACAGAACAGATTGCCTACAGATCCATACCATGCTCAGCACTCACGCAGTAGCACACAATTCAATGCAAACTGATTATCCCCAAAATTTACATTGTGATTCAAGATAACAGATGTTTTGGCATGAGAAATCAAAACAAAAATATACTGAATAGTAAAAACTCACACAATAACACAAGTGGATACGAGCACAAACACACCCAATATTGTCACACATTCTCTGTAACAAATTTCTGACAACACGCCAAATTTGAATTACTACATAACTCAATTACACAAAGAATCAGTGAAGAAGATTTCTCTATCAATAGAAAGAACATTTCCCCAACAAGAGCCACCACTTTTAAGATAACACAAACCATCATTCATCTAGACATGATAACACAGAAATTTTACATTAAATGGAGGACATGGGATGGTCACTGAGACCTACAAAGCCATTAGCTCCATGCAGATATTAATCTACAAATGGGGGTGACACTTAGGAGAACAAGAATATCCCATATGAACAAAGATGCTGATAATACGAGTTGTTGCAGAATATCCTCTTGCAGTACCATAAATGACAAATATTGTAATTGGTCAAACAGTAATGAAACTTCTATGAACATTTGTACTATGACAATAGCTGAGAGAAAGTAATATTCATGGGCTGATATTAACCACTCGAATACACGATTCAGTTACAGGATGAAAGAAAATCATTTTAATGTTACATATTATATGTTTTGGTAAATGGATAGCAAGCAGAATAAAATCTGAACCTGATACTGGTAACTATTGCAGAGACACAAATGATGATGATGATGATGATCATGTGACTTTTTAGGCAATACATCCCAGCTGCAATTGCGTCTGCCCTGGCTGGTGCAAGTGCTTTTAGGTGACTCCATATGGGTGACACAGCACTTTGAAGATGATCATGACACAACAAGCATTTCCCGTGTGAAGAGAATCTCTGACTCAACCGGGAATTTAAGCCGGGCTTCCTGCCTGTCAACGCCACATGCTGCCCAGTGGACTACGGAGATGGACAACTGATACACTAATCAGGTACAATATTAATTATTTATTGTCCATAGATTACATTAAAATTATGTAGACTTGAACCGAGCTGTTTAATATAAACAATGAGAAATACGTGAATAAGCAGCTGAAAATGATGAAATTTAGAAAGAATTATGTAGTATTTTAAAATGGCTGAATGGCCTATATCTCATATCCTCCATACACATTAAAAGAAATCACACAACAACAGAATATATTGCCAACAGTTCCATATACCAATTAACACCTATCCCAAAATCATATTTTTCATTGAAAACTGGTTTCCCCAAAAAATTTCATAAAAATTCAAGAAAGAAGATGTCATATTGTGAAGACTTCAAACACCAAATTAATGTACAACAATACCACTTACACAATTACAACGAAAGAATGACATGGCATCACTCCACATGCTTGTCACAGAGGATGATGACAATTTTTACACTGTTCCAAACTCAACTGCAACATACAGAAATTACACAAAGAATCAAGAAAGAAGACATTATTTTCAGAAGAAAGAAGAGGTTCTGTCACAAAAGTGACACTTCAGACAACACAAACAACCTGTCAACAAGACAAGTTTACACAGACAATTTACGTATTGTTTGGAGGATATGGGATGGTCACAGACACCTACAAAGCCATTAGCTACGAAGATATTAATCTACTTATGGTGGTGACACCTACTGGGATGACCATACAACACATAAGCATAAATGCTACTAACCATAATGGTTTCAGAATTGGCACTTGCAGTACAAATAATGACAATAATTGTAGATAGTATGACAGTAATGATACTACTATGAATAGTTGATTAAATACAAATCCTGAGAAAAATACTCATGGTTAAAGAATCAAACTGATAGTGCTATTTGGTAACACAATGAATTAAAAAAGATTTGTACCATGGAACTATATAATTACATAAATAAAATAGTGAATCTAAACTGAAAACTATAACTAAAGCATTACCCGAGTAAATAATAAATTTTTCTTATTCATAGCACACATATGAATCATTTTTCATTGAAGAAAGCTGAATATTGTTAAATATGCAGAGAGTGATTATAAATCTTACAAGTATCTGTAATGATGAAATTGACAATGAAAGCTATTCGCAATTTAAAAGTGGCAGAATAATGTACAGATGATATACTCCATTAAAAACAAAAAATCCACATGACAACAGAACAGATTGCATACGGTACAGGTTCTTACAATATTAAACACCTAGCCGATAATGACACTATTCTTCAAAATATATTTCTCCCCAAAATTACACAACGATTCAAGAAAGAAGAGGTTATATTATGAAGAATCAAAACAGAAAATTATAGAAAATCCTTTCAGAGCATCTAAAGTCGGTACTACCATGGCAACACACCCAACATTGTCACACAATCTCTTATAACAAATTTCGTACACCGTACTAAATTATGTGAGGATTCAAGAAAGGTGTTCTATCAAGAAGAATCAATACACAAATTTATTCTACAGCAAATTCTGTCACACCACAAGTGGATACTACCACAAGACACACTCAAACATCTCACACAATCGCTTTAACTAATTTCTTACACCATACCAAATTTCAACAACTACATAGATCAACAAGTACATGAAGAATCAAGAAAGAAAGTTTCACAATCACAAAAAAGATGACCTACCTTCACCAAAGGACTCATAAGACAACACAAACAATCATTCAACTAGACATGACAACACAGACAATTTACATAAAATGGAGGATATAGTATGGTCACTGAGACCTACATAGCCATTAACTCTAAGCAGATTTTAATTTACATATGGTGGTGACACCTACTAGAATGAGCAAGATTATATAACATATGAGCAGATATGTTGATACCCTTAGTGGTTTCTAAACTGGCACTTACCATCTGAAATACGAGAAATAGTATGAGAGCAATGAAAGTGCAATGAACAGTTAATGAATTACTAATACTTACTCAGAGAAACATTCACGTATGAGGTGTTCAAACTCATAGAATGATTTGCTAACAGAATAAAAAAAATTACTTCAACCATGCTATCATATTATTCAGTTTAAGCTGATGAATGCATATGACATTAAAAATATAAGACTTCATGTCATAGATAATGCACAACACAAGTGCAATACATATTTCTTATCTCCATAGCACACATTCCAATGACATTGGGTTGAAATGAGCTGAATCTTTTAAAATACTGTGACAGAGATAATTTAGTTAGAATATAAGTCCAAATTGATCAGAATGCTATGGTTTTTTTCCCGTGTGGGGTTTGCTAGTCCCCCATCGGGCGCCTCCCCAGGTGGCGGATAGGGGAAAGCTCTCCACAAATGGAGGGTACCGGGGAAATAAAACACCCGGGGTGGACCAAGACTAGCACGGGTAGGGAAAGATGTTGACCAGAATGGAGCTGAATGTTGCTAAACATAGACACAATAGTAAGCAACTTGATATGTTGCTAAAAGGAAGAGTGTTCTAAAGAAATGAATGCACTATTTATAAATGGCAAAATAACCTTATACCTTATGTCCTCCATATACAAACAAAAAATTCACATAACAGAACAGATTGCCTACAGATCCATACCATGCTCAGCACTCACGCAGTAGCACACAATTCAATGCAAACTGATTATCCCCAAAATTTACATTGTGATTCAAGATAACAGATGTTTTGGCATGAGAAATCAAAACAAAAATATACTGAATAGTAAAAACTCACACAATAACACAAGTGGATACGACCACAAACACACCCAATATTGTCACACATTCTCTGTAACAAATTTCTGACAACACGCCAAATTTGAATTACTACATAACTCAATTACACAAAGAATCAGTGAAGAAGATTTCTCTATCAATAGAAAGAACATTTCCCCAACAAGAGCCACCACTTTTAAGATAACACAAACCATCATTCATCTAGACATGATAACACAGAAATTTTACATTAAATGGAGGACATGGGATGGTCACTGAGACCTACAAAGCCATTAGCTCCATGCAGATATTAATCTACAAATGGGGGTGACACCTAGGAGAACAAGAATATCCCATATGAACAAAGATGCTGATAATACGAGTTGTTGCAGAATATCCTCTTGCAGTACCATAAATGACAAATATTGTAATTGGTCAAACAGTAATGAAACTTCTATGAACATTTGTACTATGACAATAGCTGAGAGAAAGTAATATTCATGGGCTGATATTAACCACTCGAATACACGATTCAGTTACAGGATGAAAGAAAATCATTTTAATGTTACATATTATATGTTTTGGTAAATGGATAGCAAGCAGAATAAAATCTGAACCTGATACTGGTAACTATTGCAGAGACACAAATGATGATGATGATGATGATCATGTGACTTTTTAGGCAATACATCCCAGCTGCAATTGCGTCTGCCCTGGCTGGTGCAAGTGCTTTTAGGTGACTCCATATGGGTGACACAGCACTTTGAAGATGATCATGACACAACAAGCATTTCCCGTGCCTGTCAACGCCACATGCTGCCCAGTGGACTACGGAGATGGACAACTGATACACTAATCAGGTACAATATTAATTATTTATTGTCCATAGATTACATTAAAATTATGTAGACTTGAACCGAGCTGTTTAATATAAACAATGAGAAATACGTGAATAAGCAGCTGAAAATGATGAAATTTAGAAAGAATTATGTAGTATTTTAAAATGGCTGAATGGCCTATATCTCATATCCTCCATACACATTAAAAGAAATCACACAACAACAGAATATATTGCCAACAGTTCCATATACCAATTAACACCTATCCCAAAATCACATATTTCATTGAAAACTGGTTTCCCCAAAAAATTTCATAAAAATTCAAGAAAGAAGATGTCATATTGTGAAGACTTCAAACACCAAATTAATGTACAACAATACCACTTACACAATTACAACGAAAGAATGACATGGCATCACTCCACATGCTTGTCACAGAGGATGATGACAATTTTTACACTGTTCCAAACTCAACTGCAACATACAGAAATTACACAAAGAAAAAAAAAAGAAGACATTATTTTCAGAAGAAAGAAGAGGTTCTGTCACAAAAGTGACACTTCAGACAACACAAACAACCTGTCAACAAGACAAGTTTACACAGACAATTTACGTATTGTTTGGAGGATATGGGATGGTCACAGACACCTACAAAGCCATTAGCTACGAAGATATTAATCTACTTATGGTGGTGACACCTACTGGGATGACCATACAACACATAAGCATAAATGCTACTAACCATAATGGTTTCAGAATTGGCACTTGCAGTACAAATAATGACAATAATTGTAGATAGTATGACAGTAATGATACTACTATGAATAGTTGATTAAATACAAATCCTGAGAAAAATACTCATGGTTAAAGAATCAAACTGATAGTGCTATTTGGTAACACAATGAATTAAAAAAGATTTGTACCATGGAACTATATAATTACATAAATAAAATAGTGAATCTAAACTGAAAACTATAACTAAAGCATTACCCGAGTAAATAATAAATTTTTCTTATTCATAGCACACATATGAATCATTTTTCATTGAAGAAAGGTGAATATTGTTAAATATGCAGAGAGTGATTATAAATCTTACAAGTATCTGTAATGATGAAATTGACAATGAAAGCTATTCGCAATTTAAAAGTGGCAGAATAATGTACAGATGATATCCTCCATTAAAAACAAAAAATCCACATGACAACAGAACAGATTGCATACGGTACAGGTTCTTACAATATTAAACACCTAGCCGATAATGACACTATTCTTCAAAATATATTTCTCCCCAAAATTACACAACGATTCAAGAAAGAAGAGGTTATATTATGAAGAATCAAAACAGAAAATTATAGAAAATCCTTTCAGAGCATCTAAAGTCGGTACTACCATGGCAACACACCCAACATTGTCACACAATCTCTTATAACAAATTTCGTACACCGTACTAAATTATGTGAGGATTCAAGAAAGGTGTTCTATCAAGAAGAATCAATACACAAATTTATTCTACAGCAAATTCTGTCACACCACAAGTGGATACTACCACAAGACACACTCAAACATCTCACACAATCGCTTTAACTAATTTCTTACACCATACCAAATTTCAACAACTACATAGATCAACAAGTACATGAAGAATCAAGAAAGAAAGTTTCACAATCACAAAAAAAGATGACCTACCTTCACCAAAGGACTCATAAGACAACACAAACAATCATTCAACTAGACATGACAACACAGACAATTTACATAAAATGGAGTATATAGTATGGTCACTGAGACCTACATAGCCATTAACTCTAAGCAGATTTTAATTTACATATGGTGGTGACACCTACTAGAATGAGCAAGATTATATAACATATGAGCAGATATGTTGATACCCTTAGTGGTTTCTAAACTGGCACTTACCATCTGAAATACGAGAAATAGTATGAGAGCAATGAAAGTGCAATGAACAGTTAATGAATTACTAATACTTACTCAGAGAAACATTCACGTATGAGGTGTTCAAACTCATAGAATGATTTGCTAACAGAATAAAAAAAATTACTTCAACCATGCTATCATATTATTCAGTTTAAGCTGATGAATGCATATGACATTAAAAATATAAAACTTCATGTCATAGATAATGCACAACACAAGTGCAATACATATTTCTTATCTCCATAGCACACATTCCAATGACATTGGGTTGAAATGAGCTGAATCTTTTAAAATACTGTGACAGAGATAATTTAGTTAGAATATAAGTCCAAATTGATCAGAATGCTATGGTTTTTTTCCCGTGTGGGGTTTGCTAGTCCCCCATCGGGCGCCTCCCCAGGTGGCGGATAGGGGAAAGCTCTCCACAAATGGAGGGTACCGGGGAAATAAAACACCCGGGGTGGACCAAAACTAGCACGGGTAGGGAAAGATGTTGACCAGAATGGAGCTGAATGTTGCTAAACATAGACACAATAGTAAGCAACTTGATATGTTGCTAAAAGGAAGAGTGTTCTAAAGAAATGAATGCACTATTTATAAATGGCAAAATAACCTTATACCTTATGTCCTCCATATACAAACAAAAAATTCACATAACAGAACAGATTGCCTACAGATCCATACCATGCTCAGCACTCACGCAGTAGCACACAATTCAATGCAAACTGATTATCCCCAAAATTTACATTGTGATTCAAGATAACAGATGTTTTGGCATGAGAAATCAAAACAAAAATATACTGAATAGTAAAAACTCACACAATAACACAAGTGGATACGACCACAAACACACCCAATATTGTCACACATTCTCTGTAACAAATTTCTGACAACACGCCAAATTTGAATTACTACATAACTCAATTACACAAAGAATCAGTGAAGAAGATTTCTCTATCAATAGAAAGAACATTTCCCCAACAAGAGCCACCACTTTTAAGATAACACAAACCATCATTCATCTAGACATGATAACACAGAAATTTTACATTAAATGGAGGACATGGGATGGTCACTGAGACCTACAAAGCCATTAGCTCCATGCAGATATTAATCTACAAATGGGGGTGACACCTAGGAGAACAAGAATATCCCATATGAACAAAGATGCTGATAATATGAGTTGTTGCAGAATATCCTCTTGCAGTACCATAAATGACAAATATTGTAATTGGTCAAACAGTAATGAAACTTCTATGAACATTTGTACTATGACAATAGCTGAGAGAAAGTAATATTCATGGGCTGATATTAACCACTCGAATACACGATTCAGTTACAGGATGAAAGAAAATCATTTTAATGTTACATATTATATGTTTTGGTAAATGGATAGCAAGCAGAATAAAATCTGAACCTGATACTGGTAACTATTGCAGAGACACAAATGATGATGATGATGATGATCATGTGACTTTTTAGGCAATACATCCCAGCTGCAATTGCGTCTGCCCTGGCTGGTGCAAGTGCTTTTAGGTGACTCCATATGGGTGACACAGCACTTTGAAGATGATCATGACACAACAAGCATTTCCCGTGTGAAGAGAATCTCTGACTCAACCGGGAATTTAAGCCGGGCTTCCTGCCTGTCAACACCACATGCTGCCCAGTGGACTACGGAGATGGACAACTGATACACTAATCAGGTACAATATTAATTATTTATTGTCCATAGATTACATTAAAATTATGTAGACTTGAACCGAGCTGTTTAATATAAACAATGAGAAATACGTGAATAAGCAGCTGAAAATGATGAAATTTAGAAAGAATTATGTAGTATTTTAAAATGGCTGAATGGCCTATATCTCATATCCTCCATACACATTAAAAGAAATCACACAACAACAGAATATATTGCCAACAGTTCCATATATCAATTAACACCTATCCCAAAATCACATATTTCATTGAAAACTGGTTTCCCCAAAAAATTTCATAAAAATTCAAGAAAGAAGATGTCATATTGTGAAGACTTCAAACACCAAATTAATGTACAACAATACCACTTACACAATTACAACGAAAGAATGACATGGCATCACTCCACATGCTTGTCACAGAGGATGATGACAATTTTTACACTGTTCCAAACTCAACTGCAACATACAGAAATTACACAAAGAATCAAGAAAGAAGACATTATTTTCAGAAGAAAGAAGAGGTTCTGTCACAAAAGTGACACTTCAGACAACACAAACAACCTGTCAACAAGACAAGTTTACACAGACAATTTACGTATTGTTTGGAGGATATGGGATGGTCACAGACACCTACAAAGCCATTAGCTACGAAGATATTAATCTACTTATGGTGGTGACACCTACTGGGATGACCATACAACACATAAGCATAAATGCTACTAACCATAATGGTTTCAGAATTGGCACTTGCAGTACAAATAATGACAATAATTGTAGATAGTATGACAGTAATGATACTACTATGAATAGTTGATTAAATACAAATCCTGAGAAAAATACCTATGGTTAAAGAATCAAACTGATAGTGCTATTTGGTAACACAATGAATTAAAAAAGATTTGTACCATGGAACTATATAATTACATAAATAAAATAGTGAATCTAAACTGAAAACTATAACTAAAGCATTACCCGAGTAAATAATAAATTTTTCTTATTCATAGCACACATATGAATCATTTTTCATTGAAGAAAGGTGAATATTGTTAAATATGCAGAGAGTGATTATAAATCTTACAAGTATCTGTAATGATGAAATTGACAATGAAAGCTATTCGCAATTTAAAAGTGGCAGAATAATGTACAGATGATATCCTCCATTAAAAACAAAAAATCCACATGACAACAGAACAGATTGCATACGGTACAGGTTCTTACAATATTAAACACCTAGCCGATAATGACACTATTCTTCAAAATATATTTCTCCCCAAAATTACACAACGATTCAAGAAAGAAGAGGTTATATTATGAAGAATCAAAACAGAAAATTATAGAAAATCCTTTCAGAGCATCTAAAGTCGGTACTACCATGGCAACACACCCAACATTGTCACACAATCTCTTATAACAAATTTCGTACACCGTACTAAATTATGTGAGGATTCAAGAAAGGTGTTCTATCAAGAAGAATCAATACACAAATTTATTCTACAGCAAATTCTGTCACACCACAAGTGGATACTACCACAAGACACACTCAAACATCTCACACAATCGCTTTAACTAATTTCTTACACCATACCAAATTTCAACAACTACATAGATCAACAAGTACATGAAGAATCAAGAAAGAAAGTTTCACAATCACAAAAAAGATGACCTACCTTCACCAAAGGACTCATAAGACAACACAAACAATCATTCAACTAGACATGACAACACAGACAATTTACATAAAATGGAGGATATAGTATGGTCACTGAGACCTACATAGCCATTAACTCTAAGCAGATTTTAATTTACATATGGTGGTGACACCTACTAGAATGAGCAAGATTATATAACATATGAGCAGATATGTTGATACCCTTAGTGGTTTCTAAACTGGCACTTACCATCTGAAATACGAGAAATAGTATGAGAGCAATGAAAGTGCAATGAACAGTTAATGAATTACTAATACTTACTCAGAGAAACATTCACGTATGAGGTGTTCAAACTCATAGAATGATTTGCTAACAGAATAAAAAAAATTACTTCAACCATGCTATCATATTATTCAGTTTAAGCTGACGAATGCATATGACATTAAAAATATAAGACTTCATGTCATAGATAATGCACAACACAAGTGCAATACATATTTCTTATCTCCATAGCACACATTCCAATGACATTGGGTTGAAATGAGCTGAATCTTTTAAAATACTGTGACAGAGATAATTTAGTTAGAATATAAGTCAAAATTGATCAGAATGCTATGTTTTTTTTCCCGTGTGGGGTTTGCTAGTCCCCCATCGGGCGCCTCCCCAGGTGGCGGATAGGGGAAAGCTCTCCACAAATGGAGGGTACCGGGGAAATAAAACACCCGGGGTGGACCAAAACTAGCACGGGTAGGGAAAGATGTTGACCAGAATGGAGCTGAATGTTGCTAAACATAGACACAATAGTAAGCAACTTGATATGTTGCTAAAAGGAAGAGTGTTCTAAAGAAATGAATGCACTATTTATAAATGGCAAAATAACCTTATACCTTATGTCCTCCATATACAAACAAAAAATTCACATAACAGAACAGATTGCCTACAGATCCATACCATGCTCAGCACTCACGCAGTAGCACACAATTCAATGCAAACTGATTATCCCCAAAATTTACATTGTGATTCAAGATAACAGATGTTTTGGCATGAGAAATCAAAACAAAAATATACTGAATAGTAAAAACTCACACAATAACACAAGTGGATACGACCACAAACACACCCAATATTGTCACACATTCTCTGTAACAAATTTCTGACAACACGCCAAATTTGAATTACTACATAACTCAATTACACAAAGAATCAGTGAAGAAGATTTCTCTATCAATAGAAAGAACATTTCCCCAACAAGAGCCACCACTTTTAAGATAACACAAACCATCATTCATCTAGACATGATAACACAGAAATTTTACATTAAATGGAGGACATGGGATGGTCACTGAGACCTACAAAGCCATTAGCTCCATGCAGATATTAATCTACAAATGGGGGTGACACCTAGGAGAACAAGAATATCCCATATGAACAAAGATGCTGATAATATGAGTTGTTGCAGAATATCCTCTTGCAGTACCAAAAATGACAAATATTGTAATTGGTCAAACAGTAATGAAACTTCTATGAACATTTGTACTATGACAATAGCTGAGAGAAAGTAATATTCATGGGCTGATATTAACCACTCGAATACACGATTCAGTTACAGGATGAAAGAAAATCATTTTAATGTTACATATTATATGTTTTGGTAAATGGATAGCAAGCAGAATAAAATCTGAACCTGATACTGGTAACTATTGCAGAGACACAAATGATGATGATGATGATGATCATGTGCCTTTTTAGGCAATACATCCCAGCTGCAATTGCGTCTGCCCTGGCTGGTGCAAGTGCTTTTAGGTGACTCCATATGGGTGACACAGCACTTTGAAGATGATCATGACACAACAAGCATTTCCCGTGTGAAGAGAATCTCTGACTCAACCGGGAATTTAAGCCGGGCTTCCTGCCTGTCAACGCCACATGCTGCCCAGTGGACTACGGAGATGGACAACTGATACACTAATCAGGTACAATATTAATTATTTATTGTCCATAGATTACATTAAAATTATGTAGACTTGAACCGAGCTGTTTAATATAAACAATGAGAAATACGTGAATAAGCAGCTGAAAATGATGAAATTTAGAAAGAATTATGTAGTATTTTAAAATGGCTGAATGGCCTATATCTCATATCCTCCATACACATTAAAAGAAATCACACAACAACAGAATATATTGCCAACAGTTCCATATACCAATTAACACCTATCCCAAAATCACATTTTTCATTGAAAACTGGTTTTCCCAAAAAATTTCATAAAAATTCAAGAAAGAAGATGTCATATTGTGAAGACTTCAAACACCAAATTAATGTACAACAATACCACTTACACAATTACAACGAAAGAATGACATGGCATCACTCCACATGCTTGTCACAGAGGATGATGACAATTTTTACACTGTTCCAAACTCAACTGCAACATACAGAAATTACACTAAGAATCAAGAAAGAAGACATTATTTTCAGAAGAAAGAAGAGGTTCTGTCACAAAAGTGACACTTCAGACAACACAAACAACCTGTCAACAAGACAAGTTTACACAGACAATTTACGTATTGTTTGGAGGATATGGGATGGTCACAGACACCTACAAAGCCATTAGCTACGAAGATATTAATCTACTTATGGTGGTGACACCTACTGGGATGACCATACAACACATAAGCATAAATGCTACTAACCATAATGGTTTCAGAATTGGCACTTGCAGTACAAATAATGACAATAATTGTAGATAGTATGACAGTAATGATACTACTATGAATAGTTGATTAAATACAAATCCTGAGAAAAATACTCATGGTTAAAGAATCAAACTGATAGTGCTATTTGGTAACACAATGAATTAAAAAAGATTTGTACCATGGAACTATATAATTACATAAATAAAATAGTGAATCTAAACTGAAAACTATAACTAAAGCATTACCCGAGTAAATAATAAATTTTTCTTATTCATAGCACACATATGAATCATTTTTCATTGAAGAAAGGTGAATATTGTTAAATATGCAGAGAGTGATTATAAATCTTACAAGTATCTGTAATGATGAAATTGACAATGAAAGCTATTCGCAATTTAAAAGTGGCAGAATAATGTACAGATGATATCCTCCATTAAAAACAAAAAATCCACATGACAACAGAACAGATTGCATACGGTACAGGTTCTTACAATATTAAACACCTAGCCGATAATGACACTATTCTTCAAAATATATTTCTCCCCAAAATTACACAACGATTCAAGAAAGAAGAGGTTATATTATGAAGAATCAAAACAGAAAATTATAGAAAATCCTTTCAGAGCATCTAAAGTCGGTACTACCATGGCAACACACCCAACATTGTCACACAATCTCTTATAACAAATTTCGTACACCGTACTAAATTATGTGAGGATTCAAGAAAGGTGTTCTATCAAGAAGAATCAATACACAAATTTATTCTACAGCAAATTCTGTCACACCACAAGTGGATACTACCACAAGACACACTCAAACATCTCACACAATCGCTTTAACTAATTTCTTACACCATACCAAATTTCAACAACTACATAGATCAACAAGTACATGAAGAATCAAGAAAGAAAGTTTCACAATCACAAAAAAGATGACCTACCTTCACCAAAGGACTCATAAGACAACACAAACAATCATTCAACTAGACATGACAACACAGACAATTTACATAAAATGGAGGATATAGTATGGTCACTGAGACCTACATAGCCATTAACTCTAAGCAGATTTTAATTTACATATGGTGGTGACACCTACTAGAATGAGCAAGATTATATAACATATGAGCAGATATGTTGATACCCTTAGTGGTTTCTAAACTGGCACTTACCATCTGAAATACGAGAAATAGTATGAGAGCAATGAAAGTGCAATGAACAGTTAATGAATTACTAATACTTACTCAGAGAAACATTCACGTATGAGGTGTTCAAACTCATAGAATGATTTGCTAACAGAATAAAAAAAATTACTTCAACCATGCTATCATATTATTCAGTTTAAGCTGACGAATGCATATGACATTAAAAATATAAGACTTCATGTCATAGATAATGCACAACACAAGTGCAATACATATTTCTTATCTCCATAGCACACATTCCAATGACATTGGGTTGAAATGAGCTGAATCTTTTAAAATACTGTGACAGTGATAATTTAGTTAGAATATAAGTCAAAATTGATCAGAATGCTATGGTTTTTTTCCCGTGTGGGGTTTGCTAGTCCCCCATCGGGCGCCTCCCCAGGTGGCGGATAGGGGAAAGCTCTCCACAAATGGAGGGTACCGGGGAAATAAAACACCCGGGGTGGACCAAAACTAGCACGGGTAGGGAAAGATGTTGACCAGAATGGAGCTGAATGTTGCTAAACATAGACACAATAGTAAGCAACTTGATATGTTGCTAAAAGGAAGAGTGTTCTAAAGAAATGAATGCACTATTTATAAATGGCAAAATAACCTTATACCTTATGTCCTCCATATACAAACAAAAAATTCACATAACAGAACAGATTGCCTACAGATCCATACCATGCTCAGCACTCACGCAGTAGCACACAATTCAATGCAAACTGATTATCCCCAAAATTTACATTGTGATTCAAGATAACAGATGTTTTGGCATGAGAAATCAAAACAAAAATATACTGAATAGTAAAAACTCACACAATAACACAAGTGGATACGACCACAAACACACCCAATATTGTCACACATTCTCTGTAACAAATTTCTGACAACACGCCAAATGTGAATTACTACATAACTCAATTACACAAAGAATCAGTGAAGAAGATTTCTCTATCAATAGAAAGAACATTTCCCCAACAAGAGTCACCACTTTTAAGATAACACAAACCATCATTCATCTAGACATGATAACACAGAAATTTTACATTAAATGGAGGACATGGGATGGTCACTGAGACCTACAAAGCCATTAGCTCCATGCAGATATTAATCTACAAATGGGGGTGACACCTAGGAGAACAAGAATATCCCATATGAACAAAGATGCTGATAATATGAGTTGTTGCAGAATATCCTCTTGCAGTACCATAAATGACAAATATTGTAATTGGTCAAACAGTAATGAAACTTCTATGAACATTTGTACTATGACAATAGCTGAGAGAAAGTAATATTCATGGGCTGATATTAACCACTCGAATACACGATTCAGTTACAGGATGAAAGAAAATCATTTTAATGTTACATATTATATGTTTTGGTAAATGGATAGCAAGCAGAATAAAATCTGAACCTGATACTGGTAACTATTGCAGAGACACTAATGATGATGATGATGATGATCATGTGACTTTTTAGGCAATACATCCCAGCTGCAATTGCGTCTGCCCTGGCTGGTGCAAGTGCTTTTAGGTGACTCCATATGGGTGACACAGCACTTTGAAGATGATCATGACACAACAAGCATTTCCCGTGTGAAGAGAATCTCTGACTCAACTGGGAATTTAAGCCGGGCTTCCTGCCTGTCAACACCACATGCTGCCCAGTGGACTACGGAGATGGACAACTGATACACTAATCAGGTACAATATTAATTATTTATTGTCCATAGATTACATTAAAATTATGTAGACTTGAACCGAGCTGTTTAATATAAACAATGAGAAATACGTGAATAAGCAGCTGAAAATGATGAAATTTAGAAAGAATTATGTAGTATTTTAAAATGGCTGAATGGCCTATATCTCATATCCTCCATACACATTAAAAGAAATCACACAACAACAGAATATATTGCCAACAGTTCCATATACCAATTAACACCTATCCCAAAATCACATATTTCATTGAAAACTGGTTTCCCCAAAAAATTTCATAAAAATTCAAGAAAGAAGATGTCATATTGTGAAGACTTCAAACACAAAATTAATGTACAACAATACCACTTACACAATTACAATGAAAGAATGACATGGCATCACTCCACATGCTTGTCACAGAGGATGATGACAATTTTTATACTGTTCCAAACTCAACTGCAACATACAGAAATTACACAAAGAATCAAGAAAGAAGACATTATTTTCAGAAGAAAGAAGAGGTTCTGTCACAAAAGTGACACTTCAGACAACACAAACAACCTGTCAACAAGACAAGTTTACACAGACAATTTACGTATTGTTTGGAGGATATGGGATGGTCACAGACACCTACAAAGCCATTAGCTACGAAGATATTAATCTACTTATGGTGGTGACACCTACTGGGATGACCATACAACACATAAGCATAAATGCTACTAACCATAATGGTTTCAGAATTGGCACTTGCAGTACAAATAATGACAATAATTGTAGATAGTATGACAGTAATGATACTACTATGAATAGTTGATTAAATACAAATCCTGAGAAAAATACTCATGGTTAAAGAATCAAACTGATAGTGCTATTTGGTAACACAATGAATTAAAAAAGATTTGTACCATGGAACTATATAATTACATAAATAAAATAGTGAATCTAAACTGAAAACTATAACTAATGCATTACCCGAGTAAATAATAAATTTTTCTTATTCATAGCACACATATGAATCATTTTTCATTGAAGAAAGGTGAATATTGTTAAATATGCAGAGAGTGATTATAAATCTTACAAGTATCTGTAATGATGAAATTGACAATGAAAGCTATTCGCAATTTAAAAGTGGCAGAATAATGTACAGATGATATCCTCCATTAAAAACAAAAAATCCACATGGCAACAGAACAGATTGCATACGGTACAGGTTCTTACAATATTAAACACCTAGCCGATAATGACATGACATGATAATGTCCTTTCAGAGCATCTAAAGTCGGTACTACCATGGCAACACACCCAACATTGTCACACAATCTCTTATAACAAATTTCGTACAGCGTACTAAATTATGTGAGGATTCAAGAAAGGTGTTCTATCAAGAAGAATCAATACACAAATTTATTCTACAGCAAATTCTGTCACACCACAAGTGGATACTACCACAAGACACACTCAAACATCTCACACAATCGCTTTAACTAATTTCTTACACCATACCAAATTTCAACAACTACATAGATCAACATGTACATGAAGAATCAAGAAAGAAAGTTTCATAATCACAAAAAAGATGACCTACCTTCACCAAAGGACTCATAAGACAACACAAACAATCATTCAACTAGACATGACAACACAGACAATTTACATAAAATGGAGGATATAGTATGGTCACTGAGACCTACATAGCCATTAACTCTAAGCAGATTTTAATTTACATATGGTGGTGACACCTACTAGAATGAGCAAGATTATATAACAAATGAGCAGATATGTTGATACCCTTAGTGGTTTCTAAACTGGCACTTACCATCTGAAATACGAGAAATAGTATGAGAACAATGAAAGTGCAATGAACAGTTAATGAATTACTAATACTTACTCAGAGAAACATTCATGTATGGGGTGTTCAGACTTATAGAATGATTTGCTAACAGAATAAAAAAAATTACTTCAACCATGCTATCATATTATTCAGTTTAAGCTGATGAATGCATAACACATTAAAAATATAAGACTTCATGTCATAGATAATGCACAACACAAGTGCAATACATATTTCTTATCTCCATAGCACACATTCCAATGACATTGGGTTGAAATGAGCTGAATCTTTTAAAATACTGTGACAGTGATAATTTAGTTAGAATATAAGTCAAAATTGATCAGAATGCTATGGTTTTTTTCCCGTGTGGGGTTTGCTAGTCCCCCATCGGGCGCCTCCCCAGGTGGCGGATAGGGGAAAGCTCTCCACAAATGGAGGGTACCGGGGAAATAAAACACCCGGGGTGGACCAAAACTAGCACGGGTAGGGAAAGATGTTGACCAGAATGGAGCTGAATGTTGCTAAACATAGACACAATAGTAAGCAACTTGATATGTTGCTAAAAGGAAGAGTGTTCTAAAGAAATGAATGCACTATTTATAAATGGCAAAATAACCTTATACCTTATGTCCTCCATATACAAACAAAAAATTCACATAACACAACAGATGGCCTACAGATCCATACCATGCTCAACACTCACGCAGTAGCACACAATTCAATTCAAACTGATTATCCCCAAAATTTACATTGTGATTCAAGATAACAGATGTTTTGGCATGAGAAATCAAAACAAAAATATACTGAATAGTAAAAACTCACACAATAACACATGTGGATACGACCACAAACACACCCAATATTGTCACACATTCTCTGTAACAAATTTCTGACAACACGCCAAATTTGAATTACTACATAACTCAATTACACAAAGAATCAGTGAAGAAGATTTCTCTATCAATGGAAAGAACATTTCCCCAACAAGAGCCACCACTTTTAAGATAACACAAACCATCATTCATCTAGACATGATAACACAGAAATTTTACATTAAATGGAGGACATGGGATGGTCACTGAGACCTACAAAGCCATTAGCTCCATGCAGATATTAACCTACAAATGGGGGTGACACCTAGGAGAACAAGAATATTCCATATGAACAAAGATGCTGATAATATGAGTTGTTGCAGAATATCCTCTTGCAGTACCATAAATGACAAATATTGTAATTGGTCAAACAGTAATGAAACTTCTATGAACATTTGTACTATGTCAATAGCTGAGAGAAAGTAATATTCATGGGCTGATATTAACCACTCGAATACACGATTCAGTTACAGGATGAAAGAAAATCATTTTAATGTTACATATTATATGTTTTGGTAAATGGATAGCAAGCAGAATAAAATCTGAACCTGATACTGGTAACTATTGCAGAGACACAAATGATGATGATGATGATGATCATGTGACTTTTTAGGCAATACATCCCAGCTGCAATTGCGTCTGCCCTGGCTGGTGCAAGTGCTTTTAGGTGACTCCATATGGGTGACACAGCACTTTGAAGATGATCATGACACAACAAGCATTTCCCGTGTGAAGAGAATCTCTGACTCAACCGGGAATTTAAGCCGGGCTTCCTGCCTGTCAACGCCACATGCTGCCCAGTAGACTACGGAGATGGACAACTGATACACTAATCAGGTACAATATTAATTATTTATTGTCCATAGATTACATTAAAATTATGTAGACTTGAACCGAGCTGTTTAATATAAACAATGAGAAATACGTGAATAAGCAGCTGAAAATGATGAAATTTAGAAAGAATTATGTAGTATTTTAAAATGGCTGAATGGCCTATATCTCATATCCTCCATACACATTAAAAGAAATCACACAACAACAGAATATATTGCCAAACAGTGGTGTAAAAAAAAAAAAAAAAAAAAAAAAAAAAAAAAAAACCCACTTATAACAGCCATCTGGTAATGGTGAAGATGTGAAAATTGGCGTGTTTTACCATAAGCTTTCATTGGATGGGAGTGAATTAGTTTCTTAAACTGAAGTGGTAGATGATAGTCTGTCTGGACACTGACTAAAATTTTGTCATCAATCAGATCTACTTCCCTCCCCCCACCCCCCCAAAAGCTGAGTCCTAGTTACGCCACTGTTGCCAAGAGTTCCATATACCAATTAAAACCAAATTACCATATTCGATCTGAGAGTATGCTCCAAAATTCTACAGGAAACTGATGTAAATGATATTGGCCTGTAATTGTGTGGGTCAGTTCTCTTTCCTTTCTTATAAATGGGAGTTACCTGCACTTTTTCCAATCACTAGGAACTATACGTTGAATTAAAGATTTGCGATAAATGCAAGCTAAGTTGGGGGCCAATGCCGCAGAATACTCTTTGTAAATCGGAACTGGTATTCCATCCGGATCAGCTGACTTTTTCATATTTAGCTCTCTCAGCTGCTTCTCTACATCAGAAATACCTATTACTATGTCCTCCATTTCAGAATTAGTACGCTAATCAAATGATGGTACTTTTGTGGGGTCCTCCTTCATGAAAGATCTCTTATAGGTAGATTTAGAACTTCAGCTTTCCGTTTGGTTTCTTCTATTACTGCCTCAGAATGATGAACAAGTGACTGGATAGTTTCGCGTTCTCAGAAAGATCTTTTGCTAAGGTATGGCTGTGGTAATTATAGTATGCTTTGTGCATCCATCTTTTTATAGACACACGAATCTCTACTTACTTTTGCGTGTCATCATTTGCGTGTTCTTCTTTTAATCAAGAGTGCAAAAGTATTTGCTTTCTCAGCAGCTTTCTAACATCTTTATTATACCACAGTGGATCTTTTCCATCTTTAATCGTCTTTACTGGCATATATTTATCTAACCCTTTATTTACAATGCACTTAAATTTAGTCCACAATTCCTCTACATCCATAGTCCCAGAATTAAATAATGCCCATTCATTTTCTAAGTGTGATCCTAACATTTGCTTATCGGCTCTTCCCAACAAAAACACGCTCCTAGCCTTCTTGATTGGTTTATGAACTTTGGTCACCATCGAAGCTATGACGATATCATGATCACTAATTCCTGTCTCTACACAGACATCATTAATTAGGTTTGGCCTGTTCGTAGCTATAAGGTCTAAAATATTTCCATTGCGCATGGGTTGCTGGTTTAACTGCTCAAGATGGTTATCGGAGAATGTGTCCAAAAGTCGCTCACAAGACTGCTTGTCTGTACCACCTGAAATGTAACTCGAGAGGTCCCATTCTATACTCTTAAGGTTGAAGTCTCCCCCGACTAATATTATATGGCCTGGATACCTACGAACTACCTGGTGTAGACTTTGTTTGAATGACTCTAAAATTGCTACAGAAGCGCTGGGGGGCTGGTAAAAACACCCAACTATTATCTTTATTTCTTTTAGGCCTGTTATAAATGCCCAAATAACTTCACAGTTACTTTCAACCTCGATCTCACTATAAACAATATCTTTGTCCACAGCAATGAACTCTCCTCCTCCTGTTGTATCCGATCTATCTTTCCGATATACATTCCACACCTCGCTAAATATTTCTGAATTTGCCACATCATGATTTAGCCAGCTTTTGGTGCCTAACACTATCTGAGCACAATAATTTCCATGCAGCGCGGTAAATTTCGGAACTTTATTTCCAATAGTTTCTAAGTTCGAGGCTAATATTTTGATATTCGAATTTTTGAGTCAAACTTGGCCTGAATTCAGTGTTTGAATGTTGGCAGGCAAGTGCTCATCAGAGTTAGTGCTTAGCCTAAAAAAACCCCATGTGCACTCTACAAGTACTCTGCTACCCGATTAGCCACTTCCTTAGTGTACTGCACCCTTGATCTATCTAGGGGCTCCCTACAATTCCCCACCCGATTACTCAGATACAGAAATCTGCAGCCATGACTGTCACAGACTCGGCGAAAGCTCTGGTTCAGACCCTCCACTTGGCTCCAAACCAAAGGACCCTGGGAACAATGCTACAAACTGACAGCTCTGCTTGCACCCCGTGTGCGAGGGCAGCAGCCTTCACCAATTCCGCCAGCCGCCCGTAGGACCTGGGGCTCCCTACAATTCCCCACCCGATTACTCAGATACAGAAATCTGCAGCCATGACTGTCACAGACTCGGCGAAAGCTCTGGTTCAGACCCTCCACTTGGCTCCAAACCAAAGGACCCTGGGAACAATGCTACAAACTGACAGCTCTGCTTGCACCCCGTGTGCGAGGGCAGCAGCCTTCACCAATTCCGCCAGCCGCCCGTAGGACCTGAGGATGTCCTCAGAACCCAAGCGACAAGCGTCATTGGTGCTGTTGTGAACCACGACTTGCAGGCAACCACACCCCGCACCTTCGATAGCCGCCGGCAAGGCTGCCTCCACATCTCAGATGAGGCTCCCCAGCAGACACAACAAGTGCTCGTTGGACTTCTTTCCAGATCTCGACGCTATCTGCCTAAGGGGTTCCATCACGCGCCAAACATTGGAGCTGCCAATAACTAATAATCCCCTCCCCCCCCATGCACCAGCTCGGACTCTGCTGAAGGAGTGGCCACACATCATCTCACAGGACGAACGGGCATGGACGGACGTCCAACTTCCACATTGGCCTTCTGCCTCGAGTGATGGGAATGCCGTTCAATCCGCCACTCCGCTTGCGAAGAGGGCGGCTCGACCACGTCTGGTATACTTGAAGGTGCCTTGGTAGAAGGGACAGAGAGTGAAACATGAGACAACTTAGGTGTCCCACTCGACGCACCAGACTTCCCACCATCGCTGCACCCTGAGGCAGCAGCCTGAAGACGGCTGACCGTAACCAACAGCATGCTCAGCTGTTTGCAAACCGCGACCAACTCCTCCTGCGTCTGCAGATAGCAGGCACACATCCTATCCATCCTATTGATACAATTAACTGTAGAAAGTAGAAAACTAAATAATCAACTTTTAAGTAGCCTGGTACTTTAATAAAGGCAGCTGGCAGCTGACTGAACTGTGGTCAGTGGTGAGTACCCTGTCAAAACAACGAAACTGAGTGTGGCAGTTTTCAAAATAAACAAGAAAATCTATGGAGTAGACTGTTATCAAATGCATGGGAATATAAGGTTTCTCAAAGCAGAACACAAAATAAGGAAGTGACAATATGACAAATCACGTAGCTTGCAGCAGACGATAACTATACACATGGTATTTATCAAAATATGCGGGAATAAACTCTTAAAACAGTAGCACAAACGAAATCTGCCAAGTAGGTGAGAAGAAACCTCTTGAAAACAAAAACACTGACAAAAATTAAGAAATTAACTGGCAATGAAATTTCACGCAATTAAATTTTGATACTTAGTGCTCTGGGCGATGAGGCATCGACTACAGCTGGTACTGAACTCATATGTTGAATAGGAATTAATGTTTAATGAAAATGAATAGTAATGATAAGAAGTTAATGTAGTGTTAGGAATAGTGTATTTCTGAACAGATGCTTTATTGGAAGTCTAAGTTGTTAAAATTACTCGAGACTGCTCAGGAATCTTAAAATGATAGTGTTAAATGTGCTGAGAATGTTAGCTCCAAACCCTTATATAAATGTTAAGTTATCTACTGAAGAGTTAGTTAATGAAGTAAGTGCAAGTAAATATGAAAGTGTACCTTCTGTCAATGTCAAGTTAAGTTGTGATCTTAGTGACATGAATAATTTTGAACAAGCTTAAAAGATCTAGTAACTGAACCTGAAAAACTAAGTAATGTTTTACTATGTGTGTAGTCCATTTTGTTAATATCATGTTGAAGTTTATCTACATATATACACTGAGCCTCTTAAAGTTATTGAAACCCTTAGCTGTAACGGTATGCTTATAGTTTTGTTTACCCACAACTCAGAAAGTTGATCGGTCTCAGAAATATTAATGTATTTAAACCCTACACACAGAAAGCTAACTGATGTCTTGCATATTTTATCTTGTTCTTACTCTAAAACCTATAAGATAGATATTTGATGATAATTTTGATACCATTTATGAACATGGTATACAGATAGTGTGTATACCATATCTGTATGTACAGATTGACACACCATAATTAATTTAGTGACCTCATATGCATAATTAAAGGTATGTTGAAATGTTTATGGCTTGAAATGTCATTGTATATAAGAAAACAATTACCTCAGTTATGTACTGCGATCTTTCTGTTAATCACATCCACAGTGCATTAAAGTTCTAATTCTTTAGCTCTTTTCAAACTCTTTAACTGTTAATCATTCAGTAGTATTCTTGTGTTGTTGGTACTTTGATGTTTCAAGAGGGACTTGCTAAAAAAAGGCATGGGAGGACACGAGTGTTGACTGATGTAAAATTCAAGTTCTATCATTGAGCTCACAGCTTAAAAGAAAAATATCAAATACATATTTTAGATGACCATATTACAGTATATTGTACATATGACACAGCTTTGGCTGATGAAAAATTTCATTTGTATTTTTCAAGTTCAAAATCATACAAGGTTTATCAAATTTATTACATGATTAAGCTATTAATGTTTTACAAGTTATGTACTTGGCATATTTTGTCATGCATACTTGCACATATTTTTGGTGTAAAATCATTGCCTTGTGTACAAAAGTACAAAGGTTAAATGTTATGCAAACTCTAAAATACATTAATACACAAGAGAACAGTATTTATGCTTATGTTTCACCTATTTTATCTACTATGATGTGTGAAAATGAAAGCAAGATGTTTTGTGCACTTTAGGTGCGTACTTGCAGAACATTTAAGCAGTTGCTGAACATGTGAATTCAGTTATGATACAAACAATGAACCATTACAGATTACATATTACTCTCTATTACTATTATTATCAAACTTGTATATTTTGTACTTTCATGTGGAACATCTCTGCTTAGTTCATGACACACTTGCTGACTTGCTTATGCATGCAAGCTTGATATATCAACCTTCAGTTGATTACAGGGTGTTTCTGATATGGTACTGTATCTGAAAATGACCAGGCAGACCATATGTCAATTTTGAATTTTGTGTAGGATGTAATTATGAGGTTTTACACTCAACTTATACATGTACAGACTTTCAAAATATTAAGATTCAAGATAGTTTTTTTCATTTGTGTCCACTACTATCATATGATTGTCACTCACCTTTCAAACACTATTAATGATACCTACCACTACTGGACATTATTGCTTTGTGATTCGAGGTGTTTTTTTTTTTTTTTTTTTTTTTTTAATTCATACGTTTTATCAATAAGTCAGAAGTTGTGTAATATTATGATCTAATATGTTTCTATACTTTACTACTGTTCAGTTTCAATCTCTCAAACTGTATATTATGAGAAATATTCAATATACACAGTACTTAAAAAAATTCAAAACCATGATTACATTGTCTGGCTTTATAAACAACTTAACTGTACTGTAGACTTAAATGATAAAAACTTGTGGTGCTCATTGACAGCTGATTCCATTCACCATTTTAGTATTTAATTGTACTTGTCATTTCACTCAGTTTATTTGAATATAAATTTAGAAGTTATTACATTTATTAAACATCCATTCTGGAGGAATTTGGAGACTAGTTCTCACAGACTGGCATTTACACATGTATAAACTTAAGGATGATCTGAGAAAATAGTTTCAATATAATTTGTACTATTCAAAATTGTTCTTGTGCTGATATAGCTGCTACACTCTACTTGATGTAGAGATTGATATGGTTTTCATATTTAATTACAAATTATAATGGATGATTTAAGCCCAACTGTTTTCACTAAATTTTATTACTCAAAAAGAATACATAGTTTAATTTTTCCTCATATTCATAATATAATCTTTTCTGTGTATATGTGGTTAGGGCAAAATAGTTCTGGATTCTGAAAAAGAATTCACATGTTGTAGGGTTAATCCAAAAGTTCCTGAGTCTTCAAGTGAAGTTCCCCTACACTGTCGGGTGATCACCTACATCCTCGACTGATCCCCTACGCTGCCAGGTGATCACCTACATCGTCGGCTGATCCCCTACACCATCGGCTGATCACCTACACCTTCAGTAAGTCAATCATCAAATCATATCGTCACTAACAATATCTGTCATCACAGGGAAAAAAATCTATTGTAACCTGTATATATATTTATATGTTTACATATTTAAAGCATTTTAACACAATATATTGAAATTGTTAGTACATAGTGAACCTATATTTACATTTCTGGTACACTATGAACGGGGTGCGTAACGTTTCTGCTATGTTGCATGCTCCCTACAATTCCATTGCCAACATCACAAACACAAAATATCGGTCACCTAAATAAAACTTAGCCACCAGACATGTAAAATATCACATTTTTGCATTCAGTTTAAAATACTATGAACACTATTAGTAAAATATATTTAAGAAATAGTATGTGGATTTAAACATAACATTGGCTGTCTTTTTAAATAATGTTCAACTTTGATACTTTCGTAAATACTAACTACAAACACTAAAATGCATTACGCATGGTTATGGAACACACTGTTCCCATAAACTTACAAATACAACAATACTACATGTTATAACTATTGCACAACATTATTACATATTTACCTTTTCTTTAAATAAATTAGGGCTGTCCATGTTTTATATATCACTGGATCTTAAATTACATACTTATCATGATTCCAATACTAGATTTATTAATCTGTTTGGTACTAAGAAACTATCATCGAAATAAACAAAACTACTACGACTTTATACAAATCTGAATTTATAAAAAATGAGACCACAAATTGAAATACATTAAAATTATGTGTGTCAATAATAGTACACCTACACAATATTGTCAAAACAGATATACATGCACTTCAGAAACACAAATAAAGTAAATAAATTGAGTAAGTTTAACATGGGTCAAAACACAACTTTTAGTTTGCCTATTACATTAAATACAAATTACATGAAACACGTACTCCCATTAAAAAAAAGAATAAAAATCTACTTGTAATATTTTAATTTATATATTTTGGCATACTTACAGTAAAAGAATGTTGTTTAATTAAAAATTGCAAAACATTGTCATTAGTCTTATGACGCAGCTTCGTGGAAAATGTTCGAAGCCATGTTACAGCACTCTGTACATGGATATTAAACTGTAAGCAGCTCTATAATCTACTACTGGATTTTTGGACATTATGCAACATGCAACAAGGCAATTAAAGATTTTTGACTTTTCAAGCTTTCACGGCGGATCTGTTGTAAATACACTTCGTGGGTTTACCACCGGATGACATTGTGAATCTCCCACAATATTTCATCGACCCAACTGTTCGACATTTTCAGGTGGTGGCAGCTGTCAGTACTTCAAGGCGCGACTGATGGTAATGCGTGGCAGCGACGGTATTTATCAGGGCGTGTGCAGAGAATACGCATGCGCAAGAGACTGTTCAGTGTTGGTCAGCAGCGGCGCTTCTGGTGCCCCCTGCTGGGAGCCGAGGAGGTGTCTTCTGCGCGTGTGCCGTGGGTAATGAATGTGCTGCCGGGTGCTCCTGTGGTGGAAATTGGAACTAAGTATCTGCATTGCACTGTGTTCCTTCGTGTATCCGATTTTCTCCTGTTTTGTTTTGATTGCAGCCAATACTGGATTCCAGGCTGCGCTCATCTGGAAACCTGCATCTCTGTTGATAAGATTGTCCACCGTATGGATGTGTATGGCCTCCTTAAAAATACTGTCCCAAAATGATGACACTGACGATAGAACTTCCGTTTTCTCATAACACATATGATGACCTGTGTTCAGGCAGTGCTCTGCTACCGCTGACTTACTAGGTTGTCCTTGGCGTGTGTGACATTGGTGTTCAGTACAGCGTTCTTGCACAGTTTGACATGTCTGCCCTGTATAAGATTTTCCGCACTGACATGGTATTTTATATACACCGTGTTTTCGAAGGCCAAGCTCGTCTTTGACCGAGCACAATAGATTCCTCAGTTTTGATGGTGGATGAAACACACATTTCATGTTGTGTCTCTTCAGGATTCGTTCTATTCTTGATGACATGCCACCAAAATATGGCGAGAACGCCATTACAGTGGGTGCCTCCGAATCTTCATCAACATCCTTTCGTTGAAATTGCTTCGATCGAAATGCATTGCATATTTGTCACTCAGAACAACCGTTTTGCTGGAATACAGTTCTTAGATGTTGTAGTTCACCTTGCAAGCTGTCAGTATCTGAGACCACATGTGCCCTGTGTACCAAAGAGCGTAAGAAGCTACCGCGTTGTGCAGGATGATGACAACTTGTGGCCTGCAAATGTAGCTCTGTGTGCGTCGCTTTGCAGTAGACATCAGGTTTTCTTTTTACCATAACATCCAGAAAAGGTAAACTTCCGTCTCTTTCCAACTGCATGGTGAACTGGATACTTGGATGGAGTGAATTCAGATGCTGAAGAAACGTGGGTAACAGTTCTATTCCGTGAGGCAACACCACAAATGTGTCATCCACATAGCGCCAGAAACAAGAAGGTTGCAGACGTGCTGACAGTAGTGCTCTTTCCTCAAAGTCTTCCATAAAATAGTTGACCACCATGGGAGATAGAGGACTCCCCATGGCGACTCCATCAACTTGTCCAAAATATTGGTTATTGAGTAAGAAGTACGTTGAGGTAAGCACATGCTCGAACATTGCCACAATGTCTTTCTCCGCGCACGCGCGGAAGACGCCTCCTCGGCTCCCAGCAGGGGGCACCAGAAGGGCCACCGCCGACCAACACGGTCTCTCGCGCATGCGTATTCTCTGCACACGCCCTGATAAATACCGCCGCTGCCACACATTACCATCAGTCATGCCTTGAAGTACTGGCAGCTGCCACCTGAAGATGTCGAACAGTTGGGTCGACGAAATATTGTGGGAGATTCACAATGTCATCCAGCGGCAAACCCGTGAAGTGTATTTACAACAGATCCGCCGTGAAAGCTTGAAAAGTCATATCTGGTACCTCTATGGGTAGGAGATGGCCAATGATATTCATGAATTTGACAAGTTAAGTAAGATGAGAGGTAGACTGCTGTGCTCTATGGCCTTCTTATTGAGATGTCGTGACAAGCAAACTATCCCGACATTTGCCAAATTTAAACATTACATTGACTCAGTTGCCTCTGCAAGAATTAAACGACGAGCTAGTGCTGCCATAGTGAGAGAGAGGGTACGTTATACGTGGTGGGAACTGCACTTGCTGTCCAAGAAATTACTATCACTACATCTGAAGATCTCTTCAAGGGTATCAGCTGTATCTTGGGATTGGATAGATAGCGCTACCTGGGCGCTAGCTGACTGGACTGAGCAACAAGTGAAGAACCGACAAGTGTCAAAATACAATCATCTCGAGGCCCAAGCACGAGAAGAAACTAGAATTCGTCGACGCACCGTGTTTAATCTCACGAATAGTATTTTGGATAATGCAGCCGTTTCGGTGCTCGAGAAGGGTTTGAATTTTGCATCAACACCAGGGACAGCTCTGGTTCGAGAAGTTATATCTGGGATAGAGCAAGCAATTTTGAAATTTGCCAGTGACGTTGCAGAAGAGATTAGAAGAGACACCTGCAGAATCCTGACCAAGCTCAGCCGAAGAAGTTTTACCCTTTCACTCCAGCGCCGTGATTGCTGCACTGTGCGCTGTGGACGAGCGCCAGTCACGCCCGGCTGTGCCCACATTTTCCGCACTCCCCACGGCGCTACTCTGTCCTGCTTTCACACTCTCAGTGTTATCGCAATTATTGGGCTTTATACTATATATTTATTAGGGAAAATTAATTTGGAATAGAAACAGTTTTCTTCCTTCTTTCTCATAATTCACGTAATTTTTTCGTAAATTCTAAAAGGTCCAAGTTTTGGATTCAGCTCTGGTGGGATGTGGGCGTTATTATTATAAACGCATATTTCACTTGTTAAATAATATTTATTTACAATTGCTTTATGTTTCATTTCAGTATCATTACATTAAGATGTATGACGTGAGGCGGAACTGCTACAGCAGTCCACACCACAAATGTGTCATCCACATAGCGCCAGAAACAAGAAGGTTGCAGACGTGCTGACAGTAGTGCTCTTTCCTCAAAGTCTTCCATAAAATAGTTGACCACCATGGGAGATAGAGGACTCCCCATGGCGACTCCATCAACTTGTCCAAAATATTGGTTATTGAGTAAGAAGTACGTTGAGGTAAGCACATGCTCGAACATTGCCACAATGTCTTTCTCCGCGCACGCGCGGAAGACGCCTCCTCGGCTCCCAGCAGGGGGCACCAGAAGGGCCACCGCCGACCAACACGGTCTCTCGCGCATGCGTATTCTCTGCACACGCCCTGATAAATACCGCCGCTGCCACACATTACCATCAGTCATGCCTTGAAGTACTGGCAGCTGCCACCTGAAGATGTCGAACAGTTGGGTCGACGAAATATTGTGGGAGATTCACAATGTCATCCAGCGGCAAACCCGTGAAGTGTATTTACAACAGATCCGCCGTGAAAGCTTGAAAAGTCATATCTGGTACCTCTATGGGTAGGAGATGGCCAATGATATTCATGAATTTGACAAGTTAAGTAAGAAGAGAGGTAGACTGCTGTGCTCTATGGCCTTCTTATTGAGATGTCGTGACAAGCAAACTATCCCGACATTTGCCAAATTTAAACATTACATTGACTCAGTTGCCTCTGCAAGAATTAAACGACGAGCTAGTGCTGCCATAGTGAGAGAGAGGGTACGTTATACGTGGTGGGAACTGCACTTGCTGTCCAAGAAATTACTATCACTACATCTGAAGATCTCTTCAAGGGTATCAGCTGTATCTTGGGATTGGATAGATAGCGCTACCTGGGCGCTAGCTGACTGGACTGAGCAACAAGTGAAGAACCGACAAGTGTCAAAATACAATCATCTCGAGGCCCAAGCACAAGAAGAAACTAGAATTCGTCGATGCACCGTGTTTAATCTCACGAATAGTATTTTGGATAATGCAGCCGTTTCGGTGCTCGAGAAGGGTTTGAATTTTGCATCAACACCAGGGACAGCTCTGGTTCGAGAAGTTATATCTGGGATAGAGCAAGCAATTTTGAAATTTGCCAGTGACGTTGCAGAAGAGATTAGAAGAGACACCTGCAGAATCCTGACCAAGCTCAGCCGAAGAAGTTTTACCCTTTCACTCCAGCGCCGTGATTGCTGCACTGTGCGCTGTGGACGAGCGCCAGTCACGCCCGGCTGTGCCCACATTTTCCGCACTCCCCACGGCGCTACTCTGTCCTGCTTTCACACTCTCAGTGTTATCGCAATTATTGGGCTTTATACTATATATTTATTAGGGAAAATTAATTTGGAATAGAAACAGTTTTCTTCCTTCTTTCTCATAATTCACGTAATTTTTTCGTAAATTCTAAAAGGTCCAAGTTTTGGATTCAGCTCTGGTGGGATGTGGGCGTTATTATTATAAACACATATTTCACTTGTTAAATAATATTTATTTACAATTGCTTTATGTTTCATTTCAGTATCATTACATTAAGATGTATGACGTGAGGCGGAACTGCTACAGCAGTCCACCGGCTGGGCGGCACAGGCAGCACTCGACCGCTGCAGCAGTCTACTGGCTGTGGAGCACATTCGCTCCCGACTTCTGCAGAAGTTCACCATAGCGAAAGGGTTAATATCTCTTCAGCAGAAAGAAAGGCTCTGAGTGATTTGAGGGCAGACAAAGACCTCGCAATTTTACCTGCTGACAAGGGGAACACCACTGTCCTCCTCTCAAGAACTGAGAATAACTCCAAGATTGAGGCACTGCTTGACGACCCTGCATATCGCAAGGTGAGAGAAGATCTGACTTGGAAGATTCAAAGGAAAACATTAGACCCCATTAAAAAGATTTCTATTCCAAATAACCTTAGGAAAGGCCTGTGGCAACAGGCTGCAGTTCCTCCGAGACCGCACGGCCTATCGAAGATCCATAAGGAAGGCACTCCTTTATGTCCAATTGTGAGCAACATTGGTGCGCCTACCTACTTCTTGGCTAAATATCCCGCTTCTCAATTGGCACCACTTGTAGGCAAATGTGAACACCACATCAAAAATTTGGAGGACTACATACAACACCTAAGGACTCTTAAACTACAATCACAGGTATCTTGGTCAGCTTTGACGTCGTATCTTTATTTAGCAAAGTACCTTTACAGAATTCACTGCAGCTCATCAGCAGTAAGTTTGAGAAAGACATTGTGGCATTGTTCGAGCATATGCTCACCTCAGTGTACTTCTTATTCAATAGGCAGTATTTTGAACAAGTTGACGGAGTTGCCATGGGGAGTCCTCTATCTCCCATGGTGGTCAACTATTTTATGGAAGACTTCGAGGAAAGAGCACTACAGTCAGCACATCTGCAACCTTCTTGTTTCTGGCGCTATGTGGATGACACATTTGTGGGGTGGCCTCACGGAATGGAGATGTTACCCACGTTTCTTCAGCATCTGAATTCACTCCATCCAAGTATCTAGTTCACCATGCAGTTGGAAAGAGACGGAAGTTTACCTTTTCTGGATGTTATGGCAAAAAGAAAACCTGATGTCTACCGCAAAGCGACGCACACAGAGCTATATTTGCAGGCCACAAGTTGTCATCATCCTGCACAACGCGGTAGCGTCTTACGCTCTTTGGTACACAGGGCACATGTGGTCTCAGATACTGACAGCTTGCCAGGTGAACTACAACATCTAAGAACTGTATTCCAGCAAAACGGTTATTCTGAGTGACAAATACGCAATGCATTTCGATCGAAGCAATTTCAACGAAAGGATGTTGATGAAGATTCGGAAGCACCCACTGTAATGGCGTTCTTGCCATATTTTGTTGGCATGTCATCAAGAATAGAACGAATCCTGAAGAGACACAACATGAAATGTGTGTTTCATCCACCATCAAAACTGAGGAATCTATTGTGCTCGGTCAAAGACGAGCTTGGCCTTCGAAAACGCGGCGTATACAAAATACCATGTCAGTGTGGAAAATCTTATATAGGGCACACGTGTCGAACTGTGCAAGAATGCTGTACTGAACACCAACGCCACACACACCTAGGACAACCTAGTAAGTCAGTGTTAGCAGAGCACTGCCTGAACACAAGTTATCGGACGTGTTATGAGAAAACGGAAGTTCTATCGTCAGTATCATCATTTTGGGACAGTATTTTTAAGGAGGCCATACATATCCGTACGGCGGACAATCTTATCAACAGAGATGCAGGTTTCCAGATGATCGCAGCCTGGAATCCACTATTGGCTGCAATCAAAATAAAACAGGAGAATAGAGAAAATCGGATACACGAAGGAACACAGTGCAACGCAGATACTTAGTTCCAATTTCCACCACAGGAGCATCCGGCAGCACATTCATTGCCCACGGCGCACGCACGGAATACGCCTCCTCGGCTCCCAGCAGGGGGCACCAGAAGCGCCGCTGCTGACCAACACTGAACAGTCTCTCGCGCATGCGTATTCTCTGCACACGCCCTGATAAATACCTCCGCTGCTGCGCATTACCATCAATCACGCCTTGAAGTACTGTCAGCTGCCACCACCTGAAGATGTTGAACAATTAAAGATTTATTAAGAAAAGTTTAAATAAGTGAGTTCATCATTCAACGTCGACCACCTTTTCATTGTAAGTAGGTAATGTAGCTTCTCAGAAAACCTGGATCTACGGACTTCAACTACAACACAGACCGGCCGTCTGAGACAAACATCTAATCCAAGCTAAGTAGTTTTTCTTTTATAAGACAGGGCACCTCACCATCCCCAGCATCCTCTTAATAGAACTGTGTCTTGCAATATGGACACAGTTCGTCTGGACCTATTATAGGGAGCAGCGAACGAGGGACTCTTTACAACATAACCATTGGTACAATGAAATGGCAAGCAGTAAATGTAACATTAGAAGCTACTCAGCATGATGTTGAAACAGGACATTAAGTTCTATAACTAGTGACACCCCTGCTTTATAAGTGTCCTTTATTTTGTAGATGCTGATACAAGTTAATATAATGTGATCTTCATTGACAAACAATCAATCTACATTACATAACTGTTTTTGAAGGATGGTCATGTCACAAATAAATATATTATGACTCTTTATTTAACTTGCTGTAGTTGATCATTGTGTCCTGGAGTATGATGAAAGCCCACAGGTTTTTTCCCAGACAATAAACATTAAGTTTCTTTTCAGAGCTTTTGCAGCAGATTTATTCAACTTCTAATCAACTTGATCACTCATTTAACTCTGTACACATTCACATATTGTGCCTGTCATTTTGTAATACCACCATATTATTTGGTGTCCAAAGAAATACATCACATTAACAAAGCACTGTATGCCTGCTCCAGGATGTTGGACAGCACAAGTGCCGTGGTGGAGTAGCCGAGCGGTCTAAAGCATTTCGCTGCGGAGCGCGCGGTTGCTCGCCGTGGAGGTTCGAGTCCTCCCTGGGGCATGGGTGTGTGTGTTGTCCTTAGGTTAGTTTACCTAGGTTTAAGTAGTTTGTAAGCTATGGACTGATGACCACGCAGTTTGGTCCGATAGATTTACAAGCATTTGAACATTTGAATTGCAGCACAAGTTGTGAGCATGCGGCTGCTATGTTTAGTTATAGTTGGTTTCTTAACTTTGCATGATAAAGTCCAATGAAGTGAAGACAATAATATGTGGCTAGTTATTTGGAAATCTAACCCATCCACTTCCCTATAGTGGTGACCCCATTTATATATACTGTTCTAGTGAGTTCACAGTATTTTTCAGGTTCAAATATGGTAGCCAACAGTCAGCCATAAACAATGGCTTTTCTGGTTCTGCCACCACCTGGATTCTGCTTCGAGGTTCAACATGAACTAAGTGTGCATGCTCAGCAAGGATCTATGGGCACTTTGAATGACAACACTGTTTCCAGCCTCACAGAAAATGCACAACTTGTTTTCCATGTCATGAGGTGTGAGGGAGGTTAGGTGCAACTACAGTGACTAGTTTTCAGACACCAAACATGGACACACATGCCACGCTTATTTTAATTGTCCAGAACAGTGTTTTCTGACAACTGAACTCCTTCATGAGTGTTTCACAGCTACCTGCTGCCTCTTGTGAGCAGCCAATCTTTAAAAATTTGAACAACAGTCCTCTAACCACCCTGCCAAGCATGTGTAGATATGACTCCACGAGCGTCTTGACTAGCTTCCAAAGTGTCATCACAAAACACTTTACATGCTCAGTCCAGCATAGACATTGCCTATAACACTAATGTGACTCCATGTGCAGATCTACCTCATAGTTTTGAACAGTATTATTGCAGTTTAGTTGCAACTATTCTTGAGTGCACTATGGACATCCTCAGGAATGCCAGTATGACACGGTTTGAATTTCCTCTCATCTAAAGTATTAATTGTGTGGGCTTTGTAGCCTCAGGCTACTGCTCCAGTGACTTTGTACATAGAGATTGGTGTTGCAAGGGACAACTTCCATTGTGCAGCCATGTGCCATATCTGCCATAACGCATGTTCCTCAGACATTATGACATATACACATTCACCCACCTGCGACTGGGCTTGCACATGCAACTGCTCTGTGAGGCATTTCTACTGTGCCACACGAGTACTAGGCCATGCCACAACAGGCGTCTCACAAGGCAGCATTCGCTCAGACACCAGAGCAACCAGCCTCGCTTATGCACGGATTGCCTGCTGCACCACTGTCTTCACAGCCAGGTCGACTTGGGTAATTACCTGCATTTGCCTTCGATGCACCTTCCAGATGATTCACACTGGTCAAAGAGATTTTCTACCACTATTCACTGGATGACACTTCAAAATACTTATGCCTCATCACACATCTAAATGAACACATCGACTATTTGTGACTTTGTCAGCTTACCTACTGCCACAAACCACTACACTATGGCCAAATGTACTATACTGGACTGTGTCTCCCATACACTCAATGAGACTATCAGGTACATCCTGCCCTAACATACAACATTCTGGAATTCACTAGTGAATGCATCAGGATCACAGACCGGGTCTACGAGGCTCATCTAAGGAAAGAACACTCTCAGCAACAGGAATCTTCAGCACACGTCTCATCTTGATGCCCTGCTGTTGGATGTGGACATCCCCGTAAACCTACAGAGAGACTTGACACACTGGGCTCCACACATCGCTCTCATGCCATCCAAGATACCCCCTGTGTCAGCACCTAAAAACCAACCACAGGAAGGTTTAGGCACCACCTGCTGATGGACAGGCCCCCTCACGAGCTTCACTCAGTTTGTGATTCCAGACTCTGCATTAAAGATGCTGCATTGGGTGCATGTTTTCTTATGGACACAGATGATGATGTGCCACACCTGCCATTATCATTGAAGACAAACCTCCTACGGCCGCACCACACTCTACACTATGCTCTGCACTGTCAGTGCTACTAAACTAACATGCACAGGTTCAACACCCTTCACAGCTTACCTGTCACCTGACTGCAAACTACAGTGGAACTTTCTGGTTGCAGACATCCCAGAACCAATAATGGGTATTGATTTATTGATCCACCATAAACGCACCCCAGATGTTGTGCATCGTACAGTGTACCACCATCGAACAGACATGTATTTCTTCTGCACAAGGTGGAGCTCTGATACTGGACAGTTCTGCCTCTCCTGTACATTTTATTTGAGAGAGTATTGATACTCTGGACAATATCAACAAGTTTAAATGTAAGTGGTTCAAAGAACATGAACAAGTGCTACACCTACAGTAGGAATGTACTAAACTAGCTAATCATTTGGACAACACACAGTTTGAACTCTCTTCCTTGCAAAATCTGGTACACACTACACAAGGATTCTATGGATTATCACACTCAGGTTAGTAAAAATGCTCTTTCTTCTAGTGTTCTCAGTGACATCACACCCACGCACAAGGTTGACAATGTTTTTTGTGACTGTTTTTCCATGCTGCACCTACACGGAAGTTTGTCAACAAAACTCAGTTGCCATGCCAACACCAGGTGTTGACATGAAAGCAATGCCAACTAATTTCCTCAAGGCTGCCTCCCACACCACAAACTGTCAAAGTCTACTCACTCAGTGATATTCTCATATTTCACGACTGTCAGCACCCAAGTTCAACCCCATGGCAGGAACCGTAACTTACCCATCATGAGCCCTGCCGAACCAACACGTCAAGACAGTCAATTAAACAGGAAAAAACTGCTTCAAAACACAGTTGGAGACTTTCAGCTGCCTCAAACATGGTCATGTTACATAACCACACCTCACTTTGGCAGAAATCTTTCAGACATGCATCTGTGGTGCCTTCACTCAAGTCAATGGCCCCTTGTCCTACTATGCATCCACCTTGGAACTACTAGATAGTCCCAACCTCAGTCATATCACATGACCTTACCTCATCGTGACAGCCATTTTCCGCACAAAAGACCGTGGTACCTCTATATGACCCAGCGGCCACTACTACGCATGTGCCTCGGAAACCATCACCTACTCCAGACTCTGTCGAGCCTCATGGCCATGACTCCAAGAGGCAACTGATTGAACCTCATGCACATGCTACAAAGCTGCCATCTCGACTGACTTCAGGCACCACTCCCCCTTCCAAATCCTGTGCACCCACCTCACCTCACATGATGACATTGCTGCAGAGTGTTCAAAAACAACAATCCACACACACTGACTAATGTTTCCATAATTACGAACAGACAAGTGCACAAACTATGTCTCACAGATGGTCCTCTGATCTTTAATAAACCTAGAAGACTTTACCCAGTAGTAGTTAAAGAACAAATTGCCAAACTTTTAGAAGTCAGTGTATTAGAACCATTTTTTAATATTGGTCTTCACTCATTCACTTAGTTGACAAAGAGGACGGTACTTTGTGTATGTGCAGAGACTACGAAAGACTTAATGCCATAACTATAATGGACAATTATATTGTCTCAAATATTACAGATTTTACTCACACTTTAGCAGGCGTCAATTTTTTTTCCCATAATAGACTGCAAACACGCCTATCACCAGATTCCAACGGCACCTGAAGGCATTTAAAAAACTGCCATCACGATGCCTACTGGATTACTTCAATATCACTTTATGCCTTTTGGATGCAGCTCAGATTTGGCAACATTTTATCAATGGGGTTTTATTTAATTTAAAATTCCGCTTTATCTGGACAACATAGTAATGTTAGCAAAACGGTTGAAGAAAACAAAGAACATGTGAAGATAGTGTTGCACACCCTTGCTGCAGATGGCATACAAATTAATTCTATAGAACTTCAACTACATCAACCTGTTGTAACCCAGGGCTGGACCTAGAGGAAGCAGGTGGGGGGGGGGGGGAGGACAAGACAATGGGCAGCAGAATTTAGTGGGTAGCAAATTTTGGGTGACTGTTTTATTTATTTTTATTTACAGTACAGAATATATCTTTCTCATACATTTCAATACAATTAACTGTCGCTGAATTATTAAAAGGAAAATGAGTGTAATAAAATACTGGAAGCATTTAATAACATTAAAGATCCTGGATGCTGATAGCATTGTTGCTCTGTCACAGGTACAGCTAATCAAACTTTCAAAATCTACTAGAGATTAGCTAGAATGAGGAACATGTTTCCTTTATCATATAATGTAAAGGCACAACTTTCATTTATTTGCATAGTTTTCCTATTTTCAGACTATTGAATACTCACAATTCATATCACGGTAATATTTGTAGAACAGGTGAATTTGAATATAATGATTCAGCCCTTATAAAAAAATTAGGTGTGCACACTTCTTATTGAAGTCAAAAGCATTAAATAAATGCACTAGTGATGATTAGATACTGCTGTAAGTATATTGTTGGTAAGAACTGCTGCATTAGCATTGCAGTCAGTAATATAGACAGTGCGATATTTATTCGAGTAAACCATTGTTTCCTGCTGCAGTCTTATTGCAGCAGATGTCACACAGTTCACAGCCATAATCAGAATACTGACTGAGTCTATTAAGATATCTATTCTAAAAGTTCATCCAAAATATTAATCCCACTATTAAGTTATTGGAACTTCTTGTTTGAATGTTAATATTTTAAAAACAGTGTCCATCAAGTTAGTTAAATTGTTTAATGGTATTTACAGCAATATAAAAAAATTGCCAGATTTTTGGCTGTGCAAGTTGCAATAATTGGCTACCTATGGACAGCTTTCTTTTTATATCTGTTTTTGTAGGTACATTCAGAAAGTTGCCAGAGAGCTAATTTCTATTGCTGGAAATCAGACCTTACCATGCATGCACAGCTACAATGGTCCTACATTATGTTATAGAATAAACAACACATCATAAAATACACCAACAGCATCAGAATTATGCAAACCTCACTAAAGGACATCGCGAATGATGTGTATGAATGGTTTGGCAGAAATAAACTAATAGTAAATCCTCAGAAAACAGTACTCATAAATTTCCATACAGATCAGAATAAACATGTTGTACAACCAAAAGTATGCATGGATAACTGAAATATTAGTGCTGCTTCTGAAACAAAATTTATTGGGATTCACATTCAAGAAAATCTCAAATGGAGCACTCATATTGCAGCGCTAAATTCAGAATTATCTAAAATGAGGTATGTACTCAAAATTATTTGCAACAACATGTCTGCTGATACAGTTAGGTCTGTATATTTTGTGTATGTACATTCATTACTGAGGTATGGTATTATTTTCTGGCAAGTGCTCACCAGGCCATAACCATTTTCAGGAGGTAAAAAGCAATCATAAGAATAATTAAACAAGCTAATGGGAGAAAATCCCTTCTTTAAGGACCTGAAAATTCTTCCCCTTCCCTTTTTGTATGTTATGGAAGTAGTCATCATGGAAAAAAAGTAAGTCTACTGAGAAGAAAAAATAATTTTCATCAAAAGAATGTTCTCCATGATTACAGTAAAACATCAAACTATGACATACACATTAATCACTGCAACACCACATTGTGCCACAAAGGTGTATATCATGCAGGTACAAAATTGTACAACAGATTACTTAGACACACCAAATCTTCTCCTGACCCACTAAACTTCAAAAAGTCTGTGACAGCCTACCTACTAGAAAACTGATTTCACTCTGTCTCAGAGTATCTTATGCATGAGGAAATGTAATTAATTTTGTAATTGTTGAAATACATTTGTAAAGATTCAGTATATCCCAATCTCCTTATTATTAATTATGTAAATCTAGTTACTATTGAAATTTAACTATCATGTGTATCTTCTGCAAATTGTAAATCCAAAAGATATAATTTTATGTCCAATATCTTGTGTACAACATATGTACTGAAATAGATTATAAGGACAAATAAATAAATAAGAGCATAATTCATCCTAAAATGGCTTCAAATTCTTCATTGGCATGGATGTTGTGTTTGTCCTTAGGTTAACCTATCTTAAGTTAGATGTAGATCGTCGCTACATTACTGTAGGAATTACAAAGCACCATAAAGCATTAAATAAACAATTAAATAACTAGATTACTCAAAGGTGGTAAATCTCTCAAGTTTGGTATGGATTTTGTTTTTTAATTTATTTATTTATTTTCAGGTGAAACTGAATATGACCCAAGTAATAAGGAAATAAAAGTGAAGGAATATGTGATATCAGTTCCTGGAATGTTGGCTACTTTTCAGAAAAGGATAAAACTTGTGAGTTTAAATTTGATTTTAACAATCCTGGCACATGGTCAAAGTAGTTTTCTGACTCAAAGATGTTGTATTATAAAAATGAGAGCAGAAAATGAATGTGATCCGGACATTAGTAAAAGATTTAGAGAAGGCCGAAATTTAAATGAGGATTGGTTTTGAAAGGCATTAAAATGGGATAAAAGTTAAAAGGTCAATTCTAAGCTATAGTGGGAGCAAAAATGCTCTGTACTGTATACCCTGCATATTATTCTGTCACTTAGGTTCAGATTTGAAGTCAAAGTCTCACTTAGCTAAAGAGAAAGGAAAAGTGAATAATTGCCTGCCCATGAAAACTCTCCAAACCATAAGCTTTGTTTTTGCTCTTGGAAGGCTCTAGGCTTCTCTCAGCAGCAGGGGCATTGAAAGAAAGTTGCAAAACCAGATAAAACAAGAAGAATCTCATTGTAGAGCAGTGTTGTGCTGTATTCTTGATGCTGTCCTTTTTTCAGCTAAGTAAGGAAATCTGCTTAGAGGAACAAAAGAAGTTGGTGATTTCGGTGAGCCAGATAGTGTCAAATTTCTAAATAAAATTGATCTCATATAAACACTATAGTGTCCCCTTTCATCTGCATATTTAATGCCACAAGAAAAGTCAGATTAGATTTTTTTTTCTTTTCAAAAATATACAAGATGCTTTTCTTGACTTGATTGCTGACAAGATATAATTAACGTATTTTAGCTGTTAAATACTTGTCACTGATGTTTGACCGCACTTTAGATATCAACCAGAATGAGCAGATGACATAAGTTATTCATTACGTGAAGTCTAATGTCTTGGAGGTTGTGGAAAGCTGACTTTTTATAGTTACAGACAAAAAAGAAGAAAGTCTTTGTGAAGAGAGACTAATAATGGGAGCAAGATGGGTTGAATGTTACATACTGCAGGGGGCAGTCTTATGACAATGGGGCAAGCATGGCTGGAAAGTACAAAGGGGTCAGGTTAAGAATACTTTAGAAGAACAAACTGGCCTATTTCGTATCAAGTGCTGCTCACTCTTTAAATTTAGTAGGAACAGGTACAGCCAACACATCTGCCATAGCTCAAGCATTTTTGGAACACTCCATCATTTGTATCAATTCTTTGTGGCTTCCACATCAAGATGGGAAATCTTACAAAAACATGTACGCACAACTTTAAAGCTCCAGAGCAAGACTAGGTGGTCTGCAAGAGCAGATGAGGTTGAAGCTGTTTTTTCAAGCATTTTCATAAAGTTTTAAAGGCACTGGAAGATGTTGAATCTTATAAATTGTCAACACCAGAAACAAAAGCAGAGACAAGCTCTGTTTTAAGAAATATGAGAAAACTCAAATTCATTGCTTCAAGATGTTTTTGGAATGAAATAAAAGAGAAACTAAAATCCAGCAATAATGCCGTTTTCAAACTGGCTGTCACAACGTGGGGATGAGGAGCGAGCACTTTGAGGACTTCAGTACTGGCTCTTGTACACCGTGTAGCAGAATACTGTTCACTAATCTGGATGAGAAGTGCAACTGTAGCCAAAGTGGATGTTCAGATGAGCGATACAATGTGAATAATATCAGGAATGTTCAGGGCCACCTCCTGTGCATGGCTTCCTGTCTTATCAAACATAAAGCCCCCTGAAGTTAAGCGATCACAGCTGGCCCTAAGAACATACAGGAACGTTCTAGACAACCCAGACCTCCCTATTCATCAAGACCCCAACAAGAAGATTGAGGAATTTAATCTCCTAAGGCAGCTATGGACAGCTCTAAACTGCATTAGAACAGGCATTGGAAGATGCAAACAACTGATGTACTAGTGGGGCCTGTCACACAGTCCTGACTGTGTGTATGGTGAAATACAATTTATGGACCATCTACTTGTGTGCAAAATGTATGGCTTCAATGGTGAATTGAAGAACACTAACAGACTTAATGAGTCAGCCACAGAGTGGCTGAAGAATATCTGTAATTTAGTCTAGGATTGTAAGAGCTTCTGTACAAAATACTGTTGTCAGCACAGAACTATAAGAGTGTTGTAATTAACATAAAATATTGTTTGCCTTTGTTGATGCTGAACAAGTACATAAAAAATAAAGTGTGATAATAGAGCTTAGTACCATATTTACCACACTTGAGAAAATGAGTGCAAAGTTTAGTTTTCTTTGTGGTGTGCAAATTCAAGAAATAGAAATGGAGTACTTAAAGGCCAAAGCAGCAGAACTGCAGATACCTACACAGAAGATCTTAAGGAAGAATTTATTTTTGAAATTGAAAGTTTAAAACATCATGTGATGGCAATAGAGAAAGCCTTGCAAGATGCCACTGCATCATTCACATTAAGTTTGATTTATAAAAATAAATTGGTAGAGGGGTATCCCAACTTTACTACAGCATTAAAAATATACCTTACAACCCCAGTTTCTTTTTTGTCTGGAGAAAGAAGTTTCAGCAAGCTGAAACTAACTAAAAATCACTTGAGGTGCATGACTGCTCAGAAAGCAAAATTTTAAATTGATTTTTGTATAATGAGTAACCATGTTTTATTTTTGTATATATTAAAATTGTTCTGTTTTTGTTTGAAATTAATTCAGTTAATAAAATAAGTTAATATTGTGGTATGGTGACTTTCATTCAGAAATATGTAACCAACATTAGTGTAAAAATGTCTATTCTTATTAGGATGGAGAAGATGAAAGAAGAGGTGGGAAATTTAAGCTTCCCCCTCTTGGTAAATGTCCTTGATCTGACCCTGCTGTAACCTTCCTCGGTTTGATCGTTTCAGTGGCAGGTATTTCACCTCCACCTACCAAAGTTAGTGCCATTCCCGAGTTACCTGGCCGAGAAACTTTCAAGGAACTTAGATGATTTCTAGGCACCATAAACAACTACCGCCTCCACCTACCAGGTGCAGCTGATACACAAGCGCCTTTGACGGACACACTGGTGGGGAAGAACACTTCCAGGACGTGACCCATTTAGTGGACTCAAGATGAGAGATGCTTTTACTACACTCAAAGAACTATTGTCTAAGGCAACCACCATCTCTCAACCACATCTGAATGTTGAACTTTTTATAACAACAGACTCCAATGACACTGCTATCGAACATGTTGTCAGCCAAACTTGACAGTGACTCCTCGCCATTACAGTTCTTTTCTAAAAGAAAGTGAACAAAGCACAGAAAAAGTACTCAGCCTTTGACCGCAAATTACAGTACTTGCTGTGTATGGTGCTATTAAACATTTCTGCTCCACAGTAGAAGGACGTTCCTTCTTTGTGCTCACCGATAGCTGCTGCTATCTGCAACCCGGTCACCAATCTTCTGGCACGCAAGTTCCGGCACTGATTTCATTACCCAATTAACCATAGATATGTGGTACATTAAAGGAGCAAACAATATCATCTCTGATTTCTTATCAAGAATCAACACTATCTTCACTCTTCCTGACTTAACCGTGGCCTTTCAATCAGCTGATGAACAGACTATGCAGCTAATCTCAGACCACAGTTCCTCTCTGAAACTGATTCATACCTCCTTCCCCAGTGCCGTTGGTGAAGTTTGCAGTGACGAATCCATGGGCACTCTTTGTCCTTTCATTCCCCACCCCTTCCAAGGGGAAGTTTTTTATAAATTGCATAACATAACACAAAGCATCAACCTGACTAGTGATGGGACATTCCATATGGCATGACATGAAACATGACTGCCAAGCTTGGGCACAAGCTTGCATCCCATGCCAATGAAGCAAAAGAACCAGACACACTATGCCACCACTTGGCAGCTTCCCCATACCTTCCGGACATTTCCAGTATGTACGCATAGCTTAGTGTAACATCTCCCCCCTGCCGATGGCTACCAGTACATCCTCTCTGCCATTGACGAGCTGACCCAGTGGGTGGAATGGGTGGAAGCCACATCATTACCAAACATTACAGCCAAAATGGTGGCCTCATTCACTCATGGATTAAACATTTCAGTTGTCCTGCCGTGATCACGGTGGATCAGTGTCAACAATTTAAATCAGCCTTGTTCAGTGGCATTTGTGCACCATGTGGCATCCAAAGTATTCGTACCACCCACAGAGTAATGATCTGGTTGAGTGGGGGCATAGGATACTTAAAGCAGTTATTTGGTGCCACAATACCCTGTGGACTGAGGCCCTACGTTTTTGCTCCTCAGGCCCCACACAACTTAAAGTGGACCTTCAAGGCACTGATGGAGTTTGTTTATGGACAATCTTTGGGTCTGCCAGGTGAACTGATCAATGTCGCCCCACAACCTACAGTTGTGGAGCTTCCTTCTTTCCTCAACCGCATGCTCATTCACTGCTTGAAAATCCAGCCTCCTTCCCCAGAAAGTCAAACTCGCCATGCCTACATGTCCTGTGCACCTATCATTGCACATGACTCACATGCCTATAGCACTCCAATGAGTATCCACACCACCCTCTCCAGAACCTCCCTCAATCCCAGCTGAATGATGACGAACAACCCCAGCAGTCATCCGCTCACTCACCAGGTCACACACCCTATAGTATGAACATATATTTTACCTGCTACCAAACCAAAATCCCCCTTGATGAGCTTCACTCCACAGGCTTCCAAACTTTAAGTAACAATATCTCCCCTGATAGCCCTGGCTTTGGAGTACACAGTCCTGCTATCCCCAGCCCTGAGGATGGATTTATTGGACAAACTGCAGGACCATTCACTCTTCATTTATGCACGACTGTTACTCATGCCCATCCATCACTCCCGTAGAGTGTCAGCTGTTGAGGGGCACTGAACTTCCCAGGCAGGTTATTCCCATGTGTGTGTGTGTGTGTGTGTGTGTGTGTGTGTGTGTATTTATGTTGCCTTTGGGTAAAGTGTCAGTGTATGCCCCATATGCAAACCATTCCAGCAGCCCTTGCTCCACCTGTGAAGTGCAATGCCCACACCGGATTTTACCACCACAGGACCAACCATTTGCCTGAACCGACCTCTGCCTCCTCTTTTAGCTGATGCGGAGGAATTATCCATTGTGAACATGCCTCGATTTTCTACAGCCAATGTAGTAGTCATCTGACGCCCACTCCCCCGCCCCATCAGGATCAGGAGTACTCAGTACTGTGAGGGGGAGGGGGGGCGACTGTGTGGTGACAGACATAAAGGATCTGCTTGTATTGATAGGCACAAAGTGTACTTATGTCTGTGTAACTGACTTTCTTTGGACAGAACAAACTGAGTGCTTCCGCCATGTTCAGTTTTAGTTGGTGTCTGAGCTTTGTACAACAAGTCTAATAAAGTGAAGAAAATTATATGTGGGTAATTATTTGGGAAAACACAGCTACATCTACATATATATTCCGCAGTTATGCCGTAAGGTACACTGTACCATTACTGGGCATAACTCATTCACTTTCAAATACTACTATAGAATACATGTAATACACGAATCAAAATGTTCAATTTTGAAATAGTGTTTTTAGCAGAAATCTAAAAATAAATAGGGACTTAAGGGACCAACTTGTTAAAAAAAAGGGACCTAAAGAACTTTTAAGGGACCAACATGTATACAAAATATGAGACATCAATAAATTTCTTTTTAATGAACAACCCTACGCAATGACCAATTTTTCTTTATTTATTTAATAAAGAAGTCTTGATGGTACTTTATTTCCTTACTGCTAATGTGTTTTGCTCTTTTGAGACATCTTCAGAATGATATATACACAAAGCTTCATTTTAGAGCTTGAATATTTTGTCTTTGTAGTTTGATTTATGCACATAAGCAGTCACAGACGTATTGTTCTGTAGATGAGACAAGTTAGCAGTATATAAATAAAGTGCAATCAGGGCTGTTTTTAATTTGCAAATTGTTATCACAGTTGCTTTTTTTTATTTTTTTTTATTTTTTTGGCTTCTCCACTTCTAATTCTTTTATTCTCTTAACTCCAGCTAGCATACCTTGGGCTAGGGTGATTTATCCATAATCCTTACATTTAATTCCTTCTTCAAAATACTTGGTGGCTTCTTCAAGCAGTTCATCAGCAGCTTTTCTTTGGATTTTCTTTTCCTTATTTTTCTGCAATAAAGTTTCTGACCAGTCATTCAGATCAGCAGCAATTTTAACCTTCAACTTTTCTGTTCTTTTTTTCCAATGCTCATCTTCATTCAGTTTCCTTCAACATCTTTTCTTGCTTAACATTTTCTCCTAAGTAGCTTTTCTACTTTGGTATACATTTCTAGCTAACAATAGAAGTTCATCTGTAATAGGAAGCAAGTGTGACTGGCGGTTGTTCAATTTCATGCCAGATAAAATGGCAATATGTAGCACTGTCTTCACATACGTTTCCTCACCCCACGGTTAATGATGTCCTAACGTCATTCCCTGCACTCCACCTGATGGGACACATTTGTACATGCAGGAGCTGAGAAGGGACAAAAATGGTGAGACAAAGGTTAAAGCCAGCTGTGACATGAAATGTGCCTCAGTTGAGCTTTATTGGAGTTATTAAAATACCACAAAATGTATGTTCCAATTTGGAAAAAAGGTACTTTAGGGACCAAATTGAAAAAAATAGGTACCTTTTAGGTACTTTTGGGAAAAAAAGGGACTTTAAGGATCAATGGGATCTCCACTAAATACATTGTGAAATATCATGTGATATTAATTTTAACAATTGCAAATGGGACAATTGCATAACAACATTTCCTGTAAGTTATTACACTGGTTACAATAGTGGATTAAGTTTGATTCACAGAGTATGACATTGATTTGTGTGAAATTTGAATTTTTTATTCTTGTCTTTTTCTCTTCTTCAAAATCAGTGCTGTAATTAATCTAGTGGTTAATAATGTTTCTCTGGGTTTTATAAAACAAAGATTTTTGTGACATGTGAGTACAAGTCTATTTCAGAATTACTTGTCTTAATTAAGTACAATAAGTACTTTTCTTATTCAAGTTTGAATACAATAAAAAAACAATAATTGTTTTCTAAATCTTAACCAGTCTATTAGGTTTTCTTGCATTGAAATAGGTTTATGATAATCATTAACATATCTTGTGCAATCTGTCCCAACTTAATAAACCATTGCTTATTTTCACTGTAAATTCAAGTTTTAAGTCTGGTGTCAAAGGGGGCAGCAGTAGCACTCCACAAATTAAACGGTGGAAGTGTGAACATAGGAAACAAACCTCAAACAGAGCACCATAGTGAAGATGAATCACCTAAGAATGTGTCCAGTGGGAACAGAACATAAAGAGACAATAAGAACCACACTAAATTAAAAACAGAATGCTAGCACAACAGAGGGAAAACCTGGAACAGACCATAGAGGGGGAAAGGCCATAGTTATAAATTCTATACTTTTGAATAAAACAATTCTGGGTATTAAGCCTCATCAATTTTTCAATGCCTTACCAAAGGAATTGCTGACATTTCGACCATTGTGCAGTGGTCCTCTTCAGGGTGGTTGACCACTGCACAGTGGTCAAATGTCAGCAATTCCTTTGACAAGTGTTTAAAAATAATGCGGCCTAACACCCAGAATTGTTTTATTCAAAATGACACTGGTGGTAGAAGCCTTTGAATATAAATTTTATATTGATTCCACTTCAGGAGCAGTCTCAACTAGCACCTGAAGAAGGTAAAAGTCATGTCATAGGAATGTCATGTAAGGTAGATGTTGATATTTGGTAGAACACTTGATATTTTGAAGATATCATAATTACAATGTCTTAAAAAAATTGGAAATATTTCAGGTGGACAGCTTAACTTACATTGGGGGAATATGTGTGTGGTCAGAGTAACATTGCAATCTTCTTCAAGTTCAAGAGCATATGCCAAAAGGTTCACACTATGTCCACAGTCCATCCATTGAAGATTTTGGCCTTCTCGGTCTTGCATTATTATTTATAGTAATGTGACCATCAAGAGAATGATCAATCCAAATTGGAGCTGTACTAAGGTCCACTGTAAACTCACCATAAACATTAACATTAATGCACTGTGGATTTCTGTTGGATTTTGTGTTTCCCTCTATTGTATAAGGGGTATTTGAAAAGTCCATGCAAATATAAAAGCTACTAACGTGTTTGGGGAAACCCATTTTTATTTTTCAACATAGTCTCCTTTACATTGATACAATTCGTCCAATGATGTTCTAATTTGTTGATCCCTTCTGAATAATAGGCATTGTCCAAGCCTGCAAAGCAGCTATTAGTTTCTGCAATCACCTCCTCGTATGAATGAAATCTTCGTCCCGTCAGTCCTTTCTTCAAATTGGGGAACAAATAGTAGTCTGAGGGAGCCAAGTCTGGAGTATAGGGGGGGATGTGAAATGAGTTGGAATCCTATTTCCAATAATTTAGGAACCATAACTGCTGAGGTGTGTGCTGGTGCAGTGTTGTGATGGAAAAGGACTTTTCTGTGGGCCAATCACTGGCATTTGTCTTGCAGCTCGATTTTCAAACGGTCCAATAATAATGAATAATATTCACCTATAATAGTTTTACCCTGTTCCAGATAGTTAATGAGGATTATCCCTTGCGAATCCCAAAAGCCCATCGCCATAATCTTACTGGCCGAAGAACCAGTCTTCGCCTTTTTTGGTGCAGATTCTCCCTTTGTAAACCATTGTTTATATTGTTCTTTGGCCTCAGGAGTGTTATAATATATCCATGTTTCATCCAGAGTGACGAAACAATAATTAAATTCCTGCAGAATCCCTTGAACAGCTGCAAACCTTTCTTGCATCACTTCATACAATTCCAGTTTTGGTCAAGTTTGAGCAATTGTGGCACCCATCTTGTGGATAGCTTTTTCATGTCCAAATGTTTATGCAAAATATTATGCACCCATTCATTTGAGATGCCCACAGCACTAGCAATCTCATGCACCTTAACTCTTCTTGTCATCCATCACCATATCATGGGTTTTATCAATGATTTCTGGAGTCTTAACCTCCACAAGGCGTCCAGAATGTTCAGCGTCACTTGTGCTTGTATGATCACTCTGAAAATTTTGATACTACTTATAATCTGTTCTAATTGAAGGTGCAGAATCACCATAATGTTGATCAAGCTTCTATTTAGTCCCCTGATGCATTTTGCCTGTCATAAAGTGTTGTTTAATCACCACACAAAATTCTTTTTCATCCATTCTTTGACAATCACTCAACTTCATTGATTCGCACGAATGCCAAACACAAAGAAATAGACCAATATGGCTGAAACTTGGTGTGCATTCTCTCCAAAGATGCTGCTAAATAAACATGACCTCAATATGTGCCAGTGGTGCCATCTCTCTGACTTTGCATGGACTTTTCAAACACCCCTTGTATTGTGTTGTTAAAACCTGTTGTCTTGTTAACTAAAATATCAGCGGCCATCATTTTGCAGATCCTTTTTCATTGATGCATGAGAAATACACAGACCTGTGAGAGGAGAAAGAACTCTGTGCCGGTAGAGAACGCCATGTCTGGAGACTAAGAAGAGCACACTTTGAAGCTGCAGCATGATACACTTTGACTTAATCTGACAGCATCCACAGATGTGGTGATGGGCTGTCCTAGCAGTGCAGACATGGAGAAGGGCTGTTATTGCAGTTTGTAGCTAATGTGTTGCAGACTGCAGTGGTTTATGGGCACTTTCAACTCTCAATATAACTGAATACTGGATATGGTGAAACGTTACAACTCAGGGAAGCTGGATATGAGATAGTGTTCATAGTCACATTGTTAATATCAACTATATTCCACCATTATTATTCTATTCTTAACTGACTGAAGGCTCATTCATGACATAAACATCAATGTTATTACCATATGGTAGTTTGTCATTCTCCTGGTAATCTGACAAATGATTTAGAGAAGAGAGATGGATCCAACGCTTTTTGACTCAATGGTTTGACCATGAAGATCAAGGATTCTTGTGTCAAATTGCTGATATTGATTAAATGCAGATTATAGATTTTGAACTGGAGTTTAATCACAGTCCAGTGAGTGGAGAGCTTCAAATTTTCCACATAAAGAAGTATGTAATGCTCAAAGTACATTGAAACAATCAAAACCTAAAGGGTAAATTGCACAAAATTTGATCTCAAGCCTGGGCCACTCATTCTCCATGACAATACTCTCCTGCATATCATCAATCTTGTAGCCAAAAACCTGTGTGAATATTGATGGGAAGTATTGCTGACTCCTCCATAAGGTCTGGACATGAGTCCACCAGACTACTACTTGTTCCTGAAGTCGAAAAAAAACTTGTGTGCACACATATCTTTCTCTGGAGCAGCTTTCTAACATTGTTACCAGAGCCATTCAACAGATGAATAAAAATGGTGTGCTGGATGGAATAACAGCTTCTGAGCTGTTAGGATTCACTCAGACAAGCAGGAAGACTATAATGAAGGATATTAGGGGGTAGTGAAAAAATGAACATGTTAGCAAAAAAACAGTATGCATTACATATAAAATGTCCATAATAAACCTATGAAAACTGGTATCACAGCTACAGATGGACCATAAATAGCTAATATAGACAACAGTAATTATATAAATGCTGTACAAAAATTGAAGTGAGAAGAAATCATTAGTAACAAAAAATACCTAGAATTCTTGGGCAACCATCCCATCACTGCTCCTGGAAGCAGTGACTAAATTGGACTCACAAAAACCATTAAATTACTGAAATCCAACAAATCCTAAGGAAATGATGAAATATATAGTCATCTAATAAAACATGTGACTGATACAGATAACAAACTACTCATTCAGGGAAGGAGTATATCTAGAAAAATAATAGTAAGCAAATTAACGCCTATATACAAGAAATGCAACAAAATCATGTATGATAATTATAGATCTGTGTTTAGAATGTCTGGTTTCTCAAAAATATTAATGACACTATTATGACATGGTATTATTATACCTAGAAGCATTATCTATAATAATTTGTTGAGGTACAGGTAACTGTTTCTATATACTCTCATTTGAAATCGTGTTGCAATGGAATCAGAACATTGTGTTTCTCTAGGAAGTGAGTCTACTATTCATAAGTGTCATTAATATGAATATTAGGCCTATAGCTAGGGGAATTAGCTACCTGCATGAGCTACAGACATTGCGAAAGTGGGATGGCTTGTGTGCCTCAACGATACAGATAGCCATACCATAGGTGCAACCACAGCGGAGGGGTATCTGTGGAGAAGCCAGACAAACGTGTGGCTCCTGTCGAGGAGCAGCAGCCTTTTTAGTAGTTGCAGGGACAAAACTCTGGATGATTCACTGATCTGGCCTTGTAACATCAGCTAATGTGGCTTTGCCATACAGTTACTATAATTGGCTGAAATCCAGAGGAAATTACAGTCTTTACTTTTTCTGAGGACAGGCAGCTGTACTGTATAAATATATGATGACGGCATCCTCTCAAGTAAAATATTTCGAAGGTAAAATAGTGCCCCATTCATATCTCCAGGTGGGGACTACTTAGGAGGTTCTCACCATCAGGAAAACAGAACACTGGGATTCTACAGATCAGAAGGTGGATTGTAAGATTCCTTAATCAAACAGCAAGGTTAGAAAATGTAAAAAGGGAAATGGGTAGGTTGAAGTTAGGTATAGTGGGATTAGTGAAGACTGGTGGATAGGTGAACATGATTTCTGGTCAGGTGCGTACAAGGTTATACATACAAAATCAGTTAGGGGTATTACAGGAACAGGTCTAATAATGAATTAAAAAAAAAAAAGGAATTTTGGTAAACACTATGAGCAGTGCAGTGATCGCATCATCATAGTGAAGATAGATACAAAGCCAACACTGACCACAGTAGTACAAGTTTATATGCCCACTAGCTCTGCCGATGATGAGATCGAAGAAATGTATGAGGAGGTAAAGGAAATTGTTCAGACAATTACATGAGAGGAAAACATAATTGTGATGGGTGACTGGAATTCGGTGGTAGGAAAACGAAGGGAAGCAAAAATAGTAAGTGACTATGAACTGGGGTAAAGGAATGAAAGAGGCCATCAGGTAGAGTTTTTCATGGGACATAATTTAATCATAGCACACAGTTTGTTTAAGAATCATGAAAGATTGTTATATACTTGGAAGACACTGGGAGACACTGAAAGGTACCAGATAGATTTTGTAATGCTAAGACAGGTTTTGGAATCAGGTTTTAGGCTGTAAGATATATCCAGAGGTAGATATGGATTATGAGCCTACCTTATTGATTATGAACTGTAGACTGAAACTGAAGAAACTATAGAAGGGTGGCAAAATAAGGAAATGGTATTTGGATAAATTGAAGGGACAAGAGGGTGCTTTAGGCAACAATTTATAGCAATAGGGGAAAATAATACACTAGGCAGTGTTGAGGAATGAAATAGTGAAGGCAGGAGAGAACCAAATAGATAGAAAGGCAAGACCTTCAAAATTCCTTGGATATCACAGGAAATACAAAATTTAAAGAGATAAAAATGCAGTAAATGAAGCTGGCAAAAAAGAGTAAAGACGGCTAAGAAATGAGAGTGAAAGGAAGTGCAAAATGGCTAAGCAGGAGTGGCTAGAAGGCAAATGCAAGTCTGTAGAAGAATGTGTAACTAGGGAAAAAATAGATACCACCTACAGGAAAATATGAGACATATGGAGACAAGAAAAGTAGTTCTATGAATATCAATAACCACTCCTCAGCAAATGGAACCACACATAATGCATTGCTATCATTACTAGCCCAGAATTATAGAGTTTGGTGACAAGTTTGGTAGTTAAAAAATTAATAATGATGAACATAGTGCACAACACGGCACTGTCCTGCTTCAGACACATTTCATTTGGCAAAGTTGTAATCTTACTTCCACTTACAGTGGAGACTCAATTAACCAGACCATTTGTCATATATTGGGATAATCAAAACTCCAGATCACTGACTGTAAGAACAGTGTGTATACATAGACAAGGAAACAATTTACAGTATTTTTCCAGGTTAAAACTACATTTTACTTGGTGAAAATATACCTTTCTCCAGTTTGAAAATAATACACTTTTCCCAGGTGAAATACACCTTTTACCAGGTAAAATACACTTTTTCTGAGTGAAAAATATGTGAAGTGACAATAAGTTTTCCCATTAACCATAAAACTTATCAGTACTGTGAAACAAATGTTTATATACTGGGAGGGGAGGTTGGTCGCAGTTTGGGGAGGGGGGGGGGGTTGGCCAAGGGGGGGGTGGGGTCACCTCAGCTTGCTTGTGTTGTGTCATGATTTTTAAGTGTGTGCGTTAGGCAGGAACCTACACTCTATTTAATAATGATTGAGCCCTGAATTTGAGCTCCTATTATGGTAACATAGCATGGCGAATATCGATGTGTTTACCTTGCCGGAGTCATGGAAATCTACTTTTATTTCGTGCATGAATGTTACATTTCAGTTGAAAAGAGTGTGGTAATATTTCAGAGATGCCTGCTTTTTTTGTGCATTTTTTGCCGAGTGCCAAAGTTGATGTGTCCTATATGTCAAACCGTAATTATTATTAGCGGAGAAATTTCCTTTGCACAGCTTTTCTTCTGTTTGCAGGCAGATTTTCTTTTTTTTTTCTGACTAGTCATTTCATCGCTATAATACACACAAGCCGCTGCAGCTGAGTGTATCTGTGTAGCTTCTGACATGAGGAAAGTACGGATGTAAAACTTGAACTTTTATTAATTATGTCCTATGTCACTACCAGTGGTGGCGCGTCCTATGTGTTCACTGGTTCAGTGAACCCCAGGAAAAAAGTTTGTCATGAAAAAGTAAATAAATACAATAGAAGGTGTTTTTAAACTATCATCCTTTGTTTCATTCTTCTATTAGATCAATTTATACTTTCAAAGTATTTTTATCGCATGAGAAACGTTTTACATCGCGGAGACAGCATGTAAACGAGTCGCAGCGCGGCCGTCTAATATAGGCAGCAGTGGCCGCAGCGTTGCAAAGCGCATGCACGGCTGAGGTTCAAATTCTCTTCTGAACCCTCTGGAGGCAGCATTTGTGCGCTCCCGTGGGAGAAAGGGGACAGGGTAAAGGCCGTGAACATGTCCTTAAGGGCCAGTCATTGTCACAAATAACTGCTATACGAAACACACAAAATATGGTTCAAAGTAAGTCACTTCTAAGAAAAAAAACTTTTTAATATACTTCCATCTAACGACCAATTCACTATTAGTTTCTGCGCACTTTGGAGGCATTTTAAAATTCCCATGATCACAAAAATATTACAACATCCAATCACATTAAACAGTGAAAATTTTCTCAATTTACTAAAAAATAAAAACCAGAGAATTTAGAGCCTGAAAGCCCCGTGTTCAGCTGTCGGCACATTTGTTTCATCCTTCATCATCATAAAGGATGAAATACTTGCCCACAGCTAAACGCAGAGCATTCAGGCTCTGAATTTAATTTCTTATGTAACTATTTCTGAGCTTTGCCAGATGGGTACCCGTGTATCCGAATATCTATACAAAGGAAGTCATGCGAAATTGTCATAGATTTCTCTACATGTTTGCAACTTTTGAATAATTGGACTATAAGACAGAAAAGACTGAGCACTTGAAAATTCAATGTTCAATGGTTAATGTAAAAAAAAAAAAAAAAAAAAAAAAAAAAAAAAAAAAAAAAAAAAAAAAACACCACTCACACACACTAGAGCACATAGTTTAAAAAAATTTGAAAAAGTTTGTAATGCAAAGCGCCAAACTGCTAAGATCATCGGTCCGTAGTCTTAGAAGCTACTTAGAATAATATATTCTAAGGACGACACACACACCCACGACCGAGGGAGGGCTCCACCTTCTGGTGGGAGTGGTCGTGTACTCCGCAACGTTGCGCCCCAGATCACACGGCCATTCATGTGTGGCGCACATGGTTTGATTGTCATTTTGGTAAATATAGTGTTCCGATACTCTTTACTATTTTCCGGTAAATTATTATGCTTTTCACTGTTCAATGTGCTTGAATCTTTGAATAGCTTTTTTGTAATCATAGGAACTTGAGAATGACGCCATAGTGCGCCGAAACTAGTAGTGCATTGACAATTAGATGACGACGATTTTACCTGGTGATGCCAGCAGCAGAAAACATCTGCACTACCTGAAGGACATCCATATATTTCGGAGCGCTGCCAACGTTACGCTGTCCCAGACGCGAAATATTACTGTATACCAGGGCCGGCGCAAGCCCAAGTGCCGCCCCGTGCGAGCTGCTAATTTGCCGCCCCCGTTTCTCTCTCTCTCTCTCTCTCTCTCTCTCTCTCTCTCTCTCTCTCTCTCTCTCTCTTTTTACAAAATTTTTGTAAAATTGTATTTTAACAAATCTGTAGGAAATGTCAGCAATCAATCGCTATTTTTGTTTTTACTTTTCAGATCTACCTAGGTTTCGGTCACTAAGTGGCCAGTTTCAAAGCTTTTAATATGTGCTTACATCTAAACCGTCATGTTGACAGTGACGTTCAGCACGACGGTATAGATGTAAACATAACTCAAAGCATTGAGAATAGCCACTCTGTGCCAGAAATCTGTGAAGATATGGAAAATAAAAACAGTTGAAACGGCCAAAGAGTGGGGCGGAAGACAATGGAGAGAGGAAAAATAAGGAGATGGAGTAACATAATAATGCAATAAATACATACTCGGGAATCGACGGGTACTGATGCTAGTCGAAATATATTAACTCACTGCACTGCGGTTATTCATTTCAAAGAACTGACACTCGCCATCTGTCGTAATTTGAATGTGTCAGTTCTGTCGTGTCTGATTATGGAATAAGGGGTAACAAATTAGTCATCGCTGTAGCACGCCGGCCGCGGTGGCCGAGGGGACTGAGGCGCTCCAGTCACGGTCTGCACGGCCACTACGGTCGGGGGTTCGAATCCCCCCTCGGGCATGGATATTTGTGCCGTCCTTAGGATTACCTAGTTCGTAAGTAGTTTGTAAGTTTAGGGACTGATGACCCCGTAGTTAAGTCCAATAAGCTATACAAACATTTCATTTTTCAGCCGTATCACGTCACTTTTCTGCACTTTATTTTCATTCTAGCTAATGGGTGTGACGCGTGCTTATTTGCCAATTTTTTAAGTAACAGATCTTAAGAAAAACAAATTTTCCTATTCTGCAATCTTGTAGGAGAAAATTTCTAACTTATGAGTAACGTGCGTGCGCAATACTAATTGTAGGTTATATGAAAAGCACTTATCTGTTACATCCTAAGTTGCAAGAAATTCGGATGCACCAATTCTTCTGTTCGTCACGTGATGCGGTACAGCGAGACTACGGTTAAACTAGTGCCCAAGAAGAAGCAAGAAGCTCACAATAAGTATGTGACCGATGATATGGATAAATGTATTATCAGGCAGTAATTTTCTTGCATTACGAACAATAGAAAAAAAAAATACGAACTTCGCGAAAACTGCACAACTTTTGTCAAACAGAAATGAGCTTCAAAGCAAGCGAGGAAACACTTAGAAGCAATGTTCTGTCTATGGATTTTCGTTTTACAAGGTGTCAAAATTAACGTTTTGTTTCGCGCGGACGAAAAGGCATTGTTACTAAAAGACCATATTTTCTCAGGTTTTCATTACAATCAAAGCGACCAGTAGTTTACTTAGACGAAACATGGATTCACACGAATTATACAGTAAATAATTGTTGGCAAAGTGATAGTGTGCGTGTAGTATTATTACGCAAAAGTGCTTGTCAGAGTTTAATTGTGTTCATACAGGTGTTTCAGGGATCAAAAACCAAAACGTCCGACTATCTCTCAGAAACGGATAGAAAACATTTTCAAAAATACGTCGAAACCCAACTTTTGCCAGGCTTACTATCAATGTCTTTATCCCTTGTAATTACTCACAGCGTATTTACCCATTCGGAATACTTCTAGCCATTGTAGGTGTTGAACATGTTTGACTGTAGTAATGTTCAACAATTTTTTTCCATAGCGCGGGAAGAATAAAACACACGACTGCCATTAAAGGGATTTGCAAAATTGCTTCAGGCTTAACATGTAACCGCAATATCGAACATTGCATTCGAACTTCCAGATTAGATTTCGTCTTCTGCAAAATTAGTTGTGAGTAAACGCACGACGCGTAACAGGCTGGCAGCGCTCCACTAATAAGAATACTGGCGTGTGCGCCAGACTGTTTCCCCCTCTCTGTTCCTCCGGCGTAAACCAACACCTCCTAGAAGACAAGGCCTTACAACAGGCCGTGCCTACGTCACACTTAGAGGCCCCGGCCGCCATCTGACTGGCCGGCCGCTGCGAGGCGGTGGGCGTGCCCCAGCCAACAGCCAGTGAGGTGGCGGCCGGGGCCTCTAAGTGTGACGTAGGCACGGCTTGTTGTAAGGCCTTGTCTTCTAGGGGGTGTTGCGTAAACACGACGGCGCTGCCACAGTGGCGAGCAAGAAATCAGCCCTCCCCCCTCCCCTTGTTCAACAGGGGCGGCCGGCAGGTAGTCGAGACTCCAAACCACAGTTTCCGTAGCCACTCCCTCCGAGGTTTGGTTTCGAATCTCCTCTTCGGAAGGAATGCTGAGTTTGTTCTAAAAAAAAAAAAAAAAAAAAAAAAAAAAAGGGGTCGGCAGATTTTCCGCCCCCTGGAAAGTGCCGCCCCGTGCGGCCGCACGTTTCGCACGTGCCTTGCGCCGGCCCTGCTGTATACATTGTTACGGGTAACGTTTCCAACACTGCCTTCTGCTCGCTGATGCTCGCACCCCGCCGCCATAGTACATGTCTCCTGCTGCTATCAACAGCCACCGCACGAATCTTCAACTTACCGTGGACGAAGAGTAGCGTATCCGGATCCGGTGTAGCGGTGTCATTACCACACAATGCAGACATTGGAAAAACAGCGTTATCCTAAAAGGTTGCACAGTTATGGGTCAGAAACAAACAACCAGTAAATATGAGTATGTCGCGCTAAGTTTGATATTCCCTCAAAAACTAAAATAAATTTCCTGTTTTTGCGTTGTACTGAATCAACTTCTTCTTTATGCTTCGTGAAGTTGCTAAACAAAACGAGATAAGGTTTCAAGAAATCTTTCGCGATCAACAAAATTAAAATTTCCTGTCGGATTAAAATTATGTGCCAGAAACGGGATTCGAACCTGGGACCTTGCCCTTTCGCGGGCAAACGCTCTACCATCTGAGCTAGCCAGGCACGCTTCACAGTTCGTCCACACAACTTTAATTCTGCCGCTGCCTACTTCACAGAAGTTCTTCAGTGAACCTTTCAGGTTTGGCACTCCGCATTCTGGTAACATCCCTTAGGTTGTGGCTAAGCCATGTCTCCACCACATCCTTTCTTCCAGGAGTGTTAGTCCTGCAAGGTTCGTAGGAGGACTTCTTTGAAGTTTGGAAAGTAGCAGGCGAGGTACTGGCAGAAGTGAAGTTGTGATGAGAGCTGTGAATCGTGTCGGTATAGCTCCGCCGGTAGAGAGCTTGCCCGCGAAAGGCAAAGGTCGCAGGTTCGAATTCCGTTTCCAGCACACAATTTTAATCTGCCAGGAAGTTACATATTATGGCACACTTAGCGGCAGAGTGAAAATTTCATTCTGAAAATTATATTTGGCTGTGTTTCAAGAACAATTTCTACTACCATAAAAATCCTTTGTATCTAATGTTTGGAAAAATGTCGTTGAAATTTCGAATTTGCTCCAATAACTGGAAAATCGAAACGTGTAGCTTCATATAAAACTTTTTTTAATGGGTGGCAGTACTGTCTCTTAGTGTCTAGGAAAAGAATTCAGAGAGATAAACCGTTAACCGAAAACACCTGAATGCGGCAACTTGAACGCAGCCCTTGAAATTCACAGTTTTTCACATAGTTAAATCCTTTATTTAGGTATGTCTAAAACATACAAATAGCTCATTTATCTGCCAAGCTATCACGAAACAATAAACAACTTTTATTTATTTTTAACGTAAATTACTGACAAAAAAGAGCAATTAAATGGAAGCATGTCACAAAAAGTTAAATTAGGTTATGTTAATTACAGGGGTTTTGCATTTTTAACCTCACTATTACATGTTGCCCATAAGTAAAAGTTGATTATTCTAGAGCTGAAATTCTCTCCCTCCCTCCCTTTCTCTCTCTCTCTTCGTCGTGCCATCTGGGGGGGGGGGGGGGGCACGTGCCCCTGTGGCCCCCTCCCCCCCCCCCCTCACTGAATCGCGCCCCTTGCTTGCGCATCTGCAAATCTTCCAACTCGTCAGAAAGACGTCATATTTGGTAAAATATCTTAAGGTAAAAAAGGTAAAGCAGTCAACAATCCGAAGATTGGTTTGAACACCACAGTGCTTTACTAGGCATGGTCCTATTTGGAGGTAGTATGCTGTTGCCTTCCTCCGACCTTCGAACTGACTTACCCAGCCAGTTATAGGGGGACCTACAGTTTAACGTGGGTTCCGAACCACGGTGCTACTCGGTATTTTTTCACGTGAGCAATACTGCCAGAGGTGAAAGAAGTGGAAAGTGACAGATAAAAATCCTAGGACCTGGCGGAGATCGAACCCGCAACCTTTGGATTTGTAGTCTGGCACTCTACCACTGTGCAACCGAAGCGCACAAAATATCTTATAATTATAAATTAAAGACACATCAACTGTAAAAGCCTTCAAAGATCGGGTCGTGAATAATAATGAAGTCACTACTCTCCACACAGCTGTCGGGCGCCGTGGCTCAGCGTGCCCGGTCGGAGGGCTCAAAGCTCTATGTAGTAAAAGAGCTGAGCCAAGAACCCTTTGAACAACAACAACAAAGAATTACGATCAGCGACCGCAAAGAACAGAACTACCCGTAGAGCAGAAAAGAAGCAAGAATAGCCGTGTGGTTGGCGGCATTGCGTTGCGCCGTCAAAGATAGCGGGTTCTAGATGGCCTGCAACCAATTTTTTTAAACCCCAATCTTCTTTTTAACAGATACGCGAACAACAACGGCTTTTGGTATTGTTACTTGCCACATATGTTTGGATGTTTTTGCAAACGTGTCGATTTTGAGGGTAAATAACATTTATACGAGGCGGTCCAGAAAGTAAGTTCCGTTTGGTAATAAAATGAAAGTGTACACAGATACAGAAGAAATTTTTATTGCACAAAACTCTACAACTCTTAAACTACTTTCCCACATTACTGCCGAAATTTTGTAGGCATTTGTCATAGCGTGGTACCAGGTTTTATATACATTCTTCATAGAAATCTGCCGCCTGTGTCTTCAACCAGTTGGAAACAGTTTCTTTCAGCTCGTCGTCATTGGTGAAGTGATGACCGCCAAGGAAAGACTTGAGATGTCCTGGATCTTGTCATCAATCGCGTGAACCAGTTCTTCTGTAACCAAAGGTGGACGCCCACTTCGTTCTTCATCGTACACAGCACTACGCCCGCCATTGAACTGTCGGACCCATCTTCTCACCATCGAATCACTCATTGCATCTGGTCCGTAAACATCGCAAATTTGCCGATAAAGTTTCACTCGGTTTCACTTTCCTCGCATTCAGAAACCGCATCACCGACCTGATTTCACAGGCGGCGGGATTTTCAATCGACGCCGACATTTCAAACAAGCACAACAAAGCGTACGTAACTGACAGCGATCTCCAAAAGGCGCACGTTGTTCTCCTCGTTACACATCATGGACGTCACCGACGAGGGGGGGGGGGGGACAGGGGGGACGTGTCCCCCCAAAACTTTTCGAATTTTTTTTTCTTAGTTGACAAATAATGATTGTTGAAAGAATATATCCAAGCTTAACTAATAATACGTGCTGAAAATTCTTATGCACTATGACTTAATTATTTACTAACGTGCTAGTAAATTAACAGTGAATATTATGAGGCACAAATACGAGCATTGCCACAAGATAGCGTTACACACCCCGTTTACACGGGCTCCCAAAACCGGATTTAGTAAACCGATTTCCCAATTACGCTTTTGGTTGGTCATGTAAACACTCCAAAATCGATTCTGACAATCCACTTCTCTAAAGCGGTTTTCCAGTTCCACAATCGATTTTCGTGCTCATGTAAAAGCAACCGTTTTTGAAGCGTTCTTGGCTTGTCAGATTGTGTTATTTTGGTAAGAATTTTCGGCACATATGGACAGAGAGTTATTTTCCAAAGTGAAATAAAAGTATTAATATTAAAGTGATCATGAATCTATGTATTTAAGTAAAGAAAAATAGCGATTATGCTGACTAAATCGGGGACTGAATCAGCTGTTTTTCAGCCGCCATCTTAAGTGGATTAGGAAATCCGATTCAGGCTGTGCCATGCAAATACGACAGCGAAAAACGGTTTACGAAAATCGGTTTTCGTCTTCCGGAAGATGTGTTACATGTAAACGTAGTGACAGACTGATGGGCGAAGCCGCCGCCTGTCAAGAGAGCTGCCAGCCGGCTGTACACGGTCTGGGAATACGCCTCACTTTACCACAGCCACCACAAATGTTCAAATGTTTGTAGAGCTTATGGGACTTAACTACGGGGTCATCAGTCCCTAAACCTTCAAACTACTTATGAACTAGCGAATACTAAGGACGGCACAAATACCCATGCCCGAGGGAGGATTCGAACCCCTGACCGTAGTGGCCGTGCAGACTGTGATTGACCACTTGGCCAACGCGACCGGCACCTCCACCAGTCCGTCTCACTAAGTCACGCCGTGTGCACGGTGCTTAGTAACGATGCTCTGTCAGTTCATTCGTCACGGGTTGATGCAATGTTACAGACAGGAATAGCTATGAAGAGAGTAAAAGGTAGTTCATCATTATTGTCTTTCTTTAAAAAGAAAAGAATTGATGGTAAGTAAATATTTATTACAAAACTAGTTCCAGCAACCGGCGCTGCTTGCGTATGTATTTTGTTGATGTTTTGTTACACATCTACTTCTTCCCATTCTGTGCATCGCCTTCTGTCCTGTTCTATTTCACCTGTAAGCCTATTTGTAGTGGATAACTTATTGGTCTCTAGTTTCGTTTTCCACATCTCAATCCTCATAACGTGATCTCCAGAACAACGTACCCTACAATAATAATTTTTTTCTAGGCACCCCCATTAGAATATTAGGAAAGTGCCTCCCAAATGTGTTGCGAATGTTCTTAGTAGTAAAGATGTAACGAATTAAAAACCTTAAGCTTGATGAAGCGTTATTTAATGCATCTTATTGTTTATAATCTCTTATCTCGTGTACTATGCGTCGTAATTTGAAATAATTTAGAAGGTAAATTTAGTGAAAGGCCTATATTTGCAAAATGTATATCAAAAATGTCGAGAATACAGATTGTAGCATCCAAATGATAAACCCAACGTCATGTCGAATGCCACAATTTTACTTCATGAACGGGTGAAGGTTACTATGCGATAAACTTTTTCCTTTCATTACTTTGTAGGCGTTGTCAACGACAGTTTTCTTAAACGTGTATAATTGCGTCTAAAGTTTGTCACAATAATGTAACCGCGCCCTCTTTCAAAGTGTGGATGAATAGAATATAGTTGGTCAGACATTGCGGGCTACTCTCCTTTTCTTTTCACCCACCCGTTGGAAGGTAGTTTTCACCCTCACAGCTTTAATTATTTGAAAGGAAACGACAGTATAAAGGTATGTACGTATACAGTCTGCAAGTACAGTACGTCTGTGTAGATTTGAGCAACAAAAATGGCTTTGAAATCATTGACAATTATTATTAGCAGTGTTAAATATCTTATCATACCAGGATTGGCTATTAGAGTACACACAAAGTATGAAGGAAATTTAATGGAACTGTTGAAGATCTGTAGTGTCCAACTCTGAAATTGTGGCTAGAAAGAGAACAAAATAACGTCCATCCAATGATACAAAATAAACTAATTGAAATCCTTGATACAGAAATCTTTAACAGCATAGTTCAAAAATTAGGTTAGTAAATCCTTTGATTTATTCAGTCATCTGTTTAATTTTTCCATGGTGGGACGGCGATTTCTTTTCTTTGAAGTATTAAAATGCCAAGCTCGCAAATATTGATTTTTTTCCCGACGACCGGTTTTGATACACTAAGGTATCATCATCTGGTAAATTGTGTCCTATTTAATCGTTTTGTGAAGGCGTATGACATTAAAATGTTATGACTGACGTAACATTTTAATGTCATACGCCTTCACAAAACGATAACATAGGACCCAAGTGAACAGATGACGATACCTTAGTGTATCGAACCGGTCGTCGGGATAAATAAATCAATATTTGCGATCTTGGCATTTTAATACTTCAGTCATCTGTGATGACACAAGGGACACTTCCGGTGATGAACAAATTAGTTTTTGTGGAAGATGGTGTGATGACAATTCAGATCCTCATGAAAGTCCCTTAAGCTATACAAACATTTGAACATGTATGCGGAGCATATACCTGCACTCATTTCTGATGTTCTGCTCAGATTGCAGCTACCGTCGTGGGCAGACATGTGATAGAGCACGAAACATGAGTGGAATGCATAAAGGGATTCAATGAATTATTATTGACAAACAGCCTTTGGCACATTTATTCACTATGGTGCTCACTGCTGTATTATGAAAGTAAGCTGCGAAATTTCAAGAACTGTTAAAAACTCCAGGACTACTGTTCCCAAAAAAGAGAGAGAGAAAAAAAAGCATTGGTTATCAAGATAGTGAATGAACTAATAGAACAGGGATAAGAAGGAGTCATTGGTCTACTTAATGTTTTGAGTCTGGGAAAACATACCTTGGTTTCCTAATTGGAAAAGAAAGACCTTTTAGAAATTTGGAACAGGTGTTTCGAAGGAGAAAAAAATTGTCTCCGTACTTTATTCTGCAGGTCCTTAAAAATCACAGGACAAATTAAGTTTTCTTCTATTTACAAAGAATGTAATATTACGATATCCGAGCTTGGGTTAGAACAGCTGCAACTTCAAGGAAAAAAGTAATACCCAAGTGATTGTCTGAGGGCATAGATCTACATCAATTTCTGTCGCTTGAAGATCTTTAGAGGCAGGAATATTTTGAAATCACTGATTCGGCTGTCCAAGGGCTTAGACAGAGGATAACTGACCAACCTGGTATGAAGAAACAGGTTTCCTTGGAGAAAGGGTTGTTGGAGAACAAATGATACGATGTGGTAGCTCCATACGCGGAAAAAGATGATAAGACTTAGAAAACAGAAAATTAACTCTTTAATCTACAATACAATGAAAAGCGCCTGAAAGAGGCAAAAGATGTTTTAGTTTCTAAGAAAAAAGAAGTTCGTGAATTATTTTCTAACGTTGAAGCGTTGGTCAGACTTTTGCTTGCAGTGGCGGCGATTGGACGTTAGAAGTGGGGGGGGGGGGGGGGGGGGCAAAAAAAAATCTAAAACTAAAAATGGCATGGTAAGAAATTCTTTCATGTTATAGTTTGATTTTTGCACCTACAGGCCTATAATACCAAATGCGGGGAAAAACAAAAGACAATATACAATTGTAATTGCCATAAGTTGTTTAATTAAGTTGTCTAGTAAAATACAACTGTTACAAACAAAGGAACATGAAGATTACCTGCCTGGAGGCGATCAATTCGTTTTATAGTTTCCAAATGATAAGCCAAGATCGCAAACTACCAATTTATTAAGTGACAACCGGTTTCGGTGCACTATGTCACCATCATCTGGTCATATATCAGGTCATCTTGTTAAAAAATTGGATATAAAATAAGAAGTGCATCATTGCACTTCGTCACAATATTAAAAAAAACCCTAAGTTAAAAACATGACAGCTTACAAAATACTGACAGCTCTGAATATTATAGTTTTTCAGAGCTGTCAGTATTTTGTAAGCTGTCAAGTTTTTAACTTAGGTTTTTTTTTTTTTAAATATTGTGACTAAGTGCAATGTTGCACTTCTTATTTTATATCCAATTTTTTTAACAAGATGACCTTATTATATATATATATATATATATATATATATATATATATATATATATATATATATATATATGACCAGATGATGGTGACACAGTGTACCGAAACCGGTCGTCGCTTAATAAATTGGTAGTTTGCGATCTTGGCTTATCATTTGGAAACTATTAAAGGAACATTAGTTTAATTATAAACAAAAATAACAGACAATAGCGTAATTTAACATGATACGTCTTGTCAAAGCATAATTGCTTTAAAACAAAGCTATGTGCCTTGGTTTCCGCCTGGCATAAATTTCTACACATTCTTCTAATTTGATGTTTTTAGCCGCATCTTTTTCAATGGCTAGTATAGCTAAATGTGTTAAACGTTCTTGAAGCATAGAATTCCTCAAGTAGTTTTTGATCCGTTTGAGGACATTGAAATATCGTTCTGCCTTTGCAGTGGACACCAGGATAGTAAAAAACAGTTGCAGTAGCTTGAACAAATTAGGGAATACATACTGGTTGTGAACATTTTCAGACTTAAATTGTGAAACCAAATTTGGCACAAGATGACGATCTATTTGGTCTGAATCATGCTTCTTTCTTGAAAATACATCGATTTCTGAGACTAAATTATCATTTTCCAAACCAAATGCGGAACTCACAGCAAAACATGCTTCTTTGATACGGTCGTTACAAATTGAGTTGTTCTTCATCGAAGCCGTCAGCAGTAGTTCCATGTTTCAGAGCCAGGTGTTTTTTTTTTTTTTTTTTTTTTTTTTTTTTTTTTTTTTTTTTTTTTTCAAATCGTGACCTAATGTTCTCACTGAGTGTATCTAACAGAGGGTAGTAATATATTTTTAAAAAGTAGACTTCAGGTGAATCATATTCAGGATTAACATCTCCTCCTCCTATCTTTTGTGGAAGTTTTCTTTTGCGTTGAACTGTTGGCCCCTCAAAGCCATGTCTTTCACAAAAATCAATTGCTTCAGTCAAAAACTTTTGGAACTCTTCTTCATTTCTCAAACAATTTATGGACATAACTACGCTGTCAGCAACCTGGACTAGTTCATGAATGGATACATCATGATTCTGTATGTACTTTGAAAGAATGTTAGTTTTTTCAAAAAAGTACTTCATAGTATTCAATACAAAAATAAACTTCAAACTTGGTAATACTCGTGATCAATCCGTGATCATCTCCACCAGTTATGGAGTCAGTAGCTTCAATATTTTCCAGAGTGTGCAGTATATCTATTAAGTGTTGTTGAACTGCTCGCAAGCTTTCATATCTGCTGCTAAATCTTGTCACTTGTCACGTAAAGAACCCAATAATGAATAATTTGAATTAGAAGATCAACCATCAATTATTAGTGTATAAACTCTTAATCTAGTACAACAGAGAAAAAATAAGAAACCATAAGGAAAAGAACACATATAAGTTAAATAAGGAAAAATTACCCAAATTAATAAAGAATTTATCAACTTAAAAACAGGAGAAAAATAATATAAAAAAATAAAAATATATATAAAAAGGACAAATCCTTATTTATTCCTTCTTTTACTGCACATGCTGCACTTTTTATTGTGGCAAATAATGCATGTCTTTTAGACGAAGTCTCAATAAAACAAGGTAGTTGTTGGACTGTGCTAAAAACGTTGCGAACAGAAGGAATGTATTTAGATGCATCGACAAGTGCAAGATTTAAAGAATGCATATAGCAATGTACAAACATAACATACGGGTTTCGTTCTTTCATCCTCACAGCGACACCCTTGTAAGAGCCACTCGTGTTTCCCCGCTCCGTCATAGATCTGAGCAATAATATTTTTAAGGTCAATGCCAAGTTCACCGAAAATTGAAACAAGCAGCTTGTATGACGTATCACCGTCAGTTAAATCAGTTTTGTAAAAACCAAGAAAGCTTTCTTTGATTTCGAGCTTCTCTGTTACATATCTTGTAACAAGAGTCAATTGTTCTTGATGTGACACATCTGGAGTTTCACCAACAAACACGGAGAATTGTTTCGACTTTTTAGCATCATCAAATATATACTGCCTGGCCAAATTTGCCATTATTTCAATCATTTCATTTTGAACATCGTGATGATCATAATTAAAAAACTTATCTCTGTCTAAAAATTTTTGTTTTAATAAAGAGTTTTCCGTTGATCTCAGCTTTAATAACTCGACATAATTACCCCTGTTATCAGAGTCCTCATTTTCTCTATGACCCCGAAGTGCTATTCCCTGATGGCCATGAAAAGTTGGGACTGGAATAAAATCTTCAGATAATCACGATTTTTTTAACTTCTTCTTGATGTGTTGATATTTTGCTTACCACACTTTTTTTACTTTAAAAACCTTCCTGCCAACGTTGAAGAGGACTGAGGTGAGACGAAGATTTTTCGTGCTCTTTAAAGCGTTGGACTGCTTTTTTCCAGTTTTTAAATCCATTAGATATGAATGTTTCATCATAACAACCTGTGGAACCGAAAAAACGACACGGGAAGCAAAAATCTTTATCAGCAGCAACACTGTATTCTAACCAATTGTAATTTGTGTACCACATACTTCTAAACTTTCTACCCTTTGTTTCTGGGTACTTATCAATAATAGGATGAAAAGGACCATTTAAAAAAACTGTGATGCTGCTTGTCTACCATGAATTGGATCTCTTGGTTCAAATTGAAGCTGAGAAGGACTATTAGACTGAGTAGTCTTACTTACAGGCAATACACTCTCAGCATGTGTACCACCATAATTCCCACTTACAGCTATGTTACAATTGTGCAAATCAGTTTTAAAAGTATACAAGCGTTACTACGTTAAAAAAGTGAATAATTTAATATTTTTCCCAGAAAGTGGGGGGGGGGGGGGGGCAACTGCCCCCCCTGCCCCCCCCCCCCCCCCTAACCGCCGCCACTGTTTGCTTGTGTGTCCAGCGTCAACCTATGAAGCAGGACGCAGTTTTTCAGCTCTACTACGACTGAAGACCTATCTGAGTTCGTCACTGATGCAGCAGATGCTCAATTTCGTAGCAGTCTGCAATGTGCAGAAGCTGCTGGTGGATGAAATAGACTTCAGAAATGTTGCAAAAATATTCATATCTAATTGTGACAACAGAGGAATTGCGTTTGGATTAGCGTAGGAGGAACTTTGTATGTCACCTAATGCTTCTGACACTGTAGTCAACTATCATTTCTGAATGTTTTGTACTTGTTTATTCTTGTGTATATATGTGTTCATTTTATAATGTATTTTAATGGATGAGAAATATAATGTTTTGATAATTGGTTATTTTGCTTAAATATCCAATCAGAATCAAGTAGAATGTCGTTTCAAAAGCTCTTCAGTTTGCAATAGTTGACAGTTGTTTTGAACAGTACGTAATAATCATAATCATAAAGTCATAAAATTTAAATGTAAGCATTATGCAACCTATTTTTATGACAGGTAACTGCAGAATACGTTTAAATCCAGGATTAAATCGGCACGCTTCAGGAACTATAAGTGCAACTGAAACAGTACCGGGGCAGGTACATGATATTAACAACGACCCCTATCCCCTCTTCCCTCGCCCCCTCAATTTGCGTCTGAGGCATCACAATGTTCGACAAGGTTGAGGCGTCCCCCCAATAATTTATTGGTGGTGACGCATATTATACACATCGTCTACAGCGCATGTGCGGAACTGCAATCGCAGCGGTGCAGCGGAGATAAATTGAAACGGAACTTACTTTCTGGACGCGCCTCGTACTCTTCGTTGTAACAAATATTTAACTGTTTGAAAAGAGGTGGGGGAGAGCAGCCTTTGCGCATTCGTAAGGTTATGTATGATGAGTGCTGCTTACATTGTCACGTGCCTTGAAGGTAGCTTTTCTCTTGATCGTAACCGATTCATTTTGTTACTGTCACTTAACTGTGTAATCAGTTACTGTGTTGTAGTGTTCATGTGCAAATTCATATATTCTTGATGTTTATCAAAGAAATGTGAACAATGTTCAAGATTTTTAAGCATGGAACAAAAGTGTGAAATAAAGAAAATTGGTAGACCGACGCCTCAGCTCGAGTTGAATCAAGTGCAAACAAGCCGAGGTAAGACATTCTGCAGATCTTTTTACGAAAATATATATAAGGGAGGGGGGGGGGGGGGGGCAAACCGGGGCGCTTTCCCCCGGCGCCACTCGCAGAGGTGGCCAACCAAATTTTCTCTTTAGACGGCGAGGGTGGGGGAGGGGTGGCGAGGGCAGCGCTCGTTTCACACTGCCATTTGCACTCGTGACGTCATCGTGACGTATCAGTGCTGTGAATGCGGCTATCGATCTGTCGATCGCTGCAGCATCGAGACTGTTGTTGTTCCCTCAATTCCAGTATTAAACTTTGGCTTTCTATGTAACAGATCGCAACGCATAACTTCACTTTCACCATCGCGTATTGGGATTCGGGATAGGCGATTTGACGTGACGGGCAGTGTGAATACAAATTGACGTGACGGTGCCCATAAATTAAAGGTACATTATGTACACATTTTTCTGTTAGTGCATGCGGTTTTTTTTTTTTTTTTTTTTTTTTTTTTTTTTTTTTTTTTTTTTTTTTTTTTTTTGCAGCTGCGGATGTGGTTAAGTTCAATCACACACTATTTAAAAGTACTGTGATTTTTTTCACCTTAAACCTGTGAGCATACACTACTTTTACATTTAGTGCTATAACTATGCACGCCATTTCTCTGCCTCATAAAGCTAGATTCTGTCAATATTCCTGTAATGTTGCCTGAAACAGCTTTTTATAAGCATCTACTTCCCGCTCAGCACAAATGATCACACAATGGCACACAGAAAATGAATGTCCGAATTCATGCAGTCGACACTGAGTCACTCAAACGCGCTCGTAAAAGTCGATAGTCGAAAGCCCACCAGTGCCAGCCTCCTTACGTCAGAATGACGTCACGTTTACAAATGCCAGCGCTACCCGGGTGGCGACGGCGCCACTGTCGAGATGCGGCACTCAAAGACGTGAAGCTTCAGCCGCCACTGGCCACTACTACTGAGTATCTAGTCAGTTTGTAAAGCAACTGCTTTTGTAGCTGCCATTTATGTGAGGAAAATAGTCGTCCAATCAGCGCGTTGACACTTTAGTAAAGCGCGACTGGCGCTTATTCACCAGTGAAGAATGGCAACTTCGACGTCGCACTTCATTACAGCATTGTCGCGTTAAGTTGTTGCCGGCAGAAGGAAATAATGTGGGATCCACTCAGCGTAGCATAAATTGCAGCTACTAGCGCAATTGCTTTACAAACTCAAAAATCAAATGTTCAAATGTTTGAAAATCTATGGGCCTTAACTACTGTGGTTATCAGTCCCTAGGCTTACAATCTACTAAAACTAACCAACGAAAAATACTCGCACCCATGCCCGAAGAAGGACTCCTAACCTCCGACGGAGAGGAATTGCATGCTCCACAGAAAGGCGCCTTAGTGCGCTCGGCCATTCCAGTGGCCGATGGGACTAAGGCGCTCCAGTCATGGTCTGTACAGCCACTACGGTCGGGTGTTCGAATCCCCCCTCGGGCATGGATATTTGTGCCGTCCTAGTTCGTAAGTAGTTCATAAGTAGTTTGTAAGCTTAGGGACTGATGACCCCGTAGTTAAGTCCCATAGACTATACAAACATTATTATTTATGAACTCTTAACTGACAAAGATGGGCAGTATTCATTAGTATTGACATACGATGTAACCAACCTAAGTTTCTATTTTACACCCATGCTTTCACCAACACAGTGGCTTCAACGGTAAGCTCATTCGAAGTGTCTTGCAATTAACATTATAGCCATAAAATGGCTAGTCAGGAAATATCACAAATCCGCCTACAAGTAGGAAAGGTTGTATCTTTAAACAGGGAAAACTAAGTTTATCTCCTACTTATTGTTTGACTACGCGCTCGCGCCGGAGGGAGGACTCGAACCTCCGATGGGGAACTGTCGAACATCCGAAGCAAGGAGCCTTAGAGAGCACGTACCGGGTGATCAAAAAGTCAGTAAAAATTTGAAAACTTAATAAATCACAGAATAATGTAGATAGAGAGATAATAATTGACACACATGCTTGCAATGAGATGGGGTTTCATTAAGAAAATAATGAAGTTCAAGAAGTGTCCGACAGATTGCGCTGGACAGCAAAACGTCAGTGACTGTGCATGAAAGTCGTGTATAAAAGGAGCTGTAATGAGAGAGAGAATCAGATGCACCAGCAGTCGCAGCATGTTACGTTACCTGAAAAGGCGCTTTTAGTGAAGTGTATTATCAGAATGGGGAATGTGCTAGTTCAGCGTTACGATCCTGTCGCCATATAGGCCAGTCGTCGTAGACAAAAAAAAAAAAAAAAAAAAAGGCTTAGGTCCAAAAAAAAAAAAAAAAAAAAAAAAAAAATTGCAGGAAGCTGAATTTTTGGTATGTTGTTAGGGCATATTAGAGTAGTATCAAACCAAGTTTGAGCTTCGAAATCCTTTAGCTTAACTTTTAAGAGCCAAAAAACCTCGAAATTTTCGGAATTTTTTCTGGTTTTGGCTTATAACTCGTGAAGGGTGGTTTTTTGATGAAAAGTCACTCGCACCTCTATTAATATAGATAAAATATTCTAAAATTTAAGCCAAACCGCAGCTCTGTAAGTCCAATAGTTCCCGAGATATTGGACTTCAAAAATTGACTTATTTCTTCAAAAAGCTCATATTTCCGATTTCAGTCATCTTTCGGCTACAATATTGGCTCTAATGATCATTCCACGGGGAAAGTCATACAAAGCAAAGTTATAGAGCAGTTATTTAGCTTTAATCTAAGTACAGAACGAAATCCATAGGCCCAACAGATTTGTAGTTATCGTTAAAAAACGAAAAGTTGGAAAAATCGGATTATTCAGTAAACTGACCCAGATGAATTGCAGTCTTCTTATCCTATATATGTTAAAGAAAAAGGAGGAATTACTCCCTTAACACATTGTATATAAATAGGTGTTATTTATGCGTTAGTGCAAACCAATATATTTTTGAAAGTAGGTATTGCTGTAAAAACAACGAAAGCCTCTCCGTTTGTGAGTATTGGTCAGCCATTGAGGGACTGGGACTTTCGTTCGTAGCGAGGCTCTCACTCCAGCGGGTGTTCTGTCCTCCCTCCCAAACTTCTTGCCTCCGAGGTCTTCCTCACTACACCCAGTCTGTCGTTAGAAACGGCCGTATTCGGATCTGTGACGAACGTTTCAAACAAAAATCGTCTAAATCTCGATCGTGGTGGTGTTTTAAGTACTTGCTTTTTTACAGTATGTCGGAGCTACCCCCGTCGGATGTTTGTTACGAGGTCGTCGGGAAGTGCATGGAGAGGGAACAGTGACAGTGAAAAAGCGTGGAATTTAGATGCTGATAAAAGTGTGTCAGAAACGTAGGCTTGAAAGGAACATGAGGTTTTCGTGCAATTTAAACGAATTATCCGAACATGACGCATGCAGGAAGAGGTCCACTGTGGAAAGTAATGTGAAAGCATCTATCCAGCGAGAAGGAGATGTTTCCTTTGTGGTGAAAAATTCTACAAGGAATATTTCGAAAAGCAGATAAAATTTACTAATTATCTATGGCATGAACTCAATCAAATGGAAACACTGGAAGTGAAAGAATCGATTGTGGAAAAAGCTAGACAAGCTGGTGAATGGGGACAACAGATTCTTAAGCATCTTTCATGTATAAGTGAACTTGTTGCTGCTGAGGGTAAGTACCACAAACATTTATACCTAAAATTGCACTCCTTGTCGTGATCTACTGGTGCAGGGGGTAAACGAGGGCGTCCTGAACGTCCCCTCCTTATCGAGGGTATGGGGCGTGTATATGCATACCTTGCAGAAACTAGAGAGGAAAAGCAATTTTCCATGACTTGATTGCAGAAAACTTCACAGGTTATTACAAACCAACAGTTGCAAGTGTCCAAGCTCATCTAAAAAAGCGATATGACGAAAAAATTATTTTTGCGCAGGTTGGTCCGTATCACAGCCTAGTCTTGATGTTCACAGACATTGGACAAAACATTATGAAAAGTGGTACAACCAAAGACTTAGCGATCCTGCTGAAGAGTGGCTTAGAGTTGTCAGAGCTACAGCAGAGATTATCCTGAAAGACATTCGATCCCAAACACTTGAGACTACTCAATATCCCCCGTCAGATGCCTTTTTAAAAGACGCAAGGACATCAGTTCCTGATTCTCTCCAACTGTTGCGTGAACAGATTATCCTGAAAAACAAACGTTCATCTCTCTAGCAGTGGAAAAAGAAGTGCATGGGATTTGCTCATGGAATCATGGCTGCAACGAGGCCCAAATCTTTCCTATCCTCAATTCAAATAAGCTTTGGAACCTATTTGTATAGAAAATTTGGATCAAAGCACCTTGTTGCACTTTGCCACAGTATGGGAATTTCTTGAACATATATGGAGGCTATGAGTTTTCAAAGTTCCGCTATCCTTCGTGGAGAAGTAACCCAACAATTTGACAAAGGAGCTTTTATGCAGTTTGTGTTCGATAATGCAGATGTGATTGTTAACACAATTGATGGAGAAAATACGTTCCATGAAGTGGGTGGTATAATGATCGTGACCCCTCACTCATCCGTTCACCCAGACAAAACCATACCACGTTTGAAGTCTGTTTCTGCAGAGTCTATCAGGTTCACACAGTGCTACACACATTAAACATTCTTCTATTAGAAAGAAATTTGGCTTGTCAGCCATTTCAATTAACGAAGTGAAAATCGCTGAAGACATTTCGCCAAAATCCCCAGACCTGCTGTGGTTGTTTGGAAAAGCAACTAACATGCCGGGCATCCCAGGATGGAATGGATTCATGGAGCAAGTGACAAGAAAAACTTCCTTACAAACGTTCAACGATTGTATATCTCCATTTTATCCATGCTCCCCCAAGCGATTACGACATTTTTTTAACATCACTTTTGGAAGCCAGTTAAAGAACAAGCATTTACGGCCAGGAAACATTTTGTGATCTACGACCAACCACTGCACTTGAAAGCCCGAGACATTGTGGAGAGTCACCAGCATCCTCAGCTCGTCAACATAGCTTGGAGGTTTTCACCTCCTCATGTTATTCATGTTCGAATCCTCCCTCGGGCATGGATATTTGTGCCGTCCTTAGTTGTAGCTAGTTCATAAGTAGTTTGTAAGTTTAGGGACTGATGACCCCGTAGTTAAGTCCCATAAGCTTAACAAACATTTGAACATTTTTGAAAAAATCCTATTTATAAACAATGCGTTAATAATCATCGTCAATGAGTAATTCCTCCTTTTCCTTTAACATATATAGGATAAGAGAACTGCAATTCATCTGGGTCAGTTTATTGAATAATCCGATTTTTCCAACTTTTCGTTTTTTTACGATAACTACAAACCTGTTGGGCCTATGGACTTCGTTCTGTACTTAGATTAAAGCTAAATAACTACTCTATAACTTTGTTTTGTATGATTTTCCCCGTGGGATGATCATTACAGCCAATATTCTAGCCGAAAGATGACTGAAATCGGAAATTTGAACTTTTTGGAGAAATAAGTCAATTTTTGAAGCGCGGTTTGGCTTAAATTTTAGAATATTTTATCTATATTAATAGAGGTGCGAGTGACTTTTCGTCAAAAAACCACCCTTCACGAGTTATAAGCCAAAACCAAAAAAAAAAAAAAAAAAGTCCGAAAATTTCGAGGTTTTTTGGCTCTTAAAAGTTAAGCTAAAGGATTTAGAAGCTGCAAACTTGGTTTAACAATACTCTAATATATCTAACAACGTACCAAAAATTCAGCTTCCTGCAATTTTTTTGGAACTAAACATACCTGGTGACTGGCCTAATAGGGAAGGGATTCGAACGAGTAAAGGGCCGTTGACAAATGCAGCTCTGGCGTGAATGATTTCGAAGTTCGAAGCCACGGGTTGTTTAGACGACAGACCCCGTAGTGGCCGACCGAGCACATGCTGCTGAGACAGTTCAGGAAGAAATGGAGCCCGTGGCGATTTAGTGAAGCAGAGGGCATTTTCGGTGTGGGCGTTTCAAACGATGGCGGAAGATGACGATTGGTTAAGTAACGTGTTGTGGACCGACGAAAGTAGTAAGGTAAAACCGGTACTGGCACAGTGAGATTTGCCCATTGACGACAGTGTCATTGACACTAGGTACCCCTCTCCACGCTCCGACAATTGCCGTACCGCTGATCAAAGGATGCCGCCACACTCAAACAATAGCGTACTTAAGGATGATTGACAGGTTACACGTATTTGTTCAAATGTTCAAATGTTTGTAAATCTATCGGACCAAACTGCGTGGTCATCAGTCCGTAGCTTACAAACTACTTAAACCTAGGTAAACTAACCTAAGGACAAACACACACACACACCCATGCCCCAGGGAGGACTCGAACCTCCACGGCGAGCAACCGCGCGCTCCGCAGCGAGACGCATTAGACCGCTCGGCTACTCCACCGCGGCTCACGTACTTGCACTTAGCCGGCTGCGGTGGCCGAGGGGATTGAGGCGCTCCAGTCACGGTCTGCACGGCCACTACGGTCGGGGGTTCGAATCCCCCCTGGGGCATGGATATTTGTGCCGTCCTAGTTCGTAAGTAGTTCATAAGTAGTTTGTAGGTTTAGGGACTGATAACCCCGTAGTTAAGTCCCATAAGCTTAACAAACATTTGAACATTTGAACTTGCACTTAACACTTGCAAGTAAACAACACCTCCCTCCAGCCCCCAGCGCCGCCGCCAGACAGGCGGCACCTCCGACAGATCCAGACCTGTCCACCCCCGCCAGACTTACGCCCCATCCCCCCACCTCCAGTCACTCACCTGGCCGACACGCCACCCCCAACGCTGGGGAACATGCCCCGCCTCTGAAGGTTGCGATCTAATATTAATTTGCATATCAGATTAACCGCCGCCGCCACCACGAGTTCTGTACTTACGAATGTTATTATGTGCAGGTCGCAATCCGCACTTATGTTTTGTAAATGTTCGGAGTTATGCCTTACAGTCTAATTATGCGATATATGTTTGGAGTTATGCCTTAAGGGCACTGGTAGCTCCTGCAACAAGGTCTAAAATTGTTGCAGAATGTCACAGGGTTCTGGTGGTGCTAGGGGAAAGCAATAGAGTAAACCTATTGTAGGTCCCTGGCCACTCGGGGATCAGTGGCAACGAACATGCCGACAGATTAGCCAGGATGGGGGCAGAGACTCCATTTATTGGACTGGAACCTGTCCTGACAATCACCAAGGCAATGATCAAATTGGAGCTACGTAACTGGCTCAGAAGACAGCACGTAGAATATTGGACCAAAGTCCATCAACAAAAACATGGCAAGGTAATGATGCCAAAGCCATGTTTTAAAAGAAGCTCTTCAATCCTGGGTCTGAACAGGAGAGAGATTAGACTCATGGTTGGATTGCTGACAGGCCATGGTAATTTCAAAAAACACCTACATACAATGGGAATAACAGAAGAGGACCCTAAATGTAGGATCTGTGATGACGGCGATGAAACTGCATCACATCTAATCTTTGAATGCATTGCATTGGAGAATAAAAGGCACAGAATATTTGGGACAACCAGACCCGAAGAAATTGTGTCTAATAAAGAACTGGTAAAGGGACTCCTTGCACTGTTCAAGGGCATTGGTTGGCTTTACTAGATACACAGGGAGCGATACCGCACAATAAACTTAGTTTCGGTGCGGGCAGTGGCGGGTTGGTCCAAGACTGTTTTGGCTTCCCTGGAAAAATCAAATCAAATCTATGCATTAAGGGGAAAATGCCACATACCGCATATTGTACGTCAATTTAATTGTAACAACCTATGTTTTTGTTTATCAGTAACAAGGGCAACTGCCTCCACAAGTAAGCACTTGCGTGAGCACAGACCCCGCCCCCGTTATAGCCCCCTACCTCCACCCCACCAACAGCCCCAAACATTACCGACCTGGTCTGGGACTCGAACCCGGTCACCTAGAAATTTTTTTATGGAACTTATTTCTTATAGACGTACACGAACATTGGAAGAAAACAAGGAGTCAATTATTATTGCATACTTTGGACAGAACAATTACCTGGAATAACACAAGAGTTTCGTAAACAAATTTGAGTACAGCTCAAAAACCATTGCAACCACAAACACAGTGTTCTCTTGGAAGCTACATAAAACATTTATATAAACATATGCTAAATGTTTAAACAGAAATATCATAATGTTTTATTATTTTAAGCATTCTCTCTCCAAGCTCTTCGCATAGACTACATATACAACAGCTGACAGACATGTTTAATAATAGCGGACATTGCATAATAAACGAGTTTTATCGGTAACGAAGGCCACTAACTTTTGTATTCATCTTAACAAATACTCGTTCGATATCCACATTATTTAAAAACAATTCTAACCAGTGCCAAACATTTGGAACTACCCAAAAGAAAATAAATGGTCCGTTTTGGAACTCGACCGCAACCTTAGATCTATAAGCAAAATAAATGTATCTCTTCGTTTAGACGATGCAAGCAACAACCATCGAAAGGAATGTAATGGTAACAAAGTCTACAAATTTGTCTGTCAACTACTCTTTCGATATAACAACAACAACAACAAAAAATAGCGAAATCCGCTCTGTCAGTCAGCACCAGACTGTTAGGAATGTGTCTAAATATACATCTGCAAGCATCGTTAACAATCGTCTAGAACGCAGAGCGCTCTCTCGGCAGGCTACATAAAACAAACATATGCTAAATGTTTAAACAAAATCTCTCAAAATAACCTATGTTACATCTCCAAATGATCAAAACTTTATACACAAGACCTCTCCAGACGCACAACTCTGACAAGGATAGCGCTCATTGAATTTATTTAAAGGAGCTGAGCCAGGCCGAAAGTTCCGAAATTTAACACTCTCTCTTTAGCGATCTTGCCCAGTTAAGTTTCCTTAGATCGAGGTATAGATGCGCCTACCGAGAATTCGGGTAGTTTAATTTTACCTCTTATTTCCTTGCTACAGCACTACACATCTTCTTGCGTATACCCATCTAAGGATTCTCTATGTCCTGTTACGATGCAAACTACATTTATCTGAGGCAGGTCAAGCACTGATATTCCAGAAGACCTTTGAACCCTATTGTGCAACGGATCGTCGAAATAAAATTATTCGTGAAATAATTTACCGATTTCCGACCGTCTACACTAAAACTTTTCTTTTTTCTCGAAAGCACTGACCTTCCAAGACCCTTCCTTGAAAAGACACCCGACAATACAGCAACCACAGAACCGAGGTAGTACTTTACCTGCCCAATGCAACACTGATTTTCAGTTCTGAAGAACAAATTCGACCCGCCCTGTACCCACAAAATCCCAACTCCAAGTTCCTTTTTGTGATCTCTTATCATTCCACTAAACAGAACTCGGATTTATTTTTTTAATTACAGGTAGATGTCTACCGCAAACGAAGATGTCTAGAACGCTAACCTACACTCTGCAACACCTGATACTATATATAGAACATGGAGTGTCTACACTTTTTTGTTACAGTGTAACTGAGTACATGCATTGTATGTTCGCAAACACTTATATCGCACCCAACGCCCGCATACATCGATGGTAACCTGCTCTCTAAGGAATGGATGGAAGTGACACACAGTAGAGAGCCGCACTTTGTAAATATTGGCTATCCCCGTTTCCGATCTAGGCCGTAAGTATATATTGCAACCTCCAGTCTGGTAATGCCAAACGAAGAGATAAAACTATCTCACAATCGCCTGTTATTAAATGGATAAGGTGATTCGACAAATAAACGTATTCGTCGACAGTCGATTCCAACTTCCGTATACAGCCCTTCACATTGTCTCCAAGACGAACTTGTCGAATTTACTACCCATGTATAAGTTAAAAGATCAGCAATAATGCTAAATCGACTTCATTATAGGTCTATAGCAACACAACAACGTCCATAAATGGAAACACACTGCATCGTATATTTCAAACCCTTTTTCTGACTCTTTATGATACCCACAATTCCGTATGGAACACTAGGTTATGCAGAAAACGACCGCTTGTTAACTGTGGTTATTCCATCTGTTTTTAACTCTGTAAATGGCTGCTCCAACACCCAGTCCTCAACATTTGGATACAATGTAGTCCTTCTCCAAACGAGAATGCAACACGTTTGTCGTGTGTTCTGCTAATTTCGGTCAATACAGCGAAGCGAGACCAATCCCCAGGGCTGTTTAGTGTAAAAGCAAATATTTTTTAAGACGTAATCGTAGCTAGATTTCTCCACACTATCCGTTTAAACCGGGCATGCACATATGCAATAGCCTCCTTTAAAGCCTTTGTCTTCGCCATATAACCCAGTCTTTGTTTATTCTTCTTAGGACTTGTGGAATAATGTAGACGATATCTACGTCTGTGGAGAATAAAGCTCTGGTATGCTAAAATATGCCTTAATATAGCTCCTTGCTCGACTCTCCAAGTAATTTACAGGTAGACAGTTGAAACTAAAACATATTGTATAACCTTTTCTCGGTCCGAGAGAGCAGTCAGTTTTCGGGTACTCTTAATACCCAAGTAATCAAATTGCAGAATAACTGATCTCTAAAAGCGTATGTTAGCCGGGACCATATGGATGGGAGCGATGCACAGTACGACAACGCACTTTGGAAATACGGTATCTTCTCTTTTTAGAACACTTAAACAATCTTCTTGCACAGATCTATAACCAAAATCCTCCATCCTGGTAAAGCAATCTTCTCGACCTAGCGAAAAAATAGAAGTCCTCACAATCGCCTGTCGGGACGCTTTATAAAATCGATATTGTAGCTACCGATAACTTTGCTTACACCAGGGCTCGTGATTTGACAAATTTTTATTTAGTTTGATTCTACAATTCGACGCCAACCACGTTAAGCAATTCTTTCCATTTGTCTTGTCGTCGCCCGCAACCACGTTGCTTCGCTCCTTCCATCCAAAAGTCATGCTCTTGGTTAAAAAAAAATGCCTTCGAAATCTTGTGTGTTGTCCAAATCCAGGAGATAGAAGTCATCTACACGAAGCTGCTGTAGTAATATATGGGAGCTCCACCATTAAAACATCCATTAGTTGCGCTTTATAAGATGTATACCCACAGGACGTACATATCTCCCCCTGTATTCCACAAAGTAGCCACAAATAGTAACTTCATCTTATCTCCAGCCTTTGCAGTATCGATCTTGCTGAATTTAATACGCAGGTAGACCCGCACATCTATAACAATACCTCACCACACACGCACTCCATTGGCTACAACTAGCACACTTTAAGTTACCAAACTATAGGAGTTTTACAAAACACGTTGATTTTCGACGAAAGTATTATGATTTACCACAGCAGGCATCTCCGCTACATAACATAATGGGCACCAGCCGTAAAGTGGACAACACTAGCATACGATTAAAGAGGCGATGCTTCGACGAAAGACCAAATAACGTACACACTGCAAAGTTCTTTTACAACCACCAAAGTCGGCTTCTTTAGAGCTCTACCGCGACATGTATTAAAGTATATCAACACTTTTTACTTAAATTCCATCCCATCTAGCCAACAGCACTCTCTGTAAGCCCCAAACATTTCCAACACAGTAACAGAACTACACCTGCAGTCAACACTAACCTGCAACAAACGGATCTAGCCATTCCAACTCGTTTTTTTTTTTTTTACAAAATTGTTGACCCAAATAGCATGCTTCAAGCTCTGTATACGTCCGTAGCAACCTCCAAACACAACCCAAACAGGGCTATCCTTACAGTCGTCACTAACTCAGTACCAACTCTAAATTCCTCCACATACAATCCGCATAAACAAGTTACCACAGACGGTGTTATAACCGCGATCAGTAACAGACAAGATCTCCCAGACACAGCGCATTTTAATAAAGTTTCGGTCTCTCCCACCCAATAACTGCATTGGTTGCTTGAACAGTCCGAAACATCCAACCACAACTTTTTTTTCCAATGCATAGCCCGGCAGACAATATTTTTGGAACGCTTGCTATCAGTCAATAGACTACATACCTCGTGCGTCAAAGAGCATTAGCGCACAAACCACCATCGTATTCCACTCCTTCTAACAAATCATTACTCTCGAGAAAAATCGTAACACAGTCTAAAAATGATCGACGTGCACACGCACAGAACAGCTAACAAGAAAAGATCTGGATCAAAGCCAAGTTCTTATAATCCTTACAAGCAGCAACACAAAATAGTCTACACCATTTCGAACTAATACAACACCAATTTTTTTATCGATCATAAAGAGCAATCCTTTAGAGACTAAACATACGATTAAACGCACCTCTCAACATAGGTAACTAATCCTCTTTAAATTATCTAACTCGATGCTTATCGACCAAAGAACATTAATGTACCACTGCAATCATCTCCGATATGCTACCGAGAGACATCAATTCGTAAACACAGCTAAAAGAAGATGTAAATACCCCACATCCATAGCACATAACCATGCTACTAAGTATCTATATGCATTTCCACAATTGTGGTTCACATCTGCGTTGCATCGAATCGCACGACTAAACAGTTCAGAATAGGTATTTCGCGCAAGCTATATGCATACTCACATTCCATGCTATTTCCGGGCCGGCCGCGGTGGCCGAGGGGGCTGAGGCGCTCCAGTCACGGTCTGCACGGCCACTACGGTCGGGGGTTCTAATCCCCCCTCAGGCATGGATATTTGTGCCGTACTTAGGATAAGCTAGTTGATAAGTAGTTTGTAAGTTTAGCTGTAGAATAGAACAACACAGAACTACATCTCCCTAACAGATACTTTACCGAGCGAGTTACTGCTCTCCGACAAAAAGCAACCAGTCTTCTGGCATCTTCTCCTAAACCGTGTAAGACTGAAACGTTCTCCTCGAAAACTATAAGTCTTTACAACAATTAACTGCAGATGCAAACTATTACAGATTTTATGTAATCACGTCGACAAAAGCACGGGATTACAACCCATTTAGGTCAAAAGTAGCCACAGATCGGAGAAATTCAAATCAAAACCACTGCATCGCATATTTCAAACACTTTTTCCGACTCTTATTATACCCACAATTCCGTATGGAGCACTAGGTTATGCATAAAACGACCGCTTGTTAACTGAGGTTATTCCATCGGTTTTTAACTCTGTAAATGGCTGCTCCAACACCCAGTCCTCAACATTTGGATACATTGTAGCCGTTCTCCAAACGAGAATGCAACACGTTTGTCGTGTGTTCCGCTAATTTCGGTCAATACAACGAAGCGAGACCAATCCCCCGGGCTGTTTAGTGTAAAAGCAAATATTTTTCTTTAAACGTAATCGTAGCTAGATTTCTCCACACTATCCGCTTAAACCGGGCATGCACATATGCAATAGCCTTTTGTCTTCGCCATATACCCAGTCTTCGTTTATTCTTCTTAGGACTTGTCGAACAATGTAGGCGATATCTACGTCTGTGGAGAATAAAGCCCTGGAATGCTAAAATATGCCTTGTTGTGGACGTTGTTGTGTTGCGATAGACCTCTAAAGAAATCGATTTAGCGTTACTGCTGAACTTTTAACTTATACATGCATAGTAAATTCGACAAGTTCGTCATGTAAACAATGTGAAGGGCTGTATACGGAAGTTGGAATCGATTGCCGACGAATACATTTATTTATCAAATCACCTTATCTATTTAATAACAGGCGTTTGTCGGATACTTTTATCTCTTCTTTTGGCATTACCAGACTGGAGGTTGCAATATATACTTACGGCCTAGATCGCAAACGGGGATAGCCAATATTCTCAAAGTGCGGCCCTGTACCACAGAATAGGGAGTATACAGAAGGGAAAGCTAGGGGCGGCGCGTTTGATCTGTATGTTACCAAGCGTTGCGCTCGACGCCATGTTGAAAAGCAGTAAACGCGGAACTATAGCCACTTAGTACTTTGGCTGGAAATGGGCTTTTTACGAATTGCAGCTAATCTCACCGACTTTTACGAATGGAAACGGCTTTCCATTATGCTCTCATCTATTTTGCGCCCTCTTCTTGCACCTTATTGTAATCCAACGAAAGAAAGAGGCCTAAATTTTAATACAACTACGAAAATGTACGGTGGAATCGATGATCGTTTTATTTGGTGCTTATCTCCAGAAAAATCCCAAATGACGCGGAGTTATGTTTGGGAAATTAGTTATAAACAACTGCCAGGTTTTATTTGACACGAATAAATTCGCACAAAATATTGAGTCAGACTTAGCAGTACAACGTGATTACACAGAACTAATGACGTCTGGGCGTATATAAAAGTTGTATTTGCTTTAGGAGTATCATTTATTTACTGATCGAAGAAGGGCATATAAAGGAATCCGTCAACCACAGAGCAGGAACAGCATAAAATAATTATTCCCCTTAATCTATTTGTTTGAGTATCCAAAGAGCATTCGTTGCCAACATTAGCACACTACGCCTCCAATGCCGTAAGTAAGATTTTACCCGCCTACCTAAGCACTATTCTTTGTCATTCATTTTATATTATTCCCTACAACGTTAAACTTATAAAATATAAATGTACTTCAGCATTTCGATGCTTTGAACTGCTGCAGCAACAGCTACAGTGATTGTTATCAAGAGAAGAAGCAAGGCTACTTTTAATAATTATGCACACATTGCTCTCATTCGAAACTGATAACATTTAACTTTCACTGCACATATAGCGACGTTAACTTACTGCTCAGCATCTTCCGTGGATATTTTGATTATCAAATACGCCGGGAGAAACTGAAGAATGTATTAGAATTATCGCGGCAATTAGGTGCTGAACACCATCGGCCGCCTTTTCTTTTATTGCTGCTCACAATAAAAACGGAACAGCTCCAACTACTGACACACGGTTCTTTCTTATCACTGTACCAAATACTTGTTTACTTTAATGCGATTCAGGCTGTTAAAATACACAATTAACAAACAAAGACGGCGCATTACCACGCCACAGAGTAAGGAGTGACCACGTGTTTACTGCTTTTCAACATGGCCGATTCCGGGCATGCGCACTAAATTTTGGACGACAGACTGCAGCGGGAGTTTCCTTTCTGTATACTCCTTATTCTGTGCCTGTACTGTGTGTCACTCCCATCCATTCCTTAGAGAGCAGATTATTATCTATGTATGCGGGCGTTGTGTGCGATATAAGTGTTTGCGAACATACGATGCATGTACTCAGTTGTACTGTAACAAAAAAGTGTAGACACTCCATGTTCTATATAAGATCATGTGTTGCAGAGTGTAGCTTAGCGTTCAAGACGTCTTCGTTTGTGGTAGACATCTACTTGTAATAATAAAAAAAAATCCGAGTTCGGTTTAGTGGTATGATAAGAGAAAGGAACTTGGAGTAGGAATTTTGTGGGTAAAGGGCGGGTCGGACTTATTCTACAGAACTGAAAATCAATGTTGCATTGGGCAGGTAAAGTACTACCTCGGTTCTGTGGTTGCTGTATTGTCGGGTGTCTTTCAAAGAAGGGTCTTGTTAGGTCACTGCTTTCGAGAAAAAAGAAAAGTTTTAGTGTAGACCGTCGGAAATCGGTAAATTATTTGACGTATTTTTTTTTATTTCGACTCTCCGTTGCACAATAGGGTTGAAATGTCTTTTGGGGTGCTGGAATATCGGTGTTTGACCTGCATCAGATAAATGTAGTTTGCATCGTAACAGGACATAGACATTCCTTAGATGGGTATACGCAAGAAGATGTGTACTGCTGTAGCAAGGAAACTAGAGGTAAAATTAAACTACCCGAATTCTCGGAAAGCTCATCTACACCTCGATCTAAGGAAACGTAACAGAGAAAGATCGCTAAAGAGAGAGAGTGTTAAATTTTGGAACTTTCGGCCTGGCTCAGCTCCTTTAAATAAATTCTATGCGCGCTATCCTTGTCAGAGTTGTGCGTCTGGAGAGGTCTTGTGTAGAAAGTTTTGATCATTTGGAGATGTAACATAGGTGTTTTTGAGAGATTTTGTTTAAACATTTAACATATGTTTGTTCTATGTAGGCTGCCGAGAGAGCGCTCTGCGTTCTAGATGATTGTTAACGATGCTTGCAGATGTATATTTAGACACATTCCTAACAGTCTGGTGCTGACTGACAGAGCGGCTTTCGCTATGTTTGGTAAAATGCCTTGTGTGTTGAAAATCATTAGTTTCTATTCAGACGTTGTGCTAGATGTCATTGTCGATTTTCGTTATTTCCACCAGTAAATTGGAATTTTCGTATTAATAATATGTCGTCTTCTTCTGCAGCTTTTGTTGTTGTTATATCGAAAGAGTGGTTGACAGACAAATTTGTAGATTTTGTTACCATTACATTCCGTTCGATGTCTGTTGCTTGCATCTTCTAAACGAAGAGATACATTTATTTTGCTTATAGATCTAAGGTTGCGGTCGATTTCAGAAATGGACCATTTATTTTCTTTTGGGTAGTTCCAAATATTTGGCTCTGGTTAGAATTGTTTTTAAATAATCTGGACATCGAATGAGTATTTGTTAAGATGGATACATAAGTTAGTGGCCTTCGTTACCGATACAGCCCGTTAATTATGCAATGTGTGCTGTTATTAAACATGTCTGTTGACTGTTGTATATGTAGTCTATGCGAAGAACTTGGAGAGAAAATGCTTAAAATAATAAAACGTTATGATATTTCTGTTTAAACATTTATCATATGTTTATATAAATGTTTTATGTAGCTGCCAAGAGAACACTGTGTGTTTGTGGTCGCATTGGGGAGTTGTGGTGGATGGTCTGGCTGCTGGCAGGGTCAATTTGTTTACGAAACTCTTGTGTTATTCCAGGTAATTGTACTGTCTGAAGTATGTAATAATAATTGACTACTTTTTTCTTCCAATGTTGGTGTACGCCCATAAGTAATAAACTTCGTAAAAAAAAAGAAAAAAAACCACACAAAAAATCTAGGGGCAGTAATCTTTAGGGCTGTTGGTGGGGTGGAGATGGGGGCAGTAGCGGGGGTGGGAGATGTGCTCACGCAAGTGCTTACTGCCGGCTGCGGTGTTCGATAAGACTGAGGCGCTTCAGTCACGGTCTGCACGGCCACCACGGTCGGGGGTTCGAATCCCCCATCGGGCATGGATATTTGTGCCGTCTTTAGTATAAGGTAGTTCATAAGTAGTTTGTAAGTTTAGGGACTGATAACCCCGTAGTTAAGTCCCATAAGCTTAACAAACATTTGAACATTTTGAACAAGTGCTTACTTGTAGAGGCAGTTGCACTTGTTACTAATAAACATAGGTTGTTACAATTAAATTGACTTGCGAAGGGCGGTATGTGGCATTTTTCCCCCCTTAAGGCATAACTCCAAACATATCGCATAATTAGACTGTAAGGCGTAACTCCGAACATTTACGAAAAATAAGTAAACTTTGTAAGTGCGGACTGCAACCTGCACATAATAATGTTTGTAAGTATGGAACTCGTGGTGGCGGCGGCGGTTAATTTGATATGCAAATTAATATTAGATTGCAACCTTTGGAGGCGGGGCATGTTCCCTAGTGTTGGGGGCGGCGTGTTGACCAGGTGCGTGGCTGGGGATGGGTGGATGTGGCGTCAGTCTGGTGGGGGTGCACAGGTCTGGACCTGTCCGAGGTGCCACCTGTCTGGCGGCGGCGCTGGGGGCTGGAGGGAGGTGTTGTTTACTTGCAAGTGTTAAGTGCAAGTACGTGTAACCTGTCAATCATCCTTAAGTGCGCTTTTGTTAGAGTGTGGCGGCATCCTTTGATCTGCAGTCCTGCAATTTGCCGAACGTGGAGGGATTACCTGGTGTCGATGGCACTATCGTCGACGGGCGAATCTCACTGTGCCAGTACCTGCTTTACAATACTACTGACGAAGCTTATTTCACGCTCCGAGAGTCTGTCAACGCCCACAACTGCAGGATTTGGACTACCGAAAATCCTAGAACTGTCGTGGAAACTGCATTGCACGACGATAAAGTCATGGTATGTATTGGATTTACCACATCTACCGTTATCGGGCCATTTTTCTTCGAGAAACTGCGTGATTCTGGTTTTGTAACTACTACCATGATGGGTGAGAGGTACGCCGATATTTTACAGAATCGCATTATCCCCAACCTGGCTGATAAACACCAACTGGAACTTACGATTTTTATGCAGGATGGGGCTCCTCCCCATATTGCTAGACGCGTTAAAGATCTCTTCTGCGCGTCGTTTGGTGATGATGGTGTGCTCAGCCGCCACTTTTGTCGTGCTTGGCCTCCCAGATCTCAGTTCGTGCGATTATTAGCTTTGGGGTTACTTGAAGCCGGCCGCGGTGGCCGGGGTGGCTGAGGCGCTCCAGTCACGGTCAGAACGACCACTACGGTCGGGGGTTCGAATCCCCCCTCGGGCATGGATATTTGTGCCGTCCTAGTTCGTAATTAGTTCATAAGTAGTTTGTAAGTTTAGGGACTGATGACCACGTAGTTAAGTCCCATAAGCTTAACAAACATTTGAACATTTGGTTACTTGAAGTCGCAAGTCTATCGTGGTCGACCGACATCTCTAGGGATGCTGAAAGACAACATCCGACGCCAATGCCTCACCATAACTCTGCACATGCTTTACATGTTGTTCACAACATTATTCCTCGACAACAGTTATTGTTGAGGAATGATGGTGAACATATTGAGCATTTCCTGTAAAGTACATCATCTTATGCTTTGTTTTAATTTGTTATGCTAATTATTGCTTTTCTGATCATATGAAGCGCCATCTGTCGGACATTTTTTATTTTATTTTATTTTATTTTTGTTCTAATAAAACCCCATATCATTCCAAGCATGTGTGTCAATTTTTACCTGTCTATCTACATTATTCCGTGATTTATTAAGGTTTCAAATTTATACTGACTTTTTGATCACTTGGTATATACCCACACGACTTGGAATTATTCTCTCGTTTATGTTTTATTGCTGTATTATTCTATAGTAGTGAGCTAAAGTAAAATATTTCGTTCGGGTTTCATTTATTGCCAGTCCAAATTTTTTACTGATATCGAAAATATTGAAAAATTTCCGGAATAAAAAAAGCTTCAGGGTTTACTCGGTTGTTCTGGAGCGTATACACTGAAGAAGAAAAATGTGGTATACTTGCCTGCGTATGGTTATCTTTTAGTTAGCTATCTTTCTGAAGGTAAGCAGTGGCGTAGCTCTCATAGGGCTAGACGGTTCAGTGCCTCAAGCACAAGGGGCCCCTCGGTCGACCTCCGTGAGCGACGTTCGTGTACAATTGAGTCTGCGTAGCATCAGTAGGGGCGCATCAAAGCTACTCACAACAGCTGACCGTTACAACTCCCAAGGGTTGCGGCGCGGCATGCCGCTCGGAACAGTGTGAAGAAGCAGGCGCGTCCAAATACTGTGTTGTTGTTGTGGTCTTCAGTCCGGAGACTGGTTTGATGCAGCTCTCCACAACACCCTATCCTGAGCAGTCCTCTTTATCTCCACATAAGAACGGCAACCTACATCTGTCTGAATCTGCTTACTTTATCCATCTCTTGGTCTTCCTCTGCGATTTTTCCCCACACACTTCCCTCCAACGCTAAATTCACAATTCCTTGATGTCTAAGAATGTGTCCTACCAATCTATCCCTTCTTTTAGTCAAGGTATGCCAAAAATTTCTTTTCTCCCCAATTCTGTTCTGTACCTCATCATTAGTTACGCGATCCACCCACCTAATCTTCAGCATTCTTCTGTAGCACCATATTTCCAAAGCCTCAATCCTCTTCCTGTCCGCACTGTTTATCGTCCATGTCTCACTCCCATACAAGGCAACACTCCATACAAATGCCTTCAGAAAGGACTTACTTAGGCTTAAATCAATATTCGATGTTAACAAATTTCTCTTTTTCAAGAACGCTTTTCTACCCATTGCCAATCTGCATTTTATATCCTCTGTACTGCGACCATCATTTGTTATTTTACTGCCCAAGTAACAAAACTCATCTACCTCCTTTATTGCTTCGTTTCCCAATCTAATTCCTTCAGCATCACCTGATTTTCTTACACTGCACTCCATTACCCTAGTTTTGCTCTTGTTAATGTTCATCTTATATGCACCTTTCAGCACACTGTCCATTCCGTTCAATTGCTCTTCCAGGTCCTTTGCTGTCTCTGACAGAATTACTATGTCGTCGGCAAAACGCAATGTTTTTAATTCTTCACCCTGAACTTTAATTCCTTCTCCAAATTTCTCCTTGCTTTCCTTTATAGCTTGCTCAATGTACAAATTGAGTAACAATGGAGAAAGACTACAACCCTGTCTTATTCCCTTTCCAACCACTGCATCCCTTTCATGCCCTTCAACTCTGACAACCGCGTCTGGTTCTTGTACAAGTTGTAAATAACCTTACGCTCCCTATATTTTACTCCTGCTTGCTTCAGAACTTGAAAGAGTTTATTCCAATCAACATTGTCAAAAGCCTCCAAATACTGTATAAACTTCATATTTCAAATAGAAGTGTACCGTAGGATTATCCGAATAAACCGGTTTTCCGAACATCTATGTCCCCCAATTACTTCGGAGCCGTGCGCACTGGAAAGCCGTGTTGTACTGCGCGCGGCCGTTCGCCGTCGGGGGTTCGAATCCCCCCTCGAGAATGGATGTTTGTGTTGTCCGTAGTTTAGTTTACCTTAATTTAAGTAGTTTGTAAGCTACGGACTAATAACCACGCAGCTGAGACCGATAGATTTACAAACATTTAAACATTTGAACATATTCGACGTTCTACTATATATAATATTTTAGTTGAATGAAGGATTTTCGAGTTTTAACTTTTTGAACCCTGACCAACAAACCTCAAACGCACGAAGTGAAATCGAAATACTAATCAACCTCAGAATATAAATATAATTAGATCTATTGCTTGTCCGCTGAGACGTGGACCCTGCCACTATTAGCGTGTTGTTGATTAAGTAAGAGTTGTCATGGCTGCCAGTCTTTGCGAAATAACGGTGAATAGAGATGAATTACTATCACTGTGTTTGACAATACATGGCGTGACCACATTTGAATATGAAGTCTCTACTATGAATTACTACAGAACGGTATTGCTACAGTAACTCAACTGCTCCTTGATCTTAGATCCCAATGAAGTGCTGTGACGAACTGCACTCTGAAATTCGTTCAAGAAGAAGAGAAAAATGTGGATAGTGGATGATTTTGTGGACTGTATTACTGATCGACGCGCCATCAGTGAAGCTTCTGCCTGCAGCTTCATTCTCCTGGTATGGAGCAACTTCACAAATTATCCCAAGGGGTGTTTTATCTGTATGTCCTAGCCAAGTCAAACCTTATGCCTCTGCAAAATTTCATCCAGATCCACCCAGTAAATTTTGTGTGAAAGCATAACAAACAAACAAACATTCACAGATATAATTATGTTAGAGAGTATGATTAAATATTATCTGCTGCGTGACACATAATAATTTACTTAGTAGTATTTAGGTTTGCCTTATTATGTCTTCCAGTGGGCGGTAAGGAGCTGATGATGAAGTAGTTTTCCACTGTACGTAACAAGAGACTTGTTTTATTACTAAAATTAGCAAATGAGGTCCGTGTGAACTACTGGTTACTCCCTGCTACAAAGCCTTGTTCCGTGGCCCAAACTGAGAACAGACTCGTTTCAAATTACTTCAATAACAGGAAGTTAATACTACAGTGGTCCATATACATAGCAGCTCACACGTTATTATACACAGGCATTAATAAGCAAGCCACCACAATTAAAGTTATCTTAGAAAGGTGGCTAAGAAAACATTTATGGCGCAACGGAATTTAGTCGTAAGAAACATTGCATCTGAGCATGTTCTCAGCACTTGTGAAACAATATTAAATAAAAGAGAGAAGGTGCTCTAAAACTACAATTTATAGGCAACTTACGGATTGCGCTGAACTTAAACTTGTTTTTTCAGATAGAAAACAAGTAAAATGGGGAACCAATTTTGTTAATACAATAAAATGCATATCTTACATGGATTAATGCAGACGGTGCCCAGCCTAAATTATACATAATTTAAGTTACTGGTGGGAAGGATTCACAAACAACACTCATTCTTTCACACACTCGCAATGCCACAGCGAAACTCACCAAAACCAGCGTGCTGCGACGAGGCGGAAGAAGGCGCCGCTATCGTAGGCGAAATTCAGCAAGTCGGAGGTAGCACAAAACACAATATACAAACACTTTGAAGCTGGCTCTGGTCTTTCGTACCTGTTTTGAGATGGCGCGTGAGGATAGCAAGTTAAATTACATCTGAACAGAAAACGCGAGCAAACACGCTAACGGCGGCACACGGCTACGTTACATGAACGCACTCACTGAAGGTGAAGTGGTTGAAAGTCAGATTCATTATACAAAATCACGGTGGATTCTTAAGTTTCAGTCTGTCAGCAAACGATCTAGGTACTGGTTTTATATGAGAAGTGGCGTGAACTAAGGCGACTAGCTGCAAACCCCGGAAGTCGGAACTCGAACCCACGTGGTTCCTAAAACCAATAAAATTGAATAAATTCAGTTTCCGAAAAATAAAGAAAATTAACTAATGCATGTAATCCATAGAAATGCTTAGAATTATATAAGGAAGCGAATGAAATACGGTTACACGTGATAGGGGGCGATTACAGAGACGGATGAAGTCCAAACTCGGAAAAACCACAAAAATGAAATAATTACAAAGTCGGAAAAATAAAATAGGAATTACGGCATGCAACCCATAGAAATGTTTAGAATTACATGAAGAAGTGAAAGAAATGCAGCTAGACGCGATAGGGAGACGGATGAAGTCCAGTCTCCAAAACTCGTAAAGGTGAAATAATTACAAAGCCGGAAAAATAAAATTAAGAATTACAGCATACAACACATAGAAATGTTTAGAATTAAGCAAGGAAGCTATTGAAGGAGGTTGTACAAGGCTCAGAGAGAATTACTGACAAAGACAGAGTGCATGATACCAGTTGGAGAAAAATAGCAAAATTAAAATAGATGGGGAGAGAAGATCGCGAAATATTAGTGGAAATCACATAGTTACTTGCCTGATGGGCAAGCTGAAGGCTTTGTTCTGTGAACCAACCACGTGGAACACATATCACTCACGGAAGGAAACGATGAGAAGAATTTTACATGCACTGTGTAAAATGAACATATCACCTATCAGAAATCAGGCCCCACAAAGCTAGAAAGTATTTACACAGAGTTCATACACCGCCACATGATCACAAAAGGTTTTAACATACCAAACCGTTATCAAACCGCAACTAGAATCACACACACCGCGTTTATCTATTGGAAATCACGGAATTGAAAAACGAGAACACATTTCCACACACGATCGGAGAAAATATTCAAAGAAAAAATGATTCTAAGTACACGAATCTAAGTTAAACGTGCTAGGCAATGAAACGCTACCAACTAAAAAAACTAGAGCAGAACCAACCTTACCTCACCAGACGACCAGCAGAGAGTGAAGATCCAGCGGTAATGAGGCGGGAAACTGCTACCGGACGCGGGGAGGCCCCGGAAACTGGAAAACCACGAAAAAAGCAGTGGTGGGGGGCCGAGAGACTCACCAACCAGCTCGCAACCAAAGGGTGTGGATACCTCTTTGGTAGTATCAGCAGCTATCGATACTGAGCCAGAAAGAACGATGCAAAGCGAGCTGTCACTCCCCACATTCAAACAGCCATAGATTCACGCACACACTTAAAGGTAAAACAACAGCACATTCTCACAGGGACAGTGGCGTAGCGAAGAAGCCGTACTTATGCCACATTAATTAATATAACAACAAATTATTAACATAACAAAATAAGAAAAACTCGCAATATTAACTAATATTCTAACACATGAAATAAAAATGTTATTCCTCAAGCCTTGAAAAGAGTGGGATTCAAGTTTTAACAAACTGATAATCTAGTGACTTAAATAAATTATAACTTTATAGAAATATATGGAAGACGACAGACGGTCGTCTTTCATTGTATAGTTTTAGTTTAATGAGGGCCCCAATGTCATTTTGGGCCCAGTGCCTTTGACGATATAGCTACGCCACTGAATGTAAGGTGTTTATTCAAAACAACAATACAGATGAATAATATTAAAATCAAGCAAACACATCATCTTAAGACTATTCATAGTTTTTTAAAATTATTGAATTTGTGTAACCCTAATCATTAAATAGTTAATAAAAGTCGGATAGGACAGGCACTGTAGTTTTGTTTAACATATTTGGCAATTGTAATTTGATGCATACAAATTTTTCCCTTCATTGCTGCTACATCACGAATTTGCTTTAATTGTAGGAAACTCGCGGTACAACAAGCTGTTATCCAATTATCTGAAAGCGGTTTCCAGGGTTTGAAACGCTTCCAAGTGAGATGGTCTTTCATCATTTTCTGCAGCTACATTTTCTTCTATTTAATGTTCGTGCATTTTTTTCACTCCTTTTGCCTGCAATAAGTTTTCTACAATTCCGTCACCTGAGATGATTAGAAAACCTTTGTCAGTACTGTCACAGATGATCAACTCTTCCATATCATTTGCATCACATTGCTGACATAATAAAAAGCTTGCTCTTTTACACCATTCAGAAAGTTTTATGCTTACTAGTTACTCAATTGATGCGCTCCCACTTTAGTATTAATTATGTTCCAAGCTTTGTTCAAAGTTTTCCTTACAATCAAATCCCATGCATCTACAATCATCTAACAACAGTCATTTAAATTCATTTCCTTGGAAAATAAAAAGACTTCTGTGTAATGTTCGTCGACAGATAGCGAGCTATGTAAAAGCTTTATCTATAAAGTAATTTTAAAGTATAAAAAACACAGATTCACTCGTTGTAGCATGTATGTCGCATTAGAAGGAATTTTTTTTCCGAAAACATTAATTTTTCTCTCTCAGAGGGATAGGTTAGGTCATCATACAGTAAATTAGGACCTTTCCATATTGCCACGAGAGACCAGTATCACCAACTGCCGGCGTGGCGCAGGGGATAGCGTCACGGACTGCGGAGCGGAAAGTCGCCGGTTCAATCCCGCCCACCGGCAAAAACTTATTTCTTTGTAATTAACAATTCCAAAAGGTTCTACATCTTTCTTATGTTCACTTGTAAATTCTACTTGTTTCTTATGTTAACTGTTCTTCTAATTTCTGGTAAATTCTGTCTGTGTATAAATAGCAGAGCACTCTGCCTGAGAGGCAGTCAGTGCTGCGTGTATGTTGAGTTAGTAAGAAACGTGCTTTCAGTATAAGTGCTGTGTTTAGTTGCCTTCGAAGTCAAGCCTACTTCCATTGCAACGTGACATTGTTTGGTGGAGGCGCCGGGTACACTGTGCAACAGCTGCATCACCGTGGCTCCGATTAGGCAACGTAAAAGCCGTCGCTTACACTGACTGGAACCGGAATACAAGGGATACACCGAGTACATCCTTCCAAAAGTCCGTATTATCTGAAGAACGATGGAGACGAAACGAGCAATAAGCCAGCTGCACATCAGACACCCGTCGGTGTTCTCTGGAGATGCTGGACAGGACTCCAACAAACGGCTAAAAGGGTTCGACCGAGTCGCCAAGTACAACAGGTGGGATCATACGATGTGCTCGGCCAACGTTTATTTCTACCTCGATGGAACAGCCCAGCAATGGTTCGAAAACAACGAAGACAAGTTGAATGACTGGGAGACGTTCCAGGAGGAACTAAAGAAGACCTTTGGAGACCGCCAGCGACAAATCCGCTCGGCGGAAGAATAACTGAAGAACCGGGCCCAACGACATGGTGAGCCGACACAATCGTACATACAGAGTGTTTTGGCCCTGTGTAACGTAGTCAATCCGAACATGACTGAAGCGGACAAAATCACGCACCTGATGAAGGGAATTGCAGAAGATATGTACCAAGCTCTTCTGATAAAAGACGTCGCTACGACAGAAGAGTTCATCAAGTGGTGCCAGCGTATTGAAGAGATGCAACAAAGGAGTGTTGGACGCAAGAAGTATGAAAGACTCCCAAATGTAGTCCCTATGGCCGTTGTGGAAGACCAGCAGGACTTGGCTTCTCTCATACGACAAATCGTGAGAGAAGAATTACAACAGTGCATGGCAGCCGGGACTATTAGACCGAGCGAGCATCAGATTATGACCATGGATGTGAGCCCTGTAAGTCACGACGTAGCCGACGCCGCTGAGGACGAGGTATTTCAAACATTAGCTCCTGTCTGCACCGTCAATCGCACCCGACGTGAAGAATGGCGTCGCCCTGCCATGACTTACGCTGCAGCCGCCAAACGGCAGCCCATGAACCGACCGACGCGACCACAGCCAACTCCCCCGGTAACTATGATGCCCCGCAGAAGAACAGACGTCTGGAGGACAGAAGACAACACACCACTGTGCTTCCACTGTGGACGCCCCGGACATGTCGTACGCTACTGCAGAGAGAGGAGGCGAGTATTCGATGATTATTTTGCCGCAAGACGTCAGCCGTCGGAGCAGTTCTATCCAAGGCAGTCACCTGCTGATGTGTTCAGTCGACCTATGGGAAGAAGCCCATCGCCATACCCTAGACGAGGTCGCTCCCCGACGCGCCGCAGCCGTTCACCGTCGCCGTACAGAGGTACCAGCCGCTCCCCTAGCCGCCGAGCCCAGGAAAACTAAGCGAGGCGACCATCTACGGAGGTGAGGCCGCCGCGGATGAAAATCCTCCATGGACGACAGTCGCCAAGATGTCGGGAAATCTCATCGACGTCATAATCGACGGACAACCTGTCCGGGCACTTGTTGATTCAGGAGCCTCTTTTTCTGTATTATCGGATAATTACCGCCGCACACTAAAGAAGACAATGTTCTGTGATACGGGAGCAACTGTGTTGAAGGTCGCGAATGGAAAGTACGTCCATCCAGCAGGAACTTGTGTCGCCAGAATAACCATCAACAACAGGACGCAGCCGTTTGAATTTGTCGTGTTAACAGAATGTAGTCACAATGTCATCCTCGGATGGGACTTCCTTCAGGCATCCCAAGCTATCATTGACTGTGGAAGATCTGAGCTGCAAATTGAAGAAGTTGTTCCGCCAGATACACGTAATACAGAATTTTCTGGGAAGTTATTCGTCGTTGACAATGTGACGATACCGCCGTTGACAATGAGACGAGTTGCAGTCACAAACACAGATGACTGGTTAAACTGTGAAGTTCTTGTTGATAGTAAAAAGTTTATCAGGCTCACAAAAGAAATTTACATACCAGCGGCTATCATAAGCATTACCGGTGGTCAAGGAGAGATTTGGATCACAAATTGTCACGAGCAGTCACAACTTATCCCCAAGGGAATGTGTATCAGGACAGCTGAACCAATCCAGGACGGTGAGCTCAACGTCATCAATGAAGACCCATGCCCTGCTATTAGTACAGACAACACGCTGGAGGAAACAAACGTGGAACTGCCAATAGGTCCTGGACTGACCAAGGAACAACGCCAGCGGGTGTTAGGTATACCACGCCAATTTTCGGGTGCATTCACACCTCAGCAGGGGAAAAGTCAGACGAAACGGCCCACGATAAAGCACCGTAACAATACTGGGGACCATCCGCCAATTAGCCAGCGGTCGTATAGAGTGTCGCCAGCTGAAAGACGGATAATTCGGGAGGAAGTGGAGAAGATGTTGCGAGATGACATTATCCAACCTTCGGAGAGTCCTTGGTCGTCTCCGGTGGTCCTCGTAAAGAAGAAGGATGGCACGTGGCGATTCTGTGTCGACTATCGGCGGCTGCACAGTATCACAAAGAAAGATGTATATCCATTGCCGCGTATTGATGACACCTTAGACTGCCTGAAAGGAGCTACATACTTCTCAACTATGGACATGCAGACAGGTTACTGGCAAATCGAGGTTGACGAAGCTGACAGGGAGAAGACGGCTTTTATTACAACTGACGGTCTCTATGAATTTAAAGTAATGCCGTTTGGATTATGTAATGCTCCAGCCACATTCGAACGCATGATGGACAACTTGCTTCGACACCTTAAGTGGACGACGTGTCTCTGCTATTTAGATGAAATTGTCGTTTTCTCGAAAACATTTGAAGAACATCTGAGTCGCATGTCAACTGTGTTGAAGTGTGTTCAGGCTGCAGGTATCCGCCTCAATCCAAAGAAGTGCCTCTTCGTCGCCAAAGAGAGAAAAATCCTGGGGCACCTAGTCAACGGAGATGGTGTCCGTCCTGATCCAGATAAAGTAAGGGCAGTCACAGAATTTCCAACTCCTCAGCACATTCGTGATGTAAGAAGTTTTCTCGGGCTGTGCTCATACTACCGAGGTTTCATAAAAGGATTTTGTAACAAAGCACGTCCATTACAAGAACTTCTGCAGGGAGACGCCAAATTTTACTGGGATAAGACAAAAGAATGAGCTTTCCGAGCACTTAAGGAGGCTCTAACTTCCGCACCAGTGCTAGCCTTGTACGACGAGAATGCAGAAACGTAACTTCACACAGACACCAGTGGCTATGGGATTGGTGCAGTGCTTGTACAAGTTCAGGAAGGTGCCGAAAAAGTGATAGCCTATGCATCAAGAGTACTCTCAAAGTCCGAGATAAACTACTCTACAACTGAAAAATAATGTCTCGCGGTTATCTGGGCTATCAACAAGTTCCGGCCGTATTTATTCGGCAAACCATTCACCGTCGTGACAGACCACCATTCTTTGTGTTGGCAGAGTAGCTTGAAGGATCCATCAGGTCGACTAGCAAGATGGGCACTAAGACTCCAAGAGTACGATGTCACAGTGGTATTCAAGAACGGGCAAAAACACAAGGATGCCGACTGCCTTTCGAGGAATCCATTAGTGGAACACGACAGCAGTAATGAAATTTCAGCTCTCACTGAATTAGATGACGTTACAGCTGAACAGAGGGAAGATCCAACACTATTGAAAGTGATAGAGGCCTTGGAGAAAGGAGAACCGACCAATGGAGAGTTCCAACTTATAAACGGAACATTGTACAAGAGCAACTACGATCCACTGGGCCCCAAATGGCTACTTGTTGTTCCAGCTCATCTGCAGCCAGCTATTCTCAAATATTTCCATGATGCTCCAATATCCGGTCATCTGGGATTCGTGAAGACCCTAGACAGAATCAGACGCAGGTATTACTGGAAAGGTCTCTACCGATCTGTCAAGCACTATGTGAGTCACTGTAAAGAGTGCCAGCGACGGAAGCATGTGCCGCAATTACCTCCAGGACATCTCGTACCGATTCCGCCGGCAACAGCTCCATTCTACCGAGTTGGGATCGATCTTTTAGGGAGGTTCCCGAAGTCGACAACCGGTAACCGTTGGATAATAGTCTGCACTGACTACCTCACACACTACGCTGTCACCAAACCTGTGCCGACTGCAGAAGCTCCAGAGATCGCAAAATTCCTTGTAGAAGACATTACTTTGAAGCATGGAGCACCACGTGTCATGATATCTGATCGTGGAAAAGTATTCCAGTCAAAACTAGTATCAGAGGTAATGTCACGGTGCAACATTGTCCACAGAATGACAACTGCATACCATCCTCAGACAAATGATCTTACGGAACGTTTTAACAAAACGTTAGCCGACATGCTGTCGATGTACGTCGATGTTGAGCAGAAGGATTGGGATACAATTCTGCCAGTCGTGACATTTGCTTACAATACCGCAAGACAAGACACCACAGGCTTCACTCCGTTTTTCCTGCTCCATGGCCGTGAAGCTGAGACGACAATGGATACGCTGTTCCCGTTCCAACCGGACGACACTCAGGATGACTTTGTTAAACGGCTCATCACCAGGGTCGAAGAAGCAAGACAGCTGGCTCGCATACGGACACTGGACGCCCAGGAGAAGGACCGTCAGCGGTATAACGACAAGCACCGACCTGTTGTGTACAGCCCAGGAGATCTGGTATGGATTTTTACCCCTGTACGGAAGCTTGGACTGTCAGAAAAGTTATTGAAGCGATACTTTGGTCCGTATCGTGTCATACGACGCCTGTCAGACGTCACATACGAAGTTGAGGATTATGAGCCGTCGTCGAAACGTCAAAAACGAAGAGACATTGTTCACGTCCTGCGCATGAAGCCTTACTACGATCCTGAAGAGCAGGTAGATGACAATGGCTTCTTGTTCAAGGACTTTAAGGACGGTAATGTTCCTGATGAAGCCACGACAGGAACGTCTGTCGTCGATAATCGCGGAGAAGGGAAGGATTCTCTTGAACTGTCATACAGAGGACCCATGACACGGTCAAGATCCAGGACATTGCAGCTGGCTCGACAGGGATCATAACAGCGGGTCGCTGTTTCTCCAGGAGAGGGAGCAATGCCGCGAGAGACCACGATCACTCACTGCCGGCGTGGCGCAGGGGATAGCGTCACGGACTGCGGAGCGGAAGGTCGCCGGTTCAATCCCGCCCACCGGCAAAAACTTATTTCTTTGTAATTAACAATTCCAAAAGGTTCTACATCTTTCTTATGTTCACTTGTAAATTCTACTTGTTTCTTATGTTAACTGTTCTTCTAATTTCTGGTAAATTCTGTCTGTGTATAAATAGCAGAGCACTCTGCCTGAGAGGCAGTCAGTGCTGCGTGTATGTTGAGTTCGTAAGAAACGTGCTTTCAGTATAAGTGCTGTGTTTAGTTGCCTTCGAAGTCAAGCCTACTTCCATTGCACAAACGTTTCGATTTTATTTCTTTTATGTCAGTGATGGAAAAGTTGTATTACCAGCGATTGGAGATTTTTGATCTTGGTTCCACTATAATGGATTTTGAAAATATAAGCAATCCAGATATTTTTAGAGCATCTGAAAGTTCTTTGATTACGGTAGCCACTGAGCAGTAAATGATCAGATTAGATTAATACTTGTTCCATAACTCATATATACGACATTTCGTAATGATGTGGAACGTGTCAGTTTAGTGCATATTGTCTATACATGACAATCAATATTCTAAGGATTTTTAATTACTTTTTTATTTATATTTTATTTTTTAGTTTTATCTAAAAATTCATCTATGGTGTAGAAGGAGTTGCCATTCAGAAATTCCATTAATTTCTTTTTAAATACTAATTGGCTATCTGTCAGACGTTTGATGCTACTTGGTAAGTGACCGAAGACATTTGTGGCAGCATAAGTCACCCTTTTCTGTGGCAAAGATAGATTTAACGTTGAATAGTGAATATCGCCCTTTCTCCTAGTGTTGTAGCTATGCACACTGCTATTACTTTTAAATTGGGTCAGATTGTTAATAACAAATTTCATGAGAGAATATGTATATTGTGAAGATACAGTGAAGATTCTTAGATCCCTAAATAAATGTCTGCATGATGATCTTGGGTGGGATCCAGCAATTATTCTGATTACATACTTTTGTGCAATTAATACTTTTTTACTCAATGTTGAATTGCCCCAGCATATGATCCCATATGAAAGCAGTGAATGAAAATAGGTATAGTAAGCTAATTTACTGAGATATATATATCACCAAATCTTGCAATGATCCTGATAGCATAAGTAGCTGAACTCAAACGTTTCAGCAGATATTCAATGTGTTACTTCCAATTCAAGCCCTCGTCAGTGCAAACACCTAAAAATTTTGAATATTCTACCTTAGCTACAGATTTCTGTTCAAAGTCTAAATTTATTAATAGTGTCATGCCATTTACTGTATGAAACTGTATATACTGGGTTTTATCAAAGTTTAATGAGAGACCATTTGTAGAGAACCACTTAATAATTTTCTGGAAGATATCATTTACAATTTCATCAGTTAATTCCTGTTTGTCCAGCGTGATAGCTATATTTAAGCTTATCTAGAAGAATGTTCAAATTTTTGTAAATCTAAGGGACTTAACTACGTTGGTTCTCAGTCCCTAGACTTACAAAGTACTTTGACAAAGTAACTTATGCTAAGGACAACACAAAGACCTATGTCCGAGGGAGCACTCGAACCTCTGACAGCGAACAACCACAACGAGACACCTTAAAACGCTCGTCCACTCCATCGCGGCTGAGGAGTAAAGGCATATGATAGGTTTTGGTAGCATTTGCATAAGCAAAAGCTTTTACTCACTTTATACTAATTTTTATCCTGGAGCTGAACTTTCTCACTGAGAAGCTAAAGATTTTGATGATAATGGTTTCCAATGTAATACAGTTTCTTCAGCATTGCAAACAAAGTCCAAGTCATAGTTATTTTTGCCTAGTTATGTATTTACAATAGCTTTAAAACTGCTGCATCTATATAGGCTGAAATTTTTCACCTCGTATTTGCATTGTCGCGAATTGCATCACGAGATTGAATTCTGTTCAGCCGTCTTTTATTTTCCACATACGCCTCATCGCCTCCTAATTCTTTATCTGTAATGTCTTTTCACACAGCAAAAGAGCAGATATATACTTATATTGGCTATTTATTGCCTTTTCAATGAAGGAAAATTTGGGGAAACATTCAAATGTTTGTAAATCTATCAGACCAAACTGCGTGGTCATCAGTCCGTAGCTTACAAACTACTTAAACCTAGGTAAACTAACCTAAGGACAACACACACACCCATGCCCCAGGGAGGACTCGAACCTCCACGGCGAGCAACCGCGCGCTCCCAGCGCGACGCTTTAGACCGCTCGGCTACTCCACCGCGGCGGGGAAACATTCATGCACTCACAAATCTTAAAAAGTTGGGGAAGACTTAAAACCAACATACTGCAAATCGTTACCTGTGGGGTGCAGTGGCGTAGCATGAATTTCTGCCACCTGGGGCACAGACAAATAAATACAGACGGGAAACCTACATCCTTAAGGGCCCGGTCCTAGGCTCCGGGGTGTGGGGAGGGAGGGTTTCTAGCAGTTCCGTAAGATGTCCCATGATGGCGCTGCAGTCAGAAGCAGCACTTTAAACTGGCCAGAGCAGGCGGCTGCCCCCACCACCACCTCCCCTCAAACGCCAGCATGCCGGACACAGCCGTAGCCTCATGGCAGGCGGCACGAGCTCTCCCCTCAGCCTCCCCTCCACATTACCCTCTGACGTGCGAGAGGCACCCTAAGCCAGGGAACCGCCTGACACCTGCTAGCATCTTACGGAACTACGAGGGGAGCGTAGGACAGTGGTTTAGGGTGGGCTGCTTCTCTGTATATGTTACTCAGTGCCCGGGGCCAACCCTAAATTTGCCCCCCCCCCCCAGTGGGGCACTAAGGGGGGAAGATGCGGACCTCACCAGGCCTCTCGTCTTGGGGGGAGGGGGGGCTCCAAATACCTCGAAAGCACCTTTTTTTTTTTTTTTTTTTTTTTTTTAAGCGCCCTTGTGCTCTCGTTCTGGGGCCTTCAAATCTCGGAAGCTATTTTTCTTAGATTGTCCCGTTCCTCTCGTCCTGGGAGGGGCCTTTTTTTATATAGTAATACATATAGCTGCAAGTGGATGGATGCCCCCCCCCACACACACAAGATATTAGATCCTGGATTCGGAAGATAAAATTGTTTGGATATAAACATTGATTTCTTGTTTTTTATTTCACGTTTTGTAAATTGTTTTATAAAGCTCCCCAGGCTGGCCAGAAGTACTACTTTTTCACCACTCCCCCTTCCAAGAAATTTCAATGACACAGCGTCATGAAGCCCCCCTCCCCTCTGTGGGCAACTCTTTCTCGAATTTCAGCACTTACTCTGTCTAATGAAGAAAACATTTTTCGTTTCCATTCCTCTTCATGTGATAAGTTAGCATCTCTACTTCCGTTCCCAGAAATGTGAGTTCTAATTCGCCTTGGAGGATAAACAGAAATGCCAAGTTCTTCACACTAGGTTTTAGTATATCTTAAAGCCACGTCGACGAATTCCTCTCGATTCTCTTTCAATACAATCAGCAAGGAGCTTATTTTCTGAGTACACTGATGTACGTTAAATCCCTCTCTTTGCAAATAACTTTGGGCATTATTGACTTCACGCAACATCGGTTGCCAGAGCCCTAAGAAACGCAGAAAGGAAAATGATTACATCGCGACCATCACCCCGTTTACATGGGCTCCCAAAACCGGATTTCGTAAACGGATTTACCAAATCCGCTTTTGGTTGGTCATGTAAACACTCCAAAATCGATTCTGGAAATCCGCTTCTCTAAAGCGGTTTTCCAGTTCCCCAATCGATTTTCGTGCCCATGTAAACGCAACCGTTTTTGAAGCGTTCTTGGCTTGTCAGATTGTGTTTTCTTGTTAAGAATTTCCGGCACATATTGAAAGAGTGATATTTTCTAATGTGAAATAAAAGTATAAATATTAGAATGAAGATGAATCTATGTACTTAAATAAAGAAAAATAACGATTATGCTGACTAAATCAGGAACTGGATCAGCTGTTTTTCAGCCGCCATATTAAGTGGGCTTGGAAATCCGATTCAGGCTATGCCATGTAAACACGACAGCGAAAATCGGTTTATGAAAATCGGTTTTCGTCTTCCGGAAGATGTCTTCCATGTAAACGTAGTGTTTTTCTGTCAGCTTTTCTAGTGTTGTTAAATTTCTTTGTAATGATTTCGTTCTATGTTAACTGCATCGCCTCCTGCACTCCAACAAGTGTCCTGCACCTTCTTCAAACTCTTGTCTCTACCAGCAATTAGAACCTCCCATAGGTGTGTGGACGCAGAAAAGAAACCATAACAGCATTCCCATGCGTTCCCCAGCGTGAATTCATCTCTACCGAAGCTGCGTGCAAGAAAACGAAGTTCAGTGAATGATTTGAGCAGGGCACAAAGTCGGCATTAGGGTTTATTTGTTTTATTCGGTGATGCACACCTGTTTTCCGGCCAATGTAGCAGAATTTCATAAGCTTGTCTCCTACCATTCATAATGTGAAGGACATCAGCATCGAGCTTGCTTGTATCATCTCATTAATACCTTTTGCTGTTTTGTTTTTGGTTTCAATGAAATCTTTTATAGATTCCACTACCCGAACTTTCCTATTCTCAATCATTACGTATCTTAATACTTGGCTTGTTTGATCTCTGTGAAAAATATCCGCGATACTGTTGTATACCATGGAACAGTACTTGGCCCATGTAACTTGAAGTATAATTTTTTGACGAAGTCTGTTCCCTAAAATTTGTTATGAACTCTTTTTGAGTTTCTGGTGATATATAAGTGAAATTTTTTGGCTCATTTTTATTCTTACTAAATGTTCTCTGAGGACAGTATCATACTTCCCCGGCAGGTGCACCAGTTCTAAAAAAAAGTTACTTCTGTTAGCACCGGTGTCATTTTCCCTGTGGCCACGTAACGCCAAATTTTGTTTTGCCAAAAATTTTATTACATCGAACATTCTGATCAGAATTTTGAGACATTTTTTTAAAATTTCATTTGCAACGACTTCTTACTCACGTTTTTTGATGTCCTTTTTCAAACCCCTTCTATTTGCGCAAAAGTTTTGGTTGTATGTTACACTTGATTCATGGTTGACAACTTCGGGGTTAAGTTTTCACTAAGTCTTAAATCCATTGATGGAGAAAAATTTCGATGCGCTCGGTGAGTTTATGTCTTCAACCAGACAACAGAAGCAAAACTGATGCTTTAGCAGGAGAATAAACCATCAATATGCGTAAGGATTCTTCGCCATTTGGCAGTGTGTGCCAGAACAGCACCGCCTAGAGACGGAGGTGTTGGCCAGAACCATTCTCGCGTCATCCGCCTCCTTGTCACTACTTTCGGTATGGTTGAATCCGCGCCTAACTCTGATGGAACCGTGCGTGGTACTGTTGACTCTTGAGCAAAGTCTATGTTAGTGTGCTGAAAGACTTCGGGACATCCACCTATTAACAGCTATCTCACGTCTGAGTTTCTACTGACACGCTATTTCCCAATATCATCTCCGACTATTGTCTAGTTGATGGAGTTACAATTTTTTCTGGTGCCAGAATTTCAGCAATCACATCGGAAGCACATGAAGCTGATAAATTGGTAGGATGTTACGGTTCCTAGCAAGTCATTTATGTCGTGTAGTAGTTGTACTTCGTCTCCTCTTGGCTGTGAGCAGAATTAGCTCTTGAAGAACTCATACCTGATGGCCCTGAAGCAGTTTGTGGCGTCTCTGAAGAAACTTCCACAAACTTTAGTACAGCCCCTTCATTTAGTCTCATACTGACTATGGCTTTCTTCTTTTTTCGATATGATGCTCCACTTTTTTGTAGCGAAGAGGACAACAACATCCTTTGATGATTCTCTGAACCAACAACATCTGACAAGTAGCATAAAGCGAGCAAACAGCTACGAATATTATATTGTAGATATTTATGTTACCCGTCTATGCAACTGACTTATTAGTGATTTCATTGCCATATGCATTTCACCTTTATTTGGAAGGCGAATACGAACCGCAAATGACAATGCCATTTGCGAATGCATGCCTGGCGTTACATGGGCAGTTGATTAACATCTGCTGTTGTATGTTCACTTGTTGTAATGAGAGTTTTGCAGTTGTTAACTTAAGGCTAATCATTAATCCCAGTGATTCAGTAAGCATTTGTACCATTTTTGGGTAGACACGGCTGAAATATCGTATTAGACGAATGAATTAGTTACAATTGTTTTAATTACAAATTAAATTTGTTTTATAAATTATGAATCAGGATATAAAGCATCATGTAAATACCTCGTAATTTTGTGGGATATTATAGAAAATATTTTACAAAGCATGGTTAATGTTCAAAAATGTTCAAATGTTTGTTAAGCTTATGGGACTTAACTACGGGGTCATCAGTCCCTAAACTTACAAACTACTTATGAACTACTTACGAACTAGGACGGCAACCCCCGACCGTAGGGCCGTGCTGACCGTGACTGGAGCGCCTCAGTCACCTCGGCCACCGCGGCCGGCGTTAATGTTTTATGTTGAAAAGTAGTGCATGTAACAAATATCGTCGTGGAAACAGTAAGCAAAATTGAAAAATACTTACAAGCATTTTAATTATTGTTCTTCAAAGTGATTGTAAAATAACTTTTCTCTGCAATTTCTGGTGATTATATTTTCCCGACAATATCCTTTAAATAACAAAATATCTTTCAAAGGTGTCCATTTACAGTCTATTTTGACTGACTACGTACATTTGGTGAGGGCAACCTCGTCTTTTATTTGGTAATTACTAGGACGCCCTTTCATATCCAGCTTTCTACAAAGAGTAATATATTTTTGTAAAATACTGTACTTTACAGGCTACTGGCGCTTATATTGATATCGCATTTGAAATTGTAATTCAAGGTTACTAGAACTTAAATCACAAGGGGGAAAATAATGACCTGAAGTAGCTCACTTTTTCATATTAATGTTGACAGATTTGTAATTTACCTATTTATAAAATTTACTTTATAAAAACGTTAAACTAAAAAAAAGTTCAAATGTTTGTAAATCTATGGGACTCAACTGCTTTCTATGTCGGAAAGCCATAGTACTACGTCTATGTTGCCTCTGACAACAGTCGGAAACTTTTTTTGCCGAAGATAATCCTCAAAGCTCACTGACCTCTAGTTCACGGTAGGGATGGCGGTTATAGCTGAAACAACCGGTTTTCGGTTATACCGGTTCTTTTTATCTCCAGTTTAACTGCACTGTAAAAATTCCTCAAGATACCCGTTTTTTTAAATAACCGGTTTTCGGTTTTTTATTGCTATTATTCCCAGTAGAGTTGGACCGAAACATATTTTGAAGCCAAAACAGAAACCGTAATCGAATTTTCGGTTCTTCTAGTTTCGGCCGAAACCGAAACTTACGAAATTTAGTTAAAATTTATGTAAATTTACGTTTTTTCTCTCCATATTTTGCAAGATTCCCTCCCAAAACTACGCCTTCTTGAGTATGTGTAAGCCTAGCCAGGAGTCCGTAGAAGACGATATACAAAGCATACAGATTTACTGGCCTTGTATTTCCATCCGGTAGTTGCGAATATTGAGCCAACCACTCCCTAAGTTGGACTTGTGAGTCAGCGCATACGAATATCTCGTTATATACACAAATTCTTATGCCACGCTTTTGTTGCGCATTTCTGACTACCGGGATTGTTCTTAAATTATCAGTGATCGCTTTTCTTAGTTACTACAATGACCTAATATTTCACAGCTGTTGAAATTTTAGGAATAGCCCTAAATATTAGGGTCTACTAATTTCAATTTTTAAAAATTATTTACAAAAAACACATTTTGAACCACTACTACAGGAAGTAGTCGTACCGGTTTTTTTACCCGGTTCTTGACAATAACTAAAAAAACCGGTTACAACCGACACCAAATAAATACCGAAAAAACCGGTTATTCAAAACTAAAATACCGGTATCGGTTTTAACCGGTCGGTTTTTCCCATCCCTAGTTCACAGTATATTTGTTTAGGTCAAACGTAATACCCCAGCTGCTTTGCAATTTTGGCTAAGCTTTGGAATTTTAGCGATGTAAATACAGTTAGCTGATGTGACGGTGGCCTTACCCTGCAGAGAGAACGCCGCCAGACGGGACGCGACAGGGCTTCGTCAAGTGGCCTTGACCAACACCACCTACAAGACAAAGGAGAGTTGCCTTGACCCACTGGTGCGGCGCTCGCTGTTGCGCCACAGGGCGGCGCTGGCCAGATGCTGGCTGCTGGCCCATTTGACTGCCATGTCCTCACACTACAGGCTTCTCTCTGGTAGCACGCAGCACACGTCAGCCGCTCCTAGAAGCTGGCTGCTGTCCCATTTGACTGCCATGTCCTCACACTACAGGCTTCTCTCTGGCAGCACGCACAGTGGCAGCTGAGGCACCAACAGCAGCCGCTGAGACTGCCGGGTCTTCGCTGCAGACCGCCTTCCGCACCAGCACCAGACCTTATGCAGCTCGGCAGCTAGCTGCATCCCGGGACCATCCCCCCCTCCCGCCCCCATGGCCACTCCAACGTTACGCCACTGGTGACGTGTGACCGTTAAAGATAGATAGTGTAAACACTGTCATCTGTTATTTCTCGACAGGACGGCTATATAGCGATCACATCTTTCAGATATCCAGTCGCGTGACAACGAATGTGTTATTGTAATATATTCGTTTTACAAGTGCAATTACTTTTACTGAGTGTTTCTGAACCGGAGATTCGGGCACTACGCGTCCTCACGTAAAAGAAAAATCCTTTTGTTTAATCTGTCTGAAGTCTACGCTACAGATAACTTTTTAAAGTGAAAGTTAGGATGTTTCCACTACACTTTCAGACTATTGTTTAACCACTATCAAGAACTTAAAAACCAACAGCCGGCCAGCGTAGGCTTAAGGTTAGGTATAGGTTACACAAGACCCGCTCAGCAAAAGTAATTGCAGTCGTAAAACGAATATTTCATAAAAAAACATTTCTCTTGTCACGCGACTGGCTAGTGCCAAAATTTAACCTTTCGATGTTGTGCTGTCACCTCAATACCTCGACAGTACGCCGTTCGGTATATATCAATCGGAACTTGGAGATAACAGCGGAACTTTGAGATAAACGGATATTTCCAAATTACCGTTTATTTACGCAGAAACAAAAAACTGCACATTTATCAAAATTAATCTAATTAACTTGACGTTTAATGTTACTTTTACAAGACAAGTCCACTATTACACGATCTATTACTACTCTATTACCGACCGCATCGGACTGCGGGTCTGTCCATGTTGACTGTGACTAGCCCCATCCACCTCGTTCTTGTGGCGCGGTAACTCAAATCAAATGTTTGTAAATCTATCGGACCAAACTGCGTGGTCATCAGTCCGTAGCTTACAAACTACTTAAATCTAGGTAAACTAACCTACGGACACACACACCCATGCCCGAGGGAGGACTCGAACCTCCACGGCGAGCAACCGCGCGCTCCGCAGCGAGGTGCTTTAGACCGCTCGGCTACTCCACCGCGGCTGATTATGAATGCTACAAGCCAGAAGTATCACAGAATTCTGGGAGAAGATAACCACATCTGTATTCCGGACGAAGCAGGAATTCAAGTGAGAAACATGTTTAATTACCAAAGGGCACGCATAAAAGGCAAAAGAAGAAGAATTTCATCAACTTACGTTGAAGTAGCGTAGCTCGATCTTAGTCAATCTTGTTGGCGACTTAGTAAAATGGTTAGATTATCTAGAAAAACACATAATAGAATTGTATTAGCTGACCGCGGTGGCCGAGGGGACTGAGGCGCTCCAGTCATGGTCTGCACGGCCACTACGGTTGGGGGTTCGAATCCCCCCTCGTGCATGGATATTTGTGCCGTCCTTAGTATTAGTTAGTTTATAAGTTGTTTGTAAGTTTAGGGACTGATGACCCCGTAGTTAAGTCCCACAAGCTATACAAACATTTGAACATTTTTTAATTGTATTAACCGAAAAAGAATATGGGGCCTACACAACATTCGAACTATCCAGGAAGAAGTTTCTTTCCTAATAACCATTTACTGCTCAATGATTGCAGTTTTTATTTATTTAGACTAGGTTGATTATTTGTTTGCAATATTTACAAGATTGATTATTTATTTACAAGTCTACTGGCTTTATACTTCTTTCAATATTTACAAGTTTTCCAACAGCTACAACTTTTTCTTTTTTACTGTAATTTTTGTACAAGGCCACAAGAGTCAAATTATTTTATGTTTTTTACAGCCTTTCAAATTGTCTATTCAGTCTTAATTGCTGACTTCTTTCTCCTTTTCCCGTCTAGATAAAAAATTAATCGATAATATTGTTAGCCATAAAATGCTGCGTCTACTCTAACAATTTTATTAGAATAAATGCGCTCAAGTTGTGCATAAGTTACATAATTACATAGCTTTGTGAAATTTCACCTTGTTAGTCATATTTCAGTGTTTACGTTGTTTATCGTTTAGAGTTCTACCAGTGATATTACTCGTTTTTTCAGCTTGTCACAAGGTAATGGTCACAGGGTTGGTGGTACAATTCACACACACACAGTTACTGCCAGGGACATGGGAACTCTTGTTCTGGCATATTTTGTCGTGGTATCCATAGACTGCTGTTGAGTTCACCTCTGAGGTGCCCAAAGGAAGAGGGGGGAGGGAGGACGTCGTGACGCAAACGGCGTCATTGAAATTTCTGGGGAGGTTGAAAAATTAATACCTTTTTTTGGGGGCGGGGGGGGGGGGGGCTTTATAAAACAATTTACAAAACGTGAATTAAAACATATTTAATTTCAATATTAAATGTCAAAATAGGACCTAATACATCGGGCGTGTGTGTGTGGGGGGGGGGGGGGGAGGGGGGCACCTCTGGTCGTTGTTGTTGGGTTTTTAAAGGGGACTCAACTGCTGGGTTATCAGTCCCCCTGTTCCCAGCTATGAGTTAACTTTTAAAGGTTTCCTTTTTGTCGCATAGTACTCAAAGTCCAGTATACTCCGGGTACAGAGAGACAGTCAATGGTAAAATGATGACATATAACAATGAACAAGACAGGAGTTGACAAAATAGACAGAAAACTAAAACAAGGCAGCAGAAGCGTGTGGCTGGCTGATCACAAGAATAATAAATGATGAGCCAGCCACTCTACACACTTTAAAATCCTTAATTGAAAAACAAGTCATAAACCGTAAAATGACAGCGGCCTATTGTTCTGGAGGGGTTGAAACCCGACAGGGCGGGCTTATAGGCCCCACCACTAAATAGACCAACAAAAGCCAGTTGCGCGAATAAAACCTAAAACGCGATCGACCATAGATGCATCGTCTGATAAAACCAATGGAAGCTCAGAAGGCAGGGTAAAAGACTGCCTCAAGTCGGCTAAAAGTAAGCAGTCCAACAGAATGTGGACCACAGTCAATAGTGCACCACAACGGCAATTTGGTGGGTCCTCTCGTCGTAGAAGGTGGCCGTGTGTCAACCACGTACGTCCAATACGTAGTCTGCAGATGACTACAGACTCCCTACGAGAGGCTCGCAGGGAGGATCGCCACACGGCTGTGGTGGGCTTGACTGTGTGCAGCTTATTTGGTTCGGTCAAGGCACCCCATTCCGAGGTCCAAATCCTCAGAACCTTACGGGTCAGTTGCTGTCTGAAGTCCTGGTCTTGAAGACCTATCTTTAAGGGCCGTGAGGTGGTGGCTTGCTTGGCCAGGCGATCAACCCGTTCGTTACCCGGAATGCCTACGTGGCCCGGGGACCAAATGAAAACCACCTAACGGCGTGACTCGCCAAGAGTGAAAACGGCGTCCTGAATGGACCAAACCAAATGGTGCTGTGGCATAAACTGGTCAAGGGCGATCAAGCCACCCAGGGAGTCACTACAGATAACTATAGACTCCCCGGGGCAGTCGCGGAAATGTGTAAGAGCGCGAGATATGGCCACCAGCTCAGCTGTGAAAACACTAGTCCCACAGGGTAAGGAATGCTGCTCAACGTGGTCACTGTGAACATAAGCGTACCCAACAGGACCGTCCGCAAGGGAGCCATCGGTGTATACTACTTCTGCACCACGGAAATAATCAACGAGTGTCTGGAATTGACGACAAAGGACCATTGGCGAAACTGAGGCTTTCGAGTCACCGGACAAGTCTAATCGAAGCTGTAGGCGAGGTACAAACCATGGACGTGTATGAGAAAGGTAGCAGAATGTGGTAGGGATAGGAAGGGATGTGATGCACGAAAGAAGGGAACGAACACGAACCGCAATCAGGAGACCCGACCGTGGACGTCGTCGTGGGGAAGGGAAAACGGCAGCTGGGAACAGAAGCCTGTGATTCGGGTGGTCAGGTGAGGCATGAATACGGTCGACATATGAAGTTAGTGATGGGACAACCGACTGTTTTTAGCAACCGACTGGTCAATCGGTTGTTTTTTCGTTCAGTCGGTTTTTTCAGTCGAATGAAAGAACCGAATGAAAATAGTCTGTGTGGCGGTATGAATGTTTTCACTCACTGGCGGGGTTTGAGTGGTTTCAGTCGATGCGAAACAATCGAATGAAACCAGTCTCTGTCGGTTGCAGCCGCTATATGAATGTTTTCACTCATTCAGTGGGTTTGAGTGGTTTCAGTCGATGCGCGATCACCGAATGAAACAAGTCTCTGTCCTTTATATGAATGTTCTCGGTATTGAGTGGTTTCACTTGATGGGATACAACCGACTGGAAAGTGTCTTTATCGGTTTCTGCACTTATACGGATGTTTTTATTAATTCATCGATTTTGTGTGACTTTATTTGCATACTTCTTCTGCCTTTTCGGGTATAAATGAACCGTGATTCAGCATGAAACATTCTTAGAGACAAATCTTAAAAATATAGCAGTGTGTCCGTGTGTCCGTGTGTGTGTGTGTGTGTGTTTGTGTGTGTTTGTGTTTCTATTGCATGAAAATCTGCAGTTTTGTTCCAATCTTGATGAAATTTTGCACACTTGACCTTCAAAGCAAGAGGAACGTCACTGTCTACATCAAATTTCATTCGGTGCATGGCGGAGGGTACTTTACATACTAACTACGACAAAAACTACAATTTGGCTGCGATCTTGATGAAATTTTGCACACTTGACCTTTAAAACATGGGGAAGGTAACTGTGTTTAATAAATTTCGTAGGTGCATGGCGGAGGCTACTTTACCTACTAATTAGGACAAATTCCGTTTGTATTCGAATTTTAATGTTATATTTCACTCTTTATGTTCAAAGAAAGAGAATGGTCACGGTCTACATCTACTTTAGTTTGATGCATGAAAGAAGGTATTCCAGACTTCGACGCCAATATAGAGTTTTATTCCGATCTTGATGAAGTTTTGCACACTTGACTTTCAAAACAGGTGACAGTTCACTGTTCATCTAAGATTTTCTATGGTACATGGCGGTGGGATGGAATAAACCTCCAAACCGTTTTAAAGATAACCACAGAAATATCTGTGACAAGAGTGAATAATTATGAAACTTGAGATGAATGTTTTCATACACTGTTGACGAATACAGACGCGCTGAAGAAAATTTACAGCACTGATAAATGTTGTATGTCTTCTCGTACTCCTTCAATTTAAATGGAATTAACAAAAATATTTTATAAGAAATATTTTTATTCAAAATACTTTAATAAACGTTTTTTTACAATACCTAATGTTTTAGTAATCTTCGAATTTGGAACTAGCAAATATGCTCAAAGTTAAAATACTTAACTCTTTCCTACTACTACCTTAGATATGTATGAACAATAAGCCGCAAACCGCACGTTTCTACCTGTTCCCACTTCAGGGATACAGTAGGCGAGATTGAATTTGTAGCGATCATTTTGGAACACCCTGTAGTTTCCACACTTCTTTATTGAGACAGTAAGAAACCGACAACAATGCGTGATGGCACGCACCGCCCACCAGACTGTTGTGTGGAGTTTGGCGCGCGCCTGCGACTGTGTCGATTTTTTTATTCGGTTGCTCCGACCGACTGATTTCACTCAAAAGAAGGAATGAGTAGTCCAACCGACTGCGTCGATTTTTTCATTCGGTTGATACCACCGACTGGTTTCACTCAGAAGAATGAATGAATAATTCAACCGATACAAGAAACTACAACAAAATGATCGATTTTTTACCAACAACCGAATGAATCGATTGTTTTCATTCGATTGTTCCCTTCACTAATATGAAGCTAGTAGCTGCTGCCGGCGGATTCGCAGGGGGAGGAGCCCCAGCTTCAGCAAGGAGACTTGCCATGGGACTTGTGAGGAAGGCACCCATCACTAAACGTACACCACTATGGTGTATTGGGTCCAAGACACGCAGTGCAGAAGGGGCTGCAGAATCGTATACCAGGCTGCCATAATCCAGACAGGGATGGATAAGAGCCTTATACAGTTGCAGGAGAGATGTACGTGCTGCTTCCCAAGTGGTGTGGCTTAGGCAGCGAAGGACATTCAGGTGGCGCCAACACTTCTTCCGCAGCTGTTGCAGGTGTGGGACCCACGTGAGCTGGGCATCGAACAGCATACCTAAGAAGTGGTGCGTCTGTTCGACACAAAGCAAATCCTGACCCAAATACAGCTCAGGGTCTGGGTGCATTGCCCGACGGCGACAGAACCCGGGTTTTGGTGGCAGAGAACTGGAATCCATGGGTCATGGGCCAGGACTGAGCTTTTGTGATGACCCCCTGCAAACGCCTTTCAGCGACACCCATGCCGTGAGAACTGAAATGTAGGCAGAAGTCATCGGCATAGAGTGAGAAGGATACGGTTGATCCCACTGCCGCAGCAAGGCCGTCGATAGCGATCAGAAAGAGAGGACAGAGCCCTGTGGGACTCCATTCTCCTGTATACGGGGTCAGCTACTGACACGAACTCGGAAGGAGCGAAGCGAAAGGAAGTTCTGTATAAAAAGTGGGAGTGAGCCCCGCAAGCCCCACCGTGCAGTGTAGCCAGAATGTGGTGGCGCCAGGTGGTGTCGTAGACCTTCCTGAAGTAAAAAAAGACGGCAACAAGGTGTTCATGTCTGCTGAAAGCCGTACGGATGGCCGACTCCAGAGTTACCAGGTTATCTACAGTGGAGCGGCCTTGGCGGAAGGCCCCCTGTCGTGGGGACAACAGACCCCGACGTTCTAGTATCCACATGAGCCGCCGACTCACGATACGTACTAAGAGCTTGCACAGAACGTTAGTGAGGCAGATCGGGCGGTAGCTATCAGCCACCTGTGCGTCAGCACCAGGTTTCATCACGGGGATAACGATGCTTTCCCGCCATTGTGATGGGAAAGCCCCCTCTGCCCATAGATGGTTGAACAGGGCGAGAAGGTGGTATTGGGACTTTGCTGAATGGTGGCGAAGGAACTGGCTGTGGATACGATCTGGTCCTGGGGAGGTATTGGGAGTTGCAGCAAGGGCAGTTTCGAATTCCAACTGACTGAATGGTGCATTGTACGTTTCTTCACGGCGGGTACGGAATGACAGATGCCGTCGTTCAATCCGCACTTTCAGTGCACGAAAGGCTGCACTGTAAGCTGCAGTTGCGGAGATGCAAGCGTAGTGGTCCGCCAGGTGTTCCGCGATTGCAGTGGGGTCTGTGCAAACGGTGCCCCAAATGTTTATGCTGGGAACTGCTGCTGGTAAACGGTGCCCAAAAAGGCGCCGAACCTGAGACCACACCAGAGATGAGGGTGCGCGAGAGCCAATGTTGGCGACATACTGCTCCCAACAGTCCTGCTTACTCTGTCGGATGAGCTGTCGAGCTCGGGCCCAGAGCCGTTTAAAGGCGATCAGGTCTTCCATGGTGTGATGACGGCGGTGGCGCTGGATCGCCCGTCGACGATCCCGGATGACCTCAGCGATTTCTGGCGTCCACCAGGGCACGGACCTATGCCGGGAGGAACGAGATGTTTTGGGGATAGTTGCCTCAGAAGCTGTTACTATGGAGCTGGTGACCTGGTGAACCGCCATGTCCACATCAGCTGGCAGTGAAACAGGAACCACAGCGGCTGAGGTATAACGTTGCCAATCAGCTCTTCGGAGAGACCATCGAGGCTGGTGGCCGGCAGGTTGGAAATGCAGCAGCGACACGAGGATAGGGAAGTGGTCGCTACCGCAAAGGTCATCATGGACCTTCCATTGGAGATGCGGGTGCAGGCTCAGGCTACAAACAGAAATATCTATCGCCGAATATGTGCCTCGCGCCACACAGATGTGGGTGGGGGCGCCAGTGTTTAAGAGGCAGACATCTCGCTGTGACAAAAGTGCCTCCACATCTCTACCGCGGCTCGTCGTCTGTGTTCCACCCCACAATGGGTGGTGGGCATTAAAATCACGCAAAAGGAGAAATGGTGGGGGTAGTTGTGTTATTAACGCAGTGATATCGGCGATAGAGACAGCTTCATCCGGAGGAAGGTAGATGGAGCAGATGGTGAACTCCTGCCTCGCCCGGATTCTAACAGCAACTGCCTCCAGAGCCGTATGGAGAGGCACAGTAGCACTGGGGACACTTGCAAGAACGTAGAGACAGACCCCTCTTGAAACTCTGTCATATGCCACCCGGTTCTTGTAGTATCCCCGATAGCCGCAAAGGGCTGGGGTCGCTGGGCAGGAAACCACGTTTCTTGCAATGCCAAACAAAGCACAGGGAAGCGGCACAACAACTGCTGCAATTCAGCTAGGTGGTTGAAAAAACCACCGCAGTTCCACTGAAGGAGTACGTGGTCGCCGAGCTGAAAAGCCATATTATAGTTTCGAATCTGGTTAATCCATAGCTACGTCTGCTGCCAACTGTTCAGAATCGCCAGTGTCAGCGATCCTGGATTCTGGAGAACCCAGTATTGCGAGATCCTCAGCAGACGCAAGGATCTCAACCTGATCCTCCGAAGTAGACGATGAGGATGCCTGTGGCTTTCTAGCCACCAAAGTCACCTTCTTCTTGCTTTTCCTCTGTCGTCCCTCTCGCTGGCCCTTTGGTTTAGAGGCCTGGGAGGGCTTCGCACTAGTGGCATCTGGGTTGGACGAAGAGCGAGAAGCCCTTCAACCAGCAGGTCGTGGACCCTCCAGCTGTCGGCTGGTATCCTCATGTTCACTGTAAGAAGCCTCGGAAGGGAGTGTCCCAAGGGACCCCTTCCCAGCGAGAGGAGCCGGAGGAGGCTGTTCCTTCTCCGGCTGGGAGGCGGGAGGTAATTGCTCCCACTGGTGGTGTTGTGGAAGCAACTGATGAAGTGGTGCACCCACCCATTGAGGGTGCAGTAGAACGTTGTTGGCCCATAGGGCCCACAAACGGAGAGAACACTGATTCTGTTGATCGCAGTAAAGCTGGTGCCGCTGTGACTGTGGCAAAAGATGTTGACATCTTTACTGGATGGAGCCGATCGCACTTTTTTCGCGCCTCTGAATATGTCAAACGGTCCATGATTTTTCTTTCGCGATGTAATACTCCACAGTTCGGCGAGCATGGCGGATGGTGTTGCCCACAATTCACACAAACTGGAGGTGGAGTACATGGGGCGTCTGGGTGCGATGGTCGCCCACATTCCCTGCAGTTAGGGCTGGAAGTACAATGGGAGGACATGTGCCCGAACTTCCAGCACCTGAAACACCGCATAGAGGGAGGGACATAGGGCTTTACGTCACACCGGTATACCATTACCTTAACCTTCTCAGGCAGTGTATCGCCTTCGAAGGCCAAGATAAAAGCACCGGTGGCAACCCTCTGATCTTCCAAGTATGCTATCAACTCTTCATCGGTCTGAGAGAGGAGATCTCTATGGCAGATCAGACCCTGGACCATGTTGAGTGACGTATGGGGCGTGATACTGACTGGAACATCACCCAGCTTGTCGCAGGCAAGTAATGCCCTCGACTGTGCTGGGGACGCCGTTTGTATCAACACAGCCCCACTGCGCATTTTCGAAGAAGATTCTACTTCGCCAAACTTATCCTCCAGCTGTTCAACGAAAAATTGCGGCTTAGTGGTCATGAAGGATTCACCATCTAAACGCGCACAAACAAGGTATTGTGGAGAATATGGCTCTGATCTATTACGGGACCGTCGTTCCTCCTACGGAGTGGCGAGGGAAGGAAACGTCTTAGGGTCATATGTAGACGCATTAAACTCTGTCTTGCCACGCTTAGAGACGCCATTTTCGTGGCCGGCCACGCTTTTATTTGGTCGTTTCATTCTGGTCCCACGAGCAGCTAGGGAACTAAAGGTCCATCCAGGCAGAGCCCCGCTTGCCTGGGTAAGCCTTATACAACTGAGGTGCGGCAGGTTCCTCAGAGGTAGTTCGCTAGCGGCTGTTCAATCTCAACAGCCATGCATCTCATCGGCACGTAGCACACCTTGAGATTGAGTTTTTTTTTATAGAGGTGTCTACCGTCCTCACGACCCAGGCGATTAAGCCAAGATCCCCGGGCTCTGAAACGTACAACGTTCCACCGTCGCGCCGAACGATGGTCGTTGAAGCACACACAGAGCTTACGGTGTAGCGGACTGTTGGCGCGACACAGCCCACAGCTCAGGACCCCGGGTTCGCCAAGCCTGTACTCAGCAAATTAATGCTGAGCCCCTGAGGGGGACCGCCGGTTCACCTTACGTCGGAGTTCTTGATTTGTGTTGGGATCTGTTTGTCTTGGCTTCTGTTGCATAAAAGTCCAGCCAAATTTCCGTTCTCTTCCTCTCTCTTTCGAGTAGGAGTTTATTCGAGTTGTTGGTGGATGGGAGCCTCATATGCAGTCAGTTCCTCTACGAAAAAGGGTTCCCTGGCGAGTTAGTATACTAGCCTCGACTTTGTGTGTTTTGAAACACCAATGGCGGCTTTCGAGAAGAATTATTTAAGTGCTTTCAGAGTCCTTAGGTCTTTTACACTCACCTTTTCCCAAATGAGATCTATTCTATAGGTTGGCAGTGGTTTGTAAAGTCAGTCCCAGATATTTGAAGCTATTGACTGCCATAAGAGGTTCCGTCCCAAGATCTATTCTGTCCTCCGCAACTTGTCGACCTTCGTTGCGGAACGTCATCTTTATGGTTTTTCCCGTGTAAATTTCCATTCTGTTGTTTTGCGTCCACATTTTGAGTTGGTTGGTTGCTATTTGCAGGTTGAGTTTGGAGTTCGGTCTGATAACCATGTCGTCCACATATATGTAGATTTTGACGTCCTCCGTTTCGTGTATCAGCTGTACAGCATCAAAATGTTCAAATGTTTGTAAATCTATCGGACCAAACTGCGTGGTCATAAAAAAAAAGTACAAATGTTTGTAAAGTCTATGGGACTTAACTACGAATCATCAGTCCCTAAACTTACAAACTACTTATGAACTACTTACGAACTAGGACGGCACAAATATCCATGCCCGAGGGGGGATTCGAACCCCCGACCGTAGTGGCCGTGCAGACCGTGACTGGAGCGCCTTAGTCCCCTCGGCCACCGCGGCCGGCCGTGGTCATCAGTCCGTAGCTTACAAACTACTTAAACTAAGGTAAACTAACCTAAGGACAACACACACACACACACACACACACACACACACACACACACACACACCCATGCCCCAAGGAGGACTTGAACCTTCGACGGCGAGCAACTGCGCACTCCGCAGCGAGGCGCCTTAGACCGCTCGGCTACTCCACCGCGGCTGCACAACGTCGTATGTGGAAATATTGAAATGTAAAGGGCTTAGTGGGTCCTCCTGAAATAGGCCGCTGATTTTTGGTATCGTTTTCGAAGTGTTTGCGTTGTCTATGATGGGAATGAAGTTGGCCGTCAGCATGTTACCTAAATATAAGGACTTAAAGAAGAAACTACTAAATACAGGTATGGCCAGTCATTTTAATAAGTTGTGTGAAGATAGAGCACTTGTCCATAATTATTGCGAAGGACTACATAAACTTCAATAATTGCAACAACAAAAAATCCTAAGTTTTTCAGAACTATTATTAAAAATCTAATTTCCGATCAGATCAAAAAGTTGTATACCAAAAACTGAAACTTTCAATGAAGAGGCATACTGTTTATACTTAGAGTTCAAAAAATGTTTTCGTGATAACTATAATATCGACGATTTCTGGCTACAGATTAACGAGCACTTAGAAATCTGTAAACAAGCTATAATGCGTAGACATGAGAAGAAGCTTTGTAAACTTTTCTGTCTGCTTCGTACAGAAAAGTCTTCTCGTAATACTTTTAAGAAAAGCAACCATGTCTTTTTCAAATAAGACTAACATTACTTTTACTTGAGAAAGGCTTAAAGTACAATGTTACTCCCAAAAAAAAATGTTCAAATGTTTGTTAAGCTTAAGGGACTTAACTGCGGGGTCATCAGTCCCTAAACTTACAAACTACTTATGAACTACTTACGAACTAGGACGGCACAAATGTCCATGCCCGAGGGGGGATTCGAACCCCCGACCGTAGTGTTACTCCCCTTTTGTCAGACAGCGCTGTAATAGAAAACTTGCTTGTCGACTTAAAAACTGTCCTTGACTATGTAAAAATGGAAAGTTCAAGTCAAACCAGAATTGCGTTTGACGTAGCTAACATAGTTAGTAAAAACACGTTTCCATATCAAAATGTTGTGTACAATGATAGATTCTTGAGTAAATCTATAAATAATAAGCTTAAAGAAGTCGATGCTTTAATAACCAAATCTGACAAAGGTTGTTCCTTGTTTATTGCTAGCAATTCTGAATATGTTTCTAAAACCTTAGAATTTTTGAATGAAAATAATATTTCGGAACTGCACAAGGACCCGACCGCAGAATTACAAAAAGAGGTCAGGTCGGCCGTCAGTGATGCAAAATATTTGCTCAAGCCATTTCATTGAAAAATTCTCGTTAATATGAACCCTCAACCCCATAAACTTCGTTCACAGTTCAACGTGCACAAACTTAACCATCCGATTAGGCCTATTTCAAACAGTTTGAACAGTGCTTACCACGATTTAGCCAAATTTCTGTGCGAAACCTTGAAATAGTTCTTCGTTTTTCAGAACAATTATTCAGTTCCCAACAGTCACATACTAGTACATAAAGTAAAAGATTTAGATTGCGGCCCAGATACTAGCTCTTTTCAATGGATATAAAAAATCTGTATACCAACGTTCCCGTACTTGAAATGCTTAAGATCATAGATAAGAATTAATGTCAATTGAAAAAACTTTCTTCTGAACAAATCATTCACTTCATGAATTTAATTAATGTAATAGTCAAATTTAACTACTTTGAATTTAACGGAAAATTGTACCAGCTAGACGATGGTCTTGCTATGGGAAATCCGTTATCTGATATCCTTGCCGACATTTTCATCAATTCTTTGGAAGAACAATTCTTCCACAAATTCTCTACTGCAACATTAGGCATTGTTTCCTATTCTAGATATGTCGATGTCATTTTAGTCATCCACGAAGGACTTACCACTGGCATTAATCACAGTTTGACTCTTTTTGATGGACTACATGAGAATATCACCTTCACCTGCGAACTTGAAAACGAGGCGCGGCAACTGAACTTTCTCGATTTGACCTTAACAGTAGAAGAAAATCTCTTTCAATATCTACCGAAAAGAAACATATACTGATCAAATCGTGCCCGCCTCTTCTATGCACACTCAATGTCACAAAAATGCTTTCTTTCATTCTGCCATCCACAGAGCCATTTCCATCCAATTCTCGAAAGAAAAATTCGAGGGAGAAATAAATTTGATAAAAACCATAGCAGTTAATAACGAATAAGATCCTGGCATAGTTGACAACATCCTTAAAAAGAAAACTGCTAAAAGAGTTACAACACTTTGCACTCCAATTGAATCTGACCAAAAGAAAAAATATTTCTCCATTCCATTTCTGGGGCCCATTTTCTATCAGATTCAACGACTTCTTCGTAATAAGTATAACTGCAACATTGCCTTTTCAACCAACTACAATTTGAAGAAAAATTTCATTCACAATTTAAAATCAACCTGTTCTTCTTAGATAATTCTGGCGTTTACAAAATTGTTTGTGATACTTGCTCTTCCTACTACATAGGTCAAACGAAACGTGCTTTTGAAATCAGGTTTAAAGAACATCTTTTGAGAAAGACTGGCTCTAAACCCAGAATTCGTCTTTTGTTGACCATATTCTTATTACAGGTCACGCACCTAAAGCCATTCACGACCTGAACATTTTGAATACCGAAAAGAAAGGCCTCAGATTAGATGTGCTCGAGGTATTGCAAATACTTAAACATTTTTCTCTAATGACGGGCTTAGTCTAAACAAACAGTTACAACTCCGTAACAGAAGCTTTTTTAACGGCATTAAGCCGTTACTCGGTCGTTTATGATATACTTCGTGCAGTGCCCGAAATATTTCTTCCGGCTTGATCCAAAAATTTGTATTCCAAAAGCAAAATTTTTTAACTGTTTTACTTATTACAATTTTGGTACTCGTTAATTCTCTATACTAATATTGTTTTGCAAAATGACGCCTCAGCCATCTCTCATGTTAAACGAAGCTTTTTGTAGCAATTGTTTTTTCAATACTGTTTCTCTCTGTACAGTAGCCTAGTTGTGATTGCGGCTACTAGATGGCACTACTGAGGTAACGTCTACCTGTTCACAACTTCACTTAGCTCACGCTAGAGCTGGGCAAAACGGTTATTCTCCGATATCAGTTATAATGGGTATCGTTATTCTTTTCTATCAGTTAATTTTAACGGTTATAAATAACTGCACGGTATTTTTCCACCAACTTCCAGACGGAGTTGATACAGCTTGCTCATACTGCTACTAGGTAGCGCTACTGAGCACTTCCAGATGGCGTTGCTACAGCTTACTAATACTGCTACTAGGTAGCGCTACTGAGCAGTTATCGGGCAGTTATCGTTATGAGTATTCCGTGAATTCTACTAGGTAGCGATACTCTACAGTTATCGTTATCGTTATTAGTACTGAGTAGCCAGTACTCAGTAGCCACTACTGACAACGGACAGTTATTGATATTACGTAGAAATACCAGTACCCGACAGTTATGGTTATTTCTACTCAATACTAATAACGATCTATCAGTATATAGTGTATCTGGTGTGATTCAAATTGCGATTGCTGTGTAATGTCAAAAGTTATCGTCCGAATCGTGCAATAAACACACATAACTAAATGTCCTGTGTATTAATATGCTATTACATGAAATCTGTGCCCTGGAAATGTAGCCGTAATTTTCGAAGCTACTATGAACAGTGTATGAAGTGAAAGTGGATTATTAAATATGTGCTTAAACGTGTGTGAAGTGAATATTGCAGTTAAAATTATAAACATAACGTTGCTTCAATAAGTGTTTTGTGGAGCGTCTTTAAATGCAACATAAAAGTAAACGTAATGTGATCGTTTTGTTTATTCCTAATAAAGTTCTATATTAAATTTGAAAAACTGCTTGATTTGCGGAAAATTTTCTTTAGTTCATGACAGCATGATTTGTAAATATGATTGTAACTACGAAGTAAATTTCTCCAATTATGCCGTAACGGGTCAATTGAAGATTGGGATACCACCCGTCGGATTTGACGAAAAAGTTCATAAAATTTATTTGGGAATACAGCTTGCTACTAGGGTGTAACATTTTGCTTTAATAATGTGAACAGGCCGAATTTCGGCATTTCTGTATGCAGTGAAAGTGAATATACTAGCTCCAGAATGGACCACACTGAACAAGTCAATACTGCCCAGTACATGTAACTGGTATCTGAAATTATCGGTATTTTAAAATATTAAATCTACTGTAAACAGGTTATCGGTCGTAATTGAGGGTGTGGACCAAATCCTCAAAGCTGCAATGTAAAGTGTGCCAAACATTGCTCCTGTACTATCAAAAGCAAACTGTTACAAATGTGCATTTACAAGTATAGCCCTACTACATGCGAAATCAGAAACTTAATGGTGTTGTAATAAGTGTCTTCAACACAAAACTAGACATAGGCCCTACATATTTCCAAATATTGTAAGAGAAATCCCATTTCAGAAAACTAAGGCAAGTTTTATGTGAGCTTTGGAAAATGCCTGATATCTTCGGCTATTGACAGGGTATTCAGTTAAATTTTACTTAGGGTATGGTGTGCCATGTTGGTAACAAAGTTTTCACTTTACAAGGGAAATTACTGACAGGATAAGGTTACATATAAGAGCCAGTCAACAACAAAGCAGGAACAGTAATATTTATTTAACTGTCAATATGAAAATTTATTCTGTTATTCTATATGCCTACAACGAGTTTGCAGCATACACTTTAAATGTCTTGAAAGCACTCTCTCTTATGTTCAACAGTATTGCAGACAGAATTAGGTTCCACCTGTCAGGTGCTACATATTTCTTTCTTTATTTTTTTCTTTATTTTATTCAGTAATGACTTGTGTGAACAAATAAAACAACCAACACATGATAGATAGCCACTGTAAATGACAGTGTTAAGTTTCAAAGAAAATCTCACCTGGCAGAAAATTCTTATGTGTCACCCTGTATGATGAAATTCTTTATGTATCAGCACAATTACTATTAATTCATAAAGTATCACCAAGAACTATGTGTGACCCAGTTATTACAACAAAGGTTTTCATTAAAAACATTCCTCCATGAAGTGCTTAACTTGACATTTGTCTCCTAAATGTGAATATTCTGTTGTATAATTTTTGTGCAAACTGATGTTTAATGTGCTGTAGAAAGTTTTTTCAAAGTCTCATGCTAAATAATTAAATAAAAAACTACCATGTGTAACTGAAGAATACTATATGAGAAAGCTAGTCACTGTCACAATTCTCACAATAATGCCTCAGAGAAAAGTCTCACCGAACCACCCAAGTAATTTGTACTCTGAAGCTGACATGAATAAGATGTATGGTAGGTGTTTTTTATTAGACACGTCTGTGATGCAGCATTGGCACCTAATATTAATGAAGCCACTAAGGTTGAGGTACAGGGTATACTAGTACTTGCAGATGTTTCAGATTTGCTTTAATATTTTACACCACCTGCAATATTTAAACATGAGAAAAATGTTCAAAAATATAACATTCATACTCGTTAACTGTGCTGCGTATGTTTTCTCACAGAAATATCACAGTAAGCACTTTTTGAGAAGGATTGAGTGTTTTTTCTTTATATTTAATATACTGAATGATGTTTAACATCCCAAACATGCACTAAAACAAATAAAGAACTGTGTGATCCTGTTCTATGTAAACCAGCACTGCCATTTTTTCTCATGCTTTTATTAGACAGCAATATCACCTCAATACAGACACATGTGACTAGGCAACAAGTGAAGACTTACTGCCTGTGAGGAATTAAGGCACTTAAAAATGTATCAATATCCAAACTGTGTTTATAATGTGGGATCATCAGTTGGGTTGAACCTTGACTCCTTTCCCAAATCAAATTGAGCATTTCAAACACACCAGTGTTACAAATAAAGGAAAAAAAATATGGTTAAATGCTATTAGATAGGGCAGAAACTGTGTCTGGACAAGGATGGGATCAGTTCACTGGAATCATCAAATAACACAGGCATCAAATATTTATGTTTATCTTTTTATTTAATTTTAGGAGGTGCCCATCTATCTTCTTCTTTTCATTTTTCCAATCGTTTTGGGGACAAATTCTGTAATGGCACTTTGTACAACTTGCTGCCTTGAGGTGGATGGAATATGTTGCTCGTCTTCCATACTGCATGTGACTGGTGGGATCACCTCCATCAGCAGTTTTTCTGCAGGTCTGGTTTGACCTGCTGATACATGGGTTTCATATCAACATAAGCAAATATTAAATTGACTATGGATATGGGATGAAAATTAAAGTGTGTCTTTCATTCTGCTACAAAAAATTTCAGTTTAGTGCACAATTGTTCTTCATGAAACTTGCAGTCTGAAATTTAGTTCATAGAAAGTTACAACTGATTCAGTTTTCTCTTGCTATACAATTGTATAATAGAGTACCTAATAATTGCAGACTTCTCATAAATACCGTACTTTTGAAATAGATGCTGTTGTGTAACTAAGGCCCTTAATTTGCAAATACTTAACAAGACATTCACTGTAGTCATCCTACTATTAATGTTTAAATTTTTTGTTAAGTTAAAATTTAAAATATTTGTGGAATATGGTAGAAGACTTAATTAAAAACAATAAATATTTTTGAATTTGCCAGGAAGTCCTGGATTAGACAGCAATATTCTCGTAACTTGGGGAATACAGCCCCCCCCCCCCCCCCCCGCAAGTTACAATCGCCTCGAAATAAACATGTTGAACCGGTACATGTATATTTTCACGAAAATGCGCCGTTTAACAAATGTATTAGAAATGTAAGATTTCCGTTTTTCTACCTTCCCCTCAATCCTTAACGAATAAATGGCAATAATTGACGTAAGATTGTTTACAAAGTATTTGCAGCAGGGCACTTTCTTCGTCGTAATAGCATAAAATATTAATTATAACGATTAGAGCATATTTATTCTTTTATTTAGAAAATTTATTAATCCTGTCATACAATATTATGATCCTTTTCACTGACCAGCATTGGTTACAAAACTAAGTTTTATTTTTTTATTATTTTTGGAGGATTTCTTCATAATTCTAAAAGTCGGCACTCTACGAACGAAATATGTATCCTCTCTGGGAATATCATGACCTGCTACAGTTAATAACCAAATACCAAAGAAGTATATAGGTCTTTGCCAAATACTCATAACGATACTGCCAGTGAAAATTAACTGCCACAGATATTTCTACTACTCTCAATACTCAATACTCCCGAAAGCGTCTACCGTTATCATAGTACCTCGAATTCGCATTGGTCACTCCATGTTATTAGATACAATATTCCCACGAGAACGTAGTACACACTTTCACCAACAGATGGATAATCGTTAAACAGTTATTACCCATGATTCTTACGCGGTTAATTCCATGGAGTATAGAACTGACCAGTATTTGGACAGGACATCTGGTCGATACTGTGGTCGAATCGTTTCATTAGTACCAACTTTTGTGAACAGATGGCGCTACGCAGTACGCATAGTTATTACGATAACTGCCAGTATTTGATGAGCGGTTATTACAATCACGGTTATTCATAAATAACCGGATATTTCTATCAGTTATCGTTATTTTGGCCCAGCTCTAGCTCACGCCACTCTGATGCATCGGTTCAGGCGTGCAGCCTATAAGTGGCTAGCTCTTACTAAAAATTTCCTTTTAAATATTTTGACGTCAGATTTACAGATGTGTGTAATTTTTATTATATGACTTGTTTGAATTTATAATTTCTGATTAAGGCAATCATAGTTATTGCCGAAGCCAAGTTAAATAATTTTAATTTTGCGCCCTAGGGCTATATTTTTATCCTTTGACGTTGTAACGGCCGCTGACAATAGTAGCTATGGTCAATTTTTTTTTTATATTTTTCAACGTTCTGAGTTTATCTTTCCCTGTTATTGAATCTAGTTTTCAGATTAGTGCATGCCTGTTTAGTTTATCGAAGGGCTTTGTATAATATACGAAGACTGCGTGCAATTTCCATCTGGGATGTGTTAATGCGTCCCCTATGTCATCTATTAGGTTTCTAATGGCGTGTAGCGTGCTCCTGCCTTTCCGGAATCCGAACTGTTCTTCCATAATCTTCGCTTTGTGATAGCACTTGTTAGTATCTTCAATGTGCATTTTTTTCAGGGCGATTCCCCTGTAGGAGGTCGGATCCATTTGGTTGCTTATACTCTTAAATAGCATGTTAATTGTTGACGTCCTCCAGATTTCTTGTATGTTGCCCTCTTATAGACATACGTTTAATATATCTATTATTGGTTGGAGTATTGTGCTAGTTGAACCTTTGATATGCTCATTACATATTCCGTCGGGGCCAGGAGTCTTATTGTGTTTTAGAGTTGTTATTATCTTGTGTACCCTCTCCCTCGTGAAGCGGTTACTTTCCACTAAGTCTGTATCCATAGTGATCGGTTCCTATGCGAGGTTGGTTTTATCTATGTTGAGAATGTTGCTGAAATGTTCTTTCTATATCTATTTGTCGACTGCTCTGAGCCTTTCGTGGCCTCAATGCTAAGTATGGATCCTTTCTGGTTTCTGCTATCATATTGATTACTTCCTGTTCCATGTTTCGTTTAGTCTTCAGAAGATTTTTGTATTCTTTTCTGATTTGGCTGTATGATCTCTTATATCCTCTGAGCTCTGGCTGAATTTTTCCGCATCTAGTGCCTCGGCGGTGATCTTTTTTGTATAATATACTTCGTCGAACCATTTCTGCTCTCTCCTTTTGTGATTGTACATTTGGCCAGACTTAATAGTATTTCCAGGGTTATGGCGGCCGTTTCAATGTCTTTTCCTTATATGAGGTTTTCAAAAAATGTTCAAACGTTTGTAGAGCTTATGGGACTTAACTACGGGGTCATCAGTCCCTAAACTTACAAACTACTTATGAACTAGCTAATACTAAGGACGGCACAAATATCCATGTCCGAGGGGAGATTCGAACCCCCGACCGTAGTGGTCGTGCAGAACGTGACTGGCGCGTCGCAGACCGCTCAGCCACTGCGGCCGGCTGTGGTTTTCAAATTCTTTCCATTCTTCTGTCTTCTTACTTATTACGTAAGTATTTAGCTGCCACTAGGTTTTAGTATTCAGTAAGGATAGAAATTTGGGTAAACCTTTGAAATATTGCGTTGACCCTTCGATTCCATCTTTCAGAAACATTGTTTTGTGCGGTGTTGATTTCCCGTGCAGTTACACATATACATTGGCATGTGTTCATTACCGAACCATTGTTCTATAAATGTCCTAAAATTCTAGTAGTTTCTGATTTTCAGACGTTCTCTCCTGAGTACATATCCAGCCATCATCGAGCATTTCCAGGAAAATGTGAGCTAAAACTGCTTTATGATATGATAACGAATTTCTTAATTTTCCTTATAGGCAGGAACAAGGATGTAACTCGGGACTTGTCTCCGCAAGCAGTGATTAAAATGATAATGGCACCTGATAACCTTTACTCCAGGAAACAAGTTTATGGCTGATTGGACGACTACAACTTCGAAATCAATCACTATATATTCCATCCAGCCACGTTGATATTCTGAAAAACGATCGTACGTTTCTCTCCTTTTGTTAGGTAAGAAGGTGTAGACGGCTGGAACAGTGTTTATTTTCTGCGCAGAACTTTTTAAATCAGCGCGAGCAATAAATAACTTTCCAAATTTCTTGCTAGAACTTTTTAACGTATCACCAGCAAAGAACGAAAAACACCTAGATAAACATTATTTTCCCCTTTCGTTGGTGAACACCAATATCCTGATATGTGGTCCCGTGTTGGCATCTGCAAGTAAAAAATTGCTACCGTCATTCATTAGCAAAATAGGTTAAGTGTAGCAGTAATCTGCGGCGGAATAACCGTGAGCATTGAGGCGGCGTGCTGCGGTGCGCGCGGCCGTTCGCCGTCGGGGATTCGAGTCCTCCCTGGGGCATGGGTGTATGTGTTGTCCTTAGGTTGGTTTACCTTATTTTAAGCAGTTTGTAAGCTAGGGACTAATAACCTAGCAGTTGAGTCCCATAGATTTACAAACATTTGAACCTCTTTCTGTAGCAGTAATCGGCACTTTAATTGTACATTCAAAATGCATATTTAATAGCTAAATAGATCCGTCATCTAGACATAAAAATTTACGTCCCATTGGCGATAAATGGTACGATTGAGTGCCAATAACAAACAGGGTCTCCGCACTTTTGCACTGCCGATCACTGGTGCAACTTTTAAATGCAGTTATTTTAAATTGAACTGATTGTTCTTACAAGGACCTCCGCATGGCAAACGAAACGAGATGGATTTATCTGGCATGTCACAATAAGGTACAACCAATACTGTAGAATTACATAGGTCTTACACATGATAATTATGCGAATGCCTTTAAGATGCCGATAACTGCTACACTTACCTGTGGTCTTCAGAAGAAAGATTCCCATATTATCGATCGGATCTTGTGTAGATCCCGTATTATCCCGTCCAATGCGAGACAGCGATTGTTTTACACTTCTGTGTGATGGCAATTATGTTATTATGTCGTACCCTTGATTAAAGAGCAGTCCTATTTCCCCAGCGTAAATTCAAGAAATTGAAGTATCCTTTTATTCCACACGCTTTTTGCGTTCACAAAGTACTTTTGCACTTCATTAGCTGCTTCATCTGGAATGCAAGGCTGATTGCCTTCGCGTGAAACAAAGTCAGTCTTCCTTTGCAGGCAGGACAGGGTGCTGGTCAGGTGACAGAGTTTTGTTGACCCTGTAGACTAGCTGTTACCTGTTCGCCTTCGCTTCCGCCAAGTCTCTCTCCGTAGAAGTGTTCTAACCCCGTTCAGAGTTGGGCTGTTATTTTACAGATTTGAGAAAGAAGTTTCAGCGGTACGCTTATAACGAATTTGGATTTTAGGGGGGAACACCGTACAGAGCCAACTACAGCACACTCGACATATTTAACTTTCCTTTTGAAGTAACTGAGGTATCTTTTAATAAAATATGTACACTTTTAGAAATGACACACTGATCGAGGTGGCGCAGTGGTAACAAATTGGACTCGCACTCGGACGGACGGCGTTCAAACCCGCCACCGGTCATCCTGATTTCGACAGGACAAGTGACTAAACGAGTACTGTCCGACTATATTTTCCCTCTTTAACCGTGAAGTCTGATGCTACTTGTGACGTCACATTTTCTTTGCCTTTCCTGATAAGTACCGTGTGTGGAACATGTACCTGAATTGTGCAAATCGCCGGCCGCGGTGGCCGAGGTGACTGAGGCGCTCCAGTCACGGTCAGCACGGCCACTACGGTCGGGGGTTCGAATCCCCCCTCGGGCATGGATATTTGTGCCGTCCTAGTTCGTAAGTAGTTCATAAGTAGTTTGTAAGTTTAGGGACTGATGACCCCGTAGTTAAGTCCCATAAGCTTAACAAACATTTGAACATTTTGAATTGTGCAAATCGTGTTCTGTTTATCTTCTGGTTCTGAGTGGTTGTTTATTGCAGGTATGACATGCACCTCGCGGTTCTAGGCGCCCTTTTAGGGACTGCGGCTTCCCCCCCACCTCCCGCCGGAGGTTCGAGTCCACCATCGATCATAGATGTGTGTGTGTTGTCCTTAGGACAGTTTAAGTAGTCTAGGGACTAATAACCACAGGTTTACATAAATTTACAAACATTTTAACAATCTAATACGATATGCGATTGTGGACAAGGACATTCCTTGGCCCAAGTCGTGTACGAACCACTCTTATAAAAGAAGCAAGCGGTTAAGCGGTTATACGTTCAAAGCGTGGAATTCGTCAAAATGTTCAAATCTTTGTAAATCTATTGGACTTAACTGCTGTGGTTATCAGTCTCCAGGCTAACAAACTAATTCAACCAAGTTAAGTAACCTAAGGCCAACACACACGCCCATGTCCTTGGAAGGACTGGAACCTCCGACGGGGAGCATCTGCACGCTCCGCAGCAAGGCACCTTAGATCGACGGCCATATCTTCGCGGCTGGAATCCATTCAAGTCTGGATCTCATATCTATTAAATAACTTTAGAGTTTGCTAGTACTAGTACCTGAAACATCTGTCGCCAAAGCCGTTACTTGAGTTGTTCATCGGGGTTTCGGAAGGAAAGAAAGAGGACGAATGATGTAGGAAATAATTACAGCTTCTGATCTTGTTGATCCTTAGGTTCAGACGTTATTCGAGCGCCATACAACGATTCTGATCATCTTGAGGTCGCTAAAGTGTAAGACTACTGTATCGTTACTATGTATATGGCAAATACTTCTATAAGTCCCGACTGATGCACGAAACATCTTGCAATTAATCAAACATCTACGATTTTGCCAGTGTGCACTTGGTTCTAACAGGTAGAATAGTGTCTGTGGAGCAAACGTAGCCTCCGTGCATGCTTGTTTGTCACTCAACAGCAGCATTTTCCCTGTCGGATGATTATTTCATCTCACTTGGTACGAAAATATCTTACCAGAATCTTCAGAACACACTTGAGGAAAAAGGCTGGGAGCGCGAATCAAAGACGCCGTCCAACGGGCTCTTTCAGCGGGAGCCTAATGGATGTGGCGACGGAGGAGGTAAAAGCCCCTGTGTTGTGCTGCCAAGGCTAAATGTACACATATCCGGAAGTGGGGCGACTTGCAGCAGAAATTTACGAGCGACGCAAACACTGCAGTCGGCGATCTTGCACACGTTTCACTCAGTGGCCTCGCCTATGCTTCATCTTTCGTGAGTGCAACATCTCACGTACTTCACCACACTAAGTTTCTTTGTTACAGACATACCAACTCAGGTACTCCAAAGAATTTTTTTGACGGAACTATATCGTCTTCTGTTCTTCCTCTTGTCGTCTTTCTGGGATACAGCCAGTTTCCTTCAGCACGCATATGTCTACCCTGGGGTTGCCACGCCATCTTTTCCTACTATTCATCCACCCTTTCTATGAGTTCGTTCCATTCACACTTTCTCTTATGTAACCACTCGTTTATGGAGTCCTCTTTGCGTCCTTTCCTCTTTCTTTCAGTGTCTTCCTTGCAATCCTCTGCGCCGTTGTCATTTATGTGGTTTACAAGTTTTCTAATTTTTGATATATCAAATCTTGCTTCAGGTGTGTATTTCTCTATTGGTCTCGCTATTGTTTTATATATTCTCGATTTTCCATCTTTTCCTATGTTTTAGAAATTGTACTATTTAACCACATGGCCACTTTGTTTGATTTTACTACTTGCTTTCTAGCCACGTTTTCGACATTTCCGCCACTGCTCAATTCACTACCAAGATATTTAAATGTAATTACCCGCTGAATAATTTTTCCATCTACTTCCAGTTTGCGTTTCGTTGGTTCCACTTGTACGCTGAGGTGACAAAGTCATAGGATAGCGGTATCAAGGAGGCAGTAGTATTGCGTACACAAGGTATAAAGGGAAGGGGGGTGCACTGTCAGAGCTGTCATTTCAAGAGTGTGCGAGAATAGCAAATGTCAGGCATCGCCTCTCATCAGTGGTCGGCGGTTGGCGTGTCATGACCGAGAGCAGCGGCATTTGCATTGATGTCAGCGCTAACAGACAGAAACTTTGCGTGAAATCAATGTCGGACGTTCAACGAATGCATTCGCTAGGCTAGCGCGGTGTAGTAATGTGCGGTGGCACCAGAAGACCGGCTCGAGTGTCAGCGCTGAAAGCTGGAGGTGGCCCGCACCACCTCTCCTGTTCTCGTCACCGTGGCGGTCACACCGTAAACGACACGCTTGGTCAGAAGAGTCCGAATTTCAGTTGTAAGAGCTAGTGCCAGGGTTAGAGTGGGCTTCAGGCTCCGTGAAGCCAACGATCCATGTCGTAAACGAGCCACTGCCAAACCTGCTGCTAGCTCTGCAATGGAATGGACTGTGTCTTCTGATGCAACAGAACAGGGCATTGACCGGAAATAGTTACATTTGGCTGCTGGAACACCATTTTCAGCCATTCGACGTACACTCACAATGTGTCTCGCCGATACTGAACAATCTTATATACAATCTTGGCCATTAAAATTGCTACACCACGAAGATGACGTGCTACAGAAGCAAAATTTAACCGACAGGAAAAAGATTCTGTGATCTGCAAATGATTAGCTTTTTAGAGCATTCACACAAGGTTGGCACCGGTGGCGACACCTACAACGTACTGACATGAGGAACGTTTCCAACCGATTTCTCATAAACAAACAGCAGTTGACCAGCGTTGCCTGGTGAAACGTTGATGTGATGCCTCGTGTAAGGAAGAGAAATATGTATCATCGTGTTTCCGACTTTCATAAAGGTCGGATTGCAGCCTATCGCGATGGCGGTTTATCGTATCGCAACATTTCTGCTCGCGTTGGTCGCGATCCAATGACTGTTAGCAGAATATGGAATCAGTGGGTTTAGGAGGGCAATACGGAACGCCGTGATGGATCCCAACGGCCTCGTATCACTAGCAGTCGAGATGACAGGCATCTTAGCCGCATGGCTGTAAAGGATCGTGCAATCAGGTCTCGATCCCTGAGTCAACAGATGGGGATGTTTGCAAGACAACAACCATCTGCACGAACCGTTCGACGACGTTTGCAGCAGCATGGACTATCAGCTCGGAGACCATGGCTGCGATTACCCTTGACGCTGCATCACAGGCAGGAGCGTCTGCGATGGTGTAGCAATGGCTGCACGAATGGCAAAACGTCATTCTTTCGGATGAATCCAGGCCCTGTTTACGGCATCATGATGGTCGCATCCGTGTTTAGCGACACCGCGGTGAACGCACATTGGAAGCGTATATTCGTCATCGCCATACTGGCGTATCACCTGGCGTGATGGTATAGGGTGCCATTGGTTACACGTCTCGGTCACCTCTTGTTCGCATCGACGGCAATTTGAACAATGGCCGTTACATTTCAGATGTTTTACGACCCGTGGCTCTACCCTTCATTCGATCCTCGCGAAACCCTATATTTCATCAGTATAATGCACGGCCGTATGTTGCAGGTCCTGTACAAGCCTTTCTGGATACGGAAAATGTTCGTCTGCTGCCCTGACCAGCACATTCTCCAGCTCTCTCACCAACTGGAAACGTCTGGTCAATGGCGATCGATCAACTGGCTCGTCACAATACGCCAGTCACTACTCTTGAATTGTGGTATCATGTTGAAGCTACATGGGCATCTGTACCTGTACACATGATCCAAGCTCTGTTTCACTCAATGCCCAGGCGTATGAAGGCCGTTATTACGGCGAGCGGTGGTTGTTCTGGGTATTGATTTTTCAGCATCTATGCACCCAAATTGCGTGAAAATGTAATCACATGTCAGTTCCAGTATATTTGTCCAATGAATACCCGTTTATCATCTGCATTTCTTCTTAGTGTAGCAATTTTAATGGCCAGTAGTGTATTAAAAGACTCTACGAAAAATAAAGTCAGCAGGCCAGACCAAACTACCCGGCCGATTTCCTTCATTTTTGTTTTAAGCGAAAGTTATCCATCCACAGATTTGTCATCGTGTATCAGAATTTACATAACTTTGGCCTTCCTTTCTCTATACTCAAACGTGATTTCCTTCTGTATATTTCTTATGGAGATGTCCTTGCTGTAAACTAGTCAGTCGGTCAGGCCGTTCTATCCGACCGATTTCCGTCATTTTTGATTTGAACGAAAGGTATTCATTCGCAGATTTGTCATCAAGTATCATAATTAACTTAAGTCTCTCCATCCTTTATTTTTATTCAAACGCAGTATCCTTCTGTCCTTGTATTGAATATTTTAATCGATTTGTTTTACGATATCTTCGATCTTAATTAAAGTCCATAGTTCTTTTTGACCTAAAAATCACTCAGCGGATGAAGCCCTTTCATTTGCGCTTTTGAATACTTGCATTGATTGATTCTGAGGAAAGATATGCGTGAACATTCAACTTCACTTCAATTTTTCCCCAACTTTTTTGTCATTCCACTAACGGTGCGAAGTATTTGCACGGGTCCTCTAGCTATTAATTAAAATAGAAACTTAACGTGCAACCAATAATTATTACACCAATCTTAGCTGCCCTCAGCGGTAATTATACATCTTGGTCAGTCTTATACACAGTGGTGTAATAATGGATAGGTTAGGAAACATAAGTTAAATTACAACATAATAATAATTATAATTTATTTACTTATTTCATTTAACTGTATGTACATACATACCACGTCCAAGAACAAAAGAGTTTTGAGTGGCAAATTAATATTTATTGTATTTGAAAATTTAACGAACATCTACAGCATTTTATTATCAAATTAAACACCGATAGTCCTTCATACTTACATACCTAGAACGAACATCGTTTCCTGTTATTTAAACATTGGATAGTGGTCTTCAAAATCAAATGTTCAAATGTTTGTAGAGCTTATGGGACTTAACAACGGGGTCATCAGTCCCTAAACTTACAAACTACTTAGGAACTAGCTAATACTAAGGACGGCACAAATATCCATGCCCAAGGGGGGATTCGAACCCCCGACCGTAGTGGCCGTGCAGACCGTGACTGGAGCGCCTCAGTCCCCTTGGCCACCGCGGCCGGCAGTGGTCTTCAGTCCATAAACTTACAAACTACTTAAACTAACTTATGCTAAGGACAAAGCACACACACACACCCATTCCTGTGAGAGGAATCGAACCTCCAACGGGTAGAAGACGTGCACTCCGCAGCAAGGCGCCTTAGAGCGCACGGCCACTCCCGCACGGCAATCACGTTCTCTCTATTTATTTTTGATGGATAAATTTAGAAATAAAATTTTGTATTGAAACAATTTCTTGTAATCTTAAGTGAACTTGCAATTATAAACAATTTTACTGTATGTACTTAAACGCCATTAACTTTGAATTTAAATGTTAAATGTCGTTTTTACGAAAATTGCTGTAAAATTAATTTACTTCAAATATGATTACTCTCAGATCAAACAAGAAAATAGCAAAGAAATTAAGCAAATGCGACTATTCATATTTTTATGATTTATAGTTTGAATATGGCTGCTAAGTAACAAGTAATTTTGCGTGCCATTTAGGCGTGAAGCGCCATCTTTAATTTTTGAGTAAACTTTACGAGACGACTCTCTTGATAAAGAGCGACGCCACACTGCTATTGAACTTTAGCACCACTGTAGTAATGTTGCACAGCTACTAGAAAGACGCACTCAACAGCCGTCCTCACTCACGGCATTCTAACTGTAAGTCCCTCTCATCCGCTGGCCCCTCACTTGTCAAAGCACAACATGCCCACCAGCAGTGAAGATACTGTCTTATATCACGGACCTCCTACTCGCGGACAGCTTCTTTACTTTTCAATATTAACCAACCCTTGGAGACTTTTAGTCAGCATTCAATTACATTTCATGCATACATAAACCTATAACTGTTACCTTTTACATTTTCTGCCCAATTCCAAATTCAATATAATAACAAAATACGCTTATAAAGTGTCGAACTATTACCTCGATATACAGCAAAGCACATCGCACAATAAAATTGAAAAAGAAGTTTAAATTTTCGTAGCAGTTAAGAGTTGTCACGATACACGTTCCTGTGCTTCACGGGCGCTGTTGACAGCTGCCGGATGGCCGTTGCTCTTTCGCGTATCTAGGCGTGTTCTGCCAAACGCAGTTGGATTTAAATCTGGGGGACGGCTGGGCCAGAGTATTTGCTGAATACCCTGTTGAACTACTCCATGTGACCTCTTCAATGCGTTCGCGGATATCCATTCATAAAATCAGGAGCGAATGCAGCCCTGCCAACAAACACAAGTGGAAGCTGTATACAGTAGGTGTACCGTCAATACGCCCGTGCAACATAATGCCTATCCAAACCACAAAATCTGGACTACCAGAACGATCATGTTCTCCAGTTTTCCTGGATGCATCGCATAACAAAAGGTTATAACAGATAACGAAATCGAGTAACAATGTGTTGTTGTGGTCTTCAGTCCGGAGACTCGTTTTATGCAGCTCTCCACCCTACTCTATCCTGAGCAAGCCTCTTCATCTCCTCATTAAGAACGGCAACCTACTTCCATTTAAATTTGCTTACTATATTCATCTCTTGGTCTCCCTCTGCGATTTTTACCCCACACTCTTATGTGTCCTAATAATCGATCCCTTCTTTTAGTCAAAGTATGCCAAAAATTCCTTTTCTCCCCAATTCTGTTCAGTACCTCCTCATTACTTACACGATCCACCCACCTAAACTTCAGCATTCTTCTGTAACACCACATTTCAAAAGCCTCTATCCTCTTCCTGTCCGCAGTGTTTATCGCCCATGTTTCACTGCCGTACAAGGCAACACTCCACACAAATGCCTCCAGGAAAGACTTCCTTTTGCTTAAATCAATATTCGATGTTAACAAATTTTTTTTTTCAAAAAAACTTTTCTTCCCATTGCCATTCTGCATTTTATATCCTCTGTACTGCGACCAACATTTGTTATTTTACCGCCCAAGTAACAAAACTCAATTACCACCTTTATTGATTCGTTACCTAATTTAATTCCTTCAGCATCGCCTGATTTTCTAAGACTGCATTCCATTACCCTTGTTTTGCTCTTGTTAATGTTCGTCTTATATGCTCCTTTCAACATACTGTCCAACTGTCCATTCCATTGAATTGCTCCTCCAGCTCCTTTGCTGTCTCTGACAGAATTACAATGTCCGCAGCAAAACACAAGGTTTTTATTTCTTCACCCTGAACTTTAATTCATTCTCCAAATTTCTCCTTGCTTTCCTTTATAACTTGCTCAATGTACAAATTGAATAACATTGGGGAAAGGCTACAACTTTGTCTTACACCCTTCGCAACCTCTGCATCCCTTTCATGCCCTTGCTGTATGGTTTTTGTACAAGTTGTAAATAACCTTACGTTCCCTATATTTTAGTCCTGCTGATTTCAGAATTTGAAACAGTTTACTCCAATCAACATTGTCAAAGGCTTTCTCCAAATCTACAAAAGCTAGAAATGTAGGTTTGCCTTTCCTTAATCTATCTTCTAAGATAAGCCGTAAAGTGAGGATGGCCTCCTGTATTCCTACATGTTGCCAGAATCCAAACTGGTCTTCCCCAAGGTCGGCTTCTACCAGCTTTTCCGTCCTTCTGTAAATAATTCGTGTTAAAATTTTGCAACTATGACTTATTAAACTGATGGTTCTGTAGTTTTCACACCTGTATGCGCCTGCTTTCTTTGGAATGGGGATTATTACATTTTTCTTAAAGCCAGAGGCTATTTCCCCTGTCTCATACATCTTACGCACCAGGTGAAATAGTTTTGTCATGGCTGGCTCTCCCAGAGATTTCAGTAGTTCTGCGGGAATGTCGTAGCCTACACTCCAGGGGCCTTGTTTCGACTTAGGTCTTTCAGTACTCTGTCAAATTCTTCTCTCAGTATAGTATCTCCTATTTCATCTTCACCTACATCCTCTTCCCTACCTACAATATTGTCTCCAAGTTCATTTCCTTTGTAGAGCTCCTCTATATACTCTTTCCACCTTTCAGCTTTCCCTTCTTTGCTGAGAACTGGTTTTCCATCCGAGTTCTTTATATTCACACAGCTGCTTTTCTTGTCTCGAAAGGTTTCTTTTGTTTTCTTGTAGGCGGTATCTATTTTTCCCCTATTTATACATTCTTCTACAGACTTGCATTTGCCTTCTAGCCACTCCTCCTTAGCTGTTTTACACTTCATGACAATCTCATTTCTTAGACGTCTGTGCTCCATTTTGCCTGTTTCATTTAGTACGTTTTTATATCGTCTCCTTTCACCAATTAAATGTAGTATGTCCTGTAATATCCAAGGATTTTTTGCAGGTCTTGCCTTTCTACCTATTTTGTCCTCTGCTGCCTTCACTATTTCATCTCTCATAATAATGTTTGTTAAGCTTATGGGACTTAACTACGGGGTCATCAGTCCCTAAACTTACGTACTACCTTATACTAAGGACGGCACAAATATCAATGCCCGAGGGGGGATTAGAACCCCCGACCGTAGTGGCCGTGCAGACCGTGACTGGAGCGCCTCAGTCCCCACGGCCACCGCGGCCGGCCTTTCATCTCTCAATGCTACCCATTCCTCCTCTACTGTTTTATTTCCCCTGTTTCTGTCAATTGTTATCTAATGCTCACTATAAAATTCTCAAGAACTTCAGGTTCCTTCAATTTATACAGGTCCCATCTCCTTATTTTTCTAACTTTTTTCAGTTTTTTCAGTTTCATGTCCAACAAGTTATGGGCAGAATCTATATCTGCCCCTGGGTATGTTTTACAGTTTAAAATCTGGTTCCGAAATCTATGTCTTACCATTAAACAATCTATTTGGTACCTTCCAGTGACTCCTGTTCTCTTCCAAGTATACAACCTTCTTTCATGTTTCTTAAACCAAGTGTTTGTTATGATTAAACTATGTTCCGTGCAAAATTCTACTAGGCGATGTCATCTTTCATTCCTTTTGCCCAGTCCATATTCACCTAATATTTTTCCTTTCCCTTCCTTTTCCTACTACCAAATTCCAGTCTCCCATCACAATTAGGTTTTCCTCATACTTAATTGTCTGAACAATTTCCTTTACCTCCTCATACATTTCTTCGATCTCCTCATAACCGGCAGAGCTAGTGGCCATATAAACTTGTACTACTGTGGTCAGCGTTGGCTTTGTATCTATCTTGACTTTGATAATGCGATCATTGCGCTGTTCATAGTAGTTTACTGGCATTCCTATTTTCTTATTCATTATCAGACCTACTCCTATAATACCCCCAGCTGATTTTGTATTCATAATCCTGTACTCGCCTGACCAGAAATCCTGTTCCTCTTTCCACCGAACTTCACTTTTCTCTACTATATCTAATTTCAGCATATCCATTTCTCTTTTTAAATTTTCTTACTTCCCTACCCGATTAAGGGATCCACGCTCCGATCCGTAGAATGCCAGTGTTGTCTTTCCTGATGATCACATCCTCCTGAGTAATCCCCGCCCAAAGATCCGAATGGGGGAATATTTTACCTCCGGAATATTTTACTCAAGAGGATGCCATCATCATATATTCATACAGTAGAGCTGCATGTCCTCAGGAAAAGTAACGGCTGTAGTCTTCCATTGCTTTCAGTCATTCGCAGTAGCTGTGAGGCAAAGCCACATTAGCTGATGTTGCAAGGGCAGCTCAGTCAATCATCCAGACTGTTGCCCCTGTAACTACTGAATTAGCTGCTGCCCCTCTTCAGGAACCCCATGTTTGTCTGGCCTCTCTACAGATACCCCTCCGTCTTGGTTGTACCTACGGTAAGGCTATTTGTAATGTTGAGGCACGCACGCAAGCCACCCCAACTCGGCAATGTCTGTGGTTCATGGCGGTAGACGAGTAACAATGTCGGACATTGTTACTTGTAATCAACCTGGACCACCAGAAAGATTACGAATAACACTGTCTGACATAATCATTCTGGTGGTCAAGGTTTTATGGTGAGGGGAGGCTTTATTTTACATGGGCGTAATGACCTCCAAATCTTCGAACATGGTACACTTGTAGGTTATGTGCAACTGTATTCTTTTCAGTGCATGTTTTTTCAACACTGTATTCGTCTCCGTTTTCACGGATGACAGGACACGGCCGTAACGACAAGTACAAGTGGAGGAGACCTTGGAACGAAATGCTATTCGGCGGGTGCAGTGACCTGTCCCACCTCACAGCTTAAATCGCATCGAGCACGTAGGAGAGAGACGTCAACATGCACCTACGGCCATTTAGGAGCTGTCAGTCGTGCTGGTAGAAGAATGGAACGCCTTACTACAAGAAGAACTTACAGAGCTTGCGACTAGTATGGTCGATCTTTGCAGAGTATTCACCGCCGTTTGTGAAAGATACCCCTCGTCAAAAAAAACATGTGCCACCTTTTGTAATGTCTTGGGTACAATTAAACATCGACATGTCATTCCTGACTGTGGGCAGCCGCAAAACGCGCGTACATTCTGCGCTGCCTCGCTCTTTCCACAGTCCAGACGAATGCAATCATTCGTTGCAAAGGAAAGGCGTTTAGAAATAAAAGTACATGACTGGTAAAAGTGGACTGTATTTGTGAGAAGCTCTACATTTTGAGGCAGATACACGTGCGTCCGAACAGGTTGGCGGTCACCGGCCGAGTCCCCCCACCGGCCCTGTGCCGGCCGTTTCATTGTCCGAGGGCCGAGCAGGTAGCGGCCGCCCTTACCTGCAGCCACAGCGTCCGGTCGCTGCTGCGCCCTTGTGGCGCCTCGCACCAGTACGGAACATTCCGCCCACCTAATTTGTATAAATTACACTATACATAATTCACAAAAAACACAAGGTAGATAACACAAACAAAACAAAATAAATGGTTGAGGAACTCAGGTCAGATGTACATGAAAGAAACACAAGTTCAATTAGTTCTTGAATGATTATGAACACTAAAGTCTACGTTTCCTGTGGAACAACACAAATCTTCGACAGCAGTCGTTTATAGGTTCCTGTTGCTGTGCGCACTGAAACCACTCGCACCAAATGGTCAGCACCAGGGTGAGTGCAAACAATGACCCCAGACCGCCACACGAGAGGTGGCAAGTTGTCTTCCTTCAGGAGAACCAGTGTACCCGGCTGCAGATTGTCTTTCGTTGACGTCCATTTATTCTCTGCTGCAGCTGTGACAAGTAGTCGTGTGACCAGCGATTCCACACGTGCTGCTTACACTGCTGGATGAGCTGCCATCTCGACATCCTGGATGATGGCTCCGGAAGCAAGCCTGGCTCTAGGACTGTTGTCAAGGGTTCACCGATAAGGAAATGGCCAGGAGTAAGGTACGAAAAATCATCAGGAAGTTAGGTCGAGAATTTAATCACGCTTCCATTTGAGTTAGAGGTGACTATAGTTCTTCAAACGTTAGCACTTGGTTTCCCACCACTCTCTTTAGATGCGTTTTTATGGATTTTACACCTGCTTCCCATAATCCACCAAAATGTGGCGCATGAGGAGGGATAAAATGCCACTGTACCCCATTTTGTGATGCACAGCTCTCGATTTGTGTTACATAGGACTGAGTGCTGAACAATTTGTGGAGTTCATGCAGATCATTCCTTGCTCCCACGAACGCCTTTCCATTGTCACTGTACAAGTTTGCACAGACACCTCGTCGTAAAATAAATCTTCGGAGAGCAGCAATGAACGCTTGAGAGGACAGATAAGTGACAAGCTCCATGTGTACTGCCTTTGTTGCCATGCAAACAACAATTCAATGTAGACCTTTGCCTTCGTTTTACATCTCTTTCCACCATATTCAATCTCACAATTAAGAAAGGTAATTTGATACAAGAACTGAAGGTAGTTTTCCCATAAAATGGGTTGCAGTAGCAGCCTTCAATCGGTAACAAGGGAGACACTTGTGAATCATTTGCCTGATGACTGAGCTTCCTGTTTGAATCCAGTACCTTGGTCTGAAACTTGCTAATAGGAGTTATGATCCTGGATGCTCGCCCATGACTGTTAACTTAGTTACATGGTGCTTAGGAGCCGGAATCATGGGATGCCTTTGAATGTATGAAGCATTTGACTGTTACAACCTGCCGCCCACCCTTAACAACTGTTCTTCGTCTAAAAACAGATGAAGTGAGATCACTTTGCTTTTCTTGGGGATCGTTCGACCATGTAGTAACTCTACGATCTCCTTGCAATACTTGCAGTCCAGCGTGGTTGTTTTTCTTTGGTAGTCTCGCCACGTATCTACCGTTAGCATTCCTTTGTATGGTTCTTTCAAAATACTCCTCACACAAACGCTCTTCTTTCGTTCGCACAGAAACATTCATTTCTTCTTGCTGACTGAACCTTTCAACCTGAGTGTTAAAGTGATTAGTGCGTGTGAGGCATGACAGTACATTTCGTGCCTTGGACTTCAAAGACAGATGAGGTATCTTGCCTGAAACAATCCAGCCGAACGATGTCTCCTGCAATGTTGGATGATTCTTCCTCTTCAGCTGGCCTGGCTTCAGTGCGTCAAAAAAGATCGATGCTCCAAGCAGTAGATCAATCTCACCAGGTTTATGGAAGGCTGGATCCGCTAGCTTTAGGTGCCTAGGAAGCTGCCATGAGGAAATTTCAAAGGATGCTGATGGAAGTGTCCCTGTTATACGTGGAAGTAATGCGCAGACGGCATTTGTGCTGTAGTTACCAACTCTTGAGGAAATATTCAGCTCACAAACATGTGACGATTCTACCGTTTGAACATCACTGATTCCACTTATTGGTATCGGACGCCGACTGAGCTGTAGGCCCATCCTATCTGCCAGGCTAGAAGATATGAAGTTCATCTGTGATGCACTGTCAAGCAGTGCTCTGCATTGGTGTACCTTCCCTTTATTGTCCGCGATGTCTACAAGGACAGTCGATAATAGTACTTCTGTAAGTTGCTGATTTCCCTTCACGGCACAGTATGTCTGCTGTTCTGGTACACACGTTTCTTGCTCTCTATTGCCACTGCCACTGGCTCGTTCCTTGTGCAATAACGTGTTGTGGCGCTTTTTACAAATGCGGCAACTCCCAGCACGGCATTCCCTTTGCCTATGATCCGTGCGCAGGCAATTGAAACAAAGCTTTTTTCTGCTCACATAGTCTAGTCTGCTTACAATATCACTCTCTTTGAATTTGGGGCACTTATTTAGTTCGTGAGCTGCGCCACAGAATACACATTTGGATGATGTTGAGAGGAAGGTTCGTTGCAAATTGTAACCTTCTGCTTTAGTACGCTTGGCGGCCGGCTGGTGGAAATGCTGTAACATTGCGTCTGAATGAATTAGTTCTAACGTCTGACAGCTGCTTTCTAGAAATGCCACCAAATCTTTCAGACGAGGAAAAGTGATGTTAGCTGTTTTAGATTCCCACTGTTTTCTGAGATTCACACTAATGTGATCCAACAAAATGTGTGAAAGTAACACCTCATGCAGTGGAATGCCGACGTTCAGAACCTCGATTGCGTTCATATTTGTCATCAGCTGGTTGATTAACATACGCAAGTCCTTAGCTGATTCAGTTTTGATGCTTGGCAGGTTCAGAAGTTGTTTAATATGCAAATCTACAATTAACTTTGGATTATTGTATCTATTAACAATCAGATCCCATGCGATTTTAAAGTTGCTCTCTGTAACTGGTAAAGTTTCAATCAACTTACGTGGTTCACCAGATACACAAGACAACAAGTAGTAATAACGCTGGACATCAGTTAAGGCGTCATTGCTAATAATTAGTGCCTTAAAGGTATCAAAGAAGTGCATGAACTCTGCAACGTTACCATTGAACGTTGGCAATGAAATTGCAGGGAGCTTTACTTCAGGTGCATTGTATGAAGTAGACGAATGAGGAGGTGCCACAACATTCGTCTGCAGTAATGTAGTTATTTTTGACTCTACATCTAGGCACAAGTCTTCAAACGACTCTCTGTCAGCATCATGGGATTCTTCCAGATCGTTAATTTCTAACTGAGTTTGTATATCGTGATATTCATTTTTGCTTGTGGTTAGCAATGACTGCCTTACTCTAACGTCATTGAGATTGGATCCGTCCTGAAAGTTATTGAGAAATGTTGAAATTCTAGTCACTCGTGACTTGATGACTGCTCTTTTCTTAACTAGGCTACGTTTCTCGACAGGATCCATGACAGGATATTAGAGCACAGGATAGAAGATTAAGGAAAGAGAGCCAGGCTGCTTGCAGAGCAGAGCGACGGTACCTTGTGATGCGCCGAGTGGACCGCAGCTGCTGCAGGAGTCGGCGGCGGGTGGCGCGGCTCGCTGGCGTGTTGCGTTGTGCTGCGGGAACGGCTGTGCTGCTTCACGGCGTCTGCTGGTTTGAGATGCACTGCACTTCACAACACGATCGACACGATTCGCGCGTATTCTGTACTGCGGACAGCTTTACTACGGGCATATAGCACTGTTAGTGCACTGGTGGCACTCGTAATTCATGTTACTCTCGGAGATCAATGTACAAAGCCACGAAACCGGATACTCTTAGTTCGCGGTACGTACAGTCAAACGTCGGAATAGTTCAATCCGGCCCGGAGGACCAAATGTGGGCAGCCGCAAAACGCGCGTACATTCTGCGCTGCCTCGCTCTTTCCACAGTCCAGACGAATGCAATCATTCGTTGCAAAGGAAAGGCGTTTAGAAATAAAAGTACATGACTGGTAAAAGTGGACTGTATTTGTGAGAAGCTCTACATTTTGAGGCAGATACACGTGCGTCCGAACAGGTTGGCGGTCACCGGCCGAGTCCCCCCACCGGCCCTGTGCCGGCCGTTTCATTGTCCGAGGGCCGAGCAGGTAGCGGCCGCCCTTACCTGCAGCCACAGCGTCCGGTCGCTGCTGCGCCCTTGTGGCGCCTCGCACCAGTACGGAACACTGACTTTGAATAACAGTGTCATTTTTGTTCGTCGAAGTGCGCATTTATTTCCGTCATTTACATGGAACGACTTGGGGAAATCACAAAAAAACTAAATCTAAATGGCAAAAGGCGCATATGTTCAGGATTCATCATTCACTTTTCTAGGTACTTGTAGTCATGGATTAGGACTGTACCTACTGTGCGCAGTTGTAAACGGAGGTGGTGACACTTGGTTCGCAGCTTATTACGGTTTTAACCTCGGTTGCACAGCTGGAGGCAATCGAGGGGCACTGTTGTGGACCGGCCGCGGAAACTGAACGCATGTCTATCACGCCTCTTGAGTCCACTCATCAGCGCAGGGTTGCGGCGAGCTGACAATGAAGCAGACACCCCTTGTGGTCACGTGGGAGATCGCCCCAGAGCGTGGAGGCACAGACAGATATATACAGACGGGAAACCTCCGTAAGGGCCCGGTCCTACACTAAGGAGTACGGGGAGGGAGGGTTTCCAGCAGTTCCGTAAGATGTCCCATGATGGCGCTGCGGTCAGAAGGAGCTCTTTAAACTGGCCAGAGCCGGCGGCAGGTAGCAGCTCTCCCCACCACCACCTCCCCTCAAACGCCAGCAAGCTGGACACAGCCGTGGCCTCGTGGCAGGCGGCACAAGCTCTCCCCTCAGCCTCCCCTCCACGCCACTCACTGACGTGCGAGAGGCACCCTAAGCCAGCGATCCGCCTGACACCTTCTAGCACCTTATGGAACTACGACGGAAGCGTAGGACAGTGGTTTAGGGGTGGCTGCTCCTCTGTATATGGTACTCTGTGGTGGCGGGCAGGGGACCGATCTAGAGGCCTCCCCGGTTCGTCTTATCAACAGAATTGAGGCATTATCTGTGCCACACAATGTTCCCGGGCCAGATAGTGTCGCTTGTCCTGAGGTCATCTACCAGCCTACAAGATCTGAGCTATCACATAGGGTGGCATCAGCAGGGTAGTTGACAGGACCGACTGCAGACCTCTGGTACAGAGCCAAGTGGAGGGTCTGAATAAGAGGCCCGGACGGTTCTGCTACCATGTAGGATGCAGATTCCTCGACTGAGTCTCAAAGGGTTCAGCTCACAGAAAGGACTAACACAGATCTCAAAATCATTGGTCTAACAGTTGTAAACTGTCGTAGCTGTGCCGTGAAAGTATCAGAGCTCAAAGCATTAACAGAAAACACTAAAGTTCAAATCGTGATAGATAGTATTGCTGTCACAAGCGATTTATCCCCGCCGTTTATCCTGTTGCGGAAGTGAAGTAGGTAATTCCTGTGAGTTGGTATGGGTAGAGGTTACAGCTAACAACCGGAATAAATTAAGAATCGGTTTTTTTTTTACCGAACCCCTGACTCAGATGAGTCAACTGCATAAATTTTCAATGAAAGATTGGATCAAATTTCAAAAATGTGCTAAAACATACAATTTTAATTGGTGGTGACTTTAACTTACCCTCGATATGTTGGCAGAAATACATGTTCAGAAACTGAGGAAAGCATAAAATATCGTCCGAAATTGTATGAACGCACTCTCCCAAAACTATCTCGCGCAAGTAGTCCATGAACGCACTAGAATAGTGAATGGTTGAAAAACATACTTGATCTCCAGTAACAAATACTCAGGAGCTAATAAAGAGCATCAAAACAGATACTGGGATTAGTGAACAAAGGGTTGTAGCGAGACTAAATATCGAATTTCCCAAATCCGCAAAATTGAACGTAAAATATATTTATTCAAGAAAGCAGATTTTCTGAGCTACGATCTCCAGTCTTTCGAAACTAATAATGTGAGTGTAGATCAAATGTGGCTTACATCCAAAGAAATAATATCGGCAGCTATCGAGACGTTTATACAAAACAAATTAACAAGAAGGGGGCTGACCCGCCGTTGTAAACAAAACAGGTTACATCACTCTTGCAAAAACAAAGAAAAACATCATACCAAATTTAAACAGATACTAAATCCCCGATACTGGCAATTTTTCCCAGAAACTCGAAATTTAGCTCGAACTTCAATGCGAGAAGCTTGTAATAGTTTACACAACAAAACCCTGTTACGTAATTTGGTGAAAAATCCTAAGAAATTCTGGTCGTATGTGAAGTATGCTAGTGGCAAAACACAAGCAATACCTTCACTTCGTGATAGAAACGGTGATGCTACTGATGACAGTTCTGCTAAAGCAGAATTACTAAACACAAATTTCTGAAATTCCTTCACTAAAGAAAACTAAGCAAATACTCGAATCAAGAACAGCTGCCAGCATTTGTAATTTAGAACTAGATATACCATTAGTATTAAAGCAAATGAAGTCACTTAACAAAAGCAAGTCACCCGGCCCTGACAGTATCCCAATTAGGTTCTTTTTAAAGTATGCTGATGCATAGCCCCATACTATCATATAGAAGCGCTCGCTCAGCGAAAGATCCATCCCCAAAGACTGGAAAGTTGCACAGTGATCCACTAAATTACAGGCCTATATTATTAACATCGGTTTGCAGCACGATTTTAGAGCATATACTTTCTTCAAACATTATGAACTACCTCGAAGGGACGGATCTATTGTGTGCTATCAAGACGGGATCTCAAATCGATTCCATAATTTTAGATTTCCGGAAAGCTTTTGACACTGTACCTCATAAACGTTTGTTAATCAAATAGCGTAGCCCTACTTATGGAATACGGCTGAAGCTGTGCGAGAGGATTCGGGATTTCCTGTTAGAAAGGACACAGTAAGTTGTAACTGATGGAAAATCATCGAGTAAAACGTGACATCTGGCTTTTCTCAGGGAAGTGTCATAGAGCCCCTACCGTTTCTTATCTTTATAAAGGGTTTAGGAGAGAATCCGAGTAGCTCTCGTAGAGTAATAGCGAATGCTGCTGTCATTTATCGGTTAGTTAAATCACCATAAGACATTTAGGTAAGATATCCACGTGGTGCAAAAATTGGCAATGGACCTTAACAATGATAATTGTGAAGCCATCCACAGGAACACTAAAAGAAATCCGTCAAACTTTGTTTACATGATAAATCAGTCAAATGTACAGGCTATAAATTCAACTAAATATCTGTTGTTGTTGTTGTGGTCTTCAGTCCGGAGACTGGTTTGATGCAGCTCTCCACAAGCAAGCCTCTTCTACTAGAACGGCAACCTACATCTGTCTGAATCTGCTTACTGTATCTATCTCTTGGTCTTCCTCTGCGGTTTTTACCGCACACACTTCCCTCCAACGCTAAATTCACAATTCCTTGATGTCTAAGAATGTGTCCTACCAATCGATCCTCCCTTCTTTTCGTCAAGGTATGCCAGAAATTCCTTTTCTCCCCAATTCTGTTCAATACCTCCTCATTATACGATCCACCCACCTAAACTTCAGCATTCTTCTGTAGCACCACATTTCAAAAGCCTCAATCCTCTTCCTGTCCGCAATGTTTATCGTCCATGTTTCACTCCCATACAAGGAAACACTCCACACAAATGCCTTCAGAAAGGACTTCCTTAGGCTTAAATCAATATTTAATGTTAACAAATTTCTCTTTTTCAAGAACGCTTTTCTACCCATTGCCATTCTGCATTTTATATCCTCTGAACTGCCACCATCATTTGTTATTTTACCGTCCAAGTAACAAAACTCATCTACCTCCTTTATTGTTTCGTTATCTAATGTAATTCCTTCAGCATCACCTGATTTGCTTAGACTGCACTCCATTACCCTAGTTTTGCTCTTGTTAATGTTCATCTTATATGCAACTTTCAGCACACTGTCCATTCCGTTTAAGTGCTCTTCCAGGTCCTTTGTTGTCTCTTGCAGAATTATTATGTCGTCGGCAAAACGCAATGTTTTTAATTCTTCGCCCTGAACTTTAATTCCTTCTCCACATTTTTCCTTACTTTACTTTATAGCTTGCTCAATGTACAAATTGAATAACATTGGAGAAAGGCTACAACCCTGTCTTACTCCCTTCCCAACCACTGCATCCCTTTCATGCCCTTCAACTCTGACAACCGCGTCTGGTTTTTGTACAAGTTTTAAATAAACTTAAGTTCCCTATATTTTACACCTGCTTGCTTCAGAACTTGAAAGAGTTTAATCCAATAACATTGTCAAAAGCCTTCTCCAAATCTACAAAAGCTAGATATGTAGGTTTGCCTTTTCTTATTCTATCTTCTAGGATAAGGCGTAAAGTGAGTGGCCGAGGGGACTAAGGCGCTCCAGTCACGGTCTGCACGGCCACTACGGTCGGGGGTTCGAATCCACCCTCGGGCATGGATATTTGTGCCGTTCTAGTTCGTAAGTAGTTCATAAGTAGTTTGTAAGTTTAGGGACTGATGACCCCGTAGTTAAGTCCCATAGACTCTACAAACATAACATCACCTACTTCTTCTCCCCTTCTTACAATATTTTTTGCAGAGCCCCTCTATATACTCTCTCCTCCTTTCAGGTTTCCCTTCTTTGATGAGAACTGGTTTTCCATTTGTGTTCTTGATATTCATAGAGCTGTTTTTCTTATCTCCAAATATCTCTTTTATTTTCCTGTAGGTTGTATCTACTTTTCCCCTATTTATACATTCTTCTACATCCTTGCATTTGCCTTCTAGCCACTCCTGCCTAGCCATTTTGCGCTTCCCGTCAATCCCATTTCTTAGTTGTCTGTACTCCATTTTGCCTGTTTCATTTTCTAAATTTTTCTATGTTCTCCTTTACTCGATTAAATTTTATATGTTTTGTGATATCCAAGGATTTTTTGTTGGTCTTGCCCTCATACCTATTTTGACCTCTGCTGCCTTCACTATTTCATCTCTCAATGTTACCCATTCCTCCTCTACTGTTTTGTTTTTTCCCGTTTCTGTCAAATGTTCAAATGTTTGTAACTCTATCGGACCAAAGTGCGTGGTCATCAGTCCGTAGCTTACAAACTACTGAAACCTAGGTAAATTAACCTAAGGATAACAGACCCATGCCCCAGGGAGGACTCGAACCTCCACGGCAAGCAACCGCGCGCTCCACAGCGAGACGCTTTACCGCTAGGCTACTCCACCGCGGCCCGTTTCTGTCAATTGTTGCCTATAGCCCCCTCTGAAATTCTCAAGAACTTCAAGTTCCTTCAGTTTATCCAGGTCCCATCTCCTTATTTTCTTAATGTTCTGCAGTTTTTTCAGTTTCAGCCTACAATTCATGACCAATAAGTTACTGTCAGAGTTTATATCTGCCCATGGGTATGTCTTACAGTTTAAAACCTGGTTCCGAAATCTGTTTAATACCATTATAAAACCTATCTGGTATCTCCCGGTGTCTTCTGGTCTCTTCCAAGTATACAACCTTCTTTCACGATTCTTAAACCAGGTGTTTGTTACAACTAAATTATGTTCCGTGCAAAATTCTACCAGGTGGCTTCCTCTTTCATTCCTATTGCCCAGACCATATTCACCTACTATCTTCCCTTCCCTTCCTTGTTCTACTACCGAATTCCAGTCTTCCATAACAATTAAGTTTTCCTCTCACTTAATTGTCTGAATAATTTTCTTTAGCTCTTCATGTATATCCTCGATTTCCTCATCGGTAGAGCTAGTTCATCATATAAACCTGTACTACTGTGGTCGATGTTGGCTTCATATCTATCTTGACTACGAAAATTCGATCACTGTGTTACTCATAGTAGTTCAAATGTTTGTATAGCTTATGGGACTCGACTACGGGGCCATCAGTCCCTAAACTTACAAACTACCTGTGAACTACTTAATTCTAAGGACGGCACAAATATCCATGCCCGAGGGGGGATTCGAACCCCCGACCGTAGTGGCCGTGCTGACCGTGACTGGAGCGCCTCAGTCTCGTCGGCCACCGCGGCCGGCACTCATAGTAGTTTACCCGCATTCCTATTTTCTTATTCATTATCAGACCTACTCCTGTGATACTCCCAACTGATTTTGTATTTATAATCCTGTACTCCTCTTTCCACCGAACTTCACTAATCCCCACTATATCTTACTTCTACCTATCCATCTCTCTTTTTAAATCTTCTCACTTCCCTACCCGATTAAGGGATCTAACATATCCCGCTTCGATCCGTAGAATGCCAGTGTTGTCTTTCCTGATGGTCACATCCTTCTGAGTAGTCCCCGCCTAAAGATCCGAATGGGGGACTATTTTACCTCTGGAATATTTTCAAATGTTGAAATGTTTGTATAGCTTATGGGACTTAACTACGGGGTCATCAGTCCCTATACTTACAACCTACTTATGAACTCAAAATATCCATGGGTGTACTGCCGGTCTATAGTGTCCAACGGGCACAATATTTCGGTGATCATACATGTCGCCATCATCAGGTGAACTGACGGAGTGAGCCCCTGGAAACGCGCCCGCACGGAGATCCGCACGCTACGGCTGCTCGAAGGGAACTGGGTTCTAGCCCGGTAGCGGGGCATTTAAATACCCTCCGCCCGCGGAGCGACCCCTCCGCGGTCCGCGCCCCGCGCCGCTGCCGCGCAGTGGAACCGATTGCGCCGGCGTCTGAGACGACGTCGGTGTGAGGGCTCTGTCCCCCGTGGTCGTCACTTCGTTACGTTTGCTAGATTTACTCTTAATTAACCCAATCGCTGGTTCCAAAGTTTTTGCTAAGATTATAGCCACAGTCACGGTTTATGAGGTCGTCACTTGTGCGAATTTCAATGGCCTTATGAACTAGCTAATACTAAGGACGGCACAAATATCCATGCCTGAGGGGGGATTCTAACCCCCGACCGTAGTGGCCATGCAGACCGTGACTGTCGCGCCTCAGTCCCCTCTGCCACCGCGGCCGGCCCGGAATATTTTACACGAGAGAATGCATCATCATATGTTCATACAGTACAGTTGCATGTCCTCGGGAAAAGTAACGGCTGTAGTTTCCCCTTGCTGCCAGCCGTTCGCAGTGACTGTGTGGCAAAGCCACATTAACTGAAGTTACAAGGCCAGCTCAGTCAATCATCCAGACTTTTGCCCCTGTAACTACTGAAAAGGCTGCTGCCCCTCTTCAGGAACCACACGTTTGTCTGGCCTCTCCACAGATACCTCTCCGCTGTGGTTGCACCTACGGTACGGCAACTGTATCGTTGAGGCACGCAAGCCACCCCACCTCCGCAATCTCTGTGGTTCATGGAAGTGTACTAAATATCTAGGAAAAACAATTATGAGCAACTTAAATTGGAGAGAAATTATAGAAAATATTGTAAGGAAGGGGAACTAAAGGCTACATTTCACTGGAGGAAAACTGAAAAGTTGAACAGTTCTGCTAAAGAAGCTGCCTACACTACACTTGTGCGTCCTGTTTTGGAGTACTGCTCCGCCTTGTGGGATCGCCACCAATTGAAACTGACGGAGCATATAGAGAAAGTTCAGAGAAGGGCATCTCCTTTTGTATAATCGCGATATAGGGGACAGAGAGTCACGGAAATGATGGACGAGCTGGTTGCGGAAATCATTAAAAGAAAGGCGTTATTCGTTGCGGCGAGATTTATTTGAGAAATTTGTGTCACCAATTTTCTCTTCTGATTGCGAACATTGTGATCATCCACATACACAGGGAGACATGATCATTGTAATAAAGTAAGAGAAATCAGATCGAAAAAGGAAAGATTTTGGTGTCCATTTTACACCACTCTATAAGAGAATCGAAGAAATATCGTAATAACGGTTCGGTGAACCCTGTGCCATGCATTTCAATGTGATTTGCAGAGTATTTGTGTAGATGTAGATGACCACCGTCCTCCCGCATGAGAAAAAAATTGAAATGTTTGTATAGTCTATGGGACTTAACTACGGGGTTATCAGTCCCTAAACTTACAAACTACTTATGAACTAACTAAGACTAAGGACGGCACAAATATCCATGCCCGAGGGGGGATTCGAACCCCCGACCGTAGTGGCCGTGCAGACCGTGACTGGAGCGCCTCAGTCCCCTCAGCCACCGCGGCCGGCCGCGCATGAGACTCCCGTTCACTAAGCCACCAGCCTCTGTGTCACCTCGTTTGGTTCACGCTGTGCTGCTTGCTGACGCTTTGGATCCGATATGAAGGCAGTTAAAATCGAAAACGGACTCTGCCACCTATAGCACAGAATGGAGACGTCAGGTTTGTAAATATGAATTAGAAAAAGATGACTGCAAAGAATGCAAGTATTAACTGACGCCCTAAAGAATCGTTGGAAAGATTAAGGAAGGAGCTGAATAACCCGACAGTCCTCAACTAAAGAGCAGGCTGTACACAGCATTGATCTTATGAGGCGGACGCTACGCAAGGGAGTGCTGTTCAAATGTTTGCAATCGTGTGGGAGCAAACCACTGTAGTCCTCACTCGCTAAGCTGACGAACTACTTAAACTAAGCTAAGGACAACACAAACACAACCATGTCCGAGGGTGGACTCCGATGTCCGGCGGTAGGGACCGCGAAGTCCCTGACATGACGTCTAGATACGCGCGGCTTTGATTGTGTCTCCATACGTTTGAAGAGTTCCGCCCTGCAAAACCAACTTGCACAAGTACGGCTTCCTCCTAGCCGACACGTAACTTCTCTGCGAATGCGGCAAAGTGCAGTACCTGCGCATGTGCCGCAATACCGTCTAATGTACGGATATACGTGCAACAAGTTCTTTCGACAGTTAATGACAAGACCACCGTGATCGTAATTATACTGAAACAATTAATTTGAACTGTCAAGGAAAATTACAAAAAATACTATTTTGATCGACAATTTACTATCCTACAATATCTGCAATAAAATAAATGCATATGTCTAACAATTCTGTATATACTCTTTACTACCTTAAGTTCTAATGATAATTTCTCAGCGTTAGAATAACCCGAGATTTTGTTTCTACGTTCAGTTAGTCTGAAATAGGTCATACATCTCATCACACGTGTCTCGAAGTTTACCTCATGATATGCCAAACCCAGTGTAGTGCAAAGTTACTTACATAGATTTTATTATGAAACGCGGCAGTGTACAAAACAGTTACTGATTTATGAAAAGTAAAGGAATAGACTATCTGCAGAAATTTGAAAACTGTTTACTGCGAGAACTGTTTCGGGTTCATTGCCATTCTCAAATAACGTCTAGTTTCATTTCACGGCCATATTAGATCTATAGTGAAATGACACGTTCCACTTCGTAGTTATTTTGTGGTATGTAGTTTGGAATGTGTTTTGCACGTTTTTATTTTGAAGAATGCTTTAACATACATTTGTCAGTTAAGTGACAAAAAGTATTCCGAACCTTCATGTTTAATACATACCAAGAAATCAGTACAAATATGATAATTACAGTTCACTACTGATGTTAGATGGACGTCAAATAAAAAGGAAATATTACTTGAAATATTAATGACGATAAAGCCCAGCTGTCGCAGTCAAGAATTCTGAAATTATTGCTAAACCTATACTTTTCAGAATATACTACGCTGAGGTAAAACAAAATAAGTTACAGAGTTTGTACACATTCAACGTTATGGTTAAAAAATTAATAATTTGGTTTACATCATAACAATCACAAACTAAAACATACTTGTGAACCCGAGAAATCTTTTATTTATATTCTTGCTTAATAGTCTCAATCTTAGTTTCAAAACTTAGTTAGAACACATTAGAAAGGTACTAGTCAAAATTAAAAGTAACTAAAAGTAATTAAACGATTGATGAAATAAACACATTCATTTTCTTAAATGTTTGTACATCTATTGGACCAATCTGCTACGGCCATCAGTTCCTAGACTTTTAAATTACTTACAGTAAGCTACACTAACCGAACGATAACACCACACACACCCATGCTCGAGGGAGGACAAGAACCTCCAGCGGAAGCGGCCGTTCACATTAATTTTGAACTAAATAAGTTATATTAGTGTTAGAGAAATCCCACATGTCAACATTCTTATCAAATGAAACGTGTTACAGTCTGTAATAAAGCAGCATTAATGATACTTCCGACTTTACACTGTAGCCTTTCAACATCGTATTCATCACAGCTAATATAAGAGCAATGTGACTATACGGTGTAAGAACCCGCGTATTGGGCTATTTACTGTTCCGATTTAGAAGTTTGGCTCGATGTCTACTTTGATGGCCCAGCAACTACCTTAGTTGCAGATATAATCTTTTACCTGTGATCCTGTAGTTGAAGACACTATGCATAGGCTGTAGTTTGCGAAACAAGTAAGAAATATTACATAAAATAAGTGGTTCATTAATAAAAACGTTTTATTCTAACGTTTGCAAATGATGTACGCAAAGTAAGAGATTTGGTTGAAGCCTCGGTTGCACAGTGGTAGAGTGCCAGACTACAAATCCGAAGTCGCGGGTTCGGTCCCCGCCAGGTCCTGGACTTTTTATCTGTCACTTTCAATTTCTTTCACCTCTGGCAGTATTGCTCATGTGAAAAATACCAAGTAGCACCGTGGTTCGAAACCCACGTTAAACTGTAGGTCCCCCTATAACTGGCTGGTAAGTCAGATCGAAGGTCGGAGGAAGGCAACGGCATACCACCTCCAAACAGGACCATGCCTAGTAAAGCACTGTGGTGTTCAAACCAATCTTCGGATTGTTGACTGCTTTTTAAGGTTTATTCAATAAAATTGGTTCCTTATTGAAAGTGGCCAGATGAAGTGGTTAAACAGGTGTATTGCCTGTGATAAGAAATTGGTATCACTTTCCCCCATGTAATTAATCATAACTTCAAGACACACCGAAAATTTGTATATTTCGCGAATACTAAACATGAAATTGTCCAATTCAAATTAGTTTATTTTTTCCAAAACACCATTTGTACACTCGTAAGTTGTTCTGTAAAAGCATAAATACATATGAGCTGCACTAGCGCTTACTTGTTCGGGTCAATCACATGGGGTCCTTCTTGTTCCTTCCTGCGCCCCCTTGGCTCCCCTCGTGACTCTCAAACACACTCTCCCTACCAGTTCTGTTCCTCCGTCGCTTCCTCATTGCCCGATCGCCATCCCTTCCAAAACCGTATACATCTTAACGTGATATAATTCTTTAAGTAAGAATTGACCATCTGAAACCACATCCTTACTAATATGACATTCTTTGAATACAAAAATGGACTGTTAATCAGTATTACATAAAGTCTGAAATAAATAAATAGACAAACCAGCCTTCATGAGCTTGACCGCTCATGCCACACAATATTTACGTTAAGTTACTGGCAAATTGTACAGTAAATCAACACACTAAATTAACGTTAAAATTCTTCTCAGCTATTTGCCGCGCCATGATAATAAAATCTTTCCAACGTTTGGGATTCGTTGCAGGCTCCTTCCTCAGGGAATACTGACTTGTTACCTCCTTGTGCTGGTCTTATAAAGCGTGTACTGTCCTAACAGTTTAATTTTGATTGGTGTTTGCATTGGTGTTTCTGATAGGTAGGAATAGGAAAGGAAGATGCGCTTTATTGGTGTTTGCATCGGTGATTCCTATTGGTGGAAAACAGGAAGTTGTACGCATGCGCGCTCTTGGGCATCAACGGCGGCAACCGAACGGTCGGCTTAGTTCTTCTGGGTAGTGACGAAGTTGCCACGCCGTCAGGAATGCCCATCTGCGGCCTGAGGGACCGTTGTACAGCTCGCCGCGAAACGTCGCCGTGTTGTCAACACCGGAAGCCAAAACGGTGAGAGTTTGTATCCTTCTTCTGTGTTCATGTTGTAGAGATATGTACTGATCTCGATTGCTTCACGAATTTTTCTCTTCGTTTTAAATGGCTGTTTATAGAGCTCTTGTACGTCCTTGATGTTTATATTATGGTTGCACTCTTCCTGGTGTTCTGCAACCGCTGACTTGCTGTGCTGTTTTAAACGTATGTACCTTTCATGCTCTTCCATTCGTACATGGATAGGCCTTCCTGTTTCCCCTATGTATACTGTTCCACATCCGCAGTTTATTTTATACACACCAGCAGTATTCAGCTTTTCTATGGGATCCTTAGTTGATGTGAGGTATCTTTTATTCTGTTATTGCTGAAAAAAACAGGTTTGATGCCAGCTCGTCGTAATATATTGCCAATTCGCTCACCAGTTCCCTTAATGTATGGCACACTAAATTAAATAAACGACAAGTAAATCATTCTGCTTGCAGTTTCAGTGTTACTGTGAAGAATATGATAATCGGTTTATATTTCAATTATAAATTTATATCAGTTGAAATCAGTCGTTAAATAAATATATACATGTGTGTAATTGCAAGATGACAGCTAGAGGCAATGGACTATCATCGAAAGCAGAGTTTGTTGAAATAGCATAACGCATTGAAAAGCGGATTATTTTAATATCGATGTTTCTATATTTTGATTTAGTAGTCATAAAAATTTGTAATTTTTGAGATACTGAAATTATTTTTAGAATCATGAGATATGCATAATTATTCCGACATCTAGATGTCTTAAATGTTGATGGTAATTTTATTTCATCTGAATTACTGGAGTGTGGAGCTCCCGGATGTCCTCCAGACACCCCTTAAGAAACGCTCGGCTAACAGCTCTCATTAGCTTTGAGTACAAAGCACGGGCCTTTCCAGATTTCCGCCGGTTTGGACACACCGCGACTGGCTGCTCGGCTTATCCTGCCACCACCCGCCGGTCGCGGTGGCCGAGGGGATTCCTTACCTCGAAGAGAGAGAGAGAGAGAGAGGGAGAGACAAAAAATACGTGGTTGGTATCGTCACATGTCCCATGATGGCGCTGAGGTCAGAAGTAGCCCTTTAAACTGGCCAGAGCAGGCGGCTGTCCCCACCACCACCTCCCCTCAAACGCCAGCAAGCTGGACACAGCCGTGGCCTCGTGGCAGGCGGCACGAGCTCTCCCCTCAGCCTCCCCTCCACGCTACCCTCTGACGTGTGAGAGGCACCCTAAGCCAGCGATCCGCCTGACACCTGCTAGCATCTTACGGAACTACTAGGACAGCGTAGGACAGTGGTGTAGAGGTGGTTTCTTCTCTGTATATGTTACTCTGTGGTATCGTCCTTGTCAGCTGGAACACAAGTCGACGGGTGTGGAGCATAAAGCAGTAAAAAAAAAAAAAAAAAAAAAAAAAAAAAAAAAAAAAAAAAAAAGTTACTGAGGCGCTCCAGTCACGGTCTGCACGGCCACTACGGTCGGGGGTTCGAATCCCCCCTCGGGCATGGGTATTTGTGCCGTCCTTAGGATTAGCTAGTTGATAAATAGTTTGTAAGTTTAGGGACTGATGACCCCGCAGTTCAGTCCCCTAAGCTCTACAACATTTGTTGCCACCACCCGGCCGCCCTGCAGGCACTGCAGCCGCCTGCCGCGTCCATCCACTGCCCTCCATCTTTCCAAACAATACCTTTACAAAGTAAAGTGACATGCTAATATATTCACATTATGCAATTTTCATGAGGAAGTAATCTCCATGGAATGTGTTGTCATTGTGGCCTTGCGAGAGTGAAGATCGGGGTGAGAGTTTAAAAAAGGGAAAGTTTAATTTTTAAAACTCACAACCACCAAATGCGAACCAAATTCCTAAACATGCAAAAACACTAGAACTGTGATTGCTGCTGTTTGACTCGTTTTCTAGGGGATGATATCACACGTTTGCAGCTTTCCTTCCCTGCATATGATTAACAAAAGAAATTCATAATAAAGTCAAATTCATGAGAAAAAAGGGTGTACTAACTACTATTTTTGAAAACACGCGAAAGTTCACTTTATGTTGTTTATTTCACAATATTAGAACCCTGTGACTGATACGTCTGTACATCGACACATTTATCAAATAAAGTTATAGCTCTTGAGCCCCCAGACAAAATGAATATTTGTCGCAAATTGTTTTCACACCATGTGCCTCTCTCAAACACCGTTTATGTTGATGCCTATGCGACGACACATGTTACATTAACAAAACACAGTCACTTTAATTCAATGCGATGCACACCTTGTTCACTGGCTAAATATTCACAACACACAGTAGCACTCGATTCAACTTGGTGCAGTCTACGACGAGCAACCACACCTGGCAATTGCCACACAAAAATCTTAAGTCTCCACATGGAGATCCACATGCCGACTGTATGATGAGCGACACCGCCCGGCCAGCTACACCACCCGCTCCCGACCCATCACTTCCTGCCCTCGCGCACGCCAAAAGCCCAACTGCCGGGGTTTTTTCCCTACGTCATCAACTTCCCCATGTGTGCTGTTCTAACCGACTTCCAACGTACAGCGCTCAGCCAATACATTTCTAAAATTTTACTTAAAATCAAAATAATTACACTACACATTAAACTAATTTCTTATGTTTTTTATTAGTATACACATCCTTTGCACTATTTATTACAATCGTGCAATTTCTTATATCACAGATAAGTGATTTAACTGAATATTTCAAGATAAAATACACAAGATTAATTGAAAATAAAATGAGAAATAGTTAATATATTACTTTTATAAACAAACATTGCCATGCTAGTTGTGTAACTGTCTTGTATTCATTGGTAATTTATTACTTTTCTTTGTCAGTTAAACATATTACGCCAGATGTGACTATATCAGCTAATGTATTGTTTATTTATCAACAGGCTATTTTGTAATGAGGGCCTTAAAGGTTCCTAACTGCATCGTATTACTTCAAATGCAAGTAGTATTCGAATATTTTATTTCACGCTGTGCACTGCACTGCACCTGGTACTCGCCACTGTCCCTCTCTCCCCTCACCGGAAACGAACCTGGAAAATCCTAAGCTGGAACAAGCCACCAACGTCGGCCTGCTCGCTGGCCTCCCGTCAGCTACAAGCACACAGCAAATCTCAACGTGGAGAATTTCTACCTATGGCCTAACTATAAATGTTGTCACCCAACTGTGTACATACATTGCTACCTTAATTAATAAGATTAAAATTGTGTAACATTTAGTGCATTGACATGGTCAATGTTTGCAGTGAACTTCATACTGTTTAATTATCAAATGCTATTAATTACCAATATTTCTATTGGGCGGTAATCTCACAGCCTTTGCTCCAGAGACTGACTGGATGACGCTCTCCATTGCTACTCCATCCTGTGCGAGCGTCTTCATCTCTGAATAAGAACGGCAACCTACATCACTTCAAACCTGATTACTGTAAGGTAAAGGCGCCAAATTTCGTTCACGTGCTTAATTTCGTCCCCCAAAGTTTCTCCGTTTTGCCGATAAGGGCGCCATCGGTGATATTTTTCATTAGTCGTGCACTAGGCGACCAGTTAGTGGTGAAAGTTTGATGCGTCCAGTCCTCTGCGTGGCCGCTTGAGAAAACATATTGGGTTAGATGGTACAATTTCGATCATTTCGGGCGAATGTCATTGTAACAGGAAATATATTGAGAAAATAAATAATTTTAACTATTTCACTTGTTCCCGGATTTTTAATGAATATATAACACAAATATTAGACAGTTACAATTGTTGGTATAAACACTAGAAAATGTTACAGAATTGAGAAACATCGATCGAAAATGTACCACACTAGGTACAATTATGATCACTTCCTCGCACAATTTTGATAATGGGCATCTTCCACATAGAAAGCACTTTTTCCTTAAGGCACCAATGCACACTTCGTGGTAACAAACATTGCATATTTAGCAGCGAATCCAATCATCCTTAACCAGTAAATGTATAAGAGCGCGTTGGACTAAGTAGCTTCACTTACCTCTTAAAAGGAAAAAAAATATATCTCCATAGCACAAAGTGGTGTATTCTTGGAAAAGACAGGAGGAGCTGTAGAAAACTGCTACACTACAACGCCACACAACGAGACACCATGAAATTGACAAATGGCGCGAAAACTGATGTTGATCAGAATTGTACCTATATCGAATTAGACGCTGGTTTGGTGTCTTATTGTAAGGACACGGAGAAAAATTTCTACAGCCTTACTCTGAATGATCTTAGGCGAATGACATTTCAGCTTGCTATACGGAATAATGTTGCTCACCCATTTTAAGTGAGGAAAAAAAACAGCTGGACGGAAGTGCCTGAGTCTGTTTCTTCTGAGACATCCGACAATTTCTATACGAACGCCGCAATCCTTGTCAGTGGCTAAGACACAAAGTTTCAACGAGGAAAGTGTTAAGCTCTTTTTCTCTCTTTTGTACAGTTGACGATCAATATTTTTGTACAAAAAAGAACGTTTGTAAACTATATGTGACATAAAGAAATATTGTAACATGTCTTTATTATTATTACCTTGTTTTTAAACTATTAATAACTCTTTTGCAAGACGTAGTAGTAGGGGACGAAAATAGGACCACTTTTTCAAGTGTGGTAAAAGTACATTGGTATTGAAGTTATTTTCTGTAAAGATAAAAAATCGTTTCTGATATATTTTGAGGTAAATACCATTCGTAGGCTCAGTTGGTGGTGTTATATAAATTATTTGGGAATCACTGATTTAAAGATATGGTATTCAGAGGCCATAAACAGACTGGGGGACGGAATTTGGCTACTTTACCTTATTCTTCTCTTGGTCTCCCTCTGCGATTTTTACCTCACACGCGTCTCTCATGTGCTAAATTGACGATTTCTTGATATACAGAATGTGTCCCAACAATCGATCACTTCTCTTAGCCAAGAAACTTCAATATTCCCAAATTCTATTCACTACCATTTCATTACTTACGTGGTCTTCTCACATTAACATACTGTTCTATCGTCTTTCTGTCTGAACTCTTTATCGTCCACAAATCACTCCCGTACAATGCTAGGCTCACTTGAGACAAATGCTTCCAGAAAGGCCTTCCCAGCATTTAAATTAATTTTGGATGTCAACAAATTTCGCTTCTTCAGAAATGCCCACCCTCATGAACCACAAACATTGCCGAGGTGGGGTGGCTTGTATGCCTAAACGATACAGATTGCCGTACCGTAGGTGCAACCACAGCGGAGGGGTATCTGTGGAGAGGCCAGACAAACGTGTGGTTCCTGAAGAGGGGCAGCAGCCTTTTCAGTAGTTACAGGGGCAACATCTGGATGACTGACTGAGATGGCCTTGTAACATCAGCTAATATGGCTTTGTCGTGCAGGTATTGCGAATGGCTGAAAGCAAGGGGAAACTACATGCAGCTCTACTGCATGAATATATGATGATGGTGTCTTCTTGGGTAAAATATTGCCGAGAGTGTTCCGACAGCACGTGTGTTGCAGTGGTTAGCATTGCAGATAGCTGTGCTTGCGGCCCGTAGTTCAAATCCCGCCACGGGCGGAAGAAAATCTATTTCTTTGTATTTACTATTTCTAGACTGTTCTACATGTTTCTAATGTTTGATGTACTTGTAAGTTCCAGAAAATTCTCTTTATGTATAAATAGTGGAGCACTCCAAGCAGGAGCCAGTCTGTACTGAGTGTACGCTTGTGTTCGCAATAAACGTGTTGTTCGGGTAAAGTGTTGTGCCCTATTACTAACCAGCCTTCGAATTCCGCACCGCCTGCAGTTTGCAACGTTACACTTTCTGGTAGAGGCGCAGGGTATTCTGCAATACACCTGGGTCATCGTGGCTCCGATTATCCAGCGTAAGAGCTGCCGCTTACATGGGCAAGCACCGGAATACAAAGGGTATACTAATTACCTCCGACCGAAGGTCCGTGTCATCAAAAGAACCAAGGATGATAAAACACCAGTAAGCCAGCTGCACATCAGACACCTATCTGTGTTATCGGAAGACGCTGGACAGGACCCAAATAAATGTCTGAAGGGATTCGACCGAGTCGCCAAGTATAATGGCGACTTATGTGCTCGGCAAACGTATATTTATACCTGGACAGGACGGCTCAGAAGTGGTTTGAAAACAACAAGGACAAGCTCGATAGCTGGGGCAAATTTCAGACAGAACATAAGAAGACGTTTGGAGACCACCAGCGGCAAGTCCATTCATCAGAAGAGCAATTGAGGAACAGGGCCCAGTGACATGGCGAGCTAACACAGTCGTATATACAGAGTGTTTTGGCCCTATGTCCCACGTAGTTAACCCTGATATGTCGGAGTTCGATAAAGTTTCAGACCTGATGAAGGGCATTGCGGAAGACATGTATCAAGCTCTTCTGTTAAAAGACGTTTCAACGTTACAAGAGTTTATCGATTGGTGTCAGAAAATTGAAGAGATGCAACAGAGGAGGATTGGAGGCAAGAAGTACGACAGACTCCCGAATGTAGTCCTATGTCTGTTTAAAGACCAGCATGACTTTACTTCTCTCATACAACAAATTGTGAGATAGGAATTAAAACAGTTTATGGCAGCTGGGACTGTTGGACCAATAGAGCACCAGATTATGGCCATGGATGTCAGTCCTGTATGTCGTGAGGGAGCAGACGCTGCTGAGAAAGAGGTATTTGAAACATTAGCGCCTGCAAGTCCCGCCAATCGCACGAGACGTGAAGAATGGTCTCGCCCTACTATGACTTACGCCGCAGCCGTCAAACGGCAGCTTAGGAAGAACCGACCGACGCGACCACAGACAACTCCTCCAGCAACTGTGAAGCCTCGCAGAAGGACAGATATCTGGAGGACAGAAGACAACACGCCATTGTGTTTTCACTGTGGCCTTCCCGGACAATTCGTACGATACAGTAGGGAGAGAAGACCAGTATTTGACAATTACGCCGCAAGACGCCAATCATCGGAGCAGTCCTTTCAATAGCAGCCAACTGCATATGATTACTGTCGACCTATGGGGCGAAGCCCGTTGCCGTATCCTGGACGTGGTCCCACTCCAACACGCCGCCGCCGTTCACCGTCGCCTTACAGAGATACCAGCCGCTCGCCTAGCAGCCGTGTTCAGGAAAACTAGGCGAAGTGACCATCTACAGAGGTGAGGACGCCGCAGATGAAAATCCTCCATGGACGACAGTCGCTATGATGTCGGAAAATCTCACTGACGTCATCATCGACGGCCAACCTGTCCGGGAGCTTCTTTCTCTGTATTGTCGACTGACTACCGCTGCAAACTGAAGAAGATAATGTTCTGTGATACAAGAGCAACTGTGCTGAAGGTCGCAAATGGAAAATACGTCCAGCCGGCAGGAACATGTATCGCAAGAGTAATTATCAACAACAGGACGCAGCCTATTGAATTTGTCGTTTTAACAGAATGTAGCTATAACGTCATCCTTGGATGGGACTTCCTTCAAGCATCCCAGGCTGTCATTGACTGTGGAAGATCTGAGCTACAAACTGAGAAAGCCGTTCCGACGAGTACAGGTAACATGGACTTCCCTGGGAGGTTGTTTGCTGTTGAGAATGTTGAGAACCCGCCGTTAACAATGAGAAGAGTTCCAGTCAGCAGCCGAGATGACCAGTTGGACGGTGAAGTGCTTGTCGACCGCAAAAAGCTAATCAGTATAACGAAGGAAATCTACATACCAGTGGCTATCATAAGCATTACAGGTGGTCGAGGAGAACTTTGGATCACTAATTTTTATGAGCAATCGCAACTCATTCCTAATGCAATGTGTATTGGAAAAGGCAAATCAGTCCAGGACGGTGAGCTCAATGTCATCGGCGAAGTCTCATGCTCTGCTGTTACTGCCGACAACGCACTAGAGGAAAGTACTATGGAATTGCATATATTGCTCGGTCTGACGCAGGAACAATGTCAGCAAGTGTTAACCATACTACACCAATTTTCAGGTGTATTCCAGGCCAGGCAGGAGAAGAGCCAAAGGAAATGGCCCACAATAGAACACAGTATCAATACTGGAGATCATTTATCCAGCGTTCGTACAGTGTCGCCAACTGAAAGACGGATAATTTGGTGCTCGTAAAGAAGAAGGATGGCACGTGGCGTTTCTGCGTCACTATCGTCGGCTGAACAAAATCACAAAGAAAACGTTGCCGCGCATTGACGACACGTTAGACTGTTTGAAAGGAGCTACATACTTCGCAAGCATGGGCATGCAGACACGTTACGCCGGCCGCGGTGGCCGAGGAGACTAAGGCGCTCCAGTCACGGTCTCCACGGCCACTACGGTCGGGGGTTCGAATCCCCCTCGGGCAGGGATATTTGAGCCGTCCTAGTTCGTAAGTAGTTCATAAGTAGTTTGTAAGTTTAGGGACTAATGACCCCGTAGTTAAGTCTCATAGATTATACAAACATTTGAACATTTTAGACACGTTACTGTCAAATCGAGGTTCACGAAACTGACAGGGAGAAGACTGCTTTTAGTACACCTGACGGCCTCTATAAATTCAAGGTCATGCCGTTTGGACTATGTAATGCCGCGGCCACATTCGAACGCATGATGGACAACTTGCTTCGACATCTTAAATGAACGACATGTATTTTTTATCTAGATGACAATGTCGTTTTCTCAAGGACATTTGCGGAACATCTAGGCCACCTGTCAACTGTGTTGAAGTGTGTTCAGACAGCATGACTCCGTCTCAACCCAAAGAAGTGTCTCTTCGTCGCCAAAGAAATAAAAATCCTGAGGCACCTAGTGAATGAAGATGGTGTGCGTCCTGATCCAGAAAAAAGTAAGGGCAGTCACAGCATTTCCAACTCCGCAGCACATCCGTAACGCGAGAAGTTTCCTAGGGCTGTGCTTCTACTATCGTCGTTTCATAGAACGTTTTGTAACAAGGCAAGGCAATTGCAAGAACTTCTGCACCAAGACGCCAAGTTTTACTGGGATGAGACGAAAGAAAGAGCTTCCCGACCATTTAAGGAGGCTCTAACTTCCGCACCAGTTCTAGCCTTGTACGACGAGAATGCGGAAACTGAACTTCACACAGACGCCAGTGGTTATGGGATTGGTGCAGTGCTTGTGCAATTTCAGGAAGATGCTGAAAAGGTGATATCTTATGCATCAAGAGTTCTCTCAAAGACCGAGATGAAGTACTCTACAACCGAAAAGGAGTGCCTCGCCGTTATTTGGGCTATCAACAAGTTCCGGCCGTATCTATTCGGTAAACCATTCACTGTCGTGACAGACCACCATTGTTTATGTTGGGTGACCAATTTGAAGCATTCATCAGATCGACTAGCAAGATGGGCACTAAGACTCCAAGAGTGCGATGTCACAGTGGTATTCAAGAACGGGCGCAAACACAAGGACGCTCACTGCCTTTCGAGGAATCCATTAGCCGAACACTACAGCATGAATGAAATTTCAGGTGTCTGAGTTAGGTGACATTATAGCTGAACAGAGGGAAGATCCAGCATTATTATAAGCTATAGGGGCCTTGGAGAAAGGAGAACAAAAAAAAAAAGAGTGTTTCAATTTATAAAAGGGGACATTGTACAAGAGCAACTACGATCCTCTGAGCCCCAAATTGCTACTGCACCTCATCTCCGGCCAGCTATTCTCAAGTATTTCGTCGATTCTCCAATATCCGGTCATCTAGCATTCGTCAAGACCCTAGACAGAATCATACGCAGGTATTACTGACAAGGTCTCTACCCATTTGTCAAGGACTATGTGAGTCACTGTAAGGAGTTCCAGTGATGGAAGCATGTGTCGCAATTACCTCCAGGTCATCTGGTACCAATTCCACCTGCAGTAGCTCCGTTACACCGGATTGGATACGACCTTTTGGGTAGGTTCCCGAAGTCTACAGCCGGTAACCGATGAATATTAGTCTGCACTGACTACTTCACCCGCTAAGCTGTCCCTTTGCCGACTGAAGAAGCCCCAGAGATCGCAAAATTACTAGTAGAAGACATTATTTTGAAGCATTTTGCAGCACATGTGATGATATCTGATCGAGGAAAAGTATTCATGTCAAAACTAGTGCCAGAGGTAATGTCACCTTGCGACATTGTTCACAGAATAACAACTGCCTACCATCCTCAGACAAATGGTCTTACAGAACGTTTTAACAAGACGTCAGCAGATATGCTGTCGATGTACGTCGATGTTGAGCAGAAGAATTGGGATACATACTACCAGTCGTGACATTTGCTTATATTACAGCAAGGCAAGACACCACAGGGTTCACGCCGTTATTCCTGCTCCGTAGTCGTGAGGCTGAGACGACAATGGATACGCTGTTTCCCTTCCAACCGGACGATACTCAGGTTGACTGTGTGAAACAGGATCGAAGAAGCAAGACAGCTGGCTCGCATTCGGACAATGGACGCCCAGGAGAAGGACCGCCAGCGGTATAACAACATGCACCGACCTGTTGTGTAAAGCCCAGGAGATCTGGTATGGATTTTTACTCCTGCACGGAAAGTTGGGCTATCGGAAAAGTTACTGAAGCGATACTTTTGTCCGTGCCATGGGATCAATTTGATAGACACCTGGGAAAAAATACATGGAAATCGCATCGCGTATACCCATATAACGAGTAATTCGGCCAGCCGGATTGGTCGCATCTATGTTTCCGTAACTCTCGCCCCAATGTAGTGAACAGTGACATTGCACCAGTTGGCTTCTCGGATCACAGTGTCCACCAATGTTATATTAACCTACAGTGCCCCCAAGTGTTTCGTGAGAGAGGCTACTGGAAGATGAACGTGAGCCTATTACGAGACAAACAGCTGCATGAGGAAATCCAGCGAGCGTGGGAGCACGTACAGCGCTCCCGAACCCAATACAGATCAACTGTTGAATTGTGGTTACGTAGAGCGAAACCCAAAATTCTTTCAACGATAAAGAGTTATGCTTACCAAAAGTCCTATTGGAATAAAAGGACCATATAGTTCTATTTTTCTTGCCTTCGGGATCTGTATCATTCCGCGGATGTCAGAGTTGAGGATGCTTACCGGCGCATAAAAAGGTACAAGGCAAAGATAACAAATTTGTACCGCAAACAACTGGAGGGCGCAATAATACGTGCCCAGCCGAAAGAGATTGCAACGGAGGAAACGGCGACGCTATACCACACCCTACGGGCACTGCGACGTCAAAAAGCAAAACTAATTGAAGAGGTAGATGATGGTGCAGGGAACATATCTAATAGACAACGGGTATACAGCTATTATAAGGCACGAGACAAATGATAGATCATCTTATGACGTCACTGACGAAATAGGCTCCCTCCTCTCAGACGAAGACAACGAGGGCCTCGAAGCTCCTTTCACCGAGGAGGGTATTCAAGAGACAGTACACAGTGCAGCAAAACGGAAGTCTCCGGGACCCGATGGACTATGTTCTGAACTATATAAACACTACTGGAATAGCTTTGCCCCAACCTTAACACAAATTGCATACGAAATGTACCTACATCATACAATCCCGAATGAACAGAAAGAAGGCTTTATTGTGCCGCTGAAGAAGAAAGGAAACAGCAAGAAGATCCAGAAATTGCGCCCTATTACGCTATTAAATGCGGATTTTAAAATTATAACGAGGGCAATAAAGAAGCGGATGTAATCAGTGTTACATAAGATACTAGGCGAATACCAGTACAGCGCATTACCGGGACGCAGTGTGATCTCAGCCGCCTGCGAATTACGGGATATTATATGTAAAAGGCCTTTCATCGTATAAGCCACGACTATCTATTCAAGGCAATGTCGAGGATGGGGTTTCGGCAACGTTTTCTCCACCTGCTACAGAATTGTGTCTCTAATGCTACATCACGTGTGTTGATTAACGGTCACATGACTGACACACTACCCATACGGAGATCTATCCGGCAAGGTTATCCCCTGTCATCGGCTCTATACGCCATAGCTGTCGAGCCTTTGCTGGCAAGCATAACACGCGCGACACCGGGAATCAGTAGAGGAATGGGAAAATTGCTTGGATTGCGTACGCCGATGACGTATGTTTAGCAATAACATCCACGGACGATCTAGTGAAAGTGAGGGAAGTAATTACTAATTTTAACATAGCAGCTGGAGCGAAGTTGAATACGAGGAAAACAACACTGCTCCACATAGGAAGAGGCATCGGCAACATCACCTACCTACACTGGTGTGAAACGAAAGTGCAACATAAATCGCTTGGAGTCTCCTGGAGTGCGACACCAGATGCCATGGCAACAAAGAATTGGACAGACAGGTTGCATAAGATCCGAGCCACAAGTCGTATTTATTCTGACAGAGATTTGGATTTGTTGCAAAGAGTGCACACAGTCAGGATATCGATAGCGAGCAGGATGTTTTATTTGGGCCAGATCATACCAGTGTCAAATCACCTAGCAGATAGTATCCAGAAGGCGTTCTGCTGGTACGTTCTAAGGGGCCATATTTTTGAAGTCTGATTTGACACCTTAACCTTACCTCATGAACGCGGAGGGCTTGGTTTAATTCACGTCAGATATAAATGCCGGACTTTACTAATCGGTCGCATTAGTAAAATTATAAATAAACAGACGCCGAGCCTGACCCAATGTTTAATATCACACTGGAAGCCGAGCAGTTTGATGCCACCAATTTATGAAGCTGCAATACCTTTAACCTTTCGCCATATCAGACTTTACTACAGAGAATTCAGTTATGTAAAGCACGCTGATGACATCAACCCGCCCTATACGAATAAGAAAATCTACAATTTCTTTACAACAGATGGCAGAGAAAACCGGGTCACAAACAAATACCCACATTCAAAATGGAATAAGATCTGGAGAAACGGGCACAGTCCTATACTACCGTCACGTATCAAGTAAATGTGGTACATAATTGTTAATGACATAGTTCCGACTAATGAGAAACTTAACAACATTCACCTGACTCCAACACCCGCCTGTACAAACTGTGGATACGTGGACACACTAATTCACAGACTCACATGCGGTACAACTGAGTTGATCGTGGAATTCATGCGATGCAGACTGGCCATTATCGACCGAACGGTTCCGCAAAACATAGATATTTTAGAGTTATTACGACCAGAAAAACTGCGGTACCCCCGTAAGAAGAACAATGCAGCGATTTGGCTTTTGGGCCACACCGCTGTCTATGCCATCTACAACCGTTCAGCAACACTTGACGATTACCGCGCTTACTTGGAATACGAGCATGACAAAATAAGACTACAAACTTATTACACGAACACATACGGAAATATGTTGAAAATTATGGTGAAGACATAAAAATATTACAGATAGTATCAAGTTATGGATTTTAGTGCTCACAGAAACGCGGCTATTAAAGCACATGGAGCCATCAGAGTTATGAGAAAACGCATTCAAAACTACACGTCGGAAACAGTAAAAGTGGTAACTGAAACGGACCACTTCCAAGACCAATTCGAGAAGACGAACTCTGGAGGCCTCTATGTGACTGAACTAACCGCGGAGAGGATTTATTTATTTCCTTTATTTCTCTTTAGTTTCTCACCCTAAGAAGAACGTTCCACACTTTTTAGTTCCTTACTGGCAAGGAGAGACAGCTACTTAGTGCACCTTAGTGTCCCGACACCTTGCAAGCAGCTTTGGTTTAAAAAACACGTGGTCCCATCACACTGATGCGGGTAATCACCGCAGAAGAGGAAGTTTAATTTTTTTCTGAGGAAATATTGAGTTTAAAGGCAATGAAGCCGGGCCGAGAAGGCAACAATTGGCGAGAGCAAGGACGAGTTGAAGGGGAGGAAGGAGACCCGAAAAAATAAAATAAAAGTAAAAAATAAAAAGTGGTTAGCGTCGCAGATCGCTGTGCTTGCTGTCACCAGTTCAAATCCCGTCACGGGCAAAATTTATTTCTTTGTATTTACTATTTCTAGCATGTTCTACATGATTCTTATGTTTGATTTACTTTAAAGTCCCAGAAAATTGTTCCTATGTATAATTAGTGGAGCACTCCAAGCAGAGGTAAAATAGTTCCCCATTTGGATCTCCGGGCGAGGACTACTCAGGAGGATTTCGCCATCAAGAAAAACAAAGCAAGAGACGGCAGAGGACCTGCAAGAGCTATTGGGCGGAATTGACAGTCTCTTGAAAGAAGAGTTTCAAATGTTCAAATGTTTGTAGAGTCTATGGGACTTAACTACGGGGTCATCAGTCCGTAAACTTACAAACTACTTATGAACTACTTACGAACTAGGACGGCACAAATATCCATGCCCGAGGGGGGATTCGAACCCCCGACCGTAGTGGCCGTGCAGACCGTGACTGGAGCGCAGGAGTCCCCTCGGCCACCGCGGCCGGCAAAGAAGAGTTTAAGGTGATCATTAACAAGAACAAAACAAGGGTAATGTCATGTGGTCAAAGGCAAACAAGCAGTGATGAACGAATTGGATTGCGTAGCGAAATAATAAAAGTAGTAGATGAGATCTGTTATTCGGGTTGCAAAATAACTTCTGGCGGCCAAAGCAACGAGAATATACAGTGCAGAACGGCAATGGAAAGAAAAGAATTTCTGAAGAAGCGGAATTTATTTACGTCCACAATTAATGTAAATGATAGGAAGTCCTTTCTGCAAGAATTGGGCTTGAGTTTAGCATTGTACTGGAGTGAAAGTGTACGAGAAGGAGTACAGGCAGAAAGATAATAGAACCAATCGAAATGTGGTGCTACAAACGAATGCTTTAGATTAGTTGGGCGGGTTACGTAACGAATGACGAAGTGCTGAAAAGAATTGGGAAGGACAGGAATTTCTCACATATCTCGATTAAGAGAAGGAATCGGGTGTTGGGACACATCCAGAGACAACAACGAATTGTCTTTTTTTCCCTTTATTGTTATTTTAATACCAATGTACAAAACCATCGGTAGGCTGGCAGCAGCCTCTTACGCCGCTCTTGAGACGAGTGGCTTGCAAACATGAACATAAAGATTTTAAACAAACGATGACAAGACATTAAAAACATGATGTCGTTAAAAACATTGACGGAAATAAGTTTGTTGGTGATACAATACAGAGAAAGACGATAAAACACATGTAGTCTGTTAAAATCGTTGGGCCACGGGCACTTAAAAAAAAAAAAACAACACATAGTGAGAAAACCCAATAGTGGACATATGAGGAAGCACTGAAGACACTGTTAGAAACGTATGGCGGCGGCGCTTGTTTGTATGACGGTGGACGCACTGTTCAAATCAGACACTGATGCACTGGAGACACAAAACACGAGGCCAAGCACTAATTAACACAGAGGACCCCGCGGGGGAGGGGAGTGTGGGGATGAGGTGTCAGAAGCGCTGGAGGAGGGGGAAGGGGGTAGGAGTGGGGAGGGAGTGTAGGGACTCCAGGGGATGGGGAGAGGAGGGGGAAAGGGAGGGGAGGGGAGGGGAGAGGGCGCGCTGAATCACTGGGAGAACATCAGGGCTGATAGTAGGGAAGATATCGTCAATTTAGCGTAGAAGGGAAGTGTGTATAGTAAAGATCGGAGAGGGAGACCGAGGGACGAATACAGTAATCGAGTACAAAAGAATTTAAGTTTCCCCTTGTTATTCAGAGATGAAGAAGCTTGTACAGGACTGGGAAGCGTGGAGAACTTCATCAAACCAGTTTCAGGACTGAAGACCACAACAATAACAATGACTTCGGTAGTGTTATTTATCATATAAACTTGAAGAACCGTGGTCGGTGTTGTATTTGCTACGATAATGAGTTCACTTTGCTGTTTATAGTAACTTGCCCGCATTCCTAGTTTCTTATTCATTATTAGACATACTCCTGCGTTCCCGATAACTGATTTTGTATTTATAACCCTGTACTCACTTATCCAAAAATGCTGTTCTTCCTGTGGTGTCGCACAAGTCTGAAGTGCGCGCCACGTACTTTCGCCGCGCGCCGCCATGCAAGCACGGCGCGGCGTTCTTACGACGTCGGCCACTAGCGCCCTCTGCTGCAATCCCGCTCGTGGCCACCACTGAACTGCATCGGTCACTCGGGATTAGGACAGACATTAGGACTCATCACTAGGCAGGCATCTATCTACTTAAACTATGTATCTGCATTCCACTAGTCTGCTGACCTCCAAGTTAAGTATTGTATTATTTCTACGAAATATATATCTTTTTCTAATCTAGCTTAGTGTTTCTAGTTTCTGTTGTCCCACTGGCTGGTTGCCGCGGTGGAGTAGCCGAGCGGTCTAAAGCGTCTCGCTGCGGAGCGCGCGGTTGCTTGCCGTGGAGGTTCGAGTCCTCCCTGGGGCATGGGTGTGTGTTTTTGTCCTTAGGTTAGTTTACCTAGGTTTAAGTAGTTTGTAAGCTACGGACTGACGACCACGCAGTTTGGTCCGATAGAATTACAAACATTTGAACATTTTTGAACTGGCTGGTCACCTCAGACTCTGTACCCCCAAACGCGTGCATCCTATTTCCCTGTGTCGGTCTCTCTTTACTCTGCCACCGACACTTAGGACAACCGGCGGCAACGAGTCACAAAACTTCTTGCCACTGAACTTCACTAATCCCCACCATATATTCCTTATTTCAAAATGTCCCTCCAAGGGGCTCACGGTTCTTTCGTGTCTTTCGTGAGTACGAGCGTGGCGAGCATGGGGCCCAGAGCTAATAAAGTATTTCTTCCTTCTTTCCTCCCTGGACTGCATTTCCTTTCCCCTCCCCTCCTTTCGTAATAATCACTCCTTCCCGTCACCACTGGGGGACTGACGATCTTAGCAGTTTGGTCCCCCTGTCCTAAACAATCAACGAACCAACCATCATTACAAAATCTTCAACTTACGTACCAGATTAAAGAATAAAACATTCCATGCTCCGATTTGTACAATGGCTGTTTTGTTTCCCTTTACCACGACATCCTCCTGAGTAGTCCTCACCCGGAGATCCGAATGGGAGACTATTTTACCTTCAGAATATTTTATCCGACAGGATGGCATCATCATACATTCATACAGTAGAGTTGCATGTCTTAGGGAAGAGTAACGAATGTGTCTTCCCCTTGGTTTCAGCCGTTCGTAGTAGCTACATTGTAAATCCACGTTAGATGTTGCTACAATCCCAGTTCAGTCAATCACCCACATAGTTGTCCCTGTAACTACTGAAAAGGCTACTACCCATCTTCTGGAACCACATGTTTGTCTGGCCTTTCTACTGATACCCCTCCATTGTGGTTGCACCTACGGTATGGATATACAGTGTGTTTGCCTCTGTAACTTATAAAATAATAGGTGACGGGAAATTTTTTATTTTATTTTATTTATTTATTTTTATTTCTTTCTTTTATGGGACTTAACTACGGGGTTATTAGTCCCTAAGCTTACAAACTACTTATGAACTAGCTAAGACTAAGGACGGCACAAATATCCATGCCCGAAGGGGGATTCGAACCCCCGACCGCAGTGGCCGTGCAGACCGTGACTGGAGCTCCTCAGTCCCCTCGGCCACCGCGGCCGGCCGGGAAATTTTAATGCGGTAGGTCAACACAAGAAATGTTACACTTTCTGCGGAGCTATGAACATAGTTTATTGTATCATTTTCCAAAGAGTTACAGCACAAAGATATAATTTTTAAGTGGAACAATAGTTTTTCCTATCCTGCATTGGAATCGTTGAAACCAGCTGCGTCCAAATCAATTTAAACGACATTCACATCACTGTTGGTTTGGGAGCTACAACCCTTCAAAGTTTCAGGTGCAGATACCACAAACGCTGTGCATAATGCAATGCGCCTTCTAAATGTGGTGCGGCCGAGTTGTAACGTCGCCGATGTCACGGAGCGAGAAGCTTCCTCGATGCGCTGTTAGACTGCCGACTGTCGCTGCACACGGCCGTATACCCGACAGATGGAGCCACACAAACAACCGGGGCTCAATATACCACAGTTACTGACATTGGATGACGATGGCATACACGAACGAGTACGTTGACATGTTTCTGATGCTCGGCGAGTCCCGACACGATGCCACTGAAGCCGCCACGGCGTTTGCCGTGATATATCCTAGGCGAAGAGCCCTGGCAGCCATTACGTTCTTACGTGCCGAACAACGACTTCGGGAAACAGGCAGATTGGTAATGCGCCGCAGTAACAGACGAAGACCTGCAAGAAGTGAGGAGACCGAGGTGTTCGTTTTAGCTGCACTACACCATGTTGCTCATGTCAGCTTACGAGCCATTGCTGCAGTCGCTGGTGTCAGTCTCACATCTGTGTGGCGTATAGTACACGGTCATAGGTTTCACCCGTACCGCCTGTCACTGACCCAGGAGCTGCATGGGAACGGTTTCCGTGCAAGAGTGACATTCTGTGAGTGGGCCATGCGTAATTTCACGCTGGAGTCTTTACAAAGTGTTATGTTCTCTGATGAGTACACGTTCACAAATTATGGTGCAGTGAATCGCCATAACATGCACTACTGGGCCGCAGACAATCCTCGGTGGGTACGACCTGTCGACTGTCAACGTAGGTGGTCTATTAACGTGTGGTATGGAATCCTTGGGGATGAAATCATCGGTCCACACTACTTCCCAGGTACACTGGCAGGTGAGTTATATCGCGCTTTTATAGCCGACAGTTGGGTGGTCTCCTTGAACATGTGTGTCTACACACGATAGTCCATATGTGGATGCAGCACGATGGTCACTCAGCCCATTCTGTGCGTGCTGTTGTGGAAGAACTAAACAACAGGTTTGCAGGAAGATGGTTGGGGCGCCATGGTCCTCATTCATGGCCCGCAAGGTCGCCCGATTTAACACAGGAGATTTATTTTTGTGGGGATATCTAAAGGATCGTGTTTATGTCACTGAGCCCACATCCCCAGGTGATCTAAAACGGCGCATCGAGGACGCATGTCGCTCCGTCACACCGGCGATGTTACATCTCGTCCGCAGATCCTTTCGACGGCGCATTGCATTATGCATTGAGGAACAGGGACACACATTTGAACATCTCATGTAAATCAACTTCCCACCGCCATAACATCCATCACCCACCACACAGTCATGTATTATGTACAGCGTGTGGTATCTGCCCCTGAAACTTTGAATGATTGTAGCTCCAAAACTAACAGTGATAGGAATGTAGTTGAAATTCCAATGCACAATAGAAAAAAACTATTGTTCCATTTAAAAAAATTATATCTTTGAGCTGTAACTCTTTGGAAAATGATACAATAAACTAGGGTAAGGTGGTATAATTTCGATATAGGTACAATTCCGATCAACGTAAGTTTTCGCGCCATTTTTCTCTCTCGTGGTGTCTCGTTGTGTCGCATTGCAGTGTAGCAGGTTTCTACAGCTCCTCCTGTCTTTTCCAAGAATACACCGCTTTGCGGTAAGGAGATATAAATTTTTTCCCTTCAAAGAGGTAAGTGAAGCTACTTAGTCTAACGCGCTCTTATAAATTATCTAGTTAAGGGTGATTGGATTCGCTGGCAAAAATGCAACGTTTGGTACCACGAAGTATGCGCTGGTGCGTGACAGAAAAAGTGCTTTTTTATGTGGAAGATGCCCGTAATCAAAACTGTACGAGGAAGTGATCACAATTGTACCTAGTGTGGTACATTTTCGATCGATTTTCACCTTTTTTGTGTTTATACCAACATTTGTAACTGTATAATATTTGTGTTACATATTCATTAAACATCCAAGAACAAGTACCATAGTTAAAATTATTCCTTTTGTCAATTTGTTTCCAGTTATAATAACATTTGTCCGAAATGATCGAAATTGTACCACCTTACCCTATGTTCATAGCTCCACAGAAAGTGTAACATTTCTTGTGTTGACCTACCGCATTAAAATTTCCCGTCACCTATTATTTTATAAGTTACACTTAGTGAAACACCCTGTACGTATCGCTGAGGCACGGAGGCCACTCTGCCTCGTCAATGTCTGTGGTTAATGAAGCATATCAGAATAAAAATTATGCTCTTATTTTCCATTATTAATGCCTTTCAATTTGTTTAGTAAATTAAGTATATACTTTTTTGTTACCAACTGAAATGCTAACAACAAAGTAATATCTATTAGAGCTCAATACTGATTTTCGTTCCTCTTATTCTTTGGATAAACAAAGCTAGAGAATATGGAAAGGGTGTTTAATAGCGTGGAGATTAAGCCTGTGTACGCTATAGTAGCGGCAGAATTCTGCAACATCATTTAATAGCACTAGATTGCAAATAGCCTGATTGTCTCGTTTTATTGGTAAGCTTTAGGGAGGCTGACAGATATGCAGGCTACACTAAGCCTGTCGAAAGAAGAAGCAGTGACTGCTGGCCTCAAGATAAATATAAGAAAAACAAAGGAAATGAGAGTGAACTCGGTGAACATGGAGGTGCCATTGTGATTAGGGAAGCAGCAGGTGGAGACTGTCAACTCATTCTCGTATCTGGATAGTGTAGTGACAGAAGATGGTGGAGCTAGGGATGACGTGAAGAACCGCATAAAGAAGGCAAATGCTCCCTTCATACAATTGTATCCAATTTGGAAAAACAGAAATATTACGCACAAAACAAAAATACCTATTTTTAATACAAATGTGAAAGCTGTACCCGCCGGCCGCGGTGGCCGAGGGGACTGAGGCGCTCCAGTCACGGTCTGCACGGCCACTACGGTCGGGAGTTCGAATCCTCTCGGGCATGGATATTTGTGCCGTTCTTAGTATAAGGTAGTTGATAAGTAGTTTGTAAGTTTAGGGACTGATGAGCCCGTAGTCAACAATAACAACAACAACAAAGCTGTTCTTCTGTACGCCAGTGAAAGCTGGATAGTGGATAAAAAGATAACATCCCAGTTCAAATGTTCAAATGTTTGTTAAGCTTATGGGACTTAACTACGGGGTCATCAGTCCCTAAACTTACAAACTACTTATAAACTACTTACGAACTAGGACGGCACAAATATCCATGCCCGAGGGGGTATTCGAACCCCCGACCGTAGTGGCCGTGCAGACCGTGACTGGAGCGCCTCAGTCCCCTCGGCCACCGCGGCCGGCGCATCCCAGTTACAAACCTTCATAAATAGATGTCTCCGACGCATTATGAGTATCTGGTGGCCAGAAAAAATAAGTAATGAGGAGCTCTGGCGAATAACAAATCAGATACCTATAGACCAGATACGGGAGAGAAAGTGTGGGTGGTTGGGACACACATGGAGGAAACCAGATGGAGCTATTGAGAAAAAAGCACTGGAATGCAATCCCCAAGGAACAAGGAAGAGAGGAAGACCTAGGGGCAGACGGAAGAGGACAGTTGAAAGGGAAGCAAAGAAAGCTGGCTAGACCTCGGCAGAGCTGAGGCAAATGGCCAAGGACAGAGGTGAATGGCGAACTCTCCTGGATGCCCTATGCCCCCATAGGAGCCAAAAGAATTAAGTTAGGGAGGTGAATAAGGGACGGGAGGGTGAGAAGATGTACATTTACAGAACAATATACCTCCTTTGTTGTACCGAATGCGTCTGCCATGTCTCACTGAGTTTGGATACGTAACGCTACTGATGACAATTTGTTCATCGGATGGTGGTTTAAATTATACAGTGTATAAACAGTATAAGCCGCCAAAATTATACAGATGATACATCTCTGGGTGCTTGACAAAAAAGTCTAATGAAATATGGTTGTATCATATACTTTATTTTTGTATTCGTAAAAAAAAAACAATATTTGTAGAACTGATGACAAGCGTATTTCTGTTTACAGTGTCGACTGACGATATACGAGAGAGCCCTGTAACCGCGTGTCCTATCCGCGCAGCCAGCACGCACCTGGGGATGCGAGAGGGCGTGCGAATGTACTACGCGACGAGAATCGTAAACATCGAACGTGTACAACGACGCGGCATGGCGGCTAGGGGCTGCTGAAACATGCAATTTCAACAGCCATTGGGTTGTCAAGAATTTGTAATACATTTTTCATTAACAATAAATGAAGTAGATGCAGACTTTTCTCTTTTACAGTACCATTATGAAGGTAGTGGCAGTAAAGAAATGCTAATATCAAAGAAAATGTGTTTCCCTTGGTACAAAATCAACCAGTTACCTGGTAATTGTGCATTACTTAAAATCAACCATTTCATCTTTTTACTACAGAACTGTATAAAAAATTACATTCCGTTTATTTTCCTTTTGTATAACACTAACTAAAATGAAATCGAAATTACTTTGTTTCCTCTTACACAATACCATTCGATCCTACACACGCTTCATGACAGCGAACACAGTTTCCACGCATTCGTTCACACACATGTATATTTGCCTTATAGTATGGGCAGTATCGAAAACCCTGTGCATAAATTCGTGAAAATTCTTAACTTGGTAAGCATAAACCATTTCCTTCTTTTGTCCCAGAAGTAAAAATCCTATGGACTTAAATCAGGGCTGTGTGATGGCGATCGACGTGAATCCGACGCCCGATCCATCTTCCTGGAAATCGTCCATCCAAAAATCTGCGTACTCTGTGACCAATTTGGGATGGAGCACCATCGTGAAGTAAACACATGTTATGACATATACCTAACGGAAAACTTCTAACAACGTTGGTAACAAATGTTACCTCTAGAAACGTTCGGTAACAGTTACCAGTCAAACGTGCAGGTAAACCATAAGGGCCAATAATATAAAGATCGAGCATACCCGCCCACAAATTTACGAAAAATCGTAGCTGAAAATGTGTTGCCACTACATGGCAAGAATTGTGTACATACCACGTGTGCGTGTTACGGAAATTAGTTATTCCGTCGCGCGTGAATCACTTCATCTGTGACGAGTAACTTGTTGACAAAATCATATTCAAATTCAAATGTTCAAATGTTTGTATAGCTTATGGGACTTAACAACGGGGTCATCAGTCCCTAAACTTACAAACTACTTATGAACTAGCTAACACTAAGGACGGCACAAATATCCATGCCCGAGGGGGGATTCGAACCCCCGACCGTAGTGGCCGTGCAGACCGTGACTGGCGCGCCTCAGTCCCCTCGGCCACCGCGGCCGGCACAAAATCATGCCGCGCACAGTGTAACAAACACCATTGGTGGGAGATGTTTCTAGTACTCTGAGTAGGATCCTCCTGGATGCGGTCCAGAATGCTTTCCTCAGCTTCCAATATGTATGATCGGCGCGTTGTGGGCCTCTGCCTTCTGCGCGAGGCAGTAATGAGCAAGTATTTTTCAGTCAAAGGAAATTAAATACGTGCTCGTATGTTTTATTCTGTCATGATGTAACGAAAAAAGAAAGCATACCAGAACAGAAGATACGTTTTGCACACAGACGAACATGCAAAAAGGTTCAGGTGACTACTGTATTTTATTAAGAAGTAAATGCACAACAGTCGCGTGCAAGTACAGAATTACAATGACACAAACCTTAGATGAACAACAGCAAATGTCTCTCGTTGCAGGAAGTCGTCATTGTGGGATGCGTTATCAATAAATTCGTGCAGCTGCCCTCGCAACTCATTTTGCCGTGCCATAAATTAAATGAATATTGCATAGTTCACCAATAGTAAATATCCCTTCCATTCTAACAGTTAACACTGCAATGGTCGCGTCACTAGGAGGAACATTGGTGGTCGCGATGTATCTATGGAATACAGGGTCAACTTTTCACAGTTAGCTTTAATTAATCTTATATTTTTTCAGTGAATAAGTTAACAAATCGAGGGAAGAACAAATAAGTATTACAACAGCAGCAACAGAACATTTATTTTATGAAAATTAACGATAGAAAGTTTAGGTCCGCCTTCGCGCTGGTTGCCTATTCCGGGATATGTATCTGTGAGATCCTACGCGACCATAGTAGTGTTAACAGAGTTGCAATAACGCCTGCACAGGTTACCCGACGACTGTCGTCGCTCGGCGTATTACAGTGACTCAGCCACTCAGGCCGTAGCTGCCTATGTGTTTACAATTCACACTTGGGATGTCAATACACACAGCGGGCAATAACAGGAACCGATTGCTTACGTACACTGCCAAGTGCCTACTTTTCCAAAAACATTATCCTGAGACGAACTGTTGTTTTCCTGGGACAACCGTAGGAATTACGCAAATATGTTACTAGACTTTTCTGTCAAGCACACCGAGATGTACTATCTGTATAATTTTGGTGGCTTATACCGTTTTACCCTGTATAACTTAAATTCTATATTAAGTCTTCGTTCAGCACCGCAAGTCACGATTTATTTTCTATTTATTTTGCAGTGATCGGTAGCAAAATTAACATGACACTTCAGTGCTGAAGTAGAGATATGGACACAGTACATACCAATTTTTCAACTGACTGGATGTGATAAGCCACCTGCACCACGACCTAGTCAGGAAAGAAATGTAGATTTATAACTTTATATTATAATTTCACCGTTGATCGTGGAATTAACATTGAATTTTGAGTACTTGATATTTTGACCGTGTGACTTTCTTTAAAAAAAAAAAAAAAAAAAAAAAAAAAAAAAAAAAAAAAAAAGGACAATAAAATGAATACATGGTACGTAAAATTTTCTCTAACGAGACACGAACCTTTTACTAAAGTGGCATGGTTTGCGTTCTTCAGAAATATAGACTAGCATACGTTTCCTGAAAAGGATTGTACAAAGCGAAGTGCAGTGGTTAGGACAAAGGTCTCTCATTCTGGAGGACAACAGTTAAAATCTCCGTCTTCTCGTATTCCTTTGATTGTCCGTGGAAGAACCAGGGATTATTACTTGGAAGACAGAACGGTCTATTTTCCTGTGTGAGTGATTGCGCTAGGTGTTGTTACGTCTCTCCCTTCATCAAGGCTGAGGGTGCTGCAGTGCTGCAGGGCGGTACAGCGTCACGAGAGGGAAGTGAGCGGGCGATACGCCTTGGCCAGTGTGTACTCATCGCCGGCCCTTACTTCTTCTCACATACACACCTTCCGGCCTCGAAATTCAGTTTGGGATGAGTCAGGGATGTCCACTCATAAAAGTTTTAAAGCGTACTATCTAGAAATTTCCGAGGAAAAGGACACTAAAGTTGAAGGCCTACTAGTATCTTATATACTAGTCGATCAATTGCGAGGGTGAAGATCGGGGTGAGAGTTTAATTTTTAGGGAAAGATTAATTTTTAAAACTCACAACCACCAACTGCAAACCAAATTCCTAAACATGTAAAAATGCTGGAACTGTGATTGCTACTGTTTGACTCGTTTTCTAGTGGATGATATCACACATTCGCAGCTTTCCTTCCCTGTATATGATTAACAAAACAAATTCATAATAATGTAAGTTCATGAGAGAAAAGGGTGTACTAACTACTATTTTTGAAAACACGTGAAAGTTCACTTTATGTTGTTTATTACACCATATTAAAACTCTGTGGCTGATACGTTTGTACGTCGACACATTTCTCAAATAAAGTTATAGCTCGTGAGCCCCCAGACAAAAATGAATATTCGTCGCAAATCGTTTTCACACCATGTGGCTGTCTCAAACACCATTTATGTTCATGCCTGTGCGACGACACGTGTTACACTAACAAAACACAGTCACTTTAATTCAGTGCGATGCACACCTTGTTGCACCGGCTAAATATTCACAACACACAGTAGCACTCGATTCAACTTGGTGCAGTCTAAGAAGAGCAACCACACGTGGCGATTGCCACACAAAAATCTAAAGTCTCCACCTGGAGATCCACATGCTGACTGCATGCAGAGCGATGCCGCCCGGCCAGCTACCCCACTTGCTCCCGACTCGTCACTTCCTGCCCTCGCGCACGCCAAAAGCCCAGCTGCCCGGGTTTTTTCCCTACGTCATCAACTTCCCCATGTGAGCTGTTCTAACCGACTTCCAACGTACAGCGCTCAGCCAATACATTTCTAAAACTTTACTTAAAATCAAAATAATTACACTACACATTAAACAAATTTCTTATGTTTTTATATTGGTATACACATCCTTTGCACTATTTATTACAATCGTGCAACTTCTTATATCACAGATAAGTGATTTAACTGAATATTTCGAGATAAAATACTCAAGATTATTTGAAAATAAAATGAGCAATAGTTAATATATTACTTTTATAAACAAACATTGCCATGCTAGTTGTGTAACTGTCTTGTATTAATTGGTAATTTATTACTTTTCATTGTCAATTAAACATATTACGCCAGATGTGACTATATCAGCTAATGTATTGTTTATTTGTCAACAGGCTATTTTGTAATGAGGGCCTTAAAGGTTCCTAACTGCAACGTATTACTTCAAATGCAAGTAGTATTAGAATATTTTATTTCACGCTGTGCACTGCACTGCACGTGGCACTCGCCATTGTCCCTCTCTCCCCTCACCGGAAACGAACCTGGAAAATCCTAAGCTGGAACAAGCCACCAACGTCGGCCTGCTCGCTGGCCTCCCGTTAGCTACAAGCACACAGCAAATCTCAACGTGGAGAATTTCTACCTTTGGCCTAACTATAAATGTTGTCACCCAACTGCGTACATACATTGCTACCATAATTAATAAGATTAAAATTGTGTAACATTTAGTGCATTGGCATGGTCAATGTTTGCAGTGGACTTCATACTGTTTAATTATCAAATGCTATGAATTACCAGTATTTATATTGGGCGGTAATCTCACACAATGAATTACAGCAGGGTGGCAAAATGCCACGTGGATGACCAGGGTCGATACTATCTTTGAGAAATTTGTTATTTTTATTATTTGTTTTCTAAATTAATGTAATTTTTAACTCTTTCAGACCTGGCGTCCAATATATTGGACACTGAATTTTTATTGATTTTAGAACACTAGACGATTTCGCTTTACATTGAAACCCAGTGGCCTGTTTACTGGACGTCTGTCGCTTTAGTTTCGTGCTTGTTGCTGCCATCTGTCACCAGAATGGCGTGCTACAATGAAAAACAGTGAACATGGGGGACCCCTTGCGGAGTGCATTGGACTTGATACCAGTAGCTGAAATTATTTTATATATTAATTTATGAATTTTGCACAAATTCCACTTTACGACTTAAGTTACAGAATCAATATGGAGTGACATATATAAATATTGAATTCTTATTTCACGTCCTTAACTGCCATCTAGGATCGGTGTCTAATTTATTTGACTTTTTTATTTTGGAAAGCAAGTACGAAAAAAATGTCTTACAGACATGAAAAAGTGCAAGAATATGTTTTATTCCACTTTTAAAATAATTCAGGACTGAAGGGGTTAAATAAAATTAGTGATATAAAATATTATCAATTACATAATAAAGAAAAGAATTTTATTTATGAAATGCCGGTTACAGCTAATTAAAATGTTAATTACAATATTTTCTTTTTAAAAAGTCGTATAATTCCAAATACATTTTAAAATTAATGTAAGCAGATTGGAGTGTTAAACAATACTGTAACTATAATTTTATTAAAAAGTTAGGCGATCTTGTGAGCTTTGGTAATGTTATAAAATGCGGTGTAGAGGAGCCGGTTTTTGCATGGAAAAGCAAAGTATAGCTGTAGCTCTATTGTATGTATAAAAACATTCAGACGGTCAGAAAGAGTCAAATAAATAATAAAAATAAAGTGTTTACTACAGTTGGGTTCGAATCTGGATCGACCAAAAGGCAGGCGAACGCGCTACTACCTGAGCCATTCGACTGCACTACCAGCCGTTCTTGTCGACTACTCTATCACGTTTATATGTGCTGTGCTTCAAACTTTAGAACCCTTGTCTCAGGAATTTTCCGGATAGTGCGCTTTATGGCTTCTGTGAGTGAATATCCTTGAGGTATTCTACTATCCTGCCAAGTCCCACCGTGAACTGAATTTACGAGACCGGATCTCCCTATGTGACTGGAATCTTGGCCCGCATTCCCTAACGGCAAAGCTGTGGGAGGACAACCTTCCAGCTGCCCATATTCGATTTTCTCTTTGCGTCGTCCACCATTCCGGAGACGCAGTTCGACTGTGGCGTTTAACTGAAATGTTGAGTGACTCTGCTTTCGGCCTGTTGGGTAGCTCTACGTTTCTCGAACGTCCTGTGTTGACTGTGACTTACATTCCAAATTTTCTTGATTCACGTCCGTTGCTTGACTCAGTTAAGTCGCAGTTTTGATGGCATCACCTAGCTGAGCCTTCCAGGCACATTTCAACTGTAAAAGATAGTTTCCCCTTATTTGTAGCTGTACTAATTTAGGGGACCCAACTGTCAGATCTGTAAAAGCAAGCCGCGGTGGAGTAGCCGAGCGATCTAAAGCACCCCGCTGCGGAGTGCGCGGTTGCTCGCCGTGGAGGTTCGAGGGGGTTGGAACACTTGCGGGGAGTGACACTTGCGGAGAGTGACACTTGCGGGGAGTGACACTTGCGGGGCCATTGGGCGGCTGATGGCTTTTCTTGGGTACAGGCACACCAACAAGTCTAGCATTGCTGTTGTCAAGTTTCCACACTGTCAACATAACACTAAACTCAGTGAAATTGTACAACCCTTTGCAAGCTGAAGAGCAATATAGTAACTTGTTCTAACTACATATTAATTCGTTGAGTGTTCCCCCTGAAAACAAAAAGGTATTTTAATAGTGATAATGTTTGGAGAGTTATTAAGACATTCTCTGCTACTACAAGACGACTTTCCACAGTCACACCTCTTAAAGCATATTATTCAGAACACTAAGCATATCAAGACATCTGCGCAAGCAATAAATATGTTAGGCATCCTGCACAGATACGTTGACGTAATTGGCCGCTATGTAGTTAACCCCACTATCACGCAACTTCCATTTCTTTAAAAATAGCTACTATGCTTCTTAATAGGAGACGTAACCTTAAACCTTCAATTAACAAACGTTAATAATAAGTCAATGAGTATTTTACATATTTGAAGCGTTTATTCGTAGAACCCAAACCGATTTGGCTGTATTCGAATTACAAATACATCTAAGATAAATTCTATTTTATATCACCGACATATAGAACCATTTTTACTCCGAACTTGGCATAAACCAACAGGGAGAAACAACTTCCAAGACTTCCAGGAAAAATGAAGCGAAATTGGCAGCCAATAGTTGGTTATAAATTACATTGACTGTTAACTGTATAAATATAAATTACGGAATACGCGGAACTCCTGTTCAGTACAGTCAAAAAGCTCTAAGGAAATAGGCAGTGGTTTACAATCAGATATCCGTATCACTCTCCTCCTCAAGAAGTCTGTGTGAAGATTTATATTCAGAACATTCAAGAAAAAGGCTGCTGTGGTGTTGAAACTACAAGAAGCAGCTCGTTTACTCAGGAAGGGAAAACGTTATGGTGCCCGTAAATTTGAATGGCTGTATCTCTTGTAGTAACATTCATTTTTTGATAAAATGTTAAAATCCAATATACCAGAATTTTGTTTTTCTAAACTCAGTGCCAACTTTTTTTGTCGAAATTTTTGCAGGACGTAGTATTGACGTGATTTCATACTTCTGTGCATTGATGTTATCAAATATGTAATTTGTGTCACAAATTGCGCGGCCGGTCCGGTCGGAGGTTCGAGTCTTTCCTCGGACATGGGTATGTTTGTTTGTACTTTGTCTAAGTTATTTTAAGTAAGATTAAGTAGTGTGTAAGTCTAGCGACCGATGACCTAAGTAGTTTGGCCGCATAAGACTACAAATATACACGTAATTTATTTTACTTCTGATCCACCTCGCTCGGTGGGCTTTTCCGTAAATACGGCAAAGGTAGCGGCTGGAGGGCGTGGACTAGGGATGGTGTATCCCTACTTCTGGAACACCCTGTTGACTACCTGTAGCGTCCGGGTCTACCCGCAAGTGTCTACACATTCCCTTTCCCCGCAAGTGTCACTCCCCGCAAGTGTCACAAACTCGGTTCGAGTCCTCCCTGGGGCATGGGTGTGTGTGTGTTTGTCAGTAGATTAGTTTACCTAGGTTTAAGTAAAGTGTAAGATACGGGCTGATGACCACGTAGTTTGGTCCGATAGATTTACAGACATTTAAACATTTTGTAAAAGTAATCATTCAATTGTCAGAGTTGAAGGGCATGAAAGAGATGCAGTGGTTGGAAAGGGAGTAAGACAGGGTTGTAGTCTTTCTCCATTGTTATTCAATTTGTACATTGAGCAAGCTATAAAGGAAAGCAAGGAGAAATTTGGTGAAGGAATTAAAATTCAGGGGGAAGAATTAAAAACATTGCGTAATTCTGTCAGATACAGCAAAGGACCTGGAAGAGCAATTGAACGGAATGGACAGTGTGCTGAAAGGTGCATATAAGATTAACATTAACAAGAGCAAAACTAGGTTAATGGAGTGCAGTGTAAGAAAATCAGGAGATGCTGAAGGAATTAGATTGGGAAACGAAGCAATAAAGGAGGTAGATGAGTTTTGTTACTTGGGCAGTAAAATAACAAATGATGGTCGCAGTACAGAGGATATAAAATGCAGAATGACAATGGGCAGAAAAGCGTTCTTGAAAAAGAGAAATTTGTTAACATCGAATATTGATTTAAGCCTAAGGAAGTCCTTTCTGAAGGCATTTGTATGGAGTGTTGCCTTGTATGAGAGTGAGACATGGACGATAAACAGTACGGACAGGAAGAGGATTAAGGCTTTTGAAATTTGGTGCTACAGAAGAATGCTGAAGATTAAGTGGGTGGATCGCGTAACTAATGAGGAGGTACTGAACAGAATTGGGGAGAAAAGAAATTTCTGGCATACCTTGACTAAAAGAAAGGATAGATTGGTAGGACACATTCTTAGACATAAAGGAATTGTGAATTTAGCATTGGAGGGAAGTGTGTGGGGTAAAAATCGCAGAGGAAGACCAAGAGATGGATACAGTAAGCAGATTCAGACAGATGTAGGTTGCCGTTCTTATGTGGAGATGAAGAGGCTTGCTCAGGATAGGGTATGGTGGAGAGCTGCATCAAACCAGTCTCCGGACTGAAGACCACAACAACAACAATCATTCAAGTTCCAGCCTGCACTGTCAACACGTTCCACATCTTATCTTCATTTACTTTACCTGTTTTTCAGTAGTGGAGACTTTTTGGCATGGGGATCGCTACTTACATAAGTCCAAGCACTAAATTTGAGTTTGCTTATGTATCGAGTAAAGTACGGGTGGAGGTTCGTTAACCTACCGTGCGCGTTTTAATAAAATTGCGCGATTTGTAGTACGTGTCGGTGCACTTTACTTTGCTGCCACGGGTGATTTACTACAAGATTAGGACTTGTTCTCATACGCTGGTGAAAATTATTATTATTCAGAATGAAACTTCCTGGCAGATTAAAATTGTGTGCCGGAACCGGGACTCGAACCTGGGACCTTTGCCTTTCGCGGGCAAGCGCACTACCGACTGTGCTATCCCGACACGACTCACGATGCCGCCTCACAACTTTACTTCCGCCAGTACTCCGCTGCAGAGTGAAGTTTCATTCTGGAAACATCCCTTAGGCTGTGGCTAAGCCATGTCTCCACCATATCCTTTCTTCCAGGAGTGCTAGTATTGCGTGTTTGCAGGAGAGCTTCTGTGAAGTTTGGAAAGTAGGAGGCGAGGTACTGGCGGAAGTAAAGTTGTGAGGCGGCATCGTGAGTCGTGTCGGGATAGCACAGTCGGTAGTGCGCTTGCCCGCGAAAGGCAAAGGTCCCAGGTTCGAGTCCCGGTTCCGGCACACAATTTTAATCTGCCAGGAAGTTTCATTATTATTATTGTTTACGATTTTTTTAAATTGCTGTGGTTTCTTCACGCCCGGGGTTTTCTACCTCATTTTATTTTATATACTGTTTGAATATTCGTCTAACACCTTTAAGTTGATCTGGTTTAAAATTCTACATCTACATAACAAATCTAGCTGCTCGTCTCTGAACCGCCTCTATGTCTTCCTTTAAACTGATCTGCTGCGGGTCCCGAACACTTGAGCAATACTCAAGACGTGGTCGTACAAGCGTTTTATACGCGGTCTCCTTTACAGGTGAAGTACATCTTCCCAAAATTCTCCCAATAAACCGAAGTCGGCTGTCTGCCTTACTCACAACTGTCCTTACATGCTCGTTCCATTTCATATCGCTCTGCAATGTTACGCCTAGATATTTGAACGACGCGACAGCATCAAGAAGCTCACTACTAATGCTGTATTCGAACATTATGGGATTTTTTTTTCTACTCATGCGCATCACCTTACATTTTTCCACATTGAGAGCTAGCTGCCAATCTTCGCACCAACTAGAAATTTTGTCTAAGTCATCCTGTATGCTATTACAGTGAGTTACAGACGACACCCTCCCATACACCACAGCATCATCAGCAAACAGCCGCAAATTACAACTTACTCTGTCCATCAGATCATTTACATAGATAGAAAATAATAGCGGTCCTATCACACTCCCCTGGAGCACGCCTGACGATACACTCGTCTCTGATGAACACTCGCCGTCGGGAACAACGTACTGCGTTCTATTACTTAGGAAGTCTTCCAGCCAGTCACAAATCTGTGAACCTATTCCATAAGCTCGTATCTTCGTTAGCAGTCGGCAGTGTGGCACCGCGCTGAACGCCTTTTTGAAGTCGAGAAAAACACAATCCGCCTCACAGCATCAAGAAGCTCACTACTAATGCTGTATTCGAACATTATGGGATTGTTTTTTCTACTCATGCGCATCACCTTACATTTTTCCACATTGAGAGCTAGCTGCCAATCTTCCCACCAACTAGAAATTTGGTCTAAGTCATCCTGTATGCTATTACAGTGAGTTACAGACGACACCTGTCCTGTTTTTATGTTGCATGTTGTTAGTATTTTGGGGATGAAGGGAAGCATCGTTGTCAGTTTGTGAGTGAGGCGTCAGTCAGCGGCGGCCACTGCCTCTGCCTGCTGCCTGCTGCCTGCGCGCCTCACAACAACAAACGTGGCGCCTCTGTAGCGGCGAGCGCTCTTCTGGGCTGCGCCGTGTCTCTTTTCAGTTGTGAACACACTTCCAGTCCTTATTGTTTAAAAGTACGGCCAAATACTTTCGATTTTATTAGGTCTTTTTAAAATATTGGTCTCCTCATTTTTGAACTGCCTGTTGAGAACTCGATTAATATTTATTTAAGTTTTTAGCAGCTACATTAATGGTGGCTACATTGTCTGATGTAGTGGCTAATTTTATTTTAATTCAAATGTTTGTAAAGTTATGGGATTTAACTTCGATCATTATCGGCCCCTAAACTTATAAACTACTAAAACTAACTTATCAAAATGTTCAAATGTTTGTAAATCTATCGGGGACCAAACTGCGTGGTCATCAGTCCGTAGCTTACAAACTACTTAAACCTAGGTAAACTAACCTAAGGACAACACACACAGCCATGCCACAGGGAGGACTCGAACCTCCACGGCGAGCAACCGCGCGCTCCGCAGCGAGACGCTTCAGACCGCTCGGCTACTCCACCGCGGCAACTATCTTATCCTAAAAACATCACACACACCTATGCCCGAGGGAGGACTCGAACCTCCTACAGGGAGCAAAAATGTTCAAATGTTTGTAAATCTTATGGGACTTAACTACGGGGTCATCAGTCCCTAAACTTACAAACGACTTGTGAACTACTTACGAACTAGGACGGCACAAATATCCATGCCCGAGGGGGGATTCGAACCCCCGCCCGTAGTGGCCGTGCAGACCGTGACTGAAGCGCCTCAGTCCTCTCGGCCACCTCGGCCGGCTACAGGGAGCAACCGTGGGGCAAGGGGAAACTACAGTTGTTACTTTTCCTGAGGACAATATGTGGTGATGGAGTCCTCTTGGGTAAAATATCCCGGAGATAAAATCGTCCCCAAATCGTAACTCCGGGCTGGGAGCCATCAGGAGAATGTCGTAATCAAGGAAAATAAAACCGTCATTCTACGGATCGGAGCGTGGAATGTTCTATCCCTTAATCGGGTAGGTAAGTTAGAAAATTTAAAAAAAGAAATGGATAGCTTGAAGTTAGATATGGTAGGGACTACCGACGTTCGGTGGCAGGTTTAAATAGGGTTATAAATACAAAATCAGTTGAGGGAACGCAGGAGAAGGTCTAAATAATGAAAAATAAAATACGAATTCGGAGAGGTTTATATGACAACTAGTCCAACCAATGATGATATAAATGAAGTTATTGAGACAGTTAAGAGAGAGGAAAACCTAACTGATGGGGTGACAGGAAAAGAAAGTGAAGGAAAAATAATAGATGAATAGCAACTGGGGACAAGGAATGAAAGAGGAAGTCGCTTGGTAGAATTTTGCGCAGAGCATAATTTAATCATCACGAACACTTGGTATAAGCACCATGCAAGAAATTTGTATACATGGGAGAGACTAGGTGACACCGGAAGGTACGAAATTGACTTTATAATGGTGAGACATAGATTTCGAAACCAGGTTTTAAACTGTAAGACATATATAGGAGCATATATAGACTCTGACCATAACTTACTAGTGGACCCGTGCGAATACTTCGCACCGTTGGTGGAATGACAAAAAAGTTGGAGGAAAAAATGGAAGTATAGTTGATTGTTCACGCATAGATTTCTTCAGAGTCAATCACGGCATCTGTTTAAAAGAGCAAGTAAAAGAGCTTGATCCGCTGAGTGTTGTTAGGTCAAAAAGAACTGCGTGCCTTAATTACAACCAAAGATATAGTAAAACAAATCGACTAAAATATTAAATAGAAGGAGAGAAGGATACTGCGTTTGAATAAAAATAAAGGATGGAGAGAATTTAGTTAATTCTGATACTTGATGACAAATCTGCGAAGGAATACCTTTCTTTTAAAGCAAAAATCAAGGAAATCGGTAGGATAGAATGGCCGACTGACTTTAGTTTACAGCAAGGACATCCCCATAAGAAATTTTCAGAAGGAAAATGCGTTTGATTATAGAAAATTGAAGGCGAGAGTTATGTAAATTCTGATACTTGATGACAAATATGTGGATGGATACCTTTCGTTTAAAACAAAAATGAAGGAAATCGGTCGCGTAGTTTGGTCTGGCCGACTGACTTTAGTTTTCGTAGATTCTTTTAATATATGATTGGTTTGGAAGTGTAGATTAAAACTTAAGATACTGCAAAAAGGTAGGAAAGTAAGGAGATGGAACCTAGATAAATTGAAGCAAGCAGACGTTGAGAATTTTATAGGTAGCAATGGGCAAAAATTAACCGAAACGGGCCGTGCGGAATGGCCGCGTGGTCTAAGGCGTCATGTTACGGACTGAGTGGCCGTTCCCGCCGGAGGTTCGAGCCCTCCCTTGGTCGCAGAAGATCATGTAGGTACAAGAACAGGGCCTAATAAAATCCTCTGATAACACTGGAGATACTGAACTTAATAGATGAAAGGAGTCAACATAAAAATGCAGCAAGTGAACGAGGGAAAAGGGAGTACAGATGGTTGAAAAATGAGGTTGGCAGGAAACGCAAACTGGTTAAACAGGAGTGGCTAGTGGCTAGAGGACAAATACAAATCAGTAAAAGAATGTATAACTGGGAGACAGATAGATACCGCCTACAGGAAAACAAAAGAGACGTTTGGAGGCAAAAAAAGCAGCTGGATGAATATCAACAGCTCAGATGGAAAACCAGTATTATGCAAAGACGGTAACGCTGAAAAGTGGAAGGAATATATTGAGGGCCTAAACAAGGGAAATAAACTTGAAGGCAGTATTGTAGACATGGAAGAGAAAGTCGATTAAACTGAGATAGGAGATACAATACTGCGAGAACAATTTGACAGAGCACTGAAAGATTAGAGTCGAAACAAGGCCCCTGGAATAGTAGATTTTCCCTCAGTAGTGCTGACATCTTGGGTGTAAAATGTATGAGACTGGGAAAATACCCTCAGACTTCAAGAAAAATTTAATAATCTCAATTCCAAAGAAAGTGAGTGTACCATAGTGTGAAAATTAAAGAACTATCCGTTTAATGAGTCACATATGCGAAATAGTTACATGAATTTAAAAAAAAAAAGGTATATCCTTGAAGTTACGTTAAGGAAAGGCAAACCCACGTTTTTAGCACTGGTGGATTTGGAGAAAGCTTTTGACAGTGTTGACTGGAATACCGTCTTTCAAATTGTGAAGGTGGCAGGGATAAAATATAGGAAATGGAAGTTATACATAACTTGTACAAAAATCAGACAGCAGTTAAAAGAGCCGAAGGGCATGAAAGGCACGCAGTGTTTGGGAAGGGGTGTAATATTAATGTAAATATTTACTAATTTCTTTTCGAATTATTGAATGCTTAATTTTTTGCTGTATTCGATATGTAAAAACTTTGAGCTATTGATTGTAAATTCTTTTTGTGAACTATAGTGCGAATTATTTTTGTAACTTAATGGGATTAATTTTTTTATTGTTTCAAATCCCCTAAATGGGATGGGTTGTCATCGCACCAGGCGGTCTTCAGCCGAGAGATACACAATAACAAAGATGAGGAGTACACAAATATGGTATAGGTGATAAAATAGGAGATAATTAGAATTTACATGGTAAAAGTGTTGAAGAAGCAATACATTAGTTATTCTGGAGAAAAGAATTCAGTATTTTCGCATGGAAACGACGACAATGTAAATAAAAAATAAATACAACAGACTCGGAGACACTGCAGCTTATATAACATTTAAAAGAAACCCAGTGTGTCGGCTGCCGGTTGGCCGTTCACTGTTCATAAAATAAAACACCACACTGAAAATACACAAAATTCCCGAAGCACTTGTTAAAAACACTGTAGATGATATGGATGGAGAGGGGGGAAGGGGGCACAAATGTTTGTATAGTCTATGGGACTTAACTATGGGGTCATCAGTCCCTAAACTTACAAACTACTTATGAACTAACTAAGACTAAGGACGGCACAAATATCCATGCCCGAGGGGGGATTCGAGCACCCGACCGTAGTGGCCGTGCAGACCGTGACTGAAGCGCCTCAGTCCCCTCGGCCACCGCGGCCGGCCAAGGGGGCAGATTGGGTGAGGGTGGTGGAAAAACACGGACAATTACAAACACACACGTCGGCTTCAGGTTGGCCGTTCGCTGTTGGTTTTAAAAACCACACTTAGTTAATACGGACTTGGACGTAGCACAAGAGTAACATGATGGCGATGAGTGATTGGGAGGGGAGCTAAGGAAGGAGGTGGGGGAGGGGAACGAGGAGGGGCCAGTGTAAAGGGTGGAGCTGAGGGAGGGAGGGGGCAACCCTTGAGGTGGCGGTATGTGATGCGGTCGTGGCCACAAGCTGTGGTACGTTTGGTGGATAGTATTAACTGTTTATCATGTGCTGTGATGGGAGTGTTATGGTAGGAGGGGTGTGTGGTCCAGGTACTGTAAGCCAGGAGCTAGTGGTGGTGTGGAGACCACTATTTTTTCATGGACGTCCGGGAATAGGGAATAATTAAAGTTATTATTATCAGGGATGGATAAGATATTGGACAGGAAGGAGGCGAAATGTTTAACCTTACTGGCATTATCCGGCAGGGCTGGTCGAGGTGGAGGAGAGGGTAGATGGATGTGGATTTCGAGCCAGTAAGGCGGTGGAAGGCGTTCCACTACAAGGACGAGTGGACAGGGACGTGGGCATTAAGCCGTGTAACTGTCTGACGCCAGTTCTGGCGTTTTTTGGCAGTCAGGAGGCTGCGCACATGTCGCTGGAGTTGCGGTGGAGAAGGAGTGGATCCTAGTCACGGGTGCAGAGAAAGGTGTGGTAGAGGTGGCGGGATTCCAATAGGAGCAGGACAGCCTGTGGAGGAATGGTGGGGTGGTGGGGCAGAATGGCTTTAACGGGAATATGGAAATGGATGGCGTCAGACAAGGTTGTTGGAGGAAGGAGGCAGCATGGGCAATGTCGTCAGGAAAATGGAGGAGAAGGGGGTGGCTTTCGAACTGGCAGGCGATATAGAGGTAAAAGGCATCCCAGCGTGCCCAGATGTAATCGTGGACGAGTTTGGGATGCGGAGACAGGCAGAGATTCTGGGGGTGACGGTCATTGGGGTTGAAGGTGAAGGTGAGGAAACTGGGGTTGAGAACACTGCCAATGGGGTCAAGGACTTCGTCAGTGACACACCCCAGGAGATTCGGAGATATGATGACGATCTCAGGGATAGTGTTGGGGGGGTATGGTGGGGAATGGGGACGATGTCGCCCCTAATGGTGGGAAGAAACTGATGCCATTGTAAGAAATTGGCAGGAGTATGGGAATGGATATTAAGGTTGCTGGCGATCACATAGGTCGAGAAAGTGCTATTGACGTGGGCTAGGAAGTCATAAGGGATGGGGGTGTGGGAACTGATATAAACGGTTGTGCAGTTAATGGTAAGGGAGGGGAGGAAGAGGATGTGGATTAGGTGTTCATACAGGATGTTCAGGAGGGGATGTGGCTGAACTGGGTGGTTCCAGAGGTGGCCAAAAGCCACTCCAACTCATTCAGGGGGAATGGGGAGAATCATGGCAGTAAAGGAGACAGGGGTTGATACTGACTTGTAGGTGAGGGAGAAGAAAGTTTCATTAAGGAGGAAGGCGTCTACGCAGTGTTCAGAGAGGGTGTTCAACAGTAAGAGTTTGTTGGTAGGGAGGGAGCGAGTGTTGGAGAACGAAAGAGTAAGTTGTTGCTGTGCCATGCTGAGTGAAAGGGAAAAGAGGGGAGGAAGAGAGGGGGAAGACAGGGGGAAGAGAGGGACTAAACTAGGGTTTGTTGGCGGTTGGTTCGGGAAAAGGAGTAATGGATGTTGTTTTGGGGTGTAGTGGCCTGAATGTCAAGGTTGAAGGGGGAGCGGGATAGCAATGGAGACTTGCTGAAGGGTATGGAGGTGTTGGAATAGGTCAATGTTCTGGAGGATGATGGTAAGTAAACGGATGATATCCTCTGCAGTAGAGGGAGGGCGCAAGGAATTATTGGCGGAATAGGGGGATCAGTGGGGTGGACAACCACAGTAAATTCTTCTTTGGTAGGAGGAGGGCGGGACTTGCATTTCTAGGTCAAGGTGGGGTGAGCTTTGCTGCAGGTGTTGCAGGCAGGGCGGGCAACGAGTTGGGGCAGGAGATGTGGAAATGGGGCCTTTTGTAATGTGGAAAGATGGGAGGGAGACTGCAGTTTCTGGTGAGGTGGTCATTGTAGGTTAGGAAGCAGGAGCAACAGTAGGAGTAGGATGGGGAGGGGCCCAAGAGGGTTTGATCTTATGGAGGCAGTAGTAAATGAGGGCTCTGTTGCAGAGGAGGTGGTTAATGTATGGCGCATCATCAGCGAAGATACGTACCAGGTATGGTGGGCCCATTGCATTAGTAATGCGACAGGCAGACTGGATGGATAAGCAATGATCCCGCTGGAGCTCCTCCAACACCTCTGCCTCTGTGATACCTGGGCTGATCTTGGTGAGCACAGACGTGAGGGTGGGAGGCCAGCTGGGTGGAGTGGGTTGGCGATGGGACTAAGGAGGGGTGAGGAGTGCGAGGATAGCATGGGAATCAAATTGGATGTGTGGTGTTTTTTGGAGGATCAAGTTGTGGAGGTCAGGGTTGGGGAATTTTAAGAGGATGGGGTCCCTTTGGGTGATGATTTGGGAGATGGGAGCAGAGGAGGCATACCGGTGGAACAGGAGAGTGAGGAAATGGGAGTGCAGAAATTGGGGGTTGGAAGTGTGGAGTGCAGGCGGTTAGGAGGAGAGGAGAGGTTGGAGAGGGGGCGGGGAGGCAGTCCCTAGGGGACCATTACTGACGAAATATTAAGTTCTATTACAAACGACAGCTAGTAATGGTTAATATTTCATTAAGTGAATTCCAACCGACAGATTTGATAAAACACTTCAAATGTATTCAATATTGTGTTGCATTCTTTAATTTTCACTTTATATTAATTATATGCCTAACGCAGAATTCAATGGAGAAATCGCTGTTGAATGTTATTCAAGCAATACAGAAATATGCTTTCACTTTAATAATAAACTTCACTCATGTAAACCTTTAACCACATGTTTTATTTAATTTATAATAGCATTGTTAATTGCCACATTTGTTATTTAAGTAATTAAGCTGACCTTAGGGTACCTTTTCACAGTACTGTATCGCCTTTCTCATCTTCATATACTTCCTCTTCCGTGTCTGCAATATTGCCTTAAAGTCTTTTCCATTGTATAGGCCTTCTATACATTCCTTCCACCTTTTAGCTTTCACTTTATTACTTAGTACCGGTTTTCCAACTGAGCTCTTGTTATTCATACGAATGCGTGATTCATAATATTTCATTTATTTTCATTTCCCCTAGTTATACATTATTCTGTTGACTTACATTTCTCATCTAGCCACTCCTGCTTACCCATTTAGCAGTTCCTGTCAACATCATTTTTAGCCTTCTTTACACTCTTGTGGCTGTTTTATTTGCTGGGTTTTTATATTTTCTCCTTTCATCAACTACATTCAGTATCTCCTATGATATAAATGATTTCTACTAAATCTTGTCTTTGTAGCTATTTTTTCCTCTGCTGCCTTTAATATTTCATCTCTCAAAGACATCCATCCTTCTTCTGCTTTATTACTTTCGACAGTTTCAGTCAGCCGTTGCGTAAAGCACCCACTGAAACTGTCAAGAACCCCTGGTTCCTTCAATTTATCCAGGTTCTGTATCATTATTTTCTACTTTATTTTTGCAATTTCTTCAGTTTTTATATACAGTCAATAATGAATATGTTATTGCCAGAGACTATATCTGCCTCTGAATATGTCTTACAGTTTTAAGCACTATTTCCGGAATATGTTTATTACCATTGTAAAATCAATGTGAAACGTTCCGGTGTCTCTTGGTCTCTTCCACATATACAGATTTCTGAGTCTTAAAGCAGTTGTTTGTGATGATGAAATTATTCACTGCGCAAATTTCAACCAGTAGACTTCCTCTTTCAATCGTTTTCCGCAGACCATGTTTACCTACTATTTTTCCTTCTCTTCCTTTCCTTCTACCGAATTCCAGTCTCCCATCACAATCAAAATTTGATCTCCCTTAACTGAGTATCTTCTTTTGTTGGATCATACTGTGTTTGAATCTCCTCATTGCTGGCAGAGCTGATCGACATATAAAATTACACTCTCGAATGGTACTCCTGAGGTGCGTGTTGGCGTAGCGTCCATCTTGGCTGCGATAATGCATTCACTATGCTGTTCATAGTAGCTTATTCCTTATTATAACTATTCTTGCAATACTCCCAACTGATTCTATAGTTGTAAACGTGTACTCACCTAACCAGAAGTTCTTTCCATCCTGCCACCGACTTACTTTTTCTATTTTTCTAACTTACTGTGCGATCGAGAGATAGAACATTCCACACCTGTAGAATGCCAGTATTGTTATTCGTGATTACGACATCCTCCTGAGTAGGCACTGCCCAGAGATCAAAATGGGGGAGTATTTTATCTCCGGAATATTTTACTCAATCCGAAGCCGTCATACAGTAGTCCTAAGGAAAAGTAACGACTGTAGTTTCCTGCCGCGTGGGAGTAGCGGTGCACTCTAAGGCGCCTTGTTGCGGGGCGTGCGTATACTCCCTATCGGAGGTTCGAGTCCCCCTCGGGCATGTGTGTGTTGTGTCTTTAACATAAGTTAGTTTAACTAGTTTGTAAGTCTAGGACCTGCAGTTTGGTCCCAAAGCTTTACAAATACTTGAATTTTTGTATTTTCGTCTTGCTTTCAACCATTTACAGTAACCACAAGAATTAATGTATTTTCCATTGCGATTGTGAATCAGCATCAGACATATAATTTATTGATGACACAAAAATTTGTACCAGACCTGGATTTGAACCTGGACAGCCACTTTTCACGAGCGGTCTCACTGACTGTTGCGCTCTCCTGTATGGATCCCGGGCCGTTCCAAACTTGTATATGCCACACATTGCCTACTACCCATGAGTGATTGTACATACACTTTGTAAAGCCCTCACAGGGAGAGACGTTCGTTACAACTGAGGCCTGCCATGCACGCATGTCTGACGTACGGTACATTTACAATGATTACATCGTTAGTCGCGGATACTGCACATCGTATTTGCAGTAACTCTATGGAAACACTACGCTGACTGTTGTTACAAGGTCAGATCAATATTCATCCAGACAGTTTGCTGCCCCTGCAGCTACTGAAAATGCTGCTGGCCCTCTTAGGAACCACATGTTTGTGTGTCTTCTCCACTGGTACCCCTCCGTTGTGATTGTACTACCATGCGCAAAAATATCCGAACGACCTGAATTGCGTTTCGCCTGTTGTGCATTCAACCCAACTAACGTACGTGTATTGCGGGTGCTCTGCTCGCTCCGCGGTATAGTCGTTCGACTATTCAAAATGGATCCACTACAGACAACTGCTCTTTTTGTCAATCATTCCAGATGTAAATCAACACCACGATATCGCAAATAAAAGGAAACACGTTATTAAGTTCTTAACGTTTATTAAATCCACTTTATTACAATGACATATTTTAAGTATTGTCACACTTATTACGGTTTGATATAATTAACTCCGTCACATAAAACATTAATTAATACTTAAACAACATTTAATATTGTCACAAACAACAGATTTTACTATAGTATCGGAAATCCTAAAGTCCTGTAGAAACTCGAAGTACTTTTGTTCTCTAAATCGTTTTCTCACAATTGCGAAACGTTCTTCCACTGGCGAGCGGATTTTTATTGACTGATTGTTGAACTAACCAGACAATAAAACTCAATTAAAAGCAACAAACGCACTATGAAAACTAATATTAACTGCGTATCACCAACATTTTCTCCGTTTTCATACCTGAACAAATATTTATACACACATTTGAACTTGAATTGATATGACAAACTACCTTGTTCTGGAATCAAACCAACCACCTGTAGCCGTAGCTAACCAAGCAATGCATTCATGTCTTATAGATACTCGATTATGCCTAAGATTGTCACTACTGACGAAGCATAAAAATGTGTGAAATATTGGAGATTTCCTCACAAATATCAGAACGCGCAAATCAAATCATATAAAATGCCAATTCTTAAAATATTTTTATTTATTTATTTAGTTATTACTGAACCAGGAACTTAATAATCACCGTTATGTCCCTAATCACAAGTGCCCAGACTTCATTCTGTGTGGGAGTTACATACGAGGCTGCTCCTGTCGGAGATTCGAGTCCTTCCTCGGTCAGGGGTGTGTGTGTTGTCCTTAGATTAGTTTAAGTAGTTCTAAGCCTAGGGACTGATGACCACAGTAGTTTGATCCCATGGATTTACAAACATTTGATTTTGAGTTACATACCCGGTATCTAAATGTATGATAACTAAGTGAAGTCAGATGTTAGTAGTCGAATTATTTCACCAGAAGCGGGGTGTTTGAATCTGTAATCAGGATATAATTACGTTATGCGTCACCGGGAATCGAACCCCGAACCTACCGATGTTCTTTCTAAGCACGAATGGACGTTAAATCTCAAATGTTAACTCAACAGCAACGACGATATGTGCGTGTCTGACTAGTAATAACGGCACCTATCGTTTTTATAATAATAATAATAAAAAAAATAATAATAATAATTTCGTGTGGCTCAGAGTCCTGATGCAAGTCATTCAACTGTGCGCCACTTCAGAGACTTGCATGTCGCCGGTGGCGGTGGCCGAGGGGACTGAGGCGCTCCAGTCACGATCAGCACGGCCACTACGGTCGGGGGTTCGAATCCCCCCTCGGGCATGGATATTTGTGCCGTCTTTAGTCTTAGGTAGTTAATAAGTAGTTTGTAAGCTTAGGGACTGATGACCCCGTAGTTAAGTCCCATAAGTTGAACAAGCATTTGAATTTTTGAACTTGCATGTCCCTAACCTGCCCCAATTATCCAACCGGGAAAGGCGACCCACAGTTTAACGTGGAATCCAAACCACGTGTAGTTTATGACGACTCCTCGCATTGTTGAGACGTGAATGCTGGGTTAAAACACAGATTGAAAGAAATCGGTAATCTGACTAGGTTTAGAACCCGCGACCCTCCAATTACCATTCAAGTGCTTTAACCCAATACCGCCGCAACACCCAGGTTCGCGTTGATAATGCACGAAGAGAAATTCAAAATAATTTTTACTAGTAGTCCAGTGTGCTCTATCTAGGGCGTCAAATGAAATTATGAATATTTTGTGCTGGACCAGGATTCGAATCCATATACGTACCTTTCGTGGAGACATAGAGGAGTCGGCAGTCTCGGAGAAAGCTACGAAATGATTCAACTATATGATTTCGAGAGGGTCGAGTGCGGCAAAAGAGGAAATCCGAATTAGAATCCCAAAATCGTGGTGTTAATTTACAACTGGAATGATTGCCATAAAGAGCAGTTGTCTGTAGTGGATCCATTTTGAATAGTCCAACGACTATACCGCGGAGCGAGCAGAGCAGCCGCAAGACACGTACGGTAGTTGGGTTGCATGCACATCAGGCGAAACGCAGTTTAGGTCGTTCAGATATTTTTGCGCATGGTAGTACCTGAGGTAGTGCTATACGTATCATTGAGTCACACAAGCGACCGCACCGCGAAAGTTTTGGAGGATGGATCGGAATCATAATTGTAATCCAACGTGGCGTTCTCTTTATTTATTATTAAAAAACACTATGGTGAATTGTGTTATATGTACGAAAAAATAAATAAGATGGTACTGGCATGAAATATTTTTCCCTAGATCACAGCTCTGTAGTTTTTTTAAGCCCATCGTGTGTAAAAGTATTCACAGGAAATCCTTATAGCCCAGAAAAAAATTGTAAGCACGCTCACACACACATTTATAGTGGTGATACACTGGAGTATTAATGGCGCATACCTTCACCAATTCAGCATGGATTGTTGCAGAGTTGTATCCGTTAAGAAAAATTAACGTACGATACTGCACTTCATTTATTTATTTCCCTGAGAGACCAAACTGCTAAGGTCATCGGTTCTTAGACTTGCACACTACTTATGTTAAGGACCACACACACGTCCGCGCCCGACGGAGGACGCGAACCTCCGGCGGGTGTGCCCGCGACAATCCGTGGCATGGAGCCTCACACCGCGCGGCCATCCCCACGCAGCACTGCACTTTATCACTTGGTTGTGAAATTTTAGTTTTGCCTCTCTATTTGCGTGCTATCGTAGTTTTTCGCAGCAAATTTAATGGGTATCGTACTGAAAATCTGCACATGAGAACAAAATATTACTACTTAATTTTATTTACATGGATTAGACATTGAAGTTAGTGAATAAATTTTTGCCGCGCGGGAGTAGCCGAGTGGTCTAGAGCGCCACGTTGCAGTTCGTGGGGCCTACCGCATCGGAGGTTAGAATCCTCTCTCGTGCATGAATGTTTCTGTTGTCTTGAGTATAAGTTAGTTCATAAGTAGTTTGTAAGTTTAGGGACTGATGACCCCGCAGTTAAGTCCCATTTACAAACATTTGAGATGAATTTTACCATTTGTCTTCCCTGATGCAGTGTCCCTGGAGGAAGATACGTAAAAGAAGGAAACATGGCATTAAACAATTCAGACTAAAATATATCTTCAGAAATGTATTTCTCTGGAAGGACTGTGCTGATAAGTATCTGTACCTGATAAGGGGGTAAATTTCAGAAGGTTAGCCAACCAGTTGAAAGTACAGTAATTTATCAAATGATATAACGCGCGAGGTCTCCTGTGGCCCTGTGGACTGCAGTGACATGTCGTGGAAGTGAGTGTCTAAGATTCTGGTAGTGTTGTACACGCTGGTGGCACCATATTGTTTGCCTAGTGGCAGACAATTCTTGTCTGTTTGTGACTGCGGAATCTGTAGATGTGTCAAAAATGTTCAAATGCTTGTATAGTTTATGGGACTTAACTACGGGGTCATCAGTCCCTAAACTTACAAACTACTTATGAACTACTTACGAACTAGGACGGCACAAATATCCATGCCCGAGGGGGGATTCGAACCCCCGACCGTAGTGGCCGTGCAGACCGTGACTGGAGCGCCTCAGTCTCCTCGGCCACCGCGGCCGGCGTAGATGTGTCCCTGCGTCGTATGACATCCTAAGTGTGAATAATGGGGTTCAAATTTGGGTCCAGGGGTAGCCATCTTAGCCTTTGGACACCCCTGCATATCCTGGAACCATTACCGGGATGGGTGGAAGCGATATGGCGGCACGCTATCATCTTGAAGCACCGCAGAACCGTCAGGTACATAGATTTAAAAAAAAAGTGTGAATATTGTCCGCGAGCAGCTGAACATACAGCGAACCGCTGAAGCTCGTTCCATTTGCAATTAGGGTGCCTATTCCGTACCAGGAAAGACCATAATAGAGGCGTCACCGGCCTGGTCCATACCTTCTGCCGCACACACGGGTCTCCCATCCACATGGTGCAGTTGAAATCGTGATTCGTTCGACCATATCACGTTCCGCTATTGTTGTAGAACCCATCCCTGGTGATGTGCAAGGCATTGTGCCCGATGTGTGAACAGCAGCAGCCTCGTGCGCCGCTGGTTTCCATGCAGATTGTCCACAGGGAATCGTGATCATTACGTACTGCAGTGAATTGAGTTGTTGCTCTGTTGCACATTGACGATCCGCCTCAAGGCGGGTCCACACTGAGCGCGCCGCGCTGCGCAAACCTGGTGTGCGCGGGTGTGCGCGCCCAGTGTGGACGGCGAACCGCGCCGCGCCGCGCAGTGTTCCGCCTGTTGTCGGTACATCAAAGGGAGGGGCGCGTTCGCGCGCGGACAGTTTAGACGGGGCTTGGGCTGGCGGGCGCGCTAGTTTATTCCGTGCGTCAATTCGCGGTGACAGGTCGTGTGTTCTAGCGTAGGTGTCCTCGTTATGGAGTGGGACCGGAAGCAAAGTGAGAACCTCATAGAGCATATACATCAGACTTGTAAAGGAATCTCCAATTGCCAGAAAGCGCAAAGTTATTGCCAGTCTCTCTTTGGTAGATATAGCACGTCTGCAATTTGTGTCTTTCTTCATTATGTCTGGTTCGATCACCTTCAACAGATATTCGAAGTCTTCGAAAGACATTCGAAAAATGTTCAAATGTTTGTATAGATTATGGGACTTAACTACGGGGTCACCAGTCCCTAAACTTACAAACCCCCAACCGTAGTGGCCGTGCAGACCGTGACTGGAGCGCCTCAGTGCCCTCGGCCACTGCAGCCGGCTGAAAGACATTCGACAAAAGTTTTCGAACTGTCCCCTGTCGCCTGCAACCAGTTCACTGAAAAGATTATTTCCACCGTACTGGGGTTACCCAATAAGGACGATTCTTCCTTAACTGATGGTACAGCACAATAAATGCGACACAATCTTGACTCGCTCCTTCTTGAGACGTGCGCGCGCTCCAACTGGAAGCAGGCGCAGACGACGCCTTCTGCTGTGCTACAGCAGCAGCAGTGCGCGGGCTGCAGCGGCGCAGCGCACTCAGTGTGGACCCGCCTTCAGATGCCGCCGGGCATCGTTATAGAGGGACGGCCAGCAGTTTGTCTGTTATGGCCTGCGATAACCTCATTCAAGCATTTACAACAAACACTGGAAATGTTTGAACGTGTGAAGCTGAATTCGTGCTTCACTGCCGAAATCTAAATTCCTGTCCATCGGGCAGCGATCACCATATCCCGTCCGAACGGCGTCAGCTCAGGAGGAAGTTGCGTTTTACACAAATGAAGTGCATAACCACGTCTCACAAGGTCTACTGGCACAGGGCGCGTGTGGTGGCGAACAACACACCTGCACCATCTGTGCCCTACTATCCCATGACGTCTTCTAAACCAGTGTAAGTTCATTGGAACCCTTTACCCAAGTTTATATTCCTCATAAGGAGAATATGGAACTCGCTACAGCACATCTTGGTAAAATAAACTGAATAAGTCGAAGTGGTTCTTGTCGCCTGGAATATGCAATTTATTTAGTTCATTTCAAAATGTTCAAATGTTTGTATAGCTTATGGGACTTAACTACGGGGTCATCAGTCCCTAGACTTACAAACTACTTATGAACTAACTAATACTAAGGACGGCACAAATATCCATGCCCGAGGGGGGATTTGAACCCCCGACCGTAGTGGCCGTGCAGACCGTAACTGGAGCGCCTCAGTCCCCTCGGCCACCGCGGCCGGCCAGTTTATTTGACCAACATATGACGAGGCCCATACACTCCGTACGAAGAAGATAATGTTATCCAAACCTAGGTAAAGGGTTCCAGAAAACGTTTAGATGCAATGGAGAAATGATTATTTAATGCTTTTCAAATTTGGTGTCGTATAGTTGCCGAATTTCTACATCTACATCTACATCCATACTCCGCAAGCCACCCGATGGTGTGTGGCGGAGGCTACCTTGAGTACCACTATCGGTTCTCCCTCCTATTCCAGTCATGTATTGTTCGCGGAAAGAAAGATTGTCGGTATGTCTCTGTGTGGGCTCTAATCTCTCTGATTTTATCTTCATGATCTCTTCGCGAGATATACGTCGGAGGGAGCAATATACTGCTATATTGCAGAGTTTCCATATTCCAGAGTTTCATAAAGATGTAATGAATGGAATTTAGGAGAAAAAAACGAATTTCTGGTCCAATTTAACAAAAGAAGATTGTTAAGACAATCCTTGATTCTCCAAGGAAACGTCAGTTTAGTAACGAAGGAAGTATGTGGGATTAAAAAATTTAAAAAATACATCAATATAAAAATAAAAACTGAGCTAGTGGGCCTAGGCTGGACTAAAGTAAGTATATTTAAATGGAAGTAGTCTGCAGTGGTTGTACAGAGGAATAGGTGCCTCCACAGGAGATCTGCATCAAACCAGTTTACGGACTGAAGGCCATAACAACATGTATTTTTTTTTCACATTTTTTTAATACTTGTCTCTCTATCAATTTCTCAAACATTCTCAGATTTTGGAATAGTAATATTTGTTAAGAAAGGATAGTTGATCAACATATCAGTTTTTTTTTTTTTTTTTTTTTTTTTTTTTTTTTTTTTTTTTTTTTTTTTTTTTGCTCATTTAATTCCCGTATAAACACCCCACACTCATTTTTTTCGATGGTGTCTCCCCTGAGACTGTATATGTGGTGTCGCACAAGTCTAAAGTGCGCGCCACCTACTTTCACCGCGCGCCGCCATGCACGCACGGCGCGGCGTTCTTACGACGACAGCCGCGAGCGCCCTCTGCTACAACTCCGCTCGTGGCCACCACTGAACGAAATCGTTCACTTGGGACTGAGATAGGAACCAGCTAACACTTCGGAATCAGATAGGCACCAGTGAAGACTTGGCTATCGGATAAGCACTAGGCAGGCCTCTAGCTCAACTATGTATCAGCATTCTGCAGTACTGAGCTTTTTTTTTTTTTTTTTAGTCTATGGGACTTAACTACGGGGTTATCAGTCCCTAAACTTACAAACTACTTATGAACTACTTACGAACTAGGACGGCACAAATATCCATGCCCGAGGGGGGATTCGAACCCCCGACCGTAGTGGCCGTGCAGACCGTGACTGGAGCGCCTCAGTCTCCTCGGCCACCGCGGCCGGCAGTACTGAGCTATGTAAAAGTTAAGTATTGTATAAATTCTGTGCAATGTATATCTCGTTCTAATTTACTCTAGTGTTTCTAGTTTCTGCTGTCCCACTGGCTGCTCACCTCCGTACCTGCACAAGCGTGCATCCTTTATTCCTGTGTCGGTCTTCCTACTCGGCCACCGACACCTACGACGGAAACGAGACACCAAAGCGACGACGAGGCTGGGACACTAAAGTATAAGTTTGTACAATATATGAGTAGCCGTCATCGGGTTTTAAATAGGATGCCACTGCAATGTGAATGTAGCGGCGTGTCACCAGGCGCGCTTATTGCGTCCACGCCTCGTCCTTCTCAGCTGCCACTCCACTCCATTCCGCTCTCCCGCGATTACAGTGTGCGCTCCACTCTCGACATCAGCTGTCATGAGACAAGCAGTAAATTGTGCGATGCGATGTTACCATTAGCTTCCTTCAAAGCTCGCTTTGACTGGAATCCTAAATATATCACAGATCTATTAATTCCTCTACGAATCGTTCCTATCGAAAGGAGAGAGTTAAGATGTTCATCTGTTTCTTGAAACTAGATATTTCAGAGTCATCTTTAGTTACAAAGGCTACTGCGATGTCATATCACTCTTTCCAAGTCTAGTCTATTTCATTCTAATACTAAAAATCGAAGGAAGGACGGGTTTAACAATCTGCCGGCCGCGGTGGCCGAGGGGACTGAGGCGCTCCAGTCACGGTCTGCACGGCCACTACGGTCGGGGGTTCGAATCCCCCCTCGGGCATGGATATTTGTGCCGTCCTTAGACTTAGTTAGTAAGTTTAGGGACTGATGACCCCGTAGTTAAGTCCCATAAGCTATACAAACATACGTTTAACAATCTAAAGTATTTACACTGAGGTGACAGCAGTGCTGGGATAGCGATATGCACAGACGTAGATGGCGCTAGTATCGCGTACACGAGGATAAGATTAGATTAATACTTGTTCCATGGATAATATATACGTCATTTCGTAATGATGTGGAACGTGTCAGTTTAGTAAACTACATTTGACAATCAATATTTTAAGGATTTTTTTTATTTTTTGTTTTGTTTTTATTTTTTGATTATTTTTTAAATAATAATTATTATTTTTTTAAAGTTTTATCTAAAAATTCATCTACATTGTAGAAGGAGTTGCCATTCAGAAATTCCTTTAATTTCTTTTTAAATACTAATTGGCTATCTGTCGGACTTTTGATGCTACTTGGTAAGTGACCAAAAACTTCTGTGGCAGCATAATTCATCCCTTTCTGAGCCAAAGTTAGAGTTAACCTTGAATAGTGAATATCATCCTTTCTCATAGTGTTGTAGCTATGCACAATATTACTTTTGAATTGGGTCGGATTGTTAATAACAAATTTCGTAAGTGAATATATATATATATATATATATATATATATAGCTACAGTGAGGATCCCTAGATCCCTAAATAAATGTCTGCAGGATGCTCTTGGGTGGGCTCCAGTAATTATTTTAATTACACGCTTTTGTGCAATGAATACTTTTTTACTCAGTGTTGAATTGCCCCTGAATATGATCCAATATGATAGCAGTGAATAGAAACAGGCGTAGTAAGCTAATTTACTGAGATGTATATCACCAAATTTTTGAATGACTGATAGCATAAGTAGTTGAACTCAAACGTTTTTAGCAGATCTTCAATATGTTTCTTCCAATAAAGCATTGACAGAGCTGTCATTCACGTGAAACAAGTCTTAGACGTGATAATGGCAGTACGATGGGAACTAACCGAATTTGAACGCGGACTGTTAGTAACAGATAGTCGCAAGGTACATTGCATTTCGAAAATCGTTGAGGGATTCAATGTTCCGCGCCTTAAAAGTCACGACGGCCTGCGAAACGCCGGAATGGCCGCGCGGCCTTAGGCACCTTGCTACGTGTAGCGGGACTCCGCGCCCCGTCGGAGGCTCGAGTCCTCCCTCGGTAAAAGTTACTGTGTTGTTCTTAGCAGAAGTTAGTTTAGTTAGTTTACGTAAACCAATGGCGTCAGCAGTTTCATCCCATAGATTTACAAATATTTGAACATTTTTGGCTGACAGACTGCACTTAATGACCTAGGGGAGCAGCGTTTGTGTACCTTCGCCGGTGGTAATAGACAAGCAATGCCGTATGGCGTTCCACAGGGAAGCGTTATAGGTCCCCTACTCTTCCTCGTGTTTATAAACGATTTAGGAGACAATCTGAAGAGCTCCCTTAGACTGTTCGCGGATGATGCTGTCGTTTATCGGTTAGTGAAGTCAACAGAGGATCAAAAACAACTGCAAAGAGATTTAGACAAAATTTCTACTTGGTGCGAAGATTGGCAATTGACACTAAATAAAGAAAAGTGTGAAGTAATACACATGACCACTAAAAGAAATCCGCTGAACTTCAATTACGCGATAAATCAGTCAAACTTTAAGGTCGTAAATTCTACCTGGGAGTTACAATTACGAACAACTTTGACTGGAGAGAACACACAGAAAATATTGTGGGGAAGGCGAATCAAAGATTACGTTTCATTGGCAGAACGCTTCGAAGATGCACCAGCCCCACCAAAGAGACTGCCTACATCACACTTGTGCGTCCTCTTCTGGAGTACTGTTGCCCCTTGTGGTACCCTAACCAGGTGGGACTGACGGAAGATATTGAGAAGGTTCAGAGAAGGACAGCTCGTTTTGTTTTATCACGTTACGGGGGGGAAAGCGTCACAGAAATGTTGCACGAATTGTGGTGGAAATCATTAAAAGAAAGACGTTATTCATTGCGGCGTGATCTGTTTGCGAAGTTTCAATCACCGACTTTTACTTCTGAATGTGAAAATATGTTGCTAGCACCCACCTACTTAGGGAGACATGACCATCCCAATAAAATAAGAGAAATCAGATCGAAAACGGAACGATTTAGGTGTTCTTTCTTCCCGCGCGCTATTAGAGAATGGAACGGTAGAGAAAAGCTATGAAAGTGGTTAATGAACCCTCTGCCAGGCACTTAAATGTGATTTGCAGAGTATCTATGTAGATGTAGATGTAGATGAAATAAGTACAGATGTCAACGACGGTCATACGACGAATGTACCCACTAAGGCTGAAAAGAGAATGGTCATACTTGTCATGTCGAAACATGTATTGATTTTTTTAGCACTGTTAGTTAACAATGAAGGAAGTCTGTATGCCGCGGTGGAGTAGCCGAGCGGTCTAAAGCGTCTCGCTGCGCGTTGCTCGCCGTGGCGGTTCGAGTCCTCCCTGGGGCATGGGTGTGTGTGTTTGTCCTTAGGTTAGTTTACCTAGGTGTAAGTAGTTTGTAAGCTATGGACCGATGACCACGCAGTTTGGTCCGATAGAATTACATACATTTGAACATTTGAAGTCTGTATGCAGAATATTAGCTGATGACATGACCTGGAAGTCACCTAAAAAATCACGAAAAAGGCTGATTTCCTGCTTGGCGCTTGCGGTGTTGGCTGGCCATCCCTGGAAATGGCGAGTAGCGAGCTGTTGTTATGGTGAGCGTTGTGCGCATGGTCGGGAGGTGCGGCCGTCTTATCGCGGCGTTCACTAAAGAGAAATTTCGTTGCACAGGTTTGGTGGAAAGGGGAAACGAATATTCGTAACTGTGACATACACTTCCTTTTCATTTCTGGTGCGTATTTCGAAACGTATCGTCCTGAAACTGGTTAGAGATGTGAAAGATATTCTGCACATCTACATCTATTTCCGCAAACCACTTTACGGTGAACATTCAATCTCCCTCACAGGTGATGGCAAACCCTATAAATGTTTTGCTGCTTGCCATGGAGATATACCACAGACACCAAATGAAGCAATCAACAGAAAACACGCCTGAAGACTATGTGATGTGCAACATGGTAGTTAAACTTCTAGACGAGCATGTAATTAGAGCAGACATGTGGCTAGAAACGACTGAAACACTCGATATTGCAGACTGTGAATCTACAGACGGCAAAGAAACGGAAGAAAGTTGCACACATGAAGACTCTTCGAGTGATAGTGCCACGTACCATCATCAATTATCTCCGAAAGCAACACCAGCAACTACAATTATATTATCAGACAAAGAAAAAGCGGTGAAGTATTGGTTGAACGAAAGTGGTAAGAAACTCCTACGTGTCAGTACTGTTCAAAATAGGTATCGCTTTGTCCGTTTTGAACTTGAATTGTATATATGGAAAAAGGAAGTCGCAGGACGACGTAAGACTAGACTGGAAGTTGCGACGGAGATAAATGCGCGACTTTTGAGCAATTTACGGATGCCAAACGACAGTCATTGACTGTCTGCGACACAACGTTGCGTGATTGGGCGTTACAGATTGCCAACGCGATAGGCGCTAAAGAACTTACAGCTTCTCAAAGTTGGATTCGTCGCTTCAAAAGATGACATAAAATTGTGGCACGAAAAATAACAAAATTTGTATCGAGAAACAGGTCGGAAAATGAAATGACTCAAATGGAAATGATAGAAGCTTTTCTTAAGACTGCAAAAAATAAGATCGCCAGTTTTAGTGAGTCTTACGTTTACAATGTAGATCAGTCAGGTTTTCAACTGCACAGCCCATGACTGCACTCACCCATTCATACACTATAATGCCCATATTTAGTCTGGATGGTTCCTTGCTGCCTAAACTATATGTGTGTCTTCAAGAACCAACTAGACGTTTTGGACCACGTGACAAACAAACAATGTTCTACGCAGAGAATCTTGTGGTAGACGCATCGAAGTCTGGAAAAATGGGAAATGATAACGTTACACTTTTCATGCGTCATGCTTTTCTTCCGTTCTGCGGGAACAAATCTCTTCGATTCGTGGTCAGGTCATATGTTATGATTCATTAAAAGCTGAATTTCGTGCTCACCCCGACAAAGAAGTAGAGATACTTCAGATTCCACCCGGCACGACGAACGTAATTCAACCGTTAGACAGAGAATTTTTCCGCCAGTGATATGTTCAAATGTTTGTATAGCTTATGGGACTTAACTACGGGGTCATCAATCCCTAAACTTACAAACTACTTATGAACTAGCTAATACTAAGGACGGCACAAATATCCATGCCCGAGGGTGGATTTGAACCCCCGACCGTAGTGGCCGTGCAGACCGTGACTGGAGCGCCTCAATCCTATCGGCCACCGCGGCCGGCCAGTGGAATGCATTTTACAGAAAACTAACAGAGAAAATTATTGTGTGCAAATCACTGCAGTTTCCTGTCCATCACCGTGACAATATTCTCAAGTTGCAATCAGTCGTACATTATCAGTTTTCCTCCTCAAGGTTTCAAAATGTGATTAAATATGCGTGGCACGCCTCGAAATATACTGATATTAGGCCTGATTCCTTCCTAACACCGGCCGAGTTTTGTCTACGGACGTCTAACAACATCTGTCATATGTCGTATTTGCTTGTATGTTCTTGGTGCACAAAAAAACTATGTTTTGAGCATTATATCAATATTTCGCATTTTCGCGGTAATCACAAGAAATGTATTTGTGTCTATTTCATAGCTGTTTGGAAAGAATATTGTAGATAAGATATCAGCTACATTTGTCAACGAATTTATTATTATCGTATTTATTAATTATCGTAAGTCGCTTTCACTGGGCGAATCAGATCTCTCACTGCTGTGGCAGGAGAGCGGCGCGTAGCTAACGCCACCTTGTCCCTAGATGGCGTTGGTATAATGTAGCGAGAGAGGTCATGGTTGTACAACAGGCAGTTATAAGCGCGGAAACCATGCGATAATAATGTCATACATCATAAAAGTTTTTACAGACTTCCAGTTCATGTCAGCAGTCTGCATACAGACTTCCTTCAATGTTAACTCACAGTGGTAAGAATAGCAACACAGGTTTCGACATGACAAGTCTGACCATTCCCTTGTGAGTGTGGTGCAGATCCCATGGACAGAAGTTGTCGACAAGAATGTGCAACCTGGTGGGGACTTCAAAAACTTGAGGTGGGTTTATTTACTTACAGATTTTTTTTTTTTATTTTGCATGCAATGGACTGGGTCGTCTTGTCCAAGTGAGCCAATCGTTGACTGTAAGTTATTACGTTAAGCTACTCGAAACCATTATTTGCAGCCGGCCGCGGTGGCCGAGGGGACTGAGGCGCTTCAGTCACGGTGTGCACGGCCACTACGGTCGGGGGTTCGAATCCCCCCTCGGGCATGGATATTTGTGCCGTCCTTAATTGTAGCTAGTTCATAAGTAGTTTGTAAGTCTTGGGACTGATAACCCCGTACTTAAGTCCCATAAGCTCTACAAAAATTTGAACATTATTTGCAGCCATTTACGGATTTTATAGAATTTTCATGGAAGACTTGTTCGCGGTCAGTACCGTTCCCACCGTCACCTGATGAAAGAAGTGCGAGCATATGGCATGTCAGACTAACTGTGTGAATGGTTTGAAGCGTTTATAGCTAACAGAACGCAGCATGTCGTTTTCAGCGGAGAGAAGTCTTCATAAGTGGTCTCAGGTGCACCCCATGGGAATGTTGAAGGACCGTCGCTTTTCACAATGTACATAAATGATCTAGTAGACAACATCGGAAGTTTCATGAGGCTATTTGCGGATGATGCTGTGGTTAATCGAGAAGTCGCAACACTGGGGAAAAGGTAGGGGATTGCAGAATGATCAATAGCGTATCGACGCATTGTGCAGAGAATGGCAACTGATCCTCAACGTACATGTAAAGTTTTGCGTTTACACAGAAAGAAAGATCCTTAATTATATTATAGTAGCACGACAATTGTGGGTCAGGTAGATGCCACACTTTGATTGGAAGAATCCTCAGAAAGTGTAGTCGGTAGGTTACAAAACAGTCGTTGGGCCATCACTTGGGTATTGATCACGAGTGTGGGATCCGTACCAGGTAGGGTTAACCTTTTCAGTCCCACATCATGCATTCAGCTTTGGAAAAATTAAAATTTAGTGTTTTCTGTATTAATACAGTACACTAAACTCATAATATGCGTTTTAAAATTTTTGATCGAATTATTGTTGTTTATGTCTTGTATTTCATGCACAATGCAGACGTTTGTATTTAGGTATTTTATTATTTGGGACGTTATTTTGTTGATAGTATTCACTTTCAGATCAGTAATCTTCACCACAGCACCAAAGATAAGACAATTCACTGCCGAAATAAAATAACATGAACCACACTCGTGCTCACACTCGTAGCCACGTACAGACGACAACGTAACACAACCTCCAAGACGGATAGACAGACAGAAATGGCTACACACCGTACAGAGCGGTAAAATATCGTGCTAGAATCATGTTGTTCATGAACAAGAATACGACTTTAAGAACTGATACACAAAATACGTTATAAATCAGCTTTTAATACGTTGTTGTTGTGGAACAACACTGGGAACGAAAGGGTTAACAGGACACATAGAGAAGATCCAACAGAGAACAGCACGCTTCGTTACGGGCTCATTTAGTAAGTGCGAAAGCGTCGTCGAGATGATTGGAAAACTCAAGTGGTAGACGTTGCGAGAGAGATGTTCCGTATCGTGGTACGGGCTTCTGTCAAAGTTCCGAGAGCGTACGTTTCTCGAAGAGTCAATTAATATATTACTTCCTTCTACTTATATCTCGTGAAATGTCCACAAAGACAAGATTGAGGAGATAAGGGTCTTACGGAGGCATTCCGACAAACGTTTTTCACGCAAATCCTACGCGTCTGGAATATGAGGAGGAAGTGAGAGTACACTCCGCCACACACCGCGTTGTGTCTTGCGGGGTATGGGTGTAGGTGTAGAAGACGCTCTTCATTGGGAGGATGAGAGCTGTTGCGGGGTCGACCGGCCCGTGGGTTGTGTTGTACGCCCTTTACACCACCTTGAGAATGCCGGACCCATCGCCTCACATTGCTCACGTCCAATGTATCGACTCTATACAACTTTATCATGCGTCGATGGATTTCAATTGTCGTAATTTATTCAGGACTGAGAAATTCAATCACACGTCGGTGTTTTATACGCGTGTCCTTATCAGACTCCATATTGGAACACTCCTCTACTGGTGCTTCGGTTACCTTTTTGAAATTTGATTCAAGCTGTCTGAACATTCCTGCAATCAAATCGTCTGGGTCAGGGGTAGGTAAAAAGGCCCATTATTAATTTATTCCGGATGTCAGATATAACCGCTATCCATACCAACCTACAGGATCTGTCTAATTCGATTTCCCTACAGGATAAACCGTTTGTGACATTAATAAGCACGCCAGCATCTACTTTATTGAAAAAAATGTTCAAATGTTTGCAACTCGAATGGACCAAGCTACTGGTCGTCGGTCCCCAGACTTACAAACAACTTAATCTAACGTTTACTACGGACAACAAACACACACTTGCCCGAAAGAGGATTCGAACCTCCGACGTGAGTGGCCGCGAGATCCGTAACGTGGCGCCCTCACGCTCATTACCGCACCATTTTTTATTCAGTCCATATGTTATGGACACCATTTCTCAATTTGTAAAAAAAATTCGAATGAGTTTATCTTCGGCTATAGCCAGCTTTCGCTACCTAAAATGATTTGTGCTTCAGTACTTTCTATTAGGGCAGGGTCGTCTTCAGCCATGCAGAGGCCCCTGGGCACTCAGCCTTTCGGGGCCCTTAATAACACCAAATGAAAGAATGGTGTACATTTATTTAGTGACTTAATAGGTTAAAATATTACAAACTAAATACTAACGATTAGTTCCACAAATTAGTCTTTCATTCAAATTAATGATTTGTTTAAATATTTCGAGAATACAAAATATACATTTTTTGGAGTATGTCTCTTTCTAATCTGGCTCACAGATTAGGGGACCCTACAACAAAACAGAATTTTTCTTTGAATGAACTTATCATAATGATGAACATTTGTTTAGTGTATTTATTGGTCATTATGGTTAGAAACACACACATAAAAGACTAGTGATTACTGTTTTGCATACTGGACTTACGTTTCTGTAAACGGTTTTTTCGGAATTTCTGAAATGCAAAATCTTCTATTACGTCTTCAAAGTCCAACTGTTGAAGGGTGTCACTTTCTCAACTGTTCAGAATCGATTTGTTTTAACTGAGAAAGTAAACTAAAATGTTTGATAACTTTCTCGTATTCTTCTGAATGTCGCTTCAAAAAAGAATCCAATGCGTCGATTGTAGGCAGAAAAATCTTCTACACGAAATGCTTCTTTGGCACTCAGCTGGACAGTTTCTGACGAATCTTCGGAAAAAGTGATATGCTTCCTGCAAATTATCGTCCTTTTGGAATTACACTTATAGTCAATACCTGGATTTTCCTTTTTGCCTGAAGATTCATACTGAACGAATCTACTGCGTGCAAAACTGATGAAATCGGAAATAGATGCAAAAAGTTTTGTTGCAAGTCTATTGTGACGGTACTACTTTGTAAAGTTACATTTGTGTTTTGGTAGTTCTCAAAAGGTCATCCCATATCTCCATTAGGAGAATGGTCTTGAGTTTTTCCATTTTCTTGCAAATGCTTTGAGTTTCATTTCTTGTTTCCACTGGCTGATCAATGTTGCTACTAATTGACTTTAAAGCTTCAAAAATATCATCGTAGCCATTATTCAAAGCGTTAAGAGCGTCAGAGCGAGCAGACCATCTGGTTTCAGAGAGGGATTTCAGAGCTTTATTTGCACCTAAACATTCTTTCGAAACTTTCAACGATTGTTCGTAGCAGAAGAAAAGGTGGACAATTTTTGGACAAACTGGAAGTATGCTACTGCTTCAGAAACACACGCAGCCGCGTGAACACCTACTACATTTAGTGAATGTGTGGCACATGGTACAAAAATAGTAAATTCACATTTTTCTTTCATTCTTGCCTGAAGACCGGAATACTTTGCAGCCATATTTGCTGCATTATGATAGCTCTGTCCGCGGCAATCTCTTATTGAAATGTCAAAGCTATCCTAAAACTTCATAACAGTATCTTGTATACTTTGAGCCCTATGATCCTCTATAGGCAAAAATTGCAAAAAAATATCTCAACAGGTTGGCTATCTTTTACATACCGAACGATGAAAGTTAGCTGATCAACATGGGAGAGATCTGGCGAGGAATCCATGCTTATTGAATAGTATCTGACTGCTTTTAATTTGTTGACAATCGTCGTTAACACTTTCTGTCCCATTACATTAATAAATTCATTGTAAATATTTGCAGACAAATATGAAGTATTTCCTGTGCCACTATTGCCATATTATCGTATATGATTAGCAAGAAAAGGAAATTGTAAGCATCCCAAATAATTTCCATTGTTTTCAGACCCCAAAATAATATTTTCTCCACGAACGCTAGTCCCCTTGACACCAAAAATTTCACAACTGCAACAACTCTTTTCAATATGCTATAATTGACCTCAACATTAAACTGGGAAAACAATGCAGTATCAACTCTATTAACAATTTTGCTTCTTGCAACATAATCTTTGATTCCTTGTGCTGTAAACTGTTCTCATGCTCCCTTAATAAGTTGTTTATATGCTTCCAATCTTTGTATCCCCTGGAAAAACTCAAATTATTGCCTACAGTGTTACTGAAGAGATGGCAACAATAACAGTACACAGATTTCATAGATATTGAATACAGAAGCCACTTTCTTTCTACACACTCACCATTCCTCAGTTTGCCAGTGAAAACAGTCCTAGTTAATTTTCTGGTTTTTGTTTTACCACTTACATCAGCAAAATGTGTGGTGGTTTTTATTTTGGAAAAACTCCGCGCCCTTGTAAATCCAAATATCACGGACTTCTTCCGTTAAAATTTCATAACAGTACTTACCAGGGTCGTGAAATATGTTTTCTAACATATTTTTGTCTGGTGAATCCAAGTGGCTTGAGATGGAAGCATGTTGTGATGCGTATGCAGCTGTCGTCTTAACTGGACCTGATGACGTTAGAACACAAATGTTATCCTCTCTGTTAAACATGGACACCGTTTCTAAGCTTTGAGATTTAGAGATATCTTGAGATGATGAAGCAGGTGAATCACTCTGCCTGTTAGTTTCTTCAACAGTAAAAAAATGAAGTAAGTTTAGGTAGTCTGCTGACGGTTTCTTTTTGAATTGCAAGGTTTTTTCTTTTTTCTGAACCATTTAAGTATATTCTTTTCGACATTGTTTAAAATGTTTGTAGAGCTTATGGGACTTAACTACGGGGTCATCAGTCCCTAAACTTACAAACTACTTATGAACTAGCTAATACTAAGGACGGCACAAATATCGATGCAGAAGGGGGGAATCGAACCACCCCCCCGCCCCGACATTGTTGAAAGACACTACAAAAATATCAAGAAGTCACTGCCAAGTAAACCGAGTGAATCGCATACAATCAAATGCCACTTTGAAACACTCCGATAACGAACTATTGCTTCGTAAGGTAAAATCTCCAACAATTCCGAATTTACCAGGACTGGATGCATTGGCCAATGTGCAGTGCTGTCCTAAGCACCGGGCGAGTCCGTTGGTGTCTTCGTCTGGGTGACATTTGCGCATTGTCGTACTAAGCGCGCAGTAGCCTAGTGAGGGGGGTGCGGGGGGTGCGGGGGGTGCGGTCCGAACCGGGTACCAACTCCAAGGGGGTGACAAAACTTGCCAGAGGTTTTTTTTTTCTTTTTTTTCACGCTAATGTACCATTGTTAATGGTCTGAACCGACGGGGCTGTTGCCAGTCTTCGTCTATTATCGTGAGTGACCGAACGCCAGAATTTTCTTCCGCAATATTCAGAATATTTATTCATTTGCACGTAAGTAAATGGAATTATTTGTGATTTTTTTAATACAACTTTTTCTTTCCATAGTTGTAAGAACGATAACAAGGAATTTCTTTACTGCTGATGCCAAATGCCTGAATTTTTTTCTTTTTAATGATTTTTTGAGAATCAGATGTTTCTCCCAGCTTTAAAAGTGATTACTATACTAATTCAGATGTTGCTGCCACTTTTAGAGTATAAACGGTCACTGTGTTCCTTTTTCGTGATTTGAACGTTAAAATAAATGGCCATTTAGCCAAACCAGCCGTATTAATTATATATCACGAATTTACTTTGTGCTAGGGTGTTCAAGTGGTCAAACGTGCATGAAGTAGTCTAGCATAAAACCAGAACTGTTTTCCGCCGTGGCTATCAATGTGGTACGTTATAATGTACAGTGCAGAGATTTCTAAGCTGGAATTCACGACACCCAGGGGTGTCGCGTAGTGCCACTAAGGGTGTCGCAACAACAGCAAAATCTTAAGATAAAATAAGACAGAACATTGTGAAAAAAAATTAAACATCCTTCAGTTCGTTCAGTGTACGCTTTAAGTACAAGTGAATCATGAAAAATGATATTTCTTCAAAGTATCATTTATATAAGTAAATCTTTCTAGTTAAAATCAGTGTGTTTCTTGCAAAACTTTATATATTCGAAATGGTGTCGCGACTAGGAAGAGTTTAGAAAGCTGGTATAGTGTCTAAGGAAAATCGTAGAAAATTACAAAAAAATACCATATGGGTTTATTATTTGATGCAACTTTGACGTCAAATAGAAAAAAAATGTTCAAATGTTTGTAGAGCTTATGGGACTTAACTATGGGGTCATCAGTCCCTAAACTTACAAACTACTTATGAACTAGCTAATACTAAGGACGGCACAAATATCCATGCCCGAGGGGGGATTCGAACCCCCGACCCTAGTGGCCGTGCAGAACGTGACTGGCGCGCCGCAGGCCGATCTGCCTATGTGGCCGGCTAGAATAAATCTCCTTAGGCCTGTTTCACACGTATGCGGTTCCATTCGGTTCGGTTCGTTTTCGGTCGCTACCGACAAGTGTGAAACGGTGCTTCGGTTTCTATCCGGTACCTAATAGAAACAGTATAGCACCGAATACTCCCTGCACCCGAATAGGTTTCATCAGGTTTCTACGCGGTTAGAACTCGCGTCCAAGGAACAGAAAGCAATCAAGGCGTTCACACACGCACGGTTCAGTTTCTGTTTTAACCTGATAGCGAGTAGATATCTTTAAAAATTATCTCTTATTATCATTTTTTTTACAGTTGTTGTAGCAGTTTTCCTGATAAAATGAGCGATTTACCAGACAGATGTTGATGTGGATCGGCTGATTTCTGCAGTGCAATCTAAACCAGTGCAGTGGGACAAAACTTGTGAAAAATATAAGGACGACTTTGATGAATCTGACGTCTCTAAAATATAGAATTGGGTAAGTGATGAATTCATTTTTGTCGAATAAGACACGTTGTACATTATGGCAGTTGGTAAACTTACGGCGAATCTGAGAACATTTAAAATGAAATGACTTGAAAATTAAGAAAAATTAAGAAAATAAAGAAAATAACCAATGACATTTATTTATAATACATATCAAACTATAATACAGTACACCATTTTTGTCATATGTATTAAGGTAAATCAGATTTTAGAAAATTGCCAACTCACTGAACTCACTTCTGTCATGAAGTAATCTTTCAACACATTTCTTACATTTTTTGCCAACATAGTTGCTTTATTTCTCCTCATTTCACCTGAGGGGACATCTTCAAAACCCGGGATGGACAACGTGTTTTCCATTTGAAAACCATCATTGAGCAGAACTACACAAGCTTTCACTATGTCCGTAGCATAGTCAGGATCCAAGTTAATTGCGCGATTGAAGATCCTCCATTTGTATTCCAAAAGTGCATTCCACGAAACTACGAGCTCTGCACACACGATAGTTGTAGATACTTTTCTCTATCGTCAAACTATTTCCACTGTACGGTTTGAGGAGGTGCTTATGTAAGCCAAAAGCGTCATCTCCAATGAGGTAGTGAGGCATTTTTGGGTTATTTGTGCCTGGAAGACACTTGTCCTCAGGTAGGTCTATGGTGCCGTTAATGATAGATCTCCACAGTTGACAGTTTTGAAACATGTTAGAGTTGCAGTCCTTCCCATATGATCCAACATAGCGTAAACAAATCGGTTTTCTGCATCAGCTACTGCAATCAGAACTATAGACGAATATCCTTTATAGTTGATATGCATCGAATTGAGCGGGTGGAGGATCCTTATATGTTTCCCATCAACGGCACCCAAGCAGTTCGGGAAATTAGCGATAGTTTCAAATTTCTGGACAATTGATTCCCATTTCTTCTTATCTGGAGCAGGAATGCATTCCAATCGTAATACCGTCCCCGTTCAGATTGCACAACAAACCTCTCTGACGATCTTGCTCATAGTCGAAATCTCCAGGAGATACGTGTAATGCAAATCTCAGAAAGTGCAACCAGTTGCCAAATACCCAAAACAGAAAAGAAAAACCACTAGATTAAATTTATTTAAAATATTGTAACGCAACTTGATATATAAAACCACGAACGGGAGATACAGGTCTTGTGATTAATGAATTTTTTTCCAGGTAAACACGTTCTGAAGAAGTGGACGCAAGTGAGAGACTAGTACCGAAAATCAATTAGCAAAACTAAGGAGAAATCGAAAGCAGGGGCGTCAAAAGCAAAAGCCTACATTTATGCATCTCAGTTGCAGTTCCTGAACAAAATATTTAAAGAAAGAGAAACAGAGGAGACTCTCTCACAAAATATTGATGATAATGATGGTGGTGTTGCGGATGTAACTGTTGAAAATGATGAGAATACTCTACAGTCAGTTCCAAGCGTACCACGTTATGCTGCAGCAGCTGAAAAACCAGAATCGTCTTTCAAAAAACCTGCATAAAAAAACGGAAAATGGATGCTGTTGAATTGCAAATGATTGCAGCGCTGAAGGAAACACCAAATCGGCACCTTTAATTTTAAAAGGATTACTCCCGTCTCTTGATGATTTCGATGAATTTGATACTCTAGATTTTCAAATGGAGGTGCTGCAAGTAGTAAAGAAAATAAGGCAGCGGAAGCATCCTCTTCCGTCTACATCCGGTACACCATATGCCTCTCCATCGAGTACTCCACCGATGGCCTCTTCATCTGCTACCCTAACCAGTATATACAGAGCCAGCCAAATCCGCAGCATATTACGTCAGCCTACCTAAAGCCAATTCATTGACAAGTGTCCGCTGTTCAGTTCTACGAGGACTCACACAACCTTGGCCTGAAATGTCGCCACAGTTCTACCGATGACAGCTCAGAATATCATTTAACATAATTTAACTTCGCTTTTCCTTCTATTTACTTGATGTATTATTTGTAAACTTATGTTATTTCAGTTTTATATTAAAATCTAAATTAAAAAAAGGAACTCTTTCAAAAAATTGTGTTAATTGCACTGCTCTACTTCAGAGTTACAGCCAGCATCTGAATCGGTTAAATACATTCTCTCATAAATGTATCTTGGCGCTGAAGACGGTTCTTTACTTTCACATGTAATTCATCAAATGATTTCATTGACATCCTGAAGTAATTAAAATATTTGTCTTCGTGCTCTCGCAGCTTCGGGAAAATGGTGTAGAATGCTCCAAATTCCGCCGAAAAGTAATGAGAGGGTGCTCCAAATGAATTTTACCATTCCTCCTTCGTTTTTTAATTCCTTTATAGAGAAACAACATGGCAGCAACTTGGATTTTCTCCATGATTACTACTGAGCCTCGGTACGGAAGAAAACACAAAACCTAATATGAACCGTGTGAGAATCGTGTATGTGTGAAAGGGTTTCATTCGTTTTCGGTTGCGACTGAAAACGAATCGAACCGAACCGAATGGAACCGCATACGTGTAAAACAGGCCTTACTGTTTACTGTTCATGAATATCTGACCTCCGTAAAAATGCATAAAAGCATTTTCTCCTATACAACAATAGACAACTGATTACTAACTTATTACATTTCAGAAAGATTGCTCTTGTAAGAAATATTTGCCTAAAAATCTGAAGACAAGTGTTTGCTATAAGTCAATATGGAGATTTCTATTTGCTTGTGGACGAAGCCTTTCGATATGCAAAGGACACATGTGACGAGATGGGATTCCTGTCGAAAACATAAGAATATTAGGAAGAAGAAAATGATGCCTGGAGAAACGGCGGCAGACGAGTCGCTGACTTTGCACCAGAACTGAGAAGGTCAATATTAGAGTGCATCGACAGTTCCAACAAGAAATTGATACACGAAGTGTATATCAGAACATTTTGCTGTTTTAGAGCCCAGAAATCCGATTCAGAAAAGGAACTTCCCATGATTGTAAAATGTTTAATTGACGATTACGATGAGATTTCTGAAAATGGTATCCTCGCAGAAATTCTATGGTTGCGAAGATTTCTACAGGCTGCTAATGTCCGCCGGCCGCGGTGGCCGAGGGGACTGAGGCGCTTCAGTCACGGTCTGCACGGCCACTACGGTCGGGGGTTCGAATCCACCCTCGGGCATGGATATTTGTGCCGTCCTTAGTCTTAGCTAGTTCATAAGTAGTTTGTAAGCTTAGTGACTGATGACTCCATAGTTAAGTCCCATAAGATCTACAAACATTTGAACATTTTTTTGCTAAGGTCCTAAAAGAAGAATATCTTGCATGAACATCTTTAAGAGTTTTACAGTTTGTTGTTGGATATGAAATTTTTGAATCTGTTCCGAACCTCACTTTGACATTAAGATTTTTCTTAACTTTGTGTGTTTCGGTAGCGTCCTGTGAGAGAAGTTTCTCAAAGCTGGTGTTATGTTTGTAGAGCTTATGAAACTTAACTACGGGGTCATCAGTCCCTAAACTTACAAACTACTTATGAACTAGCTTATACTAAAGACGGCACAAACATTCATGCCCGAGGGGGGATTTGAACCTCCGACCGCAGCGGCCGTGCAGACCGTGACTGGCACGCCGCAGACCGCTCGGCCACTGCGGCCGGCTCTCAAAGCTGAGACTCGTGAAGAATTACCTTAGGTCTACTATGAGCCAAGCAAGATTCTCTAATTTGGCAATTTTGTCAACTGAAAATAGTGTGGCTAAAGCTATTGACCTTGACGATGCCATTTCAAAATTTGCTGCAGAGAAAGTTAGATGGGTGAGATTGTAAACTGCATGTGAAAGTCACCAGTCATTAAGACAGTCTTTAACTATTTGTTCTGTTTGATTAATAATCGATTAAACTATGTTATTTATAAAAACTACTTTTATTTATTTCCTTTCATACAGACTGTTTACAAAATAATTAACTTTTTATTTTCTCATTTCATTATGTGTATCAAAATTTGAAATTTTTTTTCATTCTTTCTAAGGTTGGCGAGAGTGGTGATGGTGTTGGGGGGGGGGGGGGTGACAAGTTGGATCACCGTACCGGGTGCCAAACTACTTAGCTACGCCACTGTAAGCGCGGGCGAGTCCATTACTTTGTTCTAAGGGGAGGCCGCATCAGTCTGCTCCAAACACTTCTAGTTATCGAAGTTCATGCAATTCTGCTTGCTTATATTAAAGATTTGCATCTGATTAAATGGGCTCTGCCTAAAGCCAAATAAAAACAAAAAAGAAACGGTCATACATAGCGCGTCATTACTGTCTCCACCAGTTGGTACAGGAAGGGTTCTGCATAACCAGAGACGAGATATTGTGTATAACGTAATTAAGTTTATGTCGGAAGATGTAAAAGACAGGATAAAATCGCATAAAACAGTTCCCTTGATAAAGTTCAAGCTACTACTGGTGTTTCACTTGGAACTATAAGAAGAGTAAAGAAAGTGGGAGAAAAATTAGGAATAAAAAGAAGAGTTCTTACGTATCTGGAGAGACTGATTAGTAACTTCCACATGACAAGCAGCGTCCCACAATGAAGTCACTTCTCTCGGAATAAGAGAAAATACGTCTTTTAAATGAAGTACCTTCTCCACTAGTTAGATTTTGGGTATGTCAGATCATTTTTAATGCCTATCTATATATGTTGAAATCTTAGTATAAGTAACAATTCAGTTATTTACCAGATGTGTTCAAAGGAACAAAAAACGGTACTAAGCTTGTGAAAACCGAGTCACTTACCACACAATATATGACACGTTTCGAGACAATTTCTGGGTCTTTATAATAAGTGCGACAAAAATTCACTTCGAAAATGTCATTGGCTAGGAGAAAGGAATGAGTTTCTCGGGGCCCCTATCAGGCTGGGGGCCCTGGGCCTGTGCCCCTGTGGTAGAGACGGTAGTGTATTAGGGTTTAGAGCTCTGGTACTTTCCTCACACAGCAACGACAGTTTACAATTCTTATACCAATGGTTATTAGATCTGCGTTTGTCTTACGTGTAACGTGCATCCCGAGACTGAAACCCTTTTTGTGTGTTCCCAAAGTACTCTAACCAATATATATATATATATATATATATATATATATATATATAAACGCCCAGTCCACGCCACACAGCCCCCGCTATCCGTGTAGTCGCTTCTTGAGTTTAGTGGATGCTTGAACTATTCAGTGGAACCCAGAATCCCACCACCAGATGGCGCAAGTCGAGGAATATGCAACCTACACGGTCGCAGGACCTTCAGAGCCTCTGATTCAGACCCTCCACTCGGTTCTGTATAAAAGATCGCAGTCGGTTCTATCAACTATGTTCTAGATTGTGAGTACTGCTTTTATCTTGCAAGCAAGACTGGCAGTCTTTACCACTTCAGATAGCCGCCCTAAACCAGAAACGATGACACACATAGTTGGAACCGACGTGAGCAACCACCTGCAGTTGGCTGCATACTGTACTCTTCATGGCATCTGCAAGAACCCGATCCACGTCTGGAATAACTCCACCCGGTATGCACGTGGACCTTCTTCCTCTTGCTAGCAGCCTTATCCCTATGGAGCTCCATTGCCTCGAACATTTGGTGAGAAGAACCGGGGTGGCCTCTCGATCAGTCTCCCGGGAAGTCTTTCACTTCCTACAACGCCCTGGGACGACATCCCACAGGTGGTTTGTCTGCCTGAAATGTGATAAGTCCACGGTTATTTTCTAAGTAGCTAAATGGTAGGACGGACTGGTTGAGTGCAACCTGTTTCTCTTTGTTAACGATTCTATCTCGTACAGGTAGATGCTGTGAGATTACCGCCCAATAGAAATACTGGTAATTAATAGCATTTGATAATTAAACAGTATGAAGTTCACTGCAAACATTGACCATGCCAATGCACTAAATGTTACACAATTTTAATCTTATTAATTATGGTAGCAATGTATGTACACAGTTGGGTGACAACATTTATAGTTAGGCCAAAGGTAGAATTTTTCCACGTTGAGATTTGCTGTGTGCTTGTAGCTGACGGGAGGCCAGCAAGCAGGCCGACGTTGGTGGCTTGTTCCAGCTTAGGATTTTACAGTTCGTTTCCGGTGAGGGGAGAGAGGGACAATGGCGAGTGCCAGGCACAGTGCAATGCACAAATATTGTAATACTGCTGGCATTTGAAGTAATACGATGCAGTTAGGAACCTTTAAGGCCCACATTACAAAATAGCCCTGTTGACAAATAAACTATACATTAGCTGATATAGTCACATCTGACGAAATATGTTTAATTGACAATGAAAAGTAATAAATTACCAACGAAAACAAGACAGTTACACAACTAGCATGGCAATGTTTTGTTTATAAAAATAATATATTAACTATTTCTCATTTTATTTTCAATTAATCTTTTGTATTTTATCTTGAAGTATTCAGTTAAATCACTTATCTGTGGTATAAGAAATTGCACAATTATGATAAACAGTACAAAGGATGTTTATATTAATATAAAAACGTAAGAAAATATTTGTTTAATGTGTAGTGTAATTATTTTGATTTTAAGTAAAGTTTTAGAAATGTATTGGCTGAGCGCTGTACGTTGGCAAATCGGTTACAACAGCTTACATGGGGAAGTTGATGACGTAGGGGAAAAAACCCCGGCAGTTGAGTTTTGGCGCGCGCGCGCACGAGGGCAGGAAGTGAGGACTCCAGACCATGTGGGGTGGATGGCCTGGCGGCGTCGCTCTGCCTCAGTCGGCATGTGGATCTCGGGGTGGTGACTTGAGATTTGTCTGTGGCAATCGCCACGTGTGGTTGCTCGTCGTAGACTGCACCAAGTTAAATCGAGTGCTACTGTGTGTTTGTGAATATTTAGCCGGTGGAACAAGGTGTGCATCGCATTGAATTAAAGTGACTGTGATTTGTTAATGTAACAAGTGACGTCGCATAGGCATGAACATAAACGGTGTTTGAGACAGCCACGTGGTGTGAAATCAATTCGCGACAAATATTCATTTTGTCTGGGGGCTCACGAGCTATAACTTTATTTGGTACATTTACCGACGTACAGACGCGACTGCCACAGGGTTCAAGTATTGTGAAATAAACAACATAAAGTGAACTTTCACGTGTTTTCTAAAATAGTAGTTAGTACACCCTTTTCTCTCATGAACTTGAACTTATTATGAATTTGTTTTGTTAATCATATGCAGGGAAGGAAAGCTGCGAACGTGTGATATCATCCCCTAGAAAACGAGTCAAACAGTCGCAATAACAGTTCCAGTGTTTTTGCATGTTTAGGAATTTGGTTCGCAGCTGGTGGTTGTGAGTTTCAAAAATTAATCTTTCCCTATTTTAAACTCTCACCCCGACCTTCACCCTCGCAATGCGTCGCTGAGTGGACTATAGGAGGATATAGGATTATTCGGGGACGATTTATATTTTGTACGATGAACATGAGATTGCTCTAAATGCATTAAAATACACGTTATCTCGGAGGGGTAGCAATAACAACCCTATAAAGTTCGAATAAGGTATTAGGGCTGTGTTAGAGAACTGTCGAGAACATGTCGATTAGACATGTAACTGTAATGCTACGAAACAACAGGAAAAGTATACATGTGGCGTCTGTTCCGAGAGAACAGACGTCACTTCTGATCCTGCAGTTGTTATTATTCAACATTCATAGAATATATGACATCAATTGCGATTGGGCAAAGCTGAAAATATATATTCTATGAATGTTGAATAATAACAACTGCAGGATCAGAAGTGACGTCTGTTCTCTCGGAACAGACGCCACATGTATATATATAATATGCCGGTGACGGGCAATGATCCTATCGTTAGTGGGGAGGGGTGGGCAAAGTTTGAAGCCCTTACTCTTACGGGAATTAGTTCATAACTACGAGTTTGAGTACTGTGGGCAGGGCGAAGCTGGGAATTTGTATCTGACGGGAGGCGTGCTTAGGTATTCCTTGCAGGTGCGGTGATCACCGTGTCCCCAGTGGTGTCAGCCGGGCGCCGTGGCTCAGCGCACCCGGTCAGAGGGCTCAACGCCCTCTGTAATAAAAAAGCTGAGCCAACAACAGACCGAACAAGAACGAACAAAACCGATCAGCGTCCGCAACGAAGAGAACTACCGATAGAACAAAAAAAAAAAAAAAAAAAAAAAAAAAGTGGTCTAGGGGTCAGCGCAACTGCCTAGAAAGCAGGAGACCCGGGTTCGAATCCCGGCTGGGTACACATTTTCAGCTTTGCCCAATCGCAGTTGATGTCATATATTTTATGAATGTTAAACAGGAAAAGTAACGATCATGTAAGGTTGTTTGCGGGCTAAGTGAATTGTCGACTATGGCTTATTTGGAGAATTGTAGACTGGTCAAAACAATTAGGGCATCAGTTGAGATTTATAGATTCTGAAGTATTGTCATCGGCAGAATGAACTAAAACGGAACAATGTCGTTCTGTCAGTACTACGGAGTGGAGACAACAACATTACGACAACAGAGATAGTGGTAATAACAAACATTTGCTGCAGAGAGGGTAGTTCTGACTTGTGTTTACCAAACGAAATACACGAACTGTTGGGTTCAAACAGTATAGTGAGCAGGTAGGGCAATGCAACAATAACGTGACTTACCTGAAGCTATGCCATGGAGAGCCACAGGAAGGTTGGTAGCGGCACAGACACAGAGAGAGGTGGCTGCAACTATTGGAGTGTCCCAAAGTGTAATTCCCAGAAACTGGACGTGATTTCAGACAACAGGAACCATTGAAACAAGGCAAGGCCACGGTTGTCCTAAGGTAACATCAACAAGAGATGACCGTTATCTCCGGTTAACAGCCAGTCGAAACAGGAGGCTGAATGCAACTCAGCTATAATCCACCCTCCAGGCAACAACAGGGCGCTTAATATCAACACAAACTGTCCGAAATCGCTTTCGGAAATGTGGCCTCTACGCATGGAGGCTTATCGTGTGTGTCCCACTGAAACCACGACACCGTTTATCCCACAAAACCTGGGAAGAGGAACATCAGGATTGGAGTCTTAACGAATACCGCTGGATTATGTTCACAGGTGAATCAAGATTTTATGTTCAGCCGGACAATCGTCGTCCTCTCATCTGGAGAGAACGCTGAACAGGGAACAAACATGCTTATATGCAGGAAACATCACTATATCATGGTGGTGGACGAATGGTGTGGGCAGGAGTCAGTATTGGCGGACGTATGGACCTCTATGTTGTTCAGAATGGCGCTTTGATTGCTCATAAATATAGAGATGAGATCCCTCGACCTTTCGTTGTGCCCTTCGGTGGTGCCGTAGGAGATGGGTTCTTTCTGGTGGACGATAACGCGCCGCGCGGGAGTAGCCGAGCGGTCTGCAGCGCCACATAGGGATCGCGCGGCCTCCCGCGTCGGGGGTTCAAAAACAAATGACAAATGTTTGTATAGCTTATGTGACTTAATTACGGGCTCATCAGTCCCTAAACTTACGAACTACTTATGAACTAGCTACAACTAAGGACGGCACAAATATCCATGCCCGAGGGGGGATTCGAACCCCCGACCATAGTGGCCGTGCAGACCGTGACTGGAGTGCCTCAGTCCCCTCGGCCACCGCGGCCGGCACGTCGGGGGTTCGAATCCACCCTCGGGTATGGATGTGTATTGTCCTTAGGTTAGTTTACCTTAGTTTAAGTAGTTTGTAAGTCTAGGGACTTATGAGCAAAGTAGTTTGGTCCCATAGAATTACAATCATTGGAACATTTTTTGGCGATAACGCTCGTCCCTACAGAGCTGCGCAGGTGGACAACATTAATGTAGTCCTCACTTTGTTCACCGTACGTAAATACAATTGAGCATGTCTGGAATGCTCTTGGAAGATTGTTGCAGAGCAGGATATTGCACTCATGAAAGAGTGGCCAAATAGTCCTCAAAAGCTGATTCATAACCTCAAAAATGCCGATGCCACTAAGGTGTGCAACTGTACTGGCTGTCCGAGGTGATGACGCACAATATTACAGGGCAACGAGAATGACTTTTTCACTATTATGGTAGCTTTTGGAAGGAAGCTTTGCTTTTTAACGTTATTATGGTAGCCCCATGTGCCTCGCTCTAAGTAAACGCCATGTAATCTTCAAGTAAAGAGTTCAGACAGTAAACTATCGTTCTTTATCACACACAACTTACAATTGTGACCAATATCTGAACAAAATACGTTACCATATTCATATTGTGTATGATAATTCACTTGATACCCTAATTGTTTTGAGCAGAGTATTAATGTACAGGTCATTTGAAAGGAGATTGTGTGTAGAAGATTTGTGCGACCCATTCTTGAGTTCTAGTTTAATGTTAGGGGTCTCTACAGGTCGGTTTTCAGGAAAACATCGGAAGAGTTAATTTGTTACTAGACTTGTTTCATCACAGTCGGTAGTCCGGAAGTGATAAGTGATCTCAAACAGGAACCCGTGGTGATACTTTTCGTAAATCTCTATTGAGAAAATTGTGAAATCAAGAATTTGAGAATGATACTATCACCGTCAATGTGCATTTCGCGTAATGCCAAAGAAGACAATAAGAGGAATAAAGGTTCGCACGAAAGTCATGTACACAGTCTTTTTCCGCTCACTCAGTTTTCGAATGCAACAGGGAAGCGAATGACAATAATGATTTTAATTAGCGCTTTCGGTATTCTCACCCATGTACCGTATAGAGATTTGTGAACTATTCATAAAGGCATGGATGCAGATGAACAATCCATGGTTTTCATTTTCACAGTCGTACAGTCAACCAGTGGCCATAGAAATGGCACTCTTGCATATTTAATTATCAGTGGAGGATTTACTGTAAAAATTCTCTCACGGTGTGTACACAACCGTAGCCAGGATCTTGAAAAATGTTCAAATGTTTGTAAATCTTATGGGACTTAACTACGGGGTCATCAGTCCCTAAACTTACAAACTACTTATGAACTAGGACGGCACAAATATCCATGCCCGAGTGGGGATTCGAACCACGACCGTAGTGGCCGTGCAGACCGTGACTGAAGCGCCTCACTCCCCTCGGCCACCGCGGCCGGCCGGGATCTTGAATGTGATTTTAATTGATAGAACTGATTTGCTAATAACCTTAAAAATTAAAAATTACGTTTACTTTTTTTTATGTATGCACCACTACTTCAAATTTTCCAATGCACTGAAAGAATTCTTATGACGTTCGTAATTTTTTAATCTCTACTCCAAAAACGACAGGGAACATCATTATGCTTAGCACTGTTATATTGACTAGATACATTTATTACATTGTAGCCGATAGTAAATTTCTCTCAGTTTGGTGTGCATAGAGATCAATGAATTATTCATAGTTAATAGATGTGAAATATTGCCAACATTTGAGCGAAATTAGTGTATATTCCTTAATCCTAACGATGGTTCACAAAATTGCCATAATACAAACTGCAACGACTTTCAGTTCACAGGTTATAAGGAATTAGATGCTTGTATATAAGGAATGACTTTTCTTTCCAGTCACATGCAACTTATCGATTTTGAGCTGTTGAAGTAAAACCTGGCCATTTTGCTGAATGTGACATCTTCTTGGAGGGACAGTGTAATGAAATGTCCAAAATCACTGCTTACACACAGAAGAGACAAAGACACTAGTATAGATTCGCGTATGGAAACACAGAGGGTGGCGCTGCAGTCGGCAACGCCCAAATGACAACAGGTGTCTGGCGCGGGCGTTAGATGCGTTACTGCTGCTACGATGGAGGTTATCACGATCTAGCGTGGTGTTACAGTCGGCGCACAAGCGATGGAACACAGCAATTCCGTGCTATCAATAGGAAGAGATTTCCCGAACGACTATTTCACTAGTGCACCGTGAATATCGGGAATCCAGTGAAACATTAAATCTCCGACAAAGCTACGGTGAGGAAAGATCCTACAAGAACAGGACCAACGATGACTGAAGAGCATCGTTCAGCTTGATGAAAGTTTAACCCTTCCGCAAATTTCTGCGATTTTCAGTGCTGGACCGTCAAAAATGTCACCGTGCAAACCATTCAACGAAGCATCATCGATATGGGTTCTCTAAACCGAAGGCCTACTCGTGTATCCTTTCTCACTGCACGACACAAAGCTTTACTCCTCGCGTGGGGCCGTCAACACCGAAATTGGACTGTTGATGACTGGAAATTTGTTGCCTGTTCTGACAAGTCTGTTTCCAAATGTGTACGAGTGTACGAGTATGGAGACATCTCTTGAATCCATGGACCCTGCATGTCATCAGAGGACTGTTGAAGCTAGTGGAGGCTCTGTATGGTGTAATAGTGTGGGAGTTGTGTAGGTTTGGTGACCCTAATAAGTCTAGATACGACTCTAAGAAGTGACAGGTATGTTCGCATCCAGGATGATCGCCTGCATCCAGTCATGTCCATTGTGAATTCTGATGGACTTAGGCAGTTCCAGCAGGACAATGCGATTACCCAAACATCCAGAACTGCTACAGAATGGCTCCAGGAATACTCTTCTGAATTTGAACACCACCGCTGTCCACCAGAAATGAACAACATTTAGCCTAGCAACATTCTGCTGAGATGCGATCTGCAACCCCTCGTACTCTTACACATTTACGAACAGCCCTGCAGGATGTACTGTGTCAGTTCCCTCCAGCACTACTTCAGACAAGTCGAGTCCATAGCACGTCGTGTTGTGGCTATACTGCGTGCTTCCGGGGTTCTACAGGATATCAGTCAGGTGTACCAGTTTCTTTGGCTCTTCAATGTGTGTTGATTAGTAATTCGTAACAGCTGTTTCGGCAGTTTGTTGTTATCAAGTGCATCTGCGTTGCTCTGACAGGTATATCTAATATATAAAGCAGAGTGTCCATATGTTTGTACGTGTTGCATACAAATCTACAATTTTGTTCCAATCTTTATGAAATTTTGTATACGTAAGCTTCAATCCATGAGGACGGTCGCCGTAAGTGTAAGAATCACGTACGATATATAGTTCACGAGATATGACGTCATAAACAATGAAATGCACGAAAAACTGTTGCATTTTGCGACAATGCTGCTCATTTTCTCCTAAACCATTGGACCGATATCAAACAAATGTGGTACAGACATTCCTTACCGTGAGGTAACAATTGCTGCATGGTTCAGAATCACATACGACCCATGGTTCAAAAGATATTATGTCACAACCAATAGAAATCGCAAAAAATGCCATATAATACGGCGAGACTTTCGAAATACACTGTATGAGAATGACAGTACTTAGCGACTTGCAACAAACTTTAAACATAATTTCAAACATTTATTAAACTTTTTCTCGCAGGCAACCATAGTGAAATCATGAAAGGAAAAAAGTTTCTCGCTTACTACTTTTCCGCTGTTTATGGAGTAAAACTACCGCTCTCGGTATGACGTTACAATTTATAATTTGAAAACTACAAATTGTAGCGACAGGAAATTTTACAGACTGCTCACACACAAACAGTTGAATGTACTTTGTATCACAGTAAGACACGTAATTCATGAGATATGAACCCATAAACAGTAGCGTTCGTGGAAAACCGCCCCATCACGCACCAAGTTATAATGTTTTACTTCTTTACTACTAATAGTATTCCCGAGAGATTTTACAGAAATACAGCCCTGATACAAATGAATATATACCTGAAAAATTGCAGGAATGAATAAATAAATAAATACCCGGGCAATGCCGGGTTTTCAGCTAGTACAATCATAAAAGAATGTCTGCCGTCCCCGTGATTCTAGTGGTTCTTGAGCCTATAGATAAAAATAGAATAAAGAAATACAAAAACTTTTCATGTCCCTTTTGTTGCTCATGAAAATAGAAACTGAGAAATTGTACGACGATAATATAGACATTCTAATCTGGCAGCGTGCGCCAGTACCCCGGTAACACGCTCTCTTACACTGATGCATGCCTGTGTTCGTCATTGCATACTGCTCACTAGATCGTCAAGAGACTGTTGGTCCAGATTGTCCCACCTCGACGGATATTCGGCGTAGGTCTCTCAGATGGGTTGGTGGGCCGTATCGTCCCAAAACAACCCGTTTCAAAGGATCCCAGTCATGTTAGATATGGACGTACTTCTTGCCGCGGTACAATAGCCGAGCGCTCTAAGACGCCTTGCAACGGAGCGCGCCTTGCTCCCCGTCGGAGGTACGAGTCCTCTATTGGACATGGGTATGTGAGTTGTCCTTAGGTTATTTAAGTACGTAGTCTGTAAGCCTAGGGATTGATAACCACAGCGGTTAAGTCTCATAGATTTACAAACATCTGCACAGTTTCGAACGCACTCCTTCAGTCAGCATCGCGTCTTTTGCAGAGTGCAGCACAGGTAAACAAACAGCACAGTCACAACACCATGGACTCCTGAAAGTCAAGCATTGGCAGCATTCCAGGTAGGGAAACGGAACAGTGCCAGTTATAAAGTCATAAATAAGCAGAATGGAAAACGCGATTCAGGACATTATAACGGCTGTATCAGACGTACAGGGTGTCCAGAAAAGGACTCCTGGATTTCAAAATTAAATATCTCGAAAACAAAGATCGATAGAGGAATGCAGTGAACGGTATGTTTATTGTGAAAGCTGTAAGTAGTTTATACAGCAGTTGGAAATAATAGTTACAAAAGCTGCTAACAGATGGCGCTGTAATCGCCATACGTAATGCCTAGTATAAATAGTGATCCGAAGCCCAGAGCGATCAGTTCCAGTACTGAAACGTGAAAGGAGGTTAGCGTACCGAAGGAAGAGATTAAAACCATGTACTCCATTGAATAACGCGTTTTTCTGGTGCTAGAGTACCATAGGTTAGAAGAGAGTACTACGGCAACAAGGCCAAGTTTTCAAGCACGATTTAATGTTCCAAAACGACCCGATGCCAAAACAATTCGTACGCTCTTCGCAAAATTTCAACCAACAAGCAGCGTAACTGATGATCTAATGGGGCATGTTGGCCGCAGTTACGCCTGAAAATATCGCCACAGTTTCTGGAACTATTCAGCGAAATCCAATGTCATCCGTCCGTAGAATTGCATCTGAGACTGGTTTGAAGCGTTCCAGCACGCAGAAAATACTGAGAAAGAGCCTACACACGTTTCCATTCAAAATTCAAACGCACCAGGCCATACCCGTACGAGCTGTGCAACAAAGGGTTGCCTTTGCTAATCAGATGCTCACAATGATTGATAGTGAAGGATTTGATGTAGGCTGCATCTGGTTTACAGATGAAGCACACCTCCACCTGAACGGATACGTGAATAAGCAGAACTGGTGATTTTGGGGTTCCGAAAAGCCATATTGGTGTGAAGCGAAACCCCTGTATTCTCCTAAAGTTACTGTGTGGGCTGCGGTATGCATCAGAGGCTTTATTGGCCCTTTTTTATTCGAGAAACGGTCACCGGTGCATGTTACACTGCAATTTTGGAACAATTTGTCGCCACACAGCAAGCGTTAGAGCCTCGACCAGGTACTGAATGGTTTATGCAGGATGGAGCCCGACCACATCGGACCGAACAAGTGTTTCGCTTTCTTGAGGAATACTTCGGGAATCGAGTCATTGCTTTGGAATATTCCAAATTTACTGATGCAGGCATGGATTGGTCATCATATTCGCCGGATTTGACTCCCTGTGAATTTTTTGTGGGGCACAGTGAAAGACATGGTCTACCCGAAGCATCCCGCCACGCTGGACGAGCTTGAATCAGCGACCTCTGTGGCATGTGAATACATTTCGGTTGAGACACTACGAAATGTGATGGCGAATTTCATTCTTCGTTTGCGCCACCTCTGTAGTGCCAGTGGTGAACAATTTTGAAAACATTGTGATGTGATTGTTTGCAAAGAGTGTTTTCATACGATTATTTCACTTATTTGTGCTGATATGATCTGTACAGCGTACAGCGACATCTGTTAGCAGCTTTTGTAACTATAATTTCAAACTGCTGTATAAACTTCTTACAGCTTTCACAATAAACATACCGTTTACTGCATTCCTCTATCGATCTTTCTTTTCTAGATATTTAATTTTGAAATCAGGGAGCCCTTTTCTGGACACCCTGTTACTATAAACCGAAAATAGCGAAAGAGACACCTGAAGAGTTGAAAGAGAAGTTAGATATGTGGAGCTTCCAACAAGCGCGAATGGAAGGCCTAATTTACGTTGTCTGCGCCGCGGTGGAGTAGCCGGGCGGTCTAAAGCGTCTCGCTGCGGAGCGCGCAGTTGCTCGCCGTGGAGGTTCGAGTCCTCCCTGGGGCATGGATGTGTGTGTTGTCCTTAGGTTAGTGTACCTAGGTGTAAGTAGTTTGTAAGCTACGGACTGATGACCACGCAGTTTGGTCCGATAGATTTACAAACATTGAAATTTTACGTTGTCTGCCGAGAAACCTGGAAACTACGCACAAAATTGGATTGGAAGTCAATTCCAGGCCTTGACAGCGAAATAAAACTGCTCGAGGAGGAAAGTGATAGGCTCAAAACGAAAAACTTAGAGAACAAATTCTAAGGCCAGCTGCCTCATGCAGTTATTGCTGCCTTAGTTGGGAGTAACATAAAAAAAAAAAATAAATAAATAAATAAATAAAAAATCGGACACCGCGACTAAATGACATCATACCAAGAACATAAACACCATCTTCACATCGCCAAGAGACAACAAATATGCCAAGGAAGTGAGATAAACACTCACCAAATCAATTAACCCCGTGAACGACAATCTAAAATTTAAACTGATAATATCAATACAAAAGACAATGTTCTTAGAAGCAGAAACCTTAACTGACTTTGAAAAAATTGTCGATAAAGTTAAAACGATTGTGGACATTAAATGTGAATTGATCATCTTGTGATGGTGCAGGTCTTGTATCTTCCGTGCTTGCAGTATTAGTTTTGTGATTGAATCCACCTTATGCAAGACACCTTGTTTTGTTTTAACATCCAAACGTGTTTCGGCACTTATTGTGACATCTTCCCTGGGTTTTTGCTTTATATTTTCTAGAACAACATAATACACATTTTGGTTATACAGTCATTTGGACGAGTTATTGATTTGACAATTTTGTTAGTTATATTAGGCTTAATTTATTTACAATACTTTAATGATGTCATTCGCAGGATTTGAATATGCTTTGATTGAGAAATGACAAGTTTTCACAGCTTGTCATCTTCCAACAACAAAACGTATTATTTGCGAAAACTAATTGATTTATTGTACATCCGCCTGGAAGTAACCTTGGAAAGTCTCATATTCCTCTATTTTCTCTTCCATTTCTAGAATACTGCATTCAAGTTCATTTTCTCTTTGTAGACCCTCTATAGATTCCTTACACCTATCAGCTTTCCCTTCTTTGCTTAGTACTGGTTTTCCATTTGAGCTCTTCATGTCCACGTAGCTGCTTTCCTTGTCTCCAAAAATCTCTTTTATTTTCCAGTAGGCGGTATCTATCTTTCCCCTAGTTGTACATTCTTCTTCAGTCTTTGCTCTTGCCCTCTAGCCATTCCTGCTTAGCCAGTCTGCACTACATGTCAACCTCATTTTTAACCATCTGAAGTCCTCTTCACTAGATGCATTTTTATATTTTCTCCTTTCATCAATTAGGCTGCGTTCACACTGCCGGCCGGGCCGAACCGAGACGGAAAAAGGGGCAAAATGCACTTTTCAAATTTTCACGTTGAAAAAAAAAATGTTGACGGCATATAAGTCCACCCCACATCGTTTTATCAATTTATTTTTTCCTTAAAAACTTTACCTTGCTTGTGAAGAAAAGAAAATATCTACTTTCCATTCCGCACGAGTCTTTAGTTTTGTAACGCTCCTAAAATGATTTTGGTGAAAGTATGCGGTTAAAAATCCCATTTTTGGACATATGGTAGTACAAGATCGTAGCTTTCTGTGGTGTCGCACTAGTCTAAAGTGCGCGCCACCTACTTTCGCCGCGCGCCGCCATGCACGCACGGCGCGGCGTTCTTACGACGTCAGCCACGAGCGCCCTCTGCTGCTATCCCGCTCGTGGCCACGACTGAACGACATCGTTCACTTGGAACTGAGATAGGAACTAGTGAACACTTCGGAATCAGATAGGCACCAGTGAAGACTTGGCTATCGGATAGGCACTAGGCAGGCCTCTAGCTCAACTATGTATCAGCATTCTGCAGTACTGAGCTATGTAAAAGTTAAGTATTGCTAAGTCTCTAAGAAATATAGATCTCGTTCTAATTTACTCTAGTGTTTCTAGTTTCTGCTGTCCCACTGGATGGTCACCTCCTATCTGCACAAGCGTGCATCCTTTATTCCTGTGTCGGTCTTTCTAATCGGCCACCGACATCTACGACGGGAACGAGACACAAAAGCGGCGACGAGGCTAGGACACAAAAGTGACGACGAGGATGGGATACAAAAGTGGCAACGAGGATGGGATACAAAAGTGGCGACGAGGATGGGATACAAAAGTGGCGACGAGGATGGGATACAAAACTTTCGTATAAACCATTCACCTTTCCATAATTCGTAATAGTCGTTTTCAAATGACGCTATTTCTCAAGTACGCGCACTTGATACACAAATCATGAATTGAAAAAGTTCGATAGCGGGCAGATTACTGTTCTATGGATTTTAGACCAAACATTACAGTGGGTGAAATGGAGATAAAACTGTAGAATAGGTTTTGAAATGGTCGTCGCACTGATATCTACCTCCTTTCACAAATAATTGCGAATTATCTGAGCGCCGTCAGTGCCGCGATCGCAAGCTTACGAACCCTGCAGCAGTTGGGCGTAGCGTGAAGCACCGGAAAAATGAATTACTGGCCAAATGTGTCAGTCCTTAGTGATGTGTTAAAAATCCGTAGCTAGAAAATTAATATAAATTAATTTTTCTTGGGTGCCATCGGATTACAGTGGACAGTGATCTGCTGTGGTTTTACATGAGATTGTACTTCACTTTATAAGAGATATTCAACTACTTTGTTGTCCACATCATACAATTAATGCAATATGTATTTCGTGTTTGGGACTAGAAGAGAAAAATAAATTAATGTAAACTGTGCCGTTGCTGTCGATGGACTGAAATAAAATTTCTGACATTATACTTAATGGTTCTCTAATTGGAGATGGTAGAAGGTAATAGACCAAAAATATACTTACATTTATAGATGGATCTACGCCTAAGTTGGCTAATACACAATATAGTCATCGTTTTAATTTTCTCTTTTGTAGCTCTCGGAAAATGTTGAACTACAGGGTGAAGATAATTGTATATAACGTGTCCCACATCAAAGCAGTATCCCTCACGTCGGAGATTAAGGTAAGAATGAACTAAGTAAAAGCGATTAGATACAAGTATCATTAAAAACATACAGTTACCTCCTTATAACGGATGGTGCAAGTGGTGGCCATGGGTGTACGTGCGGTGTACGGGTTTTATGTGGGACACGCTGTACTATATTTTAACCCATCTCCACTTTCAAACGACTCTAGATAGCTCTCAGAATTTTCATTTATTTTGCTAGGAAGCTATTTGCGATGAATGAATTTCTACGAACATTTTTCTGAATCATTTGATGACAATTTTCTTTGTTTCCATGGTGCTTTAATTTCCATTTCTTTTAATTGAAAGGAAAATGCACGGATTTAGTTTAGCCTCAGACACTTCAGGACAGGTTAGTAAAGGATGAGAAGCGTGTGTCACTTTGTTTCTTGTGATTTTTTGTTTTATCCTTCTTGGTAGGCTTGTCTCCAGAAACAAGGGCTCCTCACCCACTGTCAGCGGAAGATCGATGGAAATACAGTGATGACGTGACGAAAGCTTGCTCATTGCAGTCTGCTTCGAGTCAGCTAACAGTTCATTCATTTTGTTATTTTATTACTATTGTTCTCACACTGGAGCTATTCATCGAATTTTAAGCACATAAGAAATGGATGGTAATGGACTCATCCCATGAATTTCGACTAAGATTCAGGAGAGTTTTTCCTTATGTAAACAACTGAAACATTTCTGAAAATTTTTAACTCATAGTACAGAATTAATAGTAAAAGAAGAAAAAATAAACAAAACGTATTTCAATAAGTGTATTTTAAAACTACTTTCATGCAAAGAGGCTTCGGTTGAAAGAAGCCAGGAGACGTGAGACACAGATACTTGTGCTGCAGAAGCAACACCGTAGCTCAGTAGGTTCGCGCCGGAAATATTAAACATTCCGAAAGTCGTCGGCTTGGCGTGAGCCGGTTTAAGCCCAGCCGTCTCGACCTGACCGGTAGTGTGAACACCGCAGCCGCGGTGGAGTAGCCGAGCGGTCTAAAGCGTCTCGCTGCGGAGCGCGCGGTTGCTCGCCGTGGAGGTTCGAGTCCTCCCTGGGGCATGGGTGTGTATGTGTTTGTTCTTAGGTTAGTTTACCTAGGTGTAAGTAGTTTGTAAGCTACTGACTGATGACCACGCAGTTTGGTCCAATAGATCTACAAACATATGAACATTTGAACTCCGCATTTAAAGACAATGTGTTTAATGTCTTAGCTTGGCTCAGCACGGCTCGGCTCGTCCCCACAGGCAATGTAAACACGGCCTTATGTTCAATATTTCCTGTGTGTTATCCAAGGAATTCTATTATGTCTTGTCCTTCTACCTATAGATCCTCTGCGGCCTTCACTACTCTATCTCTCAAAACTACCCATTCTTCTTCTACTGTATTACTTCCCCCGTTTCGGCCAGTGCTTGCCTAATACTTCCTCTGAAATTTTTAACGACCTCTGGTTCCTTTAATTTGTACAGGTTCCATCTCCTCTGTTTTCAAAAATTTTGAGGTTTCTAAAGTTTTCGTCTACAATTCATAACCAATAAATTATAGTCAATGTGTATATGTGCCCATGAATATATCTTACAGTTTGAAACCTGGTTTCTAAGCATATGTCTTAACATTATAAAGTCCATGAGGTACCTTCCAGTGTCTCCTGGTCTCTTTCACGTGTACAACCTTCTTTCATTATGATTAAAGCAAATGTTTGTGATAATTATATTGTGCTCTGGACAAATTTATAGCAGGCGATCTCCTCTTTCATTCCTTTTTCCCACTCCGTATTCATCTACTACTTTTCCTTCTCTTCCTGTTCCCACTACTGAGGTCCAATCCCCCCATCACAATCAAGTTTCCCCCCTCCCCTCTCAACAGGCTGAATAATTTCTTTTACTTCCTCATCCATTTCTTAGATCTCCTTATCAGCGGCAGAGCTATTTGGCAGATAAATTCGTACTACTAAGGTCGGTGTTGGCTTCCTGTGTAATTTTGCTACGATAATGCGTTCGTTATGCTGTTGATAGTAACTTATCCGCATTCCAAATTTATTAATCATTATCAAACCTGTTCCTGGGTCACAACCAACATTCTTTTAAATTTATAACCTGACCAGAATTTATGTTCATGTTGCCACTGAAATTTACAGTCCCCACCATATCGAACTTTAACACATCCATTTATCTTTTCAAAAATTCTAACTTACTTATACGATTAAGGGATACAAGGCTCCGCGCTCTGATCCGTAGAATGCCTGTTTTGTTTTTCTTGATGACGAAATCCCCCTCAGTAGTCCACGCCCGGAGATCCGAATAGGGTACTATTTTATCTCCAGAATATTTTCCCCATAATCATATATTCACACAGCAGAGCTTAATGTCCTCTGAAAAAGTATTGACTATAGTTTCCCCTTGGTTTCAGCTTTTCGCATTAACTGTATAGCAGAGCCTCATTAGCTTATGTTCCGAGGCTAGCTCAGACAATCATCGAGACTGTTGCCCCTGTAACTAGTGAAAAGACTACTGCCCTCTTCTGGAACCACACGTTTGTCTAGCCGTTGCAGAGATACCCCATCGCTATGGTTGCACCTACGGTACGGCTGTCTGTATCGATGAGGCACGCAAGCCACCCCACCTCGGTAATGTCTGTGGTTCTTGTTGCTGCTCTATGTACTCCTGTGCTAGAATAATATTTGAAGTTCCATTGAGCTATGACAATGCTGCCTCTTTATCTAGCATACTGAACAAATAAATCTTTCTACCTGTTTTAGTTAGCCTTTGTATTTTCAGTGAAGTCAGATCTGTTTCTTGCCATTACATCTCTGTCACTCACTCACTCACTGACTAAACACGACATCTCGAAAACTTCTTCACCTATGATGTTGAAACTTGGCAGGAATGTAGTTTATAGGTGGTAGACGTCAGATAAGAAACGATTTTGCGATAGGACCGATAGTTCAGGAGAATGACGTCATAAGCAATGAAAACTTCCCCGTCTTGCGGTACGTGATACTGTGAGTTTATCAGTTCACTATTTGAGAAGGAGAGAAGATCGCGACTTGCAACAAACTTTAAACAAAATTTAAAACTCTTAGGAAACTTTTTCGGTCGGCCGCGGTGGCCGAGGGGACTGAGGCGCTCCAGGCACGGTCTGCACGGCCACTACGGTCGGGGGGTTGGAATCCCCCCTCGGGCATGGATATTTGTGCCGTCCTTAGTATAAGGTAGTTGATAAGTAGTTTGTAAGTTTAGGGACTGATGACCCCGTAGTTGAGTCCCATAAGCTTAACAAACATTTAAACATTTTTTTGAATTTGAATCTTTTTCTCGCTGACAGTATAGCAAAATGATGAAAGGAAAAAAAAGTTTCTCGCTTACTACTTTTCCGCTGTTCTGCATTGCATATTGTACCTACAGGAAATTTTACAAACAGTATCCACACATATAGTTGAATGTACCTTCTAAATGTTATCATAGTACCACACGTAGTTCATGAGATATGAGCACATAAACAGTAACGTTCATGGAAAACCTCCCTATCACGCACCAAGTTTTCATATATTACTTCTTTACCACTAATTGTATTCTCAACAGATTTTATAGTCTTATAGCACTTATACAAATGAATATATTCCTGAAAAATTATACAACAGTAAATATGAGATCATATATACTGCGATGGGTAATTCCTGAAAGATGACAGTGCTGTCGAAAACTTTGAACTGTGAAGCGCAAACCGCTGTAGGAAGGAGCAATATATAGCTATAGAGCTACAAGGAAAGGAAGAGAATGAAACAGAGTACATCCTACGAATATCCATTATTTCCGACAGATCTGGCTTTTAGCTTTAAGAGACTGCAGTTTGCAGTGGGAGTTGCATTTTCTACTATAATTAATAAATCACAGGACAATCTACTCAATACTGTGCAGTGTATTTGAAATCTCCACGTTTCTCACACGGACATCTTTATATCGCTTGCTCAGGAATGGGCTCTCCACAGAAAATTATCGTATTATATCCTGGACAAGTCACAAGAAATATTGTTTATAGTCAGGAAAGAATATTAGCGTTTAACACCCCGTCGACAACGTGGTCATTAGAGATGAAGCTTACGCTCGGATTGTTTGGGTAAAGATGGGAAAGGAAATCGTAATTTGAAGTTTTTGTCTATACTATGCTTATAAGTATGGTGTGGCACAGCAAATCTCCAAGAGTACTATAAGAACTTTCATGGGGTTTCATAGGTCAACTGAGAGTACCTTGGGGCAACAAATAAGCTTAATTTCATAAAAATCTGATCAGGAGAAGAAAAGATATCGTAATTTGTAGTTTCTGGTGTATGCTATGCTTGAATTGCATCGTAGTATAGTAAAGGTCCGATGGAGGCACTGTTATTTACATACTGTACCAAATAACTAATAGATGGCAATGCTGCGTTTTTTTATTCATATAACTAAGGTGAAATACACTGAAACAATGGCTACGATTTTCCTTACGGCAGTGTACTGATGTATGTACTGAAAAATCAGTCACGTACAATGAGGGAAATAATTCTTTGTGTTGATAATGAGATAAATAATTAATTTTGTTCCGATCAGTAAATTCATGATCCGCCTAAAGCGAATATTTCGTTGCCAACGTTAACATACCAATCCGCTACCACTGCAAGTAAAATTTAACTCAGGTACGACACAAAAAAAGAAAATAATAATAATAATAATAATAATAATAATAATAATAATAATAATAATAATAATTTTTATTAGCTGTATGCCGCATGCCTTGCAATGCTATGGAAAGAAAAAAAGTGCGTCTTTCCCCAGGTATCATTTGAATTTAACATAACGACGTTTTATTTGCGTCTATTGATGTTTTCATTTACTAAGAATTCTTTGCAAGGAAACACGAATTTAGGCCTATGTAGTTTCCTTTTGATTTCGGTGCGTACTTATTACATCTTGAGTCCATCGTGTTTAGGAATGGCTAGAAAACGGTGTAGTACAGTACATAAAAAATTGAAGCCCTCTCAGTAACGTAGTGCACCAAAGAACTAATAGTTTGCGGTGCTGCATTTTTTAATTTTTTATTTCTTCTCGGTGGTTATGACATAGAAAGCACCATTAAAGGTGCTGTTGGTTTTGTACTGCTGCAAAGAAACAATACATGATCGTTTTGTGCGTATTCCTTCAGTAACAGAAGTTTTTTGAATTGAGAGCCGCAATCTTTTCTCTGCAAATACAAACAACAATGAACAGCGAGTTGGCCGCGGTGGAGTAGCCGAGCGGTCAAAAGCACCTCGCTGCGGAGCGTGCGGTTGCTCGCCGTGGAGGTTCGAGTCCTCCCTGGGGCATGGGTGTGTGTGTTGTCCATAGGTTAGTTTACCTAGGTTTAAGTAGTTTGTAAGCTACGGACTGATGACCACGCAGTTTGGTCCGATAGATTTACAAACATTTGAACAGCGAGTTGCTGACTGCACTTCGTATATTCACAGCTTAGCGACATTTCTTTGCTTCTTTTGACAGGGAACATTTGAATATAAAACATAACGACATTCCTTCGTGTCTGTCGATGTTCCAATTTACATAAGATTTCTTTGCGAGGAAAATGGAATTTATGTAGTTCCTTTTCTGATTTCGGTGTATCCTCATTAGATTTTGAGTCCATTCTGTTTAGGAATGCCTCGAAACGTCATAGTAGAGGAAAGGACAAAGTAGGGCGACGTTAGTTACATAGTACACCAAATAACTAATTATGGCGTTGCTGTGGTTTTTTCCTTGTTGTAATACACTACAAGAAGGGATAAAATTTTACTTTCGGCGCCGGCGTTGTGCGCTGATGTTGGCAACGGCCGTTGAATGCTTTAACAAAATCAGTCACTTAGAATGAGGAGAATAATTCTTTATGTTCACGATGAAATAAATAATTTATGCTGTCCTTGTCAGTAAATTAATCATCTTCCTAAAGCAAATACTTCGTTGCCAACGATAGCGAACTAAACCGCTGCCACTGCAAGTAAAATTTAATCCAGATAGGACAAAACAAATTTTTCTTCCTAGCTGTATCCCATATGCTTTGCAATGTCATGGAAAGAAAAGAAGTGCATCTATTGATGGCTATAACCACTAAATTGCATATAAAGTATATGGAGTGGAGAATATGGAGAGAGCATTGCTTTCTGTGCATCTTCTCAACATTAAGCTGGAATTACTACGTGATATTGAGACAAATCCACTCTTTGCACACATTTATCTGCTATTACGATTGGTTTGTCCCGCATTGCCTGCAAAGAACCCCACCTCCTTTTCACAGAGCAACCACATAACATGAAATATCTAAATAAATGTGTCACAGAAGTAACAAGAAAGTTGAGGAAGGGTCGCTAAAAGGGCCATTTACACATAGCGTCTTAACGGAACAAAAAGGGACCAAGTTAAAGTCAGCGATTAGTAGATTTTTCCCAATATCATGTACATTTTCACCTTAATGTTGAGAACACAAAATCTGTTCTACGCATCTGAATGCTCACTCCAGAGATGGCCGCGGTGGAGTAGCTGAGCGGTCTAAGGCGCCTCGCAGCGGAGCGCGGGGTTGCTCGCCGTCAGAGGTTCGAGTCCTCCCTAGGGCATGGGTGTGTGTGTTGTCCTTAGGTTAGTTTACCTTAGTTTAAGCAGTTTGTAAGCTACGGACTGATAACCACGCAGTTTAGTCCGATAGATTTACAAACATTTAAACATTTTTTTGAACTCCAGAGATATTTCTGCTCTCTGCCTGCTACTAGAGATAATATACACACGCGAGCGACAAACTCATCAGAAACCTCTCTGCTTTCATAACTGGTCAGTACAATATTCTAATTAAAATTTGTAATTACTTTTGGTGCGGACTACATTAAGATAGAGAAAGGCGTCTTCTTTTGCAGATACAATTGCACTTAGTTATAATCCGACTGCTGAATATATAATTCTACTACACAAGGTCGATTTCAGCTTTGTGTTTTACGAAGTAATCACTGCAGGACGTGGGGACATGTATTAGCTGAAACAGTGGCCGATGCTGTTAACACAGTCAAGACAATTGACTGGAAATACTATATTTAATGGAAAGTTCTTTACCGACGATCAGCTGACGCCATTCCTTCAACGATTAACAGACTTCTTTATTGCACACTGACACAACCATGACGTCTTATTTAAGCAGACATGAACTGCTCTGTAGATTGAATTACCAGACTTTCAGCATTCGTCGAATTTTCGATAACAAGGAGTACTGCATACAGAATAACTACATTGTCCCCAGTGCAACACTGCCACATACTAATAATTCAGCATACACTTACTGTAAGAGATAAACAGTTTAGTAATACACCACAGAACCAAAACATGGTGCCGTTATTATTATTACTATTTCTCATCTAAACGATAGAAGTGTTTTCGGAAGTTTACGTCAAACAGATAATTACACAGCGGAGTCCTAACTATGTTAACACAACCTAACATTGAATTTACATCGTTCCGGAGTATGGACTTAAATTAATTTAACTTTTTGTGTGAAAAACTTTATGACCAATGACTTCTACTTAAATTTGAAATCTTTTCTAGAAAAACTGAGTTTATTGACAGGGATCCAACAAGGATTCTGTTTCGGCTGACCTAGGTCCGAAACCCTAAAAAAACATGATATACACAGGTCCGTCTTTAACAACCGTTGCGAAGTTCAATATATTCTCATCGTAAGTGAGTTACCGAACAATGGTATTGGTTGTTCTCTGAACTTGCACTTACAAGGGACACCTTTGACATCGAACGCTCGGAACCGTACGAAACCATGCTTGGTATAACAAGCAATCATAAACAAAACAGTGGTGTGCGTCATTTCTATGCAAAATGCCGCACTTGTCTGCTAGCACCACCAGATGGTGGCATAGTGTAGCTGCACTAACCACTGCTCCAGTTACGTGAGTGGTATAGCTGCAGTACATATTTATCTGAGGAAATGCATACTGTAAACCATCAGCTGTTTATTATTTGTCTAACTTGTACCGGTTTCGGTTACAAACCATCTTCACTGAAGAGAACTAGACAGACTGATTAAACAGGTGCATTATATGCCTCCTTATGCATACTGGCATGCATGTCACACAATAAAAATAGATAAGGTGTCACTAGGCATCAAGACTTGATGCCTAGTGACACCTTATCTATTTTTATTGTGTGACATGCATGCCAGTATGCATAAGGAGGCATATAATGCACCTGTTTAATCAGTCTGTCTAGTTCTCTTCAGTGAAGATGGTTTGTAACCGAAACCGGTAGAAGTTTGACAAATAATAAACAGCTGATGGATTCAGAAACGTTCAAATGTCTGTATAGCTTATGGGACTCAATTACAGGGTCATCAGTCCCTAAACTTACAAACTACTTACAAACTAGCTAATACTAACGATGGCACAAATATCTATGCCCGAGGGGGGATTCGAACCCCCGACCGTAGTGGCCGTGCAGACCGTGACTGGAGCGCCTCAGTCTCCTCGGCCACCGCGGCCGGCGCTGATGGATTACAGTATGCATTTCCTCAAATATCTTACGGCTGTTGAACCACACCTCAATAAAAATTTGGACATATTTTTCTCTTGGAATGTTCACAAGCGAGTTACAGTGTAAACTATTTACAGTGCAGAGATATCAAGAACAGAATAAATCCTACTCGTGTGGTCCAAATAGTAGGGACCAAGTTACGATGTGGTGAATGTGGAAATGACATCGGGGCTGAGGATATGGAGTTCGTGGATATATTATATAGCATAATAATTCAGAGATGTAATGGCGAAGACACAGAAATACTCGACGTTACTCTGCATAGATATACGAAGTACAGCAGGAACCTGAACCTGTAGGTAGCTCTTCAAGCTGTACACGACATTCGTTTCCAGAGCCACAGGAATCGTCAGGTCATAGTTAATGCGAAAATGATTTGGAATGTGATAACGTGGCTTTGGTGAGGTGTGCACATTGTTCTCTCCCACTTTGTTTTAACCACTTCATCGAAATCCCGCATCTGCACTTTGAGGACTAATATCAGCACTTTCAGGTGTGTGGTACTGCTGTATATGTGTGTTTTGAGCTATTGTATTTTAAGCCGAGATTTTTTGAATATGAAATGATACACTGCCGCCATTAAATTTCGTATTATTTCCTTCCTATAGTATTGATATCTTGTTACTTTGTTTCTGTCTGTTAAGATGTTACTTGAGGTACAATGCAACGTTTTGCATGGAAATGACGCAAACCACTGTCCTGTTTATGATGCCTGTTATTCCAAGCATGGTTTCGTGCAGTTCCGAGAGTTAGAGGTCAAAGTGTCCCTCGTTAGTATTTTTTTCACTTACGAAAGTGTAACTATTTAAGAGATTGTTGGATGATTAAAGTCTTTTCCAATGTTTGCAGCATGACTGGGACTCTTACATACCAGCGAAATAAGTTTTCTTTACAGCCTTGAGTTTTCTTAGCGCTGAGTCTGTTGAGCGATGGAAGGATCCATTTATTTGTTATTCTCACTTATTCTGAGTCATGCTCGACTGCCTAACGTACAGCTTCAATATCGTTCTCTGTGAATTTCGGGTTCATGTCTACAGCGAGAAATACACCAACTCCATTCATCATTAACGTATCGATGCCATGTGCGCTTAAATGTTGCCCAAAAATCTCACTGTTATAAATATCGAGTTTTACGACTTTTCCATTTTTAATATTATGTTACCTTACTGTTTCATTTATTTATTGTATTAGCAGCGTATCAAACTGTGTCACTTAATTAACCCTGTGATGCATGAATTACTAAAAAACGAGGAGAGAAATTTGAAATGGTGTTTGTATGGTAAAGAACAGTGTCTACTATCATAGAAAATGTATTGAAAATTACTATCTACAAGGAAAAATACAGTATGTCCACTGAAGCGGATACTGTGCACCTGAGTCCTTTCTGTGGAAACTTTCGAAGAAATTTGAACGTAGAGGATCCTTGCGTTTAGTGCAAATGTTATTTGCTTTTTCTTTGTGAAATTAGTGAAATGTATTTGCAAACCCCTCGCAGCCACTGCCACTTCATGCTCGCCATCTTGATACGCTACTGCCTTCGAGAGAAAAACTGACACCTGTCACTTCATCTGGCGACATCCACAGTGTAGCACATAGCCGATGAGTCCCCTGGAGTGAATGCAATGCATTATGAGTTCAAGAAGGACAGCAGACGCAAAGATACAGGTGTCCACTACAATGGACGCTATACACCACATGGTTAAGAAACTCTCCCACGCAGGGGGAACATTTCTATGGATCTTATACTAATACTTCGAAGGTTTTTACAGTTATCCTTATCTGTACTGGATGGAAAATCGTCTGATTGTAATAGAGAAAAAAGTCGCGTATATCCGAAACACCGCCATTTATCTAGGTAACTGCATCTGGTATGTAATGGACACGTTACCCATGTAAAGGGACTCTTCAGTTTCCAAACCCTATGATAAAACTAGGAAGCCGCAGCCTAGCTTGTGGCAAAACCTTCGAAGTCTCTGGGTCAGGCCTTGCACTTGGCTTAGAATCAGAGCCCATGATCAGTTATTAGTCGTTGCTGCAGATTGTTACCTTTGTTGATACGCTACGAGCAAGGCTAATATTCTCAACTTTCCCTTCCAGTTACTGGAATTATGAAAATATGACCTTGGAGCCGAATAGCAGGTATTGTTTATTCCAAGATGCAATAAATTTACAATTGGTACCAACTTCTTCACCCTTGGGCCCGCTGGAATAGCCCCTTCAGCATGTTGAACGCCCTCCCCCAGCATAGATACAGATTGCAGATGGTGTTACTTCGCATTCCTTTTTGCCAATGATAATAAAACCCTATCCTTCTGCATTTGTCTACCCTCGACGCGGAATATAGCATGTGTTTGAACAGGTGAGTTGAGTCTTAATGGCTCAGTTTCTGTGGAAGAGAGCACAATGAACTTATTGGTTTGGGGGAGTAGTATAAAACCGTTTGTTCTCGTGGTCCCTGTCTCTCCTATTCAGAACGACTAGCCCTACTACTGGAAAACCACAAAAACATACGTGGACCAACACGATCCCAACTGGGGTCTAACGGCCAAAAACTCCACAGGGAATCAATCCTCATCAACTCTCGGTGGTGTCCGGACACTTGCCACGCCGGACATTTGCCACGCTTTTGCCTGCTCCGAAGGGTCGGGTGCCCCTGTCTCCTCTTCCTCCTCCCTCCCCCTCCCCCCACCGCCACCCGGCCCGAGAACTCCGTCGTGGACGGTGTCCGACATATGCACACTGGTCGCTTCCGCATTTCATAGTACGACCGTCATTATGGAAGTTATTAAACGACCAAGGGCAGGCCTTTTGCCCACTACAATGGTTACGTGATAATAAGGTGTGGATGTGCTTACTCCGAAAACAGGATCATTGCAAGGGAAAGCTGCTTTTGAATAACGGAGACGTATTGAACGTAGAAACACCTGTGAGGACCACCTAACGATGCGACCTTTATTAATTGTAAAAATAAAAAAGAGTGCATCAGACCTCAGTATCCTTAAATAACTTAACGATGAAGCTAGCTGGTCACAGTTCGGTTCACTAGCGTTTAATCAATATGAGGTGAAATTTGACTCAACGAAGCAAATACATTAAACATCACTCAAATGATCCTCCTGCAACGAGCATGTATGGTTACATCTACCGCTTTTCAATTTGCAATTTCCTATTTAGGTAAAAGCTCCTACAGTTGACACGTTAAGAGAACTTTTTCTACCTTCTAATATTATGGTCAAACCGTCAAAGATTGTGAGTTCTAAAATTATTCCTGTAACTTCAGAGCCGCAATTAGCTCCTAGAAATATCATTTTTGTTAAACTGATAAGGTACACTTTAGGTTTTAAAATGAATCTGAACTTTAGAATTGCACCTAAAATACACACTCTAAAACAGATCTGCTCTTAAGATTGACAAGTTCGGCAGCTATAGAATTGAAATAATTCCCGTATCTCCAAAATTAGACAAGGATAGAAATAACTTTACAATAGACGTAGATCTCATGAAGTACATTTAGCTGTAGTCCTTAAAAATTAAAGTTTCTCACCATGTTGTTAACTATCTTTAATCAGGCCAGTAAAATCTATGGAAACAAGGCAAGGAGCTTACTATACAAAAATAATTGTTACAAAAGAATATCATAAACAAATGTATTAGACGTATTTTTCTTATGCATTAGAAACTTTTGAAAACATAGGTTATCATTTCGTCTGCAACATCACTTATTTGATAGGGTGATTTGCTTTGCATCACCAAGGGTATTTACTTTTATGTTATGTTTGCAGCAGTTCCATTTCGAATTGTGGAATATTTACTTCGTCTTATTTGATGAAAGAATTTCTAAAAACTGCATTTAATAACTCCGCTTTAGTGGCACTGTTTTCAGTAACATTACCGTCGCTATCGCACAATAAAAGCATTCACTTAGTCTTTCCGCTGCTGTAGATAACATAGGACCAGAATCTCTTTGGATTTTCCGCCACATTTCTACAAAGAGTTTAGTTGTGAAAAATATTAAACGAATGTCGCATTGAAGGCAGCGCTAAATTTCGAGCTTCAGTAAAACATCAGCAATCTTGGGGATTTTGAATTTGTCTAAATATTCTGCAAAAGCTTTCTGTTCTGGTTTATGTACCATGGGGGACCAGTTCAGTCTCTTATTAATTCATTTGGCACGAATCCCTCCAATGCTGTTGATACTATTGCTTTGAATGTAAGCCACATATGGTCTTCACTTACATAGTTAATTTAGAAAAAATGGAGACTGTCTCCTAGGAAGATGTCAGCCGAATTTTTGTCTTTTTTCCTTTTTTAATAGACGTATTTAGCGTTTAGTTTTGGTGAATATCTTTGTTACCGATTTGAGCTCGCTACAACTTTGTGTTAACTTATCCCTGTATCCGTCGTGATTCTCAGGAGTATTTGTGACTAAGATCTGAAGTATGTTTCCGAAACCATTTACAATTATAATTGGCTCGTGAACTAATTGTTCAAAATAATTAAAAAAAAACATTTAGAACAATATCGGAAAATTTAACTGCCACCCTGTCAGAAAGTGTATTTTTGTCAACATACAGATGGTAGATTTAAGTCACCGCCAACTGTAATTGTATGAGTAGTGTACCTATTTTTGTTGAGACTCAAGTTTTCTATGAACTGTTCAGCGGCTGCATCATCAGAGTGCCGGGGTCGGCAAATTAAAATGTTCAAATGTTTGTTAAGCTTAAGAGACTTAACTGCGTGGTCATCAGTCAAACTTACAAACTACTTATGAGCTACCTTATACTAAAGACGACACAAACATCTGTGCTCGATGGGGGATTCGAACCCCCGACGGGGAAAGGCCTCGCGTATCGTAGCATAGCGCCTCAATGCGCTTGGCCGCTCCGCCGCGGCAGTTATTAATTTATTCCGGTAGTCGAGTATAACATCTGCTCATACTAACTGACAGGAACTATCGACTTCAGTTTCGATTGTGAGCTAGTACATATATTACATTGTGCTTTTGTTTCTTTTGTAGAGCAGATCATAGGAATTATGGCATTTACATAAAAAAACTAGGGTGTTTCCTCTGCGACTCAGCTAAAAAAAATGTAGAACAACAGTGTACTTCACAAGCATAGCATTCTATATTCCTTCATTTCTTTATTTCAAATTTGTATGTCGACTTTAGGTGATCTTTCAAACATAGACGCTCTTATCTACATTTTGTATTTTCTGTTATTGATTTCAACATTGTCCCAATTCACTTTATTAAATGCTATTTCGCAGCAAAAGAATAAATTTATCAAGTGTATCGTTCTTCTTTCCTCCTTTTTTTTTTTTCACGCAGTTGTAGCAATTAATATAGGTACAAATGCAGTGATCAAACTTGAATGATAAGCGATCATTCGAATTATCTTTATATCGTTGCTTTCATGTTCCTTCCATGGCGATGAACTGTTTCTATCACAACCAGGAAGTGTGGAAGAAAGCTACCGTACAGACGGAGGGAGAATGGATCCATATTTGTGGTTGGAAAAACTAATTACACAGTGACATAGACGGCGGCATTGCCTGCGTTTCCCAAAAGTTATAAAGCTTCCGATTTCGAGATATTGAAAAGAAATTGTACGTTTCGGCGAGATGTCGAACAAAAATATCTCTTTCGTATTGGCTGTATCTAGTAAGATCGGTGACGGAGGTTTGGAAGCAAACAGCAGGAATACGCTTGCCTAAGGGGTCGCTAATCCAACTACCTGGCGAAGGGTCAGGTGTGGCAAAAATCCGGCGTGGCAAGTGTCCGGCTTGGCAAGTGTCCGGCATCCCTCTCGGTAGTCCCCCGTATAATCCATTCGTAGCAGTTTCCAATCTAGTAACAGAAGTAGAGCGATTTACATGTCCTAACAAACAGAAGAAACTCATCCTGTGTCCGAGAACAAAACACATAGCAGGGCTGCATTGTAGTTAGTAATATATTCCACATATTACTGAACAAGTAACTTAAACTAAACATGCTGTTCTTCTTTTAATTTATGGGCCTAGGTATGATATAAGCAAGTATGAAGAGTTTCCTTTAAGAGCTGAATCTATTGACAGTCGTAACTAGACCTATATTATGACAGCAGGACACCCTGATATTACGTTTACTATTTGTCAAAAACTGGCCATATGTTACAAGTTTCTCGTGACTCTCGGAAATGTTAGAAAAAAAAACAAGATATCAAGATACATACGAGTACTGAGACAACCACAGAAATGATTATGCAAGTACGACTCGAACAACAAAATATTACAATCTAGAAATTCGAATGGGATTGATCTGGTACATTCGGTGTCACACCAAAAAGTTATGCAATCGACTTGTATCGGTAACCAAGCTGGATTTGTGACACCTTCTACTCTGGCATGACAAGTATCGACATAACCGCTTCAGTTTTAATCGTTTGTTGTCCTTATCTTCAGTTGCTTATTTTAACTCTGCAGTAGTCGTGGGACTTTTCACACCTCCAGTAGTCGCGTGCTGACATTAAGTGGGGAAGGTCGGGTAGCCCCGGACGGCGGGTAACCGTGGACATTTCAATTTCTAAGAAACCAAGCACGTTGAGTTGGCAAGACTGCATTTGAAATACGCGCCCTGTGGAAAAAAACCTATGCAAGTCGGTTGCGGCATAGGCGCCAAGCGAGCTACTCGCAGCTGTGAAGTTTGTTCGTGGCAACAAATTTTCGTCGCTCCTGTTAAACTTCGTTGGCGATTTTCACCTGTTAAAAGTAAGTGTTTGTACATGTTTATCATTTCAAGTAGTAGGAAATTTCATATATTTAAAGTCTGTTATAATATTTGTAACATTTTTCGTACAGTTTAAGAGCTGAGTGTAAAAATATTACACGACAACAATCGGGTAGCCCCGCACAAAATAATGTCGGGTACCTCCAGACATTGTTTGATGTTTTTAATTTCGCTTACTATTTATGCAAAGTAACTTACAGTTGGGTTTCTATTGCAGGAACACTTGAAATATGCCGAAATTTAAGGAAAGAAGTACTAATAGAGGAAAATGGGACGAAAATAAAATGAAAGAAGCAGTTAAAAGTGTGATGGAAGGAAATTTATCAGTAAGACAAGAGGCAGACAGGTATGACGTCCCAAGAAGCTCACTTCACGATCGCCTGAAATGTTTGAAAATTGGCAGAGAGACTGATTTTCAGCCGAAGTCAGGACGATTTGTAGCCACATTTTCTGGGAACTTTTCCAAACAACTTTATGAGCATGTTAGGGAACTTGACAACCGACTGATGCCACTGAGCAGAAATGACTTTTTGAAATGAGCATTTGATCTTGCGGAAGCTCTCAAAATCCCTCATAGATTTAATAAAGAGAAGAGAATGGCAGGAAAACATTTTTTTTATAGTTTTAGAAAAGAATATCCAGACATTGTTTTAAGAACTCCAGAATCGACCAGCATTGCACGAGCTGTTGGATTCAATAAACCACAAGTTGACCGTTTCTTTGACCAGCTTAATCACCCCCAAGAGAAATATAAATTTCCTCCTTCTCGTATTTACAACGCAGTCGAAACAGGGGTATCAAATGTGCATAAAAATGGTAAAGTCATTTCAGTAAAAGGTAAAAAACAAGTTGGCAAACTAACATCTGCTGAAAGAGGACGAAACATCACACTAACTTTTGCTGTGAATGCCACTGGTCATTTCATACCTCCACTTTTCATTTTTCCTCGGAAGAAAATGGATAGAGACGGTCGCTTAATGATAGGATCTCCGCCAGAAAGTATTGCTGTTGCACATGAGAGCGGGCGGATGAACGGAGATGTGTTTTTACAGTGGTTGCAGCATTTTGAACAGCATGTTCAGCCAACAGAAACAAATCCTGTGCTCTTAATTTTGGATGGCCATGCTAGTCATAAAGAGTTGACAGTAATAGAATATGCACGTAGACATCATATTCATATGCTGAGCACACCCCCGCATCAACTCATAAGTTACAGCCACTGGATAGAACATTTTTTAACCTTTTAAGGCTGAATTTGCAGCTGCAAGTTCAACATGACTGAGACGAAATCCTGCGGCTAGAATCAGTGACTATGATATTGCTGCACTTGTGAACGAAGCTTTTAGCAAAGCAGCTAGGCTTGACATAGCGCAAGAATTTATCCTTTCTACCCTCGGACCTTTGCTGATATAGATTTTTTTTACCGTCATTGATGACAGACGTTGCTCCAGAAGTTTACGAGGAAAATATTCCTTGTCAAAAGACAGAAGACAGTTTTGAATCGCCAGTGCCCTCCACTAGTCATGCATTTCGTGCAACTGAACCGGTGCCTACAACCACCACAGCAGAGGTTTTAAAACAGTTGTCACCACTTCCCGATGCTTCAAAAAGACGTTTAGTGACACGGGGTCGAAAAACACAAAAGAGCGAGATGTTAACGTCATCTCCATATAAAAAAGGTGCAGAAGAGAGACAGAAAAGTAAATGCAATAAAAAGGAAGAGCCGAAAAAACAAAAAGGTAAAAAAAAATGTAAAGGCACGAAAGAAACATCCAAGACAAAGACAAATATTCAAAGTCCCTCCGAAGAGCATCAAGGAAAAGAGACGAAATGCATTACCTGTGGAGAAACCTTCGAAGAAAACTGGTTTCAGTGCTATGAGTGCAAGGACTGGGCCCATGAAGACTGTATTTGCATAGATCCTTCCGATATTTATTATTACTGTGATGTTTTTAAAGGACAAGAAACAACTGCAGCACCACTGAATGCTGTGTCCGGGGCTATCCTCCATCTTTTGTAATGCCAACAAACTAATTCAAAAGTAATTAATTTAATATAGTTCATAAAAGAATTGTTATGTATACTTTGTTTTAAAAAACATGATTAATGATGTTACTGGTTTCATTTTACAGTGAAAATAAAGACAGAAAAATGTTTTATTGTTCTTTTATTTGAAACTCATTTATGTGTCCGTGGCTACCTGACCTTCCCCTAATTTTAGTAGCAACAGTCGACACAGTAATGGAGAGTATGATATTTACTGTGTTTCACTTCTAGCCTTTTACGTCAATACCTTTGACAGAGCTGTACATTCTGTCCAGTTTCACTGAAATAGTACGTTCCGTAATACGCTATACCTCTTGCATTTAGTGAAAAAAATATTGCATAATTGTATCATAAACAGGATGAAATGCGCACACTGGTTACTACAGTTTCAGAGTTTGTACAATAGAAACATTCTTCCCTTTTCGCACTTTTACTATGTGACATTACAGATACAGGGGGAAGCTGATTGTTTCCATGTGAAAGGCGGGTTTTGTCAGGCTGTTGGGTTCCCCAGCCGGCCGGCTAACAGTTTGGACTTAGTGAATGGAATACAGGTAGTTAGGATTTTCCTAATCTGCTCGGAAATCGGAAACGACGCTCTTGGTTGAGCGAGGGCGGCTCTCCCAGATTGCAACTGAAATACAATATAGCCACACACATTATTCTAAAAATCCATATAAAATCAGGGAATGATCATACAGCAAATATAATTATATGAATGGATTCAAGAGACTTGTGAGAATCAAACGCCGTAATTACAATTTCAATATCCCTTACAGATAAAAATCCGACGAATTTCAGTACTAAAATAATAATATAATAAGAGTTATATTTACAATTAATGATACGTAGTGTTTATCAGTAACAGTGTAAGAAGCAAATGGGCGGCATTGCACCACGCTGCCTGTCTTAAAAGACGAACCACGTTATTTCCGTTTTCTTTCAATAAACTATATTTTACTCTCTTGTTCTGCTTTTCGTTGAGGTAGTAATATTCTTGTGTCAGAACATAGATTCCACCACAGAAACGCAAAACATGAACCCAGCAAAGCGCATTACGTTTACATATATATTATTCTTAGTAACGTTCGCTTTTTATGTTGTAGACTGCCACTTAAATATTTTATGGCCGACTAAAAATAGTAGATATGCAGCAAAAATTTATATATAAACAATAATATGTATTTGTGAACAAGAACTGAATATATTTACATAAAAAGCCATGATAAATTAAATATTAATTGTGTAACTATATTTCGACGGCAGCAGTATTTTGAACAGCAGTATTTTGAACAGTGAGACGCCACGCTCAATGGCTATCTGAGCGAAGAGCTTCGGTATCAACGGTTTTTTAGTATTGTTAAATATATTTTTGTTTGTTTAATGTAAACAACATTTGTAAGGAGGTGGTCAATGCATTTCATTCCGTGATATTCATATGTGTAATAGTTTGGAAGGGAAATTGTATTTTAAAGATGACGTCTTAGGATTCGCGGAAGGATACAATTTTGGAAGCAGGGAGAGCGTGCTTTCGAACGCTTGGGAAGGGACTCATAAGTTGGACGTGGTGGTGAAAGGTTGTGACGCTGGGCGGTGTGAAGCCGCGTTACTAACTCGTGATTTGAAGAGATAGAAAATTTACGGGACTGTGACTGAAGAACACAGTCTCTGGTGAAAAGTAGTAAACTATGCACGGTAGTAGTTCTGTGGAACTGTGATAATTCAGCAATCGTGTACTCTTGTGATGGCAAACTGTGTTTTATAACGAATACTTTAATTAATCGCGGATTAATTTGGAAATACAATGTTCGATGGACTTCACTAATTTACGAGTGATAATTTGGAAATTTTACTCTCGAGTGCGTGTGATACTTATTGTGCCTCTCATGAACAATAGTTGGAGAAGTATTCAGTTATTTACCGATGTATAAAGTAGGACGACACTTTCATTTTCCAAATAGAGATGATAATTTTCGTCATTTGCAACAACTGTCGTAGTATGAATAACGTCCTCTCTGTATGTTAGGGCCGAATAACCACCTTTCTGGTTTTTTCTGTCTCTGGGTGAAAAACTATAAAAAAAGTGTCTTGCATATAGCGCAATTCTCCTGCAGACTTTTTCATATACGACATACGCCCAGAAAGTAAGTTCCGTTTGGTTATATAAAACAAACGTGTACAGATACAGAAAAAATATTGATTGTACAAAACTCTACAACTGTTAAACTACTTTTCTACCTAGCTGCCGAAATTTTGTAGGCACTTGTCATAGCGTGGCACAAGTTTCTGTGTGCCTTCTTCACAGAAGGTTGCCGCCTGTGTATTCAGCCATGTGGTAGCATATTCTTTCAGCTCGTCATCTTTGAAGTGTTGACAGGACAAATTTTAGGTGTAAGAAGAGGATTTCCATCAAAAGGTGGTGTTTGTTTCCACGATAGTGCCCGATCTCATGTGGCGAATGTGACCAAACAACTCTTACGGGAATTTCACTGGGACGTGTTTGATCATCATCCGTACAGCCCGGGCCTCGCTCCTAGCCACTTTCACCTCTTCTTACACCTAAAAATCTGTCCTTGGTGGACAACATTTAATCGATGATGACGAGCTGAAAGAACATGCTACCACATGGCTGAATACACAGGCGGCAACCTTCTATGAAGAAGGCATACAGAAACTTGTGCCACGCTATGACAAGTGCCTACAAAATTTCGGCAGCTATGTAGAAAAGTAGTTTAACAGTTGTAGATTTTTGTACAATAAATATTTTTTCTGTATCTGTATACGTTTGTTTTATATAACCAAACGGAACTTACTTTCTTGACGTACCTCGTAGATCCATTACGCATAAAAAACGAAAACGCAAATAAAATAAATATATAAGAGGGACCTAAAAAGATTATGTAACTAATAGAAAACAACTCAGCAATAACAGGAGACACTTTGAGAATAAACTATAATGTGGGAATAATGGCTGACCAACGACGCGAATTACATGTAACGCGGATACTCGCGCGGGACTCTCAGTCCGCAACTGTTGAGCATTCCACCGCTGCTAGTATGATCCACGTGAAACAGCGGAGAAACGTACTACTTCGCATTACAGGAATGTACTGAATTTATGTAATTTTTAGGTGCTCCGAGATGAACAGGAACGTGAAAAATACATTTGTGTGGACTGTCAGTCCGCGCTCGACTACTGCAGGGTTAAGCAGCTTCAGTTTATCACAGAACTGCAACGCACCAACACAGTATGTGGTCAACAACGTATCTATGAGCTTCATGCTACATCGTGTGCTACTTTTAACTATCAATGGTGCAATAAAAACTATTATGAATCCTCTCGATAGATGTGTTCACTTTTATGATGATAGGAAAGAGGAATAATATCAGGTTGCTTTTTCGTGTTAATTGTCGGGTGCGGCCTTGAATAAATATGTTGGCGGCAATCTTCACTTCGTGAAACACCACAAGTTGTTTTAAACCTTGTGCGTCCCAAGCGTCTGACAGGTTTCTAATCCCGGTTCCTTTCTATTGCTACGGTGTCCTCGTCTGCTATCGATCTAAGTAAACAGTCGCATTTTAACAGCATAGCTTCACTCTGCTTTGACATGTATAGTTGTTGGTAGCCAATCTGTTAGTAATACTCCTTCCCAAATGTTCAAATGTTTGTATAGCTTATGGGACTTAACTACGGGGTCATCAGTCCCTAAACTTACAAACTACTTATGAACTAACTAATACTAAGGACGGCACAAATATCCATGCCCGAGGGGGGGGGGGGGGTTCGAACCCTCGACCGCAGTGGCCGCGCAGACCGTGACTGAAGCGCCTCAGTCCCCTCGGCCACCGCGGCCGGCAAAACCAAGAGTCACAGTGTTGTCTCATGATAATAATAATTAAAAAAAAAAAAAGAGGGCAGACGAGTAGAAACGTAGGCTATCTGCGATATCCGCAGTGATCATGTTTTGCACTATACAAACTGTTGTATTTTATTTGTGCTTAGTGAGAAAGTGAATAGAAAACACTCTAACCGGCATGAGTAGAGGTGCTAAGCAATGGCGAAATTGGAACAGGTATCTGATTCACATTGACATAACACAGATTACACTTGTGTTTCAATTAATTCAATTTCAGGCTAAGTTATTTTGTGTACAGGCAGCGCAATCGTGTAGTATTTCAAATGTGACACACAACCCATCGCAGTACCATTGGCTCTTAATTCTGAGCCAGGAGGCTGTATAATTGATATTATACATGTTTTCCAACATAAGAACTGCACTTTATGAATCCGCTACCGACATATCAGTATGTGTACAATTATCTAGGAATAGTTCTATAACTACGCTTACGCTCCATGCAATTTCGAATCAACCATCACTTACTGAAATCGCATCTGGCAATAATTTACTTGCACGTATATTTGTATCTGCGAGAATGAGTGTACCTCCCAACTTACACGACTTTGTAAAACTTCATTACCTGATTAAAATTATGTGGACGCCAGTTAGTGTATATTATAGTCTCTTCTTTAACTCCAATGAAGACTCACGCCAAGATGTTTCTGTTCGGCTTAAATCGGGACTCTGGACCGTCCGGTCCACTTCAGGAATGATTGTGACAGAGTTAAAGGCGTGACTCACTGCGCTATTTACCGAAACCAGACAGAGATAATTCATTTAGTCTCAGGAATATAACTTTATGTGATCGGGCTGTACATATTGATAACATGAGAGTCGTTAAAGATTTTACAGATTCTCAAAATTGGATTCATCGCTTCAAAAGAACGCATAAAAATGAGGCAAGAATATAACAATATTTGAATCGAAAAACAAGTCGGAAAATTAAATGATTCAAACTGAAATGATAGAATCTTTCATAATGAACACAAGGTATAAGATGGTTAGTTTTAGTGAATCTCACTTTACAAAGCGGATCGCTTTGGTTTTCTAAAAGAAATGCTTGGTAGAAGAACACTGTCATTCGCAGCGGAAAATTATACAGAGGCGACTGTTCATTCCGCAAATACATATACTATAATAACCATAATTAGTCTGGATGGTTCATTGCTGTCTAAGCTTTATGTATGAAGAATCAACTTGAAGTTTTGGGCCACGTGACAAAACAAAAATGTTCTACGCAGACTGAATTTTGGTAGAAGCATCGAAGTCGAGAAAATGGCAAATGATAACGTTAGAGTTTTCGTGTGTCACGCTTTTCTTCCGTTCTGCCTGCATAAAACTTTTCCCCTTTTCAATTTTTTAACAGATCATAAGAGTCCTAATTAATTAAAATCTGTTTTCCGAGCTCACTCTGACAAGTAGTAAAGATTATACATATTCCACCCGGCACAGCGAACCAAATTCAACCATTAGACAGAAGACATTTCGGCAGTGAAATGTGTATTAACTAATGGAGAAAATTATTGTGTAATTATCACTGCACTTTCCCGTCTAGCAAGGTGACAATACACTCAAATTGCAGTCAGTACTACATTATCAGTTTTCTTCTCCCCGGTTTCCTAAATTTGATTAAATATGGATGGCACTTCCCGATTGATATTAGGCCGCACTCATTTCTAACACCGTCCCTCTTCTGTCTCATAACGACTGTAACTCACAGGAATGTCATATGATGTCTTTAATAGTATTTTCGTGGTGCACAAAATGTATGCGTCTGTTCCATGGTAATTTGGACAAAATGTTGTAGATAATATATCTGTTGTACTTGTTAACGATTGTTGCATTATCCTACGATCGCTTTCAATGGGCAAATCATCTCTCATTGCGGTGAAACAGCGGGGGGCATAGCACCACCTTGTCTCTACATGGCGTTGGCAAAACGTAATGAGAGAGGTCAGGCCTGTAGAATACGCCGGCAAATTCGTTCTTCATAGTAAAGTTTTTCTGTTTATTTCTTTATTTTTGCTTCCAGGTCATGTCAGAGTCTAAAATTTTGCGTACGGAAATTTTTCAAGCCGCGGTGGATGGCCGAGCGTTCCAAGGCGTCTAGCTGCAGAGCGCGCCTCTGCTCGCCGTTGGAGGTTCGAGTCCTCCCTCGGGCATGGGTGTATATTGTCCTTAGCATAAGTTAGTTAAAGTGGTTTATAAGTCCCATAGATTTACAAACTTTTTTTTTTACATTTTTCTAAGTTTTCAACGTTATTCACTACATATGTTTCTACTTAACGAGTATGACCATTACCTTTTAAGAAGGGCCGACGATATGACAGCCAAATTTATTTCGAAGAGAAGACGTTGAACACATGATTGAAAATATAGACCCGTGTAAAGTGAGGAACATGATGAATTCATGATTATCATTTGATGATGCAGCTCTTCTTTCTTACATGCTTAGTGTAATAGATTTGTGAGGAATATGCCTGATGAATGACACCTTGTTATATTTTTAACAACCAGACATGTTTGGCCACTTATTTTGCTATTTTCTGTGGGTTTTTGCCTTTAATTGTATTACAAGGAACAGTTTTCTTATTGTATAGACATTTGGATAAATCGTTTGATTTGAGAATTACGTTTAATATATTAGTCCTACGTTTATTTACAATACCTACATGATGTTATTGACAGGATTTGCATGCTGCCCGTATTCAGCGATGACGAGTTTTCACAGCTTATTATATGCAACAGCAAAACGTTTCTCTTTCCAAAACTAATCGATATATTGTCCTTTCGCTGGGATATTATAATGAAATATAGTTCTATGTGGCCGTTTAGCGCCTTACTTACTTTTGAGCTGTGGTGTTGTTCCTTGTTCGTGGCGATACAGCGCTATGTGCTTCTCATGTTGGGTTTATTGACGTAATGAGGAACTCATATCCATCTCAGACTTCGTGTGTATGTGTGTGTGTGTGTGTGTGTGTGTGTGTGTGTGTGTGTGTGTGTATGTGTGTGGTCTGAGATGGATATGAGTTCCTAATTACGTCAATAAACACAACACGAGAAGCACATTGTGCTGCCTACAGTACAAAAGGGCTTCGAACTGCGTACCTGCTACGTTATTGCAGAGCGTACATCGATGGTGCTGAGACGCAGGCGTAAGAGCAAATACGTGCGGTTGTCTTTGAACTGTCGCTCCATGGAGTGGAGCAATAATGTTCTTTGCAGACGTTACAGGAGTGCCATACGCCATACTCTTAACGCTAGCCCACAGAAAACAGTCACGAGGTGTCGAATCTGCCTACCGTGCTGGCCACGGAACCGGTCTATCAAACAACTGACTGGGATATGCGACGCCGAGGTGGTTCCGCACAGCGATATCAAAGTGTGCTGGAGCTCCGTCGTGTTGCAGCCACATTTTCATCCTAACATTTTGTGGCATTGCGTCCAACATGGTAGGCAAAACAAAAAAATGTTCAATTGTTTGTAAAACTTACAAACTACTTATGAACTAGCTAACACTAAGGACGGCACAAATATCCATGCCCGAGGGGGGATTCGAACCCCCGACCGTAGTGGCCGTGCATACTGTGACTGGAGCGCCTCAGTCCCTTCGGCCACCGCGGCCGGCGTAGGCAAAACATCTCGTAGAAAAGTGAGGTAGATTGGTCCTGTCGGTCTGTTTGGCAGTAGGTGTGGCCCAATTATATAGTCAGCAATTATCCCGGGCCAGGTGTTAATACCGAACCTCTGTTGGGATTGTGAACCACCTGGGCATGCAGTTTTTCGTCCTTCCAAACATGCATCTTGTGCACGTTTACCATTACATCTCTAGTAAACGTGCATTCATCAGTAATAGCACCAATCTCGGGAATTCTGGCTGGAGTACGCATTGTTGCAAATACTATTGCACACATAGCATCTGTCGTGGGTAATCCTCCCCCCGTAATGCCTGGACTTCCTGCAGATGGTAAGGATGGAGCTGGTAATCGTGGACAACACGCCACACGCTATGTAGAGCGCCTACCGTGTGCTGGTGGCTGGTGGCTGGGTCATTTTCCAACATTCTCAGCACCTTCTCCTCCAACAGAGGTGTTCGAGTCGAGCGCGGACGACCCGCATCACTTTTCGGCACTTATCAGAGTGCAAACAGCAGACAGGAAATAGTATTTGCAGGTACCACGCACAAGGTATTCCTACTTTACTGTATAATGGACGAACTTCAGGCGGAAAATACCTACGTGAAACTTTCCTTCTTCTCGTAGGCGTCTTTGGATGGCCGCTAACGTGGAATGATGTGGGTTATGTGTGTTTGGAAAACGTTCTGCATACATCGTGCAGCAGTTCCCTCACTGCAATCCGCTTTGCCGTACGCAAGCAGAATGTCCGTTATTTCCGAATCTGTAAATAAATACATGTCGCACCACATGTCAAAAATCAAAATGTTCAAATGTTTGTAGAACTTATGGGACTTAACTACGGGGTCATCAGTCCCTCAGCTTACAAACTACTTATGAACTAGATAAGACTAAGGACGGCACAAATATCCATGCCCGTGGGGGGATTCGAACCCCCGACCGTAGTGGCCGTGCAGACCGTGACTGGAGCGCCTCAGTCCCCTCAGTCAGTGGCCGGCCACCACAAGTCAACAACGTTACTGCACTGGCCGACTCACAAGGTCCGCAGCAGGACGAGCACAAGGGCTGTCGAGGAATACTGTAGTGCGTGCGCAGGAATGTTATTAGGATCAGGCCGTCCATCCGCAGTACACAGATGGCTGAAGGGTTGCATACCTTCCGTATGCAGGCACCAAAGCGGATCGTTGTTTCCAGTCTAAAAAGCTCTCCGGCGCTTTGCCGATCACTTTGCCGTTCCGTACAACATACTAAGCGTTGTTTTTTAAGCACCCTGTGTAGTTCCTTTCTGAGGTCAACGAGGGTTTTTTTATTTTTTTTATTTTTTTTTATTTTTTTATTTTTTTTTATTTTTTTTTATTTTAATTTTTTTTTTTTTTTTTTTTTTTTTTTTTTTTTGCATAGTTATGTATTCGTTCTTTCTTACCTTGGGCTATTGCTTTCTGAATGTGATAGTTCTCCTCTATTGTTAGTTTTTTTGAATAAGCTGTTGTTGAGTATCATAATTTGAAGGTTAGTTACTATGTTTGTTGGGATATGATTCTGTTTTATTAAATGTTCAGCAAATGTTGAATGCCAGCTCCTACTTTTCAGTGCTCTCAGGTTTTCAGTGTATTTTGTTTCGAGGTTTCTGCATGTCTGACCCACTATACAGACTGGCAGCTATTGCTAGTTAACTGATATGGCCGGCCGCGGTGGCCGAGAGGACTGAGGCGCTCCAGTCACGGTCTGCACTGCCACTACGGTCGCGATTCGAATCGCCCCCTCGGTCATGGATATTTGTGCCGTTCTTAGTATTAGCTAGTTTGTAAGTTTAGGGAGTGATGACCACGTAGTTAAGTCCCATAAGCTATACAAACATTTGAACATTTGATTTTTTTGAACTGATGTGTTCCTCAATGGTTGTACTTGTCAGTGTTACTAGAATGTTTGTTTGTAAATCTATGGGACTCAACAGCTTAGTTATTAGTCTCTAGCTTACAAAGTACTTAACCTAATGTAAACTAAACTAAGAAAAACACAAACACCCATGCCCGAGGGGGGAATCGAACCCCCGACGGCGGACGGCCGCGCGCACCGCAACACGGTGCTCCAGTACGCGCGGCTAATCCGCCGCGTCTTGAATATTTCCCTGCTCCATTCTGTATTGTGTTGATGGTTTGTATTCTATGTTCAGCTCTTGTTTCTTTAGTATGTTGCCCAGCCTGTGTATGATTCTGCTACTGTAAGTCATTATGTGCCATGTGTTGCTTACTGTCTGTTGGTTTGTTGTGTGTAGTGTTTAATCTCTGTGTGTGGACTCCCCTTGGCTGTATGATGCCTGTTTTTGTAATTTGCTCTGTATTATGTCTACAGTTTTAATGTAATATCCATTTTCTTTTGCAAATTATTTTATTCTCATCAGTTCTTCAGTGTAGTCTTGTTTGGACATCGGTGTTCTGATTAATTTGTGTACGAGAAGTCTGAAACTTGCTTCTTTCTGGCATATTGTATGACTTCATTGTCAGCCAATTGCTGAATGGGGACAACATGCAACACCTTTCAGTGACATCATGTAGATATTGTAAATAAACGTAAGTCTAATATATTCATCGTAGTTTACAAATCAAACAATTTATCCAAATGTCTATACAATAAAAATTGTAACATGTCAAACAATTTTAGAAATTAAAAGCTAAAACCCACAGTAGATGGCATAATAAGTGCCGAAACATGTCTGGGTGATAAAAAATAAAAGATGTGTATCGCATAAGGTGGATTTCCTCACCAATCTATGATGAATTCAATACTCACGTCACCAACAAAGTTGCCAAGTTGTCTTGGATACACAGGATGACTGACTGACCACGTAACAAGGAATTAAATATTTAAATTAAATGAAGGTTTCAGATTTTAAATCCATCGCGAAACACGGATTGTGGCTACTGGGATAAATACATGGCCAGGCAACGCCGAGTGTTCATCTAGTCTCTGCATACAAAAATGTTCTGTTGGTTTGTGTACGCTTCCAAAACTCTAAGTTTGACACGACGTTGCATTCTAACACAAGAAGATTTGTAGATGACTATTTCTTTACATATGTATATATAGTGTATATACGTTTTAGATCATCTGGGGATGTGGGCTCAATGACATAAACGCGATCCTTTAGATATCCCCACAAAAAGAAATCTACTGGTGTTAAATCGGGCGACCTTGCGGGTCGTGTTTTTGTCACTGAGCCCACATCCCCAGATGATCTAAAACGGCGCATCGAGGACGCATGTCGCTCCGTCACACCGGCGATGTTACATCTCGTCCGCAGATCCTTTCGACGGCGCATTGCATTATGCACTGAGGAACATGGACACACATTTGAACATCTCGTGTAAATCAACTTCCCACCGCCATAACATCCATCACCCACCACACAGCTATGTATTATGTACAGCGTGTGGTATCTGCCCCTGAAACTTTGAAGGGTTGTAGCTCCCAAACTAACAGAGATAGGAATATAGTTTGAAATGATTTGGACGCACCTGGTTTCAACGATTCCAATGCACGATAGAAAAAACTATTGTTCTATTTAAAAATTATATCTTTGTGCTGTAACTCTTTGGAAAATGATACAATAAACTACGTTCATAGCTCCGCAGAAAGTGTAACATTTCTTGTGTTGACCTACCGCATTACAATTCCCGTCACCTATTATTTTATAAGTTACAGAGGCAAACACACTTAGTGAAACACCCTGTATATGTCAAATTTGCGATATTTACTAAAAATGTCTCCAATCATAAAATATATAAAAATAATATTTTTTGTTATATCTGTATATAAATCCCATCTCGCGATGTTTCTCCGCGATGAACTCCGAAATTACTCAACTGATATTGTCATGTTGCAATGGAAGTAGGCTTGACTTCGAAGGCAACTAAACACAGCACTTATACTGAAAGCACGTTTATTACGAACTCAACATACACGCAGCACTGACTGCCTTTCAGGCAGAGTGCTCTGCTATTTATACACAGACAGAATTTACCAGAAATTAGAAGAACAGTTAACATGAGAAACAAGTAGAATTTACAAGTTAACATAAGAAAGATGTAGAACCTTCTGGAATTGTAAATTACAAAGAAATGAATTTTGTGCCGGTGGGCGGGATTGAACCGGCGACCTTCTGCTCCGCAGTCCTTGACGCTACCCCCTGCGCCACGCCGGCTGTTAGTGCTCGTGGTCTCTCGCGGCATTGCTCCCTCTCCTGGAGAAACAACGACCCGCTGTTATGATCCCTATGGAGCCAGCTGCAATGTCCTGGATCTTGACCGTGTCATGGGTCCTCTGTATGACAGTTTAAGAAAATCCTTCCCTTCTCCGCGATTATCGACGACAGACGTTCCCATCGTGGCTTCATCAGGAACGTTACCGTCCTTAAAGTCCTTGAACAAGAAGCCATTGTCGTCTACCTGCTTTTCAGGATCGTAGTAAGGCTTCATGCGCAGGACATGAACAATGTCTCTTCGTTTTTGACGTTTCGACGACGGCTCATAATCCTCAACTTCGTATGTGACGTCTGACAGGCGGCGTATGACACGATACGGACCAAAGTATCGCTTCAATAACTTTTCTGACAGTCCAAGCTTCCGTACAGGGGTAAAAATCCATACCAGATCTCCTGGGCTGTACACAACAGGTCGGTGCTTGTCGTTATACCGCTGACGGTCCTTCTCCTGGGCGTCCAGTGTCCGTATGCGAGCCAGCTGTCTTGCTTCTTCGACCCTGGTGATGAGCTGTTTAACATAGTCATCCTGAGTGTCGTCCGTTTGGAACGGGAACAGCGTATCCATTGTCGTCTCAGCTTCACGGCCATGGAGCAGGAAAAACGGCGTGAAGCCTGTGGTGTCTTGTCTTGCGGTATTGTAAGCAAATGTCACGACTGGCAGAATTGTATCCCAATCCTTCTGCTCAACATCAACGTACATCGACAGCATGTCGGCTAACGTTTTGTTAAAACGTTCCGTAAGACCATTTGTCTGAGGATGGTATGCAGTTGTCATTCTGTGGACTATGTTGCACCGTGACATTACCTCTGATACTAGTTTTGACTGGAATACTTTTCCACGATCAGATATCATGACACGTGGTGCTCCATGCTTCAAAGTAATGTCTTCTACAAGGAATTTTGCGATCTCTGGAGCTTCTGCAGTCGACACAGGTTTGGTGACAGCGTAGCGTGTGAGGTAGTCAGTGCAGACTATTATCCAACGGTTACCGGTTGTCGACTTCGGGAAACTCCCTAAAAGATTGATCCCAACTCGGTGGAATGGAGCTGCTGCCGGCGGAATCGGTACGAGATGTCCTGGAGGTAATTGCGGCACATGCTTCCGTCGCTGGCACTCTTTACAGTGACTCACATAGTGCATGACAGATCGGTAGAGACCTTTCCAGTAATACCTGCGTCTGATTCTGTCTAGGGTCTTCACGAATCCCAGATGACCGGATATTGGAGCAGCATGGAAATATTTGAGAATAGCTGGCTGGAGATGAGCTGGAACAACGAGTAGCCATTTGGGGCCCAGTGGATCGTAGTTGCTCTTGTACAATGTTCCGTTTATAAGTTGGAACTCTCCATTGGTCGGTTCTCCTTTCTCCAAGGCCTCTATCATTTTTAATAGTGTTGGATCTTCCCTCTGTTCAGCTGTAACGTCATATAATTCAGTGAGAGCTGAAATTTCATTAATACTGTTGTGTTCCATTAATGGATTCCTCGAAAGGCAGTCGGCATCCTTGTGTTTGTGCCCGTTCTTGAATACCACTGTGACATCGTACTCTTGGAGTCTTAGTGCCCATCTTGCTAGTCGACCTGATGGATCCTTCAAGCTGGTCAGCCAACACAAAGAATGGTGGTCTGTCACGACGGTGAATGGTTTGCCGAATAAATACGGCCGGAACTTGTTGATAGCCCAGATAACCGCGAGACATTCTTTTTCAGTTGTAGAGTAGTTTATCTCGGACTTTGAGAGTGCTCTTGACGCATAGGCTATCACTTTTTCGGCACCTTCCTGAACTTGTACAAGCACTGCACCAATCCCATAGCCACTGGCGTCTGTGTGAAGTTCCGTTTCTGCATTCTCGTCGTGTAAGGCTAGCACTGGTGCGGAAGTTGGAGCCTCCTTAAGTGCTCGGAAAGCGCTTTCTTTTGTCGCATCCCAGTAAAATTTGGCGTCTCCCTGCAGAAGTTCTTGTAATGGACGTGCCTTGTTACAAAATCCTTTTATGAAACTTCGGTAGTATGAGCACAGCCCGAGAAAACTTCTCACATCACGAATGTGCTAAGGAGTTGGAAATTCTGTGACTGCCCTTACTTTATCTGGATCAGGACGGACACCATCTCCCTTGACTAGGTGCCCCAGGATTTTTATCTCTTTGGCGACGAAGAGGCACTTCTTTGGATTGAGGCGGAGACCAGCAGCCTTAACACACTTCAACACAGTTGACAGGCGACTCAGATGTTCTTCAAATGTTTTCGAGAAAACGACAATATCATCTAAATAGCAGAGACACGTCGTCCACTTAAGGTGTCGAAGCAAGTTGTCCATCATGCGTTAGAATGTGGCTGGAGCATTACATAATCCAAATGGCATTACTTTAAATTCATAGAGACCGTCAGGTGTAATAAAAGCCGTCTTCTCCCTGTCAGCTTCGTCAACCTCGATTTGCCAGTAACCTGTCTGCATGTCCATAGTTGAGAAGTATGTAGCTCCTTTCAAGCAGTCTAAGGTGTCGTCAATACGCGGCAATGGGTAGACATCTTTCTTTGTGATACTGTTCAGCCGCCGATAGTCGACACAGAATCGCCACGTGCGGCGATGACTGCGGCGGCCTCACCTCCGTAGATGGTCGCCTCGCTTAGTTTTCCTGGGCGCGGCGGCTAGGGGAGCGGCTTGTACCTCTGTACGGCGACGGTGAACGGCTGCGGCACGTCGGGGAGCGACCTCGTCTAGGGTACGGCGATGGGCTTCTTCCCATAGGTCGACTGAACTCATCAGCAGGTGACTGCCTTGGATAGAACTGCTCCGAAGGCTGACGTCGTGCGGCAAAATAATCATCGAATATTCGCCTTCTCTCTCTGCAGTAGCGTACGACATGTCCAGGGCGTCCATAGTGGAAACACAGTGGTGTGTTGTCTTCTGTTCTCCAGACGTCTGTTCTTCTGCGGGGCGTGATTGTTACCGGGGGAGTTGGCTGTGGTCGCGTCGGTCGGTTCATGGGCTGCCGTTTGGCGGCTGCAGCGTAAGTCATAGCAGGGCGACGCCATTCTTCACGTCTGGTGCGATTGACGGGGCAGACAGGAGCTAATGTTTGAAATACCTCGTCCTCAGCGGCGTCGGCTACCTCGTGACTTACAGGGCTCACATCCATGGCCATAATCTGATGCTCGCTCGGTCTAATAGTCCCGGCTGCCATGCACTGTTGTAATTCTTCTCTCACGATTTGTCGTATGAGAGAAGCCAAGTCCTGCTGGTCTTCCACAACGGCTATAGGGACTACATTGGGGAGTCTGTCTTACTTCTTGCGTCCAACCCTCCTTTGTTGCATCTCTTCAATACGCTGGCACCACTTGATGAACTCTTCTGCCATAGCGACGTCTTTTATCAGAAGAGCTTGGTACATATCTTCTGCAATCGCCTTCATCAGGGGCGTGATTTTGTCCGCTTCAGTCAAGTTCGAATTGACTACGTTACACAGGGCCAAAACACTCTGTATGTACGATTGTGTCGGCTCACCATGTCGTTGGGCCCGGTTCTTCAGTTGTTCTTCCGCCGAGCGGATTTGTCGCTGGCTGTCTCCAAACGTCTTCTTAAGTTTCTCCTGGAACGTCTCCCAGTCATTCAACTTGTCTTCGTTGTTTTCGAACCACTGCTGGGCTGTTCCATCCAGGTAGAAATAAACGTTGGCCAAGCACATAGTATGATCCCACCTGTTGTACTTGGCGACTCGGTCGAACCCTTTTAGCCATTTGTTGGGGTCCAGTCCAGCATCTCCGGAGAACACCGACGGGTGTCTGATGTGCAGCTGGCTTATTGCTGGTTTCGTCTCCGTCGTTCTTCTGATAATACGGACCTTTGGAAGGATGTACTCGGTGTATCCCTTGTATTCCGGTTCCAGTCCGTGTAAGGGACGGCTTTTACGTTGCCTAATCGGAGCCACGGTGATGCAGCTGTTGCGCAGTGTACCCGGCGCCTCCACCAAACAATGTCACGTTGCAATGGAAGTAGGCTTGACTTCGAAGGCAACTAAACACAGCACTTATACTGAAAGCACGTTTATTACGAACTCAACATACACGCAGCACCGACTGCCTCTCAGGCAGAGTGCTCTGCTATTTATACACAGAAAGAATTTACCAGAAATTAGAAGAACAGTTAACATAAGAAACAAGTATAATTTACAAGTGAACATAAGAAAGATGTAGAACCTTCTGGAATTGTAAATTACAAAGAAATAAATTTTGTGCCGGTGGACGGGATTGAACTGGCGACCTTCTGCTCCGCAGTCCGTGACGCTATCCCCTGCGCCACGCCGGCAGTTGGTGTTCGTGGTCTCTCGCGGCAATATTAATGAACTTTTGTACAGCGTGTGTGATTTGGTCCAACATAAAAGATAGTATAATTTTTATCTCGATTAATAACCAAAACAATGTTTTTTATTGCAAATTAAATTATTTTATCTAGGTTGGGAAGTATCTAATAAGCGGCTCTGTTTTTCCACTTGAAGTCTGGGTAGCGGCAAAGTTCTCTGTTCGGGAGTGCTAGGTCTCGGGTCCACGCCACGCCGGAGTGGCCGAGCGCATGAGGCGCTATGCTCCGATGAGCGAGGCATGGATGTTTGTGCTGTCTTTAGTATAAATCAGTTTATAAGTACTGTCAATAAAATTCTTCCGGTTGTCAATCTATAAAATCCGAAGTTTCTGCCACTGTTGCAAGTGGCCTTTGTCAAGGTGTTTATAAGTAGTTTGTAAGTTTAGGAACTGATGACCTTGCAGTTAAGTCCCATAAGTTTAACAAACATTTGAACATTTCGGGACCACGTCTGGCCACAGGTATGGAAGAATATCTCCCAAGGAGCTATACCAGTACACGGCAGAATCACCTGGGACAACGTCGTACATAGGACGATACCAGGCAACCAAAGTCTGGCGCAAATCATTATGGTAGACTCTCCCCGATGCGTAATGTTGAACGTGGTGGCCACAATAGAGCACCGTATTCAATGGAGAGGGAGAAATGCAGTCTGGAAGATCTGCAGGATAATGGTGGACCGATCTGGATCGCCATGTTGCGGATCGCGCAACAAACATTCACGATGTGGAGCCTAGCAATGACGGCCCACGCAATCTTCTCGAAACGAGACGGATGCGGTGCAGTCCCTTGTGGGAAGAACAGAGCCGGCCGTGGTGGCCGAGGGGACTGAGGCGCTTCAGTCGCAGTCTGAACGGCCACTACGGTCGGGGGTTCGAATCCCCCCTCGGGCATGGATATTTGTGCCGTCCTAGTTCGTAAGCAGTTCATAACTAGTTTGTAAGCTTAGGGACTTATGACCCCGTAGTTAAGTTCCATAAGCTTCACAAACATTTGAACATTTTTTGGGAAGAACAGAAGAGGGCCCAGACACGCGTGATACCGCGAGACCTGCAGATGCGCCATCCCCAGCAGTTTCGTCGCCAGCGTCGACCTCCCAAGTTCCCCCTTCCCACCAGTGCCCAGTGACATGCGTGCAGGATTCTAAAGTGCATAGTGAAAGTGTCCAGCCTATTATTTAAGGTGCTTTCTTTTAACAAACGTTTCAATAAGTGAAGCAAAGTGTGCAAAAGAACGTCAAACAGGTATGGAGTACTACGAATCAGTATGTAAGTATAAAACCTCTGCAGCCGTTAAGAAAGTAGATCCAAACTGTGTTCTGAGATTTATTTGCTCTCTCTCTCTCTCTCTCTATCTATCTCTCTTCCACTGTTTCTCTCTCCTCTTCCCTCTTACTCTCACTCACTCTTTCTCAAATGTTCAAATGTTTGTAGAACTTATGGGACTTAACTACGGGGTCATCTGTCCCTAAGCTTACAAACTACTTATGAGCTAGCTAAGACTAAGGACGGGACAAATATCCATGCCCGAGGGGGGATTCGAACCCCCAACCGTAGGGGCCGTGCAGACTGTGACTGTAGCGCCTCAGTCCCCTCGGCCACCGCGGCCGGGTCACTCTCTCCGTTACCCTACCATACTATGTTTGATTAAAAATACAAAAAACTCAATTATTAGCGTATACTGTATGGAACACATTTGATAGAAAAGAGATCATATACTTTCAACACTCAGCTGTTAGTTTAATACATGTCTTCTTTTCTCTATGCAGACATTTCACTGTATCTGTGATAAATGTATAAGTTAATGGGCCAATGAAAACTGTGTTCGTTTTATGGAGAAACTTAGATTCATTTTGATTTTAATAGTAAAATGTTCGTTTTACCCCTATTTCTCTTTATGCACTAATTTATGTCACTTTTTTCAATTTTGTTCATTAATTTTTATGTGTGATATGCTTAAAATCTTTGTGCAGCACTGAAAATTCCGCTTTATGAACAATACCTGTGTTTGCAAAATGGCACTCGCCTTGAATATTAAAATGTTTGTCTTTTATGTACCAATTGTGGTCCGCCAGTCTCGCTAAAACTGAGAAATCGCGTCATTGTTTTGAATTATACTTTTTATGCTTTGTTAGGGTTAATACATACGTGGTTCAGAAAGAAATAGGGAAGACCTAAGGAATAGATGAAAAATCGAAAAAATATGGGGGGATTACATTCATACTTTATGCATTGCCATGTCGTTCATCCATTTGCGAAAAAAATTGCATATTTAAGCTGCAAGACAAGAGGAACGGCATTGTGTACATAATAATTGAAATGTGAAATGTTTGTAAACCTAATGGATCAAAATGCTATAGTCATCAGTTCCGAGACTGACAAACTACTTAAAGTAACTTACACTAAGAACAAAATACACACACACACACACACACACACACACACACACACATATATATATATATATATATATATATATATATATATATATATATATACTAGATGACCCGGTGAACTTCGTATCACTGACCTCTTAATATAAACCATATGAATTTAAATCATGTGTATTTTAGACCCAGTAGCTTCATAAAGGCATCATCAGATAGTCTAAGTATCGGCTCGATAGTGGGCGGAAAGAGTGGGCAAATCACGCACACATGTCCAGGATAATGTTCATGTCACATTCGTGGAAGTTCAGCGAAGGTTTAAACGGTGATAAAATTTGGAAAAATTGCGAGGAAAATTTAAATTTAAAACATGTAAAATAATGAGTTGGTCGTTGTGTTTGGTGCGTTCAGAACTATGCTTTGAAAGAGTAAAGTTCGCTTTACACCATCTGAACCCGTATAGGAACTGAAGATAAAAATGAATTACTGTTCGTTAGTCTCGATAAAACTCGACAACGGCTGAACCGATTTGGCTATATCTCATTACAGAAACCACTGAAACTGTTGTGATGTCATCTGGTGTGGAGATAGCTTGAGCGCTGAATTGCCGAATAAGATACTTTACAAAGTGTGTAATTCAAGATATTTTTTGGTTTGAAGTATATGAAGCGAAATATCGAACACTAATTACTCTCTGGAAAAGCTATTTACTCTTTGACTTCTTAACTGTTTTTCAGAAGTTATAATTAACTTTTAAAAATGAATTGTCCCTTTTGTATAAAGTGGATAGAAAGGCAGAACAACAGAAGTACCTGTCATTATTTTACAAGTTTTGAATCGAAATTTTTCTCGCAATTTTTCCATATTTTATCACCGTTTAAATCTTCCCTGAGCTTCCACGAATATGACATGAACATTATCCTCGACATATGTGCGTGATTTGCCCACTCTTTCCGCCCACTATCGAGCCGATACTTATACTATCTTAGGATGCTTTTATAAAGCTACTGGGTCTAAAATACATATAATTTAAATTAATATGGTTTATATTAAGAGGTAAGTGATACGAAGTTCACCGGGTTATCTAGTCGACCCGGCAATGCTTCGCAATTGCTAATTTTTATGTACTCTTGCTTTGAACGTCAAATGTACAAAATTTTATCGCAATCTTACGAATGATGTTGATATCCAAAAGAAAATAGCTCTTTCAGTTTTCCATAAATTTTCCTATTTTCTGGCCAACTATTCCAAACTTTTACTGCACTCAAATCTTCCTCTCGCATTGAACGTCGAATGAGCAAAATTTTATCGCAATCAGATGAATGGTATTGATATTTCATAGAAAAATCTCTATTTTTTTTAATTTTCCAATTATCCGGGAAGCTTTTCCAAATTTTTGTTTTATAAGAACGTTACTTTTGCTTTAGACGTCAAATATGCAAAATGTTATCGCAATCAGACGAATGATATTGATATCCCATTAAAAAACCTCTTTTAGTTTTCGCGAATTTTCAAATTTTCTCGGTAACTTTCCGAAATTTTTAGTTAATAAGAACGTTCATTTTTTGTTGAACGTCAAATGATCAAAATTTTTATCGGAATCGGATGAACGGTTTTCAACTTAGTGTTTTGTACATTTAGAAACAAATTGATAAAGGAACTTGGTTCGAATTTAGCGACTTTCCTTTTGAAGTGTCACTATTCTTTTTACTGAAAACTTTACTAACACCACAATGAAAAAAAATTACCCCTCTCCGTCGTGCGAATAGTCAGTTGTAGTCAATCAAAAACCCATTGAAAACGCACTTTAAGTTTTTCTCAAATTTTCCAAAAAAATTATTTCGTACGAACCTTGTCCTGTGAAGCCGTACTCAAGTGATGCTCTTACAACCATGTGGCAATTGATTTTTATTCATAGAAAAAAATCGCTTTCGGTTTTCCCTAAATATTCCTGCTTTCCAGGCGACATTTCCTAATTTTTATTTGATGTGAGCCTTTCTATTGCTTTCAAAATGAAATGTACAAAATTTTATCGCAATTGAAAGAACGGTATCGATAGCTCACTGGAAAAAAGCTGTTTCAGTTTTTTCCGATTTTCCTCTTTTTCAGACAACTTTTCCATATTTTATCACCGTTTAAACCTTCCCTGGACTTACACGAATATTTCAAGACTATAATTAGCCATATCGGTTCAGCCGTTCTCAAGCTTTAGCGAGACTAACGAACAGCAATTCTATATATATTCGAACCTCCGGCGGGATACGCCATTCTGCGCGGCCACATATTAAGTCGCACGGTGCAGGACGGAGGGTACTTTACATCAAAATGTTCAAATGTTTGTAAATCTATCGGACCAAACTACTTGGTCATCAGTCCGTAGCTTACAAACTACTTAAACCTAGGTAAACTAACCTAAAGACAACACACACACCCATGCCCCAGGGAGGACTCGAACCTCCACGGCGAGCAACCGCGCGCTCCGCAGCGAGACGCTTTAGACCCTTTTTTTTTATTTTTTATTTTTTATTTTTTTTTTTTATTCGTTGTCAGATGTGGGGTTCGAACCCACGCTCCCTTTCGGGAACCAGAGCTTAAATCTGGCACCTTAGACCGCTTTTTTTTTCTTTTTTTTTTTTTTTTTTTTTTTAACCTACGGACAAACACACACACCCATGCCCCCGGGAGTACTCGAACCTCCACGGCGAACAACCGCGCGCTCCGCAGCGAGGTGCTTTAGACCGCTTTTTTTTTTTTTTCAGAAAAGGGATTATAAACTCAAATTTTTTCTTTCTGTCTTCCACTCCATTATTTTCATTTGCAGTGGGCAAAATGCAAGTAAAACTAAAATTTGTTGTGCCTCTTAGTGGCATTAATATAACTTGTCTTATCTTCTATCATATAATGTATAACTAAACGTTTTTTTTTTTTTTCCAACGAACTAAGTACTCCTTGCCCTAAAGAAATTTCTCCCTTTCCCTTCCGCAAGGAGCCACAAATAAAATGTATTTTCCGGCATCCTTCGGTTTTGATAGAACAGAAAAAATAGCAAACCAAAACATATACTTCACTGGAAATGAAAACAACTTTAAATACCTATCAAAGGTATATGAATCTACATTTTTCAAGTTACTTATAATCCTTGGACAAAGCGTTTTCAGGGTTCTGCTGAGGCCTTCACGGCTACCGTAGCGGCCACGGGGCTCACGAAGTCCCCACCGTACTTCACCCTCAGCAGCAATCCCCTACTTAGCATTTATCCAACACATTGCTACTATACTACTATAAAAGCCTTATCCTATGCCTTGTCTTTCGAAAAGAATTTTTAACATATTTCCGTAACTTTTCATGTGTCCTTTTTTTCTAAATATTTTATAATACTCCTCCTGTATATATTGTCTATATTCCTCTATACAGTCTTTCCCTTTTTTGTTAATTACATAATTTATGTAATTGCCATATATCCATAATAATACGTTATTCTTCTGCGGTGGGAAAACTATTTCTTCTGGAAAGAATAAATTGTTCAAAGTAATTTCCCGGCCATCACTCCGTTTAATAAAAGCGGCCTGTACCGTGCTCTCTTTCCATATATCTGCGTGTCCTTCACATATGAAGCGGT